>OX578140.1:98932567-99602567 GCA_951213105.1 Amaurobius ferox
GAGTATGAATTATGACCACTAGTAACAGTTCTAAATTTAATAGGATTTTTATGAAATTTAGGTATAAGCACAATATATGGAAATGTCAAAAATTTATTATTAATATCTAAATCACTATACATATTGATAATTTTCAATTTGATACTATTAAGAGAGTGTGAATCAATTTTAAATAGACTATTATTTTTTAAATAATCTAGCAGATATTGAATATAGAATTTTTTACAAATAATAGCATAATTATTAGAGGCTTTATCTACATAAGTAATAACAAAAGATCTATGTAAATCATTAACAGAATGCTTTATATTATCCATATTATATATGGATCTAGATAAATTAATACTACAAATGGTATTTTTAATAGATCTTAAAATAGTAAATTTCCACATATTAAATGCCTCTAAAGGCTGAGCATATTTAGAAGCTAATCCATAAATAAATTTATCAAGGTCCAGATTGATTGACTTTAACACTTGTTTAGAATTATTACATGAAGGTAACCTGAATTTAGTGCCAAATGACATTATAGTTCTTAAAGATTTATCTTTTACAATGGCTAAGTCTCCAGTAACTATATGACCCAATTGTGGATTTATAAATTCAGCATAATTATCAGCACTACAAATACATTCACCATCTAAATTTGTTGAGGAATCTATGTCGACTGAGAGAGATTTTGAAATTGCATTGTAATTAAAAATGGTTCTTCCAATAGGCTTGTTATATTTAAAAGTTTTTGTAACATTCAAATCCTTTACAGGCAATAAATGATGAAATTGTTAAATAAATTCTTAAAGTTTTATTGGAATTATAAATAGGATGCTTAAATGATATTACACAATAAGAATTGGAACAGTTATTATGATGAAATTGATTAAGTTTTATTTTTAAATATTTTGATCTAGTAATGAGCAAATCATAGAAAATATGATTAAAATGTTCATTAGTAAGATTTAACTTTAAGAAAATAGCATAAACTGTGTTTAATTGTTTTTTCTTAACTGCAAATACCCATGATTTAATAAATTTCCATTGATATGTGTTATTGAATTGTTGATGCATACTTTTAATCTCCGCTTTAATATCATATTGGGAGGAGCTTCCTTTACCGCGTTTAAATCTTTGAGTTTAGCCAATTTACTATTATGTAAAAGAGGTTTAAAAAAAAGGTGATTAAAAATAGAATATTTATTATCTACAAAATTATTCTTAACAATATTACCATTGAGATATAACTGATTTAATCCATATGGAAACAGAGTACAATGTGATTTAATATAGAAGTTTTCAAAGAATAATCTATCAGCAGTATTTATTTTAATGTCCAAAATATGTATAGTTATATTTTCAAAACCATGATGAGCAAAGTGTTTATATTCGATTTTATTAGAAGTAGGAAGAAAATTATTATTGTGGATATATTTTTTAACATGATCTCTATGTACATTCATACGTAGATGAATAGGATTACTGGTTTGTCCTATATAAGATATATTACATATATTACAAGATAATTTGTAGATACAATTAAAAATTTTACAGAAAGTCTTATGACTATTTAGATTAGTAATTTGTGAGTTAGAAGCATATGGGCAGGTTTTACAATTTTTATTCTTACATTTATTGAAGTTATAATTTTTAGCTGGGCAATTATTATATCCAAAACAATCCATGGCACACTGTTGGTAAAATGATAACGGTCTAAACAATTCCCAACTAAATTGTAAATACCGGGCAATATATAATAACAAGAATAAATATATTTGCCAGTCACTAAATCAAATAAGATGTGTAATTCATAAGAGTTAAAGTAATATAAAGAGAATAGCATTAACATTTATAAATAATATAAATAAAAATAAAATAATTGCTTATATATAAAAATATATACAACTAAGTCCATGTAAAACCTAATAAAATGTAATAAGTAGGATATTACAAGATAAAAAGAATTGATTAACAATATAAATATAATCAGTTCTAAACTAGATTAATTAAAACACAAGGTATAATAAATTATATACTGTGTAAATCTGGAATTCACATAGAATCCTGTCCAAAAAAGTAATAAAAAGATTGCACTAAAAAGTACAGTTTATAAAAGGTATCTATAACATCAATACAAAAATCCCAATTGCAGTTACCCAGTCATAAAAACACAAAACCAATAAATTAGTAAGAAATAATAACGATAGATGGCAGCACTAGAATAAGATACTTCTAATATTTAATTACTAATAGCGAAGAAAATTTGCAGTTAGATTTAAAAAACGATAGATGGCAGCACTAGATTAAGGAAATTCTAATATTAATTTACTAATAGCTAAAGAATAATTGCAATACAAATACTTACCAAATAATAAAACAGAAAGGAAGACAATAATTAATAATACTTTAAGCAAAAATATAATAAGTAACCTATGCAAATAAAAGAAAAGAATAAAATAGGAGAATGAGCCACAATAAACTACAATTAACAATGGATGAAAGTAGAGAAAGTAATACATAATAAAAAATTAAAATGAATTAAAATAAATTCTATTACTAAATTTAGCGCAAATGCAGCATAAATTTGAATAGATAGCAAATAGAATGTTTCTTTAATACGAAGCATACAAAAGGAATTAGGAATAAGGATAGTTCATAAATGAAAAGTTAGATAAACTAAACAGCGTAGTATAAGAATGTGAATGACAATGCTATATACATTTAATTTATTGCGCAAATGCAGCTAATAAATAAAATGTTTTCAATATAAAAATAAATTATTAAATCCAAAGTTAGAATGTATGTAGTAACTCATAATACACTATTCCAAAATTTTCTACAAATACAAAGAAATTAAGGCAAAAAGAGGAAATAATAAAACATAATGCAAGTCATAAGGACAAAGACAATCAACAAATTTCAAAAATGAGGAATGCAAATAAGAAAACAAAAAAATCAAGCAAAAAAGCTTGCACATGGAGGAGATTTAGGCTTACGAGATTAGGCTTACGAAAAGTTCATTTCGAAAAAATTCTCATCGGGTCCATATATCTTTTCGAAATGAACACAAAAATGCTTGTTTCTGAAACACAAGATAGATTTTATCTATAAACTTGTGTTATATGGACGACAAGCATAAAGATTGGAACAATAAAGGAAACATAAATACCTCAAAACGCACCTCTTCAGTGCAACCATGACGAGCAAAATATGACTGGATCATCGTTGCCATATGCCAAAATGAAAAGATGTGATTTGCTGTTGCCAAAGAGAGTAATAAAAACAGTACTGCGCAAAAGCAATAAAATGAGTTATTCAACTGTTAAAGCTTCGAGATAAAAAGATGAAAATATAATTGCAGGAGAATGAAGAAGTACGGCTAAAATAAGATAATAAGGGGAGAATATGAGAATTTTAGGCTAATCGAAACTTATTAACTATACTATTGACTAAATATGCAGGATATTGATACATTTTACTGGTAATTTTGAGGTTATTAATGTGCAAAGCATGAAATTTTTTATCTGATAATCTATAAATTCTAAAAAGTTGATTAAGTATAATATTTCTAAACAATTGAATCGAGTTGCAGGAATTAAAAGGTAATAATTTATTAATATTAAATTTAAAAAAATCTTTTTTATCATATAATTTAGTAACTATCCCATGAGCAGGTTCTATAATTAGATTTAAATCCAAATAATAAACATTATTACTAATAGAAGTTTCATTAGGTATTAATTCCAAATTATCCGGATAGAAATCTATATCTATGACATAGTTATCAGTAAATACAAGACAAATCAGATCATCTACATATCTATAAATTTTATAATCAGTTGAAGTAAAGAATTTTTCATAATGATATAGGTATAAATTAGCTAACATACTGCTACTACAGCCACCTTGTGGAACACCTGAGACTTGTAAGTATAATTTATTACCTTGAAAGATATAATTATTGAAAAGAACAAAATGGAGAAGCTTAGGAAAATTGGTAAATTTTGTAAGATTAGAATGTTTAGTAATATAAGCATTATATAAAGCTAAAATGACATCATATAGATCAGTGATCTTAATATTATTAAATAGATCTTTAAAATCAAAAGTTTGAAATCCTATTATTTTACCATGCGTTTTTAATTTATTTTTTAATTCCTTGCTGTTATTTAGAATAATGTAGCTATCACCAGAATCTCGTAAATTGCTATTTAGTACATTTAAATAATTTAGTAATAATTTACTAGCAGTGGTAGAGTATGAATTATGACCACTAGTAACAGTTCTAAATTTAATAGGATTTTTATGAAATTTAGGTATAAGCACAATATATGGAAATGTCAAAAATTTATTATTAATATCTAAATCACTATACATATTGATAATTTTCAATTTGATACTATTAAGAGAGTGTGAATCAATTTTAAATAGACTATTATTTTTTAAATAATCTAGCAGATATTGAATATAGAATTTTTTACAAATAATAGCATAATTATTAGAGGCTTTATCTACATAAGTAATAACAAAAGATCTATGTAAATCATTAACAGAATGCTTTATATTATCCATATTATATATGGATCTAGATAAATTAATACTACAAATGGTATTTTTAATAGATCTTAAAATAGTAAATTTCCACATATTAAATGCCTCTAAAGGCTGAGCATATTTAGAAGCTAATCCATAAATAAATTTATCAAGGTCCAGATTGATTGACTTTAACACTTGTTTAGAATTATTACATGAAGGTAACCTGAATTTAGTGCCAAATGACATTATAGTTCTTAAAGATTTATCTTTTACAATGGCTAAGTCTCCAGTAACTATATGACCCAATTGTGGATTTATAAATTCAGCATAATTATCAGCACTACAAATACATTCACCATCTAAATTTGTTGAGGAATCTATGTCGACTGAGAGAGATTTTGAAATTGCATTGTAATTAAAAATGGTTCTTCCAATAGGCTTGTTATATTTAAAAGTTTTTGTAACATTCAAATCCTTTACAGGCAATAAATGATGAAATTGATTAAATAAATTCTTAAAGTTTATGGAATTATAAATAGGATGCTTAAATGATATTACACAATAAGAATTGGAACAGTTATTATGATGAAATTGATTAAGTTTTATTTTTAAATATTTTGATCTAGTAATGAGCAAATCATAGAAAATATGATTAAAATGTTCATTAGTAAGATTTAACTTTAAGAAAATAGCATAAACTGTGTTTAATTGTTTTTTCTTAACTGCAAATACCCATGATTTAATAAATTTCCATTGATATGTGTTATTGAATTGTTGATGCATACTTTTAATCTCCGCTTTAATATCATATTGGGAGGAGCTTCCTTTACCGCGTTTAAATCTTTTGAGTTTAGCCAATTTACTATTATGTAAAAGAGGTTTAAAAAAAAGGTGATTAAAAATAGAATATTTATTATCTACAAAATTATTCTTAACAATATTACCATTGAGATATAACTGATTTAATCCATATGGAAACAGAGTACAATGTGATTTAATATAGAAGTTTTCAAAGAATAATCTATCAGCAGTATTTATTTTAATGTCCAAAATATGTATAGTTATATTTTCAAAACCATGATGAGCAAAGTGTTTATATTCGATTTTATTAGAAGTAGGAAGAAAATTATTATTGTGGATATATTTTTTAACATGATCTCTATGTACATTCATACGTAGATGAATAGGATTACTGGTTTGTCCTATATAAGATATATTACATATATTACAAGATAATTTGTAGATACAATTAAAAATTTTACAGAAAGTCTTATGACTATTTAGATTAGTAATTTGTGAGTTAGAAGCATATGGGCAGGTTTTACAATTTTTATTCTTACATTTATTGAAGTTATAATTTTTAGCTGGGCAATTATTATATCCAAAACAATCCATGGCACACTGTTGGTAAAATGATAACGGTCTAAACAATTCCCAACTAAATTGTAAATACCGGGCAATATTTATCAAATTATATAATAACAAGAATAAATATATTTGCCAGTCACTAAATCAAATAAGATGTGTAATTCATAAGAGTTAAAGTAATATAAAGAGAATAGCATTAACATTTATAAATAATATAAATAAAAATAAAATAATTGCTTATATATAAAAATATATACAACTAAGTCCATGTAAAACCTAATAAAATGTAATAAGTAGGATATTACAAGATAAAAAGAATTGATTAACAATATAAATATAATCAGTTCTAAACTAGATTAATTAAAACACAAGGTATAATAAATTATATACTGTGTAAATCTGGAATTCACATAGAATCCTGTCCAAAAAAGTAATAAAAAGATTGCACTAAAAAGTACAGTTTATAAAAGGTATCTATAACATCAATACAAAAATCCCAATTGCAGTTACCCAGTCATAAAAACACAAAACCAATAAATTAGTAAGAAATAATAACGATAGATGGCAGCACTAGAATAAGATACTTCTAATATTTAATTACTAATAGCGAAGAAAATTTGCAGTTAGAATTAAAAAACGATAGATGGCAGCACTAGATTAAGGAAATTCTAATATTAATTTACTAATAGCTAAAGAATAATTGCAATACAAATACTTACCAAATAATAAAACAGAAAGGAAGACAATAATTAATAATACTTTAAGCAAAAATATAATAAGTAACCTATGCAAATAAAAGAAAAGAATAAAATAGGAGAATGAGCCACAATAAACTACAATTAACAATGGATGAAAGTAGAGAAAGTAATACATAATAAAAAATTAAAATGAATTAAAATAAATTCTATTACTAAATTTAGCGCAAATGCAGCATAAATTTGAATAGATAGCAAATAGAATGTTTCTTTAATACGAAGCATACAAAAGGAATTAGGAATAAGGATAGTTCATAAATGAAAAGTTAGATAAACTAAACAGCGTAGTATAAGAATGTGAATGACAATGCTATATACATTTAATTTATTGCGCAAATGCAGCTAATAAATAAAATGTTTTCAATATAAAAATAAATTATTAAATCCAAAGTTAGAATGTATGTAGTAACTCATAATACACTATTCCAAAATTTTCTACAAATACAAAGAAATTAAGGCAAAAAGAGGAAATAATAAAACATAATGCAAGTCATAAGGACAAAGACAATCAACAAATTTCAAAAATGAGGAATGCAAATAAGAAAACAAAAAAATCAAGCAAAAAAGCTTGCACATGGAGGAGATTTAGGCTTACGAGATTAGGCTTACGAAAAGTTCATTTCGAAAAAATTCTCATCGGGTCCATATATCTTTTCGAAATGAACACAAAAATGCTTGTTTCTGAAACACAAGATAGATTTTATCTATAAACTTGTGTTATATGGACGACAAGCATAAAGATTGGAACAATAAAGGAAACATAAATACCTCAAAACGCACCTCTTCAGTGCAACCATGACGAGCAAAATATGACTGGATCATCGTTGCCATATGCCAAAATGAAAAGATGTGATTTGCTGTTGCCAAAGAGAGTAATAAAAACAGTACTGCGCAAAAGCAATAAAATGAGTTATTCAACTGTTAAAGCTTCGAGATAAAAAGATGAAAATATAATTGCAGGAGAATGAAGAAGTACGGCTAAAATAAGATAATAAGGGGAGAATATGAGAATTTTAGGCTAATCGAAACTTATTAACTATACTATTGACTAAATATGCAGGATATTGATACATTTTACTGGTAATTTTGAGGTTATTAATGTGCAAAGCATGAAATTTTTTATCTGATAATCTATAAATTCTAAAAAGTTGATTAAGTATAATATTTCTAAACAATTGAATCGAGTTGCAGGAATTAAAAGGTAATAATTTATTAATATTAAATTTAAAAAAATCTTTTTTATCATATAATTTAGTAACTATCCCATGAGCAGGTTCTATAATTAGATTTAAATCCAAATAATAAACATTATTACTAATAGAAGTTTCATTAGGTATTAATTCCAAATTATCCGGATAGAAATCTATATCTATGACATAGTTATCAGTAAATACAAGACAAATCAGATCATCTACATATCTATAAATTTTATAATCAGTTGAAGTAAAGAATTTTTCATAATGATATAGGTATAAATTAGCTAACATACTGCTACTACAGCCACCTTGTGGAACACCTGAGACTTGTAAGTATAATTTATTACCTTGAAAGATATAATTATTGAAAAGAACAAAATGGAGAAGCTTAGGAAAATTGGTAAATTTTGTAAGATTAGAATGTTTAGTAATATAAGCATTATATAAAGCTAAAATGACATCATATAGATCAGTGATCTTAATATTATTAAATAGATCTTTAAAATCAAAAGTTTGAAATCCTATTATTTTACCATGCGTTTTTAATTTATTTTTTAATTCCTTGCTGTTATTTAGAATAATGTAGCTATCACCAGAATCTCGTAAATTGCTATTTAGTACATTTAAATAATTTAGTAATAATTTACTAGCAGTGGTAGAGTATGAATTATGACCACTAGTAACAGTTCTAAATTTAATAGGATTTTTATGAAATTTAGGTATAAGCACAATATATGGAAATGTCAAAAATTTATTATTAATATCTAAATCACTATACATATTGATAATTTTCAATTTGATACTATTAAGAGAGTGTGAATCAATTTTAAATAGACTATTATTTTTTAAATAATCTAGCAGATATTGAATATAGAATTTTTTACAAATAATAGCATAATTATTAGAGGCTTTATCTACATAAGTAATAACAAAAGATCTATGTAAATCATTAACAGAATGCTTTATATTATCCATATTATATATGGATCTAGATAAATTAATACTACAAATGGTATTTTTAATAGATCTTAAAATAGTAAATTTCCACATATTAAATGCCTCTAAAGGCTGAGCATATTTAGAAGCTAATCCATAAATAAATTTATCAAGGTCCAGATTGATTGACTTTAACACTTGTTTAGAATTATTACATGAAGGTAACCTGAATTTAGTGCCAAATGACATTATAGTTCTTAAAGATTTATCTTTTACAATGGCTAAGTCTCCAGTAACTATATGACCCAATTGTGGATTTATAAATTCAGCATAATTATCAGCACTACAAATACATTCACCATCTAAATTTGTTGAGGAATCTATGTCGACTGAGAGAGATTTTGAAATTGCATTGTAATTAAAAATGGTTCTTCCAATAGGCTTGTTATATTTAAAAGTTTTTGTAACATTCAAATCCTTTACAGGCAATAAATGATGAAATTGATTAAATAAATTCTTAAAGTTTATGGAATTATAAATAGGATGCTTAAATGATATTACACAATAAGAATTGGAACAGTTATTATGATGAAATTGATTAAGTTTTATTTTTAAATATTTTGATCTAGTAATGAGCAAATCATAGAAAATATGATTAAAATGTTCATTAGTAAGATTTAACTTTAAGAAAATAGCATAAACTGTGTTTAATTGTTTTTTCTTAACTGCAAATACCCATGATTTAATAAATTTCCATTGATATGTGTTATTGAATTGTTGATGCATACTTTTAATCTCCGCTTTAATATCATATTGGGAGGAGCTTCCTTTACCGCGTTTAAATCTTTTGAGTTTAGCCAATTTACTATTATGTAAAAGAGGTTTAAAAAAAAGGTGATTAAAAATAGAATATTTATTATCTACAAAATTATTCTTAACAATATTACCATTGAGATATAACTGATTTAATCCATATGGAAACAGAGTACAATGTGATTTAATATAGAAGTTTTCAAAGAATAATCTATCAGCAGTATTTATTTTAATGTCCAAAATATGTATAGTTATATTTTCAAAACCATGATGAGCAAAGTGTTTATATTCGATTTTATTAGAAGTAGGAAGAAAATTATTATTGTGGATATATTTTTTAACATGATCTCTATGTACATTCATACGTAGATGAATAGGATTACTGGTTTGTCCTATATAAGATATATTACATATATTACAAGATAATTTGTAGATACAATTAAAAATTTTACAGAAAGTCTTATGACTATTTAGATTAGTAATTTGTGAGTTAGAAGCATATGGGCAGGTTTTACAATTTTTATTCTTACATTTATTGAAGTTATAATTTTTAGCTGGGCAATTATTATATCCAAAACAATCCATGGCACACTGTTGGTAAAATGATAACGGTCTAAACAATTCCCAACTAAATTGTAAATACCGGGCAATATTTATCAAATTATATAATAACAAGAATAAATATATTTGCCAGTCACTAAATCAAATAAGATGTGTAATTCATAAGAGTTAAAGTAATATAAAGAGAATAGCATTAACATTTATAAATAATATAAATAAAAATAAAATAATTGCTTATATATAAAAATATATACAACTAAGTCCATGTAAAACCTAATAAAATGTAATAAGTAGGATATTACAAGATAAAAAGAATTGATTAACAATATAAATATAATCAGTTCTAAACTAGATTAATTAAAACACAAGGTATAATAAATTATATACTGTGTAAATCTGGAATTCACATAGAATCCTGTCCAAAAAAGTAATAAAAAGATTGCACTAAAAAGTACAGTTTATAAAAGGTATCTATAACATCAATACAAAAATCCCAATTGCAGTTACCCAGTCATAAAAACACAAAACCAATAAATTAGTAAGAAATAATAACGATAGATGGCAGCACTAGAATAAGATACTTCTAATATTTAATTACTAATAGCGAAGAAAATTTGCAGTTAGATTTAAAAAACGATAGATGGCAGCACTAGATTAAGGAAATTCTAATATTAATTTACTAATAGCTAAAGAATAATTGCAATACAAATACTTACCAAATAATAAAACAGAAAGGAAGACAATAATTAATAATACTTTAAGCAAAAATATAATAAGTAACCTATGCAAATAAAAGAAAAGAATAAAATAGGAGAATGAGCCACAATAAACTACAATTAACAATGGATGAAAGTAGAGAAAGTAATACATAATAAAAAATTAAAATGAATTAAAATAAATTCTATTACTAAATTTAGCGCAAATGCAGCATAAATTTGAATAGATAGCAAATAGAATGTTTCTTTAATACGAAGCATACAAAAGGAATTAGGAATAAGGATAGTTCATAAATGAAAAGTTAGATAAACTAAACAGCGTAGTATAAGAATGTGAATGACAATGCTATATACATTTAATTTATTGCGCAAATGCAGCTAATAAATAAAATGTTTTCAATATAAAAATAAATTATTAAATCCAAAGTTAGAATGTATGTAGTAACTCATAATACACTATTCCAAAATTTTCTACAAATACAAAGAAATTAAGGCAAAAAGAGGAAATAATAAAACATAATGCAAGTCATAAGGACAAAGACAATCAACAAATTTCAAAAATGAGGAATGCAAATAAGAAAACAAAAAAATCAAGCAAAAAAGCTTGCACATGGAGGAGATTTAGGCTTACGAGATTAGGCTTACGAAAAGTTCATTTCGAAAAAATTCTCATCGGGTCCATATATCTTTTCGAAATGAACACAAAAATGCTTGTTTCTGAAACACAAGATAGATTTTATCTATAAACTTGTGTTATATGGACGACAAGCATAAAGATTGGAACAATAAAGGAAACATAAATACCTCAAAACGCACCTCTTCAGTGCAACCATGACGAGCAAAATATGACTGGATCATCGTTGCCATATGCCAAAATGAAAAGATGTGATTTGCTGTTGCCAAAGAGAGTAATAAAAACAGTACTGCGCAAAAGCAATAAAATGAGTTATTCAACTGTTAAAGCTTCGAGATAAAAAGATGAAAATATAATTGCAGGAGAATGAAGAAGTACGGCTAAAATAAGATAATAAGGGGAGAATATGAGAATTTTAGGCTAATCGAAACTTATTAACTATACTATTGACTAAATATGCAGGATATTGATACATTTTACTGGTAATTTTGAGGTTATTAATGTGCAAAGCATGAAATTTTTTATCTGATAATCTATAAATTCTAAAAAGTTGATTAAGTATAATATTTCTAAACAATTGAATCGAGTTGCAGGAATTAAAAGGTAATAATTTATTAATATTAAATTTAAAAAAATCTTTTTTATCATATAATTTAGTAACTATCCCATGAGCAGGTTCTATAATTAGATTTAAATCCAAATAATAAACATTATTACTAATAGAAGTTTCATTAGGTATTAATTCCAAATTATCCGGATAGAAATCTATATCTATGACATAGTTATCAGTAAATACAAGACAAATCAGATCATCTACATATCTATAAATTTTATAATCAGTTGAAGTAAAGAATTTTTCATAATGATATAGGTATAAATTAGCTAACATACTGCTACTACAGCCACCTTGTGGAACACCTGAGACTTGTAAGTATAATTTATTACCTTGAAAGATATAATTATTGAAAAGAACAAAATGGAGAAGCTTAGGAAAATTGGTAAATTTTGTAAGATTAGAATGTTTAGTAATATAAGCATTATATAAAGCTAAAATGACATCATATAGATCAGTGATCTTAATATTATTAAATAGATCTTTAAAATCAAAAGTTTGAAATCCTATTATTTTACCATGCGTTTTTAATTTATTTTTTAATTCCTTGCTGTTATTTAGAATAATGTAGCTATCACCAGAATCTCGTAAATTGCTATTTAGTACATTTAAATAATTTAGTAATAATTTACTAGCAGTGGTAGAGTATGAATTATGACCACTAGTAACAGTTCTAAATTTAATAGGATTTTTATGAAATTTAGGTATAAGCACAATATATGGAAATGTCAAAAATTTATTATTAATATCTAAATCACTATACATATTGATAATTTTCAATTTGATACTATTAAGAGAGTGTGAATCAATTTTAAATAGACTATTATTTTTTAAATAATCTAGCAGATATTGAATATAGAATTTTTTACAAATAATAGCATAATTATTAGAGGCTTTATCTACATAAGTAATAACAAAAGATCTATGTAAATCATTAACAGAATGCTTTATATTATCCATATTATATATGGATCTAGATAAATTAATACTACAAATGGTATTTTTAATAGATCTTAAAATAGTAAATTTCCACATATTAAATGCCTCTAAAGGCTGAGCATATTTAGAAGCTAATCCATAAATAAATTTATCAAGGTCCAGATTGATTGACTTTAACACTTGTTTAGAATTATTACATGAAGGTAACCTGAATTTAGTGCCAAATGACATTATAGTTCTTAAAGATTTATCTTTTACAATGGCTAAGTCTCCAGTAACTATATGACCCAATTGTGGATTTATAAATTCAGCATAATTATCAGCACTACAAATACATTCACCATCTAAATTTGTTGAGGAATCTATGTCGACTGAGAGAGATTTTGAAATTGCATTGTAATTAAAAATGGTTCTTCCAATAGGCTTGTTATATTTAAAAGTTTTTGTAACATTCAAATCCTTTACAGGCAATAAATGATGAAATTGATTAAATAAATTCTTAAAGTTTATGGAATTATAAATAGGATGCTTAAATGATATTACACAATAAGAATTGGAACAGTTATTATGATGAAATTGATTAAGTTTTATTTTTAAATATTTTGATCTAGTAATGAGCAAATCATAGAAAATATGATTAAAATGTTCATTAGTAAGATTTAACTTTAAGAAAATAGCATAAACTGTGTTTAATTGTTTTTTCTTAACTGCAAATACCCATGATTTAATAAATTTCCATTGATATGTGTTATTGAATTGTTGATGCATACTTTTAATCTCCGCTTTAATATCATATTGGGAGGAGCTTCCTTTACCGCGTTTAAATCTTTTGAGTTTAGCCAATTTACTATTATGTAAAAGAGGTTTAAAAAAAAGGTGATTAAAAATAGAATATTTATTATCTACAAAATTATTCTTAACAATATTACCATTGAGATATAACTGATTTAATCCATATGGAAACAGAGTACAATGTGATTTAATATAGAAGTTTTCAAAGAATAATCTATCAGCAGTATTTATTTTAATGTCCAAAATATGTATAGTTATATTTTCAAAACCATGATGAGCAAAGTGTTTATATTCGATTTTATTAGAAGTAGGAAGAAAATTATTATTGTGGATATATTTTTTAACATGATCTCTATGTACATTCATACGTAGATGAATAGGATTACTGGTTTGTCCTATATAAGATATATTACATATATTACAAGATAATTTGTAGATACAATTAAAAATTTTACAGAAAGTCTTATGACTATTTAGATTAGTAATTTGTGAGTTAGAAGCATATGGGCAGGTTTTACAATTTTTATTCTTACATTTATTGAAGTTATAATTTTTAGCTGGGCAATTATTATATCCAAAACAATCCATGGCACACTGTTGGTAAAATGATAACGGTCTAAACAATTCCCAACTAAATTGTAAATACCGGGCAATATTTATCAAATTATATAATAACAAGAATAAATATATTTGCCAGTCACTAAATCAAATAAGATGTGTAATTCATAAGAGTTAAAGTAATATAAAGAGAATAGCATTAACATTTATAAATAATATAAATAAAAATAAAATAATTGCTTATATATAAAAATATATACAACTAAGTCCATGTAAAACCTAATAAAATGTAATAAGTAGGATATTACAAGATAAAAAGAATTGATTAACAATATAAATATAATCAGTTCTAAACTAGATTAATTAAAACACAAGGTATAATAAATTATATACTGTGTAAATCTGGAATTCACATAGAATCCTGTCCAAAAAAGTAATAAAAAGATTGCACTAAAAAGTACAGTTTATAAAAGGTATCTATAACATCAATACAAAAATCCCAATTGCAGTTACCCAGTCATAAAAACACAAAACCAATAAATTAGTAAGAAATAATAACGATAGATGGCAGCACTAGAATAAGATACTTCTAATATTTAATTACTAATAGCGAAGAAAATTTGCAGTTAGATTTAAAAAACGATAGATGGCAGCACTAGATTAAGGAAATTCTAATATTAATTTACTAATAGCTAAAGAATAATTGCAATACAAATACTTACCAAATAATAAAACAGAAAGGAAGACAATAATTAATAATACTTTAAGCAAAAATATAATAAGTAACCTATGCAAATAAAAGAAAAGAATAAAATAGGAGAATGAGCCACAATAAACTACAATTAACAATGGATGAAAGTAGAGAAAGTAATACATAATAAAAAATTAAAATGAATTAAAATAAATTCTATTACTAAATTTAGCGCAAATGCAGCATAAATTTGAATAGATAGCAAATAGAATGTTTCTTTAATACGAAGCATACAAAAGGAATTAGGAATAAGGATAGTTCATAAATGAAAAGTTAGATAAACTAAACAGCGTAGTATAAGAATGTGAATGACAATGCTATATACATTTAATTTATTGCGCAAATGCAGCTAATAAATAAAATGTTTTCAATATAAAAATAAATTATTAAATCCAAAGTTAGAATGTATGTAGTAACTCATAATACACTATTCCAAAATTTTCTACAAATACAAAGAAATTAAGGCAAAAAGAGGAAATAATAAAACATAATGCAAGTCATAAGGACAAAGACAATCAACAAATTTCAAAAATGAGGAATGCAAATAAGAAAACAAAAAAATCAAGCAAAAAAGCTTGCACATGGAGGAGATTTAGGCTTACGAGATTAGGCTTACGAAAAGTTCATTTCGAAAAAATTCTCATCGGGTCCATATATCTTTTCGAAATGAACACAAAAATGCTTGTTTCTGAAACACAAGATAGATTTTATCTATAAACTTGTGTTATATGGACGACAAGCATAAAGATTGGAACAATAAAGGAAACATAAATACCTCAAAACGCACCTCTTCAGTGCAACCATGACGAGCAAAATATGACTGGATCATCGTTGCCATATGCCAAAATGAAAAGATGTGATTTGCTGTTGCCAAAGAGAGTAATAAAAACAGTACTGCGCAAAAGCAATAAAATGAGTTATTCAACTGTTAAAGCTTCGAGATAAAAAGATGAAAATATAATTGCAGGAGAATGAAGAAGTACGGCTAAAATAAGATAATAAGGGGAGAATATGAGAATTTTAGGCTAATCGAAACTTATTAACTATACTATTGACTAAATATGCAGGATATTGATACATTTTACTGGTAATTTTGAGGTTATTAATGTGCAAAGCATGAAATTTTTTATCTGATAATCTATAAATTCTAAAAAGTTGATTAAGTATAATATTTCTAAACAATTGAATCGAGTTGCAGGAATTAAAAGGTAATAATTTATTAATATTAAATTTAAAAAAATCTTTTTTATCATATAATTTAGTAACTATCCCATGAGCAGGTTCTATAATTAGATTTAAATCCAAATAATAAACATTATTACTAATAGAAGTTTCATTAGGTATTAATTCCAAATTATCCGGATAGAAATCTATATCTATGACATAGTTATCAGTAAATACAAGACAAATCAGATCATCTACATATCTATAAATTTTATAATCAGTTGAAGTAAAGAATTTTTCATAATGATATAGGTATAAATTAGCTAACATACTGCTACTACAGCCACCTTGTGGAACACCTGAGACTTGTAAGTATAATTTATTACCTTGAAAGATATAATTATTGAAAAGAACAAAATGGAGAAGCTTAGGAAAATTGGTAAATTTTGTAAGATTAGAATGTTTAGTAATATAAGCATTATATAAAGCTAAAATGACATCATATAGATCAGTGATCTTAATATTATTAAATAGATCTTTAAAATCAAAAGTTTGAAATCCTATTATTTTACCATGCGTTTTTAATTTATTTTTTAATTCCTTGCTGTTATTTAGAATAATGTAGCTATCACCAGAATCTCGTAAATTGCTATTTAGTACATTTAAATAATTTAGTAATAATTTACTAGCAGTGGTAGAGTATGAATTATGACCACTAGTAACAGTTCTAAATTTAATAGGATTTTTATGAAATTTAGGTATAAGCACAATATATGGAAATGTCAAAAATTTATTATTAATATCTAAATCACTATACATATTGATAATTTTCAATTTGATACTATTAAGAGAGTGTGAATCAATTTTAAATAGACTATTATTTTTTAAATAATCTAGCAGATATTGAATATAGAATTTTTTACAAATAATAGCATAATTATTAGAGGCTTTATCTACATAAGTAATAACAAAAGATCTATGTAAATCATTAACAGAATGCTTTATATTATCCATATTATATATGGATCTAGATAAATTAATACTACAAATGGTATTTTTAATAGATCTTAAAATAGTAAATTTCCACATATTAAATGCCTCTAAAGGCTGAGCATATTTAGAAGCTAATCCATAAATAAATTTATCAAGGTCCAGATTGATTGACTTTAACACTTGTTTAGAATTATTACATGAAGGTAACCTGAATTTAGTGCCAAATGACATTATAGTTCTTAAAGATTTATCTTTTACAATGGCTAAGTCTCCAGTAACTATATGACCCAATTGTGGATTTATAAATTCAGCATAATTATCAGCACTACAAATACATTCACCATCTAAATTTGTTGAGGAATCTATGTCGACTGAGAGAGATTTTGAAATTGCATTGTAATTAAAAATGGTTCTTCCAATAGGCTTGTTATATTTAAAAGTTTTTGTAACATTCAAATCCTTTACAGGCAATAAATGATGAAATTGATTAAATAAATTCTTAAAGTTTATGGAATTATAAATAGGATGCTTAAATGATATTACACAATAAGAATTGGAACAGTTATTATGATGAAATTGATTAAGTTTTATTTTTAAATATTTTGATCTAGTAATGAGCAAATCATAGAAAATATGATTAAAATGTTCATTAGTAAGATTTAACTTTAAGAAAATAGCATAAACTGTGTTTAATTGTTTTTTCTTAACTGCAAATACCCATGATTTAATAAATTTCCATTGATATGTGTTATTGAATTGTTGATGCATACTTTTAATCTCCGCTTTAATATCATATTGGGAGGAGCTTCCTTTACCGCGTTTAAATCTTTTGAGTTTAGCCAATTTACTATTATGTAAAAGAGGTTTAAAAAAAAGGTGATTAAAAATAGAATATTTATTATCTACAAAATTATTCTTAACAATATTACCATTGAGATATAACTGATTTAATCCATATGGAAACAGAGTACAATGTGATTTAATATAGAAGTTTTCAAAGAATAATCTATCAGCAGTATTTATTTTAATGTCCAAAATATGTATAGTTATATTTTCAAAACCATGATGAGCAAAGTGTTTATATTCGATTTTATTAGAAGTAGGAAGAAAATTATTATTGTGGATATATTTTTTAACATGATCTCTATGTACATTCATACGTAGATGAATAGGATTACTGGTTTGTCCTATATAAGATATATTACATATATTACAAGATAATGTGTAGATACAATTAAAAATTTTACAGAAAGTCTTATGACTATTTAGATTAGTAATTTGTGAGTTAGAAGCATATGGGCAGGTTTTACAATTTTTATTCTTACATTTATTGAAGTTATAATTTTTAGCTGGGCAATTATTATATCCAAAACAATCCATGGCACACTGTTGGTAAAATGATAACGGTCTAAACAATTCCCAACTAAATTGTAAATACCGGGCAATATTTATCAAATTATATAATAACAAGAATAAATATATTTGCCAGTCACTAAATCAAATAAGATGTGTAATTCATAAGAGTTAAAGTAATATAAAGAGAATAGCATTAACATTTATAAATAATATAAATAAAAATAAAATAATTGCTTATATATAAAAATATATACAACTAAGTCCATGTAAAACCTAATAAAATGTAATAAGTAGGATATTACAAGATAAAAAGAATTGATTAACAATATAAATATAATCAGTTCTAAACTAGATTAATTAAAACACAAGGTATAATAAATTATATACTGTGTAAATCTGGAATTCACATAGAATCCTGTCCAAAAAAGTAATAAAAAGATTGCACTAAAAAGTACAGTTTATAAAAGGTATCTATAACATCAATACAAAAATCCCAATTGCAGTTACCCAGTCATAAAAACACAAAACCAATAAATTAGTAAGAAATAATAACGATAGATGGCAGCACTAGAATATTTGATGAATCAAGTAATAAGGGTGAATCTAGAATGAAATGCGAAATAACGAGAATTAAAAGCCTGTTTCCATCTGTCATGACTGTATAACTAGGGGGTATAAGGTAACTACTACACTGCTAGACAATTGCTAAGGACGGATCACAAATTGCAATGTAGCACAACATTAAGCGGGGTGGAGGCCCAGCAAGATAAAATATTGTTGCCACACTGTTCGGACATAAGAATAAAGATCATTTATTGTTCTGGAAAATACAGAAAGTTTTGAAACATCTGAAAGGAAAAAGTGTTCATTTAATGCCGTGTATGGAGAAATGCAAAAATGCATATGAACGACAGCAGACACCTTTGAGAAAGGTGTCAGTACGGGATATGTCCACCGTGGAGTACGATGCAACATTCCACACGTCGTGTCATGCTTTGCACAACATTATCCAGCAGCTGGTGAGGCAAATTATCCCAATCCGCTGTCAGTGCACGGATGAGGGTGTTCTTGTTTGTTGGAGGATATTTTCAACTAGAAAGTCTCCTCCCCAAAGCATCTCAAACATTTTCAATGGGGTTTAGATCTGGAGAACGTGCTGGCCATAAGAGGCATTGAATTCCCTCGCTGACTAGTCAATCCTGAACAGCGAGTGTTCGATGACATGGTGCGTTGTCGTCCATGAAAACAAATTTATCCCCGACAGCACCACGGAAAAGGCGAACAGGAGGCAGTAGAACTTCATCCATGTATCATTGGCCGGTCATAGTCCCAGTTGCAACTACATGTAGGGGCGTTCGGCCATTGATCATGATGCCGGCCCATACCATAATACTGCATGTGGGATATCGGTCCCTTTCCTGGATATTTTCTGGACGATAAGCAGTACCACTCCCACGCCAGATCAGTTGGTGTCTACAATCCCATGACAGACTGAACCTACTCTCATCTGAGAATAGTACGCAAGCGCAGTTCTGTTCGGTTCAATTGCGATGCTCATGACACCATTGCAAACGGGCGGTACGGTGCAGTCTGGACAATGGGACACACACAACAGGTCTGCGGGCGTATAGTCCTCCTTCTCCCAAATGTCTGGCTACAGTTTTTCGGGAGATCCGCTGTGCTGTGGTAGCAAGAAACTGATTTGCCACCTGCTGAGCTGTGGTGCGCCGGTCCCTTTTTGCCGACAGGACAATGTGCCTGTCTCCTGCAGGCGTCATACTTCTAACATGACCTCCCCCGTGACGCTTGCTACACATTCCAGTTGTTTGAAATGCTTGCCGTAGTCGTGAAACAACGTTGTGGGCGATGTTGAACTCCCTGGCAATATCTGTTATTTTTCGCCCTTCTTCGATCTTTCCAATAATACGGCCACGCGTAAAATCATCTAAGTGATAT
This sequence comes from Amaurobius ferox, assembly GCA_951213105.1. Taxonomy (NCBI): domain Eukaryota; kingdom Metazoa; phylum Arthropoda; class Arachnida; order Araneae; family Amaurobiidae; genus Amaurobius; species Amaurobius ferox. The sequence goes on from OX578140.1 coordinate 98,953,196, forward strand.
CGTGACGTCGAGAATTTCAAGTTCGTCAATTAAATCTTTCCCGTAAAACTTTCACTTGAAACAACTGTCTACACGCGTCAAATCCTTTAAATCTCTTATCAGCGCTATCACGTGACGAACAGGCGTGGAAATGAGGATTTGCATACGCACACTTCTTCTTACTGTATCCCGCACTTATGCTAATTTTCCACATTTTGCTTCCTTTCATTTTGTGGGTGATATTGTCATCCGTCCTTAGCAATTGTCCAGCAGTGTAGGTAAGGTGCATAGCATAGGGTATAATAAGTAGATATACCTTATACTATCTAGTATACATACTGTAACTAGGGACTGTATAACTAGCTTAACGGATTTACAGATTTTTTTACTGATTTAAGGAGCAGATTTTATGGCTAAAAGTATTTGCGATTTTGTACTGCTATACATAAAATTAACAAGAAAGATCAATCATGCTTAAAGCATTGATAATGAAACACTTTCCAACTTCAATGCAATTTTATTTAAACTTGTCTAAAATGCAATACATTTCCTCGGTAATATTTTAAAACTTATCACAATACTACATTAATTTATTATATTTGAAAACTTAAACCTTCATCGAAAAGAATAACTTCATTCAAATGACGGCATTGAAATATAAATTGCCTGGTTTAAACATCTCTAAAATGTGATACATTCCTCGGTAATAATTTTAGAATTATCATAATATTACGTTAATTTATTATATTTGAAAATTTCATCGAAAACAACTGAAATTCATTCAAATGACGTCATAGAAAAAATAACACGCCTGACTCTCTCTATAAAAGCAGCATTTCATTCATAAATAATTTCCCATTCATGTCATTCATCACAATACTATAATAATTTATTTTATTTAAAAATTAAGACCATGGAGCTACAAGTAATTAAACTCTATGCGTAAAACTTCATCGAAAAAAATCGTCCTTCTTTTTGTAAAATCAATGAATATTTCATTCATATCAGCTATGCAGACTCTATGAACTAAACGATTTTGTGTTAAAGAAATACAGCAATTCTAATACAACTCATTCTACATATTTTGCTGTTTACATTTTACATAGGGGAAAAATAGGCTTCGTTGTAGAAATAAACAAATTTGGATGAGCATTTAAACTCAAATTTATTGTAATTGCGTTGTTTCAGTATGTAGATGCACAGAATCTAACCAAAAATAAAGTGGTTTTAGGACGGATACAACACTCAATATGAATTAAAAAGAACTTTAAAATCACGATTTGAGACAAGATGGATGCCATACATCATTTTGAGGTGGGTCATGTGATCTTTTCGTATCATGGTCACGTGATCGCTTCACATAAGAGGTGTTATTATTATTTTAATTTTTATTTAAAAAACTACTGAATATATTTCGCTGAATTTTTTTTATATATTTTATGGAACAATTTGAATATTACCTAAAATTTTCGAAGCAATTTGTGAATTTTAAATCCGCTTTAAAAATGTTTGAAAAATTAGGTTCCATAGGGCTCAATGTATTTCATTTTTTCAACCCGGGTTCAATCCAAAACTAATTGGGTGATATTATTCGTTTATATTCCCATAGGTCCTACAGACCGTCTGAACAACATACTAAAATTTCATTTTGATTAAGTCATTTTTACGGCAGTTATCGTGCTAACGGACAGACAGACAGAATGAACAAAGTCATAAACACTTTTCAACTTTGTTGTAAAGTGTTTAAAACTCCAAAATGCGTTACCAAACTTAATATTTCTTGAAACACTTAATTCAAGCAATGAGCCTGGATCCAGGGAATGTTTTAGCTAGAATACAATTTTCCTCCCTCCTACATATTCCTGAGGGACAAAAAAGGGCCTGTTTTATCAACCTGTAATGACGGCTTTTTATTCAAGAAACGGTTTAACGGATTTGCATACTCTTTTACTTTTACATACTGTTAGTGGTTTGTTTACTTTTGCACTTGATTTACATACTTTTTTGGTTTGTTCAGCTAAATAGGGAGTGCATTTGTTGCTAAAATGCGCTTCATGTGAGAAAAAAATTATAATGCTTTCAATATCTCGATATCGGCCCATAGTAGCCTATAATCGTGTATTTGTAAATATTTGAGTTAAAATATTTATAGAAACTTTCACTCGTTTTATAATAGTAAGTTTATTTCGTTTTAATGAATTTTTCAATTTGGACAAATATTTTGGAATAACTCAAAAATCTTGCATGTTAGTGATTTACAAATAACTAGCTGCAATGCTCGCAATTAGCGGTTACTATATATATACAGTCAAACCTGTCTATCTCGAACCCTGTTTATCTCGAAAACCTCTATATCGCGAAATTTACTTATTTTCTTGCCTTTTTAGCCAAAATTCAATGTATTTTCTATGTTTATTTCGAAAAAATTTCTCCCCAAACCTCCATATCTCGAATTACAGCATAAAGCGTTAATTATACAAATTCGAAGTTCAGCGGGCATATTCCGGCAGCGAAAGTTGCCGTTAAGAAACATTCCTTCCATAGAGTAAAGTTCGGGAAGTGTAGAGTAAAACGGAGTAGGTAAAGTGCGGGAAGTGTAGAGTAAAACAGAGTAAAGTGCGTGTAACTGTACTTTCAGCAGCTAATCAAGATGGAGTGAAAAACTTCCACCACTGATGATCGGTCGTTCTGCAAAGCCCAGATGTTTCTCGAAAGTGAAAGTGTTTCTTTTATCCTACAAAGCAAGTAGGAAAGCCTGGATGACCAGCGAAATCATTAGTGACTGGTTGAAAGACATCGAAAAATCTATGGGTTTTAAAAAAAGAAAAATAATTTTGTTCATCGATAACTGCAATGCTCATTCTAACTTCCCTACTGTAAGAAACGTCACTATAAAGTTCTTGCCTCCTAACTCTGCATCCAAGCTGCAACCCCTCGATCAAGGGATCATTCGAAGTTTCAAAGTGGGATATAGACGAGAACTGGTTGGAAAACTTCTAGACGCCATCGACGAAGGCAATACCCTTCCAAACATCAATGTTTTGGATGCAATGAGGATGACAGACTATGCTCGGAGAAATGTTACGGAGAAGACGATCAGGAATTGTGTCCTAAAAGCCGGACTTAGTGAGCGTCAGTAAATCTTCTGCCCTATCCGCGCTTTGTTAACTTTCGCAGCACACATTTTTCGCCGAAATTCTGCTCAAACAGTTGCGAAATATTTTCTGTAAAATAAAATGCAATGATTAGATTATATTAAAACTAAATTTAATACCCAATAAAATATAGAATAATATTTTTATTTTGATACCAAATATTTTTGGTGCTGCCATCTGTCATCGTAATTCAGTTCATACCGATTATTTTTATTTTTTAATGAACATTTTTAAATATCTGTTCCTTCTAATACAGTATTAAATACAACGACAGGTCATATATAATAATTCCACAATCACGGAAAGGTAATTTCTCATTCTATAAATTTGATAAGGGGATCTGAATGTACATCACTGAGGACTGCAGCTTTGTCTTCAAGTTCCTTTGTCTTCAAGTTCAAGTTCAATAACCTTTCCGTGATTGTGACATTATTATATATGATCCATTATTGTATTAAATAACGTATTAGAAGGAATAGACATTTAAAAATGTTCATTAAAAAATAAAAATAGTCGGTATGAAGTAAATTACGACAACAGATGGCAGCACCAAAAATATTTTGAATTAAAATAAAAAATATATTTTATGTTTTATTGGGTATTAAATTTAGTTTTAATATAATCTAAGAATTGCATTTTATCTATCAGAAAATATTTCGCAACTGTTTGATCAGAATTTCAGCGAAAAACATGTGCCGCGAAAGTTAACAAAGCGTGGATAAGGCAGAAGATGCACTGACGCTCACCCTTAAGCAAAGGAACAACTAGGAAGAGCAAGAACAACAAACGAGCGTTGACACGATGTATAAAGTAGAAGCCAATGAAGTAAATTCGGAAGAATGGATGATCATCAAGAATAGACTTAATCTAGACATCTCATTCGAAACTTTTTTAGATGTGGACGATTCCCTGATAACATGCGGAATGTTGACTGACACGGAGATCATAGACGACGTGAGAGGAGTTTCTGATGGCGACGGTGATGAAATAGTGGAGACAGATTCACCTAAAGTTACCATAAAAGAAGCGGAGAAGTCTATTGAAAAGTTAAGAACTTTCCTTGAATCCCAGGAGGATATTAGTCAGAACGGATTCCCAGCTAATGTTAACCTTAAAAATTTGTCGATTCAAAGAAAATTAGGCATCAGACATTATTGTGTGATTATTTTTATTAAGGTATGTAATAAATGCGTTATTTTCATTCTCTATTTTTCGATACCTCTCTGTCTCGAAACCTCTTTATCTCGAATTTTTTTCATTCCCGCGAAATTCGAGATAGACAGGTTTGACTGTATATATATATATATATATATATATATATATATATATATATATATATATATATATATATATATATATAAGGATATAAACAAGAAGAAAAAATAAGCGAGAACAGGAGTGACCATATGATTTGCATAGAATGGCAGGGGTGGATTGCGACACCCCTTTCCCGCTTAAAGCAGCTTTTACGACCCGGGCAACGCTCACGGCACCAATGTAACTCAATGGTCAATCTCCCACATGTGCAAAGACAGAAGCACCCGAACGGACACAAAAACAAAGATGGAACTAAGCAAGGAAGAGATACACCCTACAATCCAACATGAAAACACAACATTTTATAAGGGAAAGTCGCACATGCGCGAAAAGACTTCATGATGATAGGATCGCAGATATGAATATATATATGATTAAAAATGCTCATTTAGATTCAAACAAAGCACAATTTCTTTCTTTGAAAAAGGAATAGTAATAATGTTATAAAAAATATCTAGGGTAATTTCTTTTCAATGCATCATTTATTATTTTATTACATTCATAAATGCAGTCTTTTTTAAAAGTACTGTAGTTTCTGTTTCTTCTGAAGTATCCGATAATAATATTTCAGAATATATTTTTAGTGAGGTTTGAATTCCAATCAATAATATTATTAATTTTGATATTGTATGAATTTCTCTTGTGTATGGTTGTATAAATTCCATACCGTTGGTGCTTTCTTATTGACAAATCCAGGAAGTCCGTCGATCCATCGTCATTGATCGGGTTTTCAATTAAGTCCAATTATTTTGGGTAGAATGCAAAATCTATGTCAGGGGTGTTTGCATAACCCCCTAATATCACATCGTCAACATAACGGAAATAAGGTATTTCCGATAATATATGAGTTCCTCTTTCATATTTGGTCCGATCAATGACGATGGATCGACAGACTTCCTGGATTTGTCAATAAGAAAGCACCAACGGTATGGAATTTATACAACCATACACGACAAGAGAAATTCATACAATATCAAAATTAATAATATTATTGATTGGAATTCAACCTCACTAAAAATATATTCAGAAATATTATTATCGGATACTTCAGAAGAAACAGAAACTACAGTGCTTTTAAAAAAGACTGCATTTATGAATGTAATAAAATAATAAATGATGCATTGAAAAGAAATTACCCTAGATATTTTTTACAACATTATTACTATTCCTTTTTCAAAGAAAGAAATTGTGCTTGGTTTGAATCTAAATGAGCATTTTTAATCATATATATATTCATATCTGCGATCCTATCATCATGAAGTCTTTTCGCGCATGTGCGACTTTCCCTTATAAAATGTTGTGTTTTCATGTTGGATTGTAGGGTGTATCTCTTCCTTGCTTAGTTCCATCTTTGTTTTTGTGTCCGTTCGGGTGTTTCTGTCTTTGCACATGTGGGAGATTGACCATTGAGTTAGATTGGTGCCGTGAGCGTTGCCCGGGTCGTAAAAGCTGCTTTAAGCGGGAAAGGGGTGTCGCAATCCACCCCTGCCATTCTATGCAAATCATATGGTCACTCCTGTTCTCGCTTATTTTTTCTTCTTGTTTATATCCTTATATGCCACTCTGGATGCAGAGCTGCTAAGCGCCACATCCTCTGCAAGGTTTCTATTCTCTCCTTTACTTAAATAGGAATTCCTTTCGTGATATACTTATTTATATATATATATATATATATATATATATATATGAAATATTAAGGATGCAAAAGAATTAAGAGAAAGAAGGCAGTGTAAGGTGCTTACATAATGGCGGTAAGGGGTAGTGACCTTACGCCCCAGTTAACTACGTGCACGTCCTTGATACCGCGGCATTGCACTCCTGGACGCCAGCACCGACTGTCGCCGAACTTCGGAGTGACAATCAAAATTATCACAAGACCATTATAAATGGAGTAGTAAAATAAACTGAAGAATCAGTAGATGGAATGAAATCACTGATTTGTCACCAGTTTAAATACTTCCTCAAGATCTAAATACATCGCTCAAAGCAATGTTGCCATTATTTCCAAAATTCCCAATGTAAGGCTTACAAAAAGATTTCAAAAGGAATTTAAAAAGGATTTTAAAAAGTTTTCAAAAAAGAACACAATAGTGATCCATAATTATCATTTTTTCCGAAGAAATTAATTATATAACCTCTCATATAAGGTATTGGGTATTTTTGTTTAAAAGCTTCCTTTATGAAAACTTGATCGGTTTCAGTCTGATGACGTCACTGTTAACAATACGTTTCGTTCTGGTCAATCCTCCAATGAAAACATTTCTGAATATATTCCTGTGCAAATTAGAATTCCAGTGTATTATTCCTGTAATAGGTATTTTATAGGTTTTTCTTTTGTCATAAATGCTAATTATAAGATTGTGATCGCTGAAATCTATACACAGATCCAAAAAGCATACCACATTTTCATTATCACTTCGATTTTCTTCCAAGGTTAAATTAGCAGGATAGAAATTGAAATCCATTTGAAAGTGTTTGTCTTCGTAACCAATGATCAAATCGTCGACGTAACGGAGATATAATCTAAAAATCAAAACTTCATATCGATACGAAATACCTTTGGGTAGACGCATATTTAATTATAATTATCTGAGCCAACACCTTATGTCAGAAAATGAAGAAAAATGTCATTGTGATCAAAGTGCTAACCAGGATAAAGTGATAGAACACATCATTACCGGCAATATCAACGTAATAGATGATCCTGAATTAAAAAAGGCGTTCCAAATGGGAACAAAATATCGCAATCCTCACAGGGGAAATCCAGTTGAAACATTCGCGAAGGATCCGGACAATTTTATTTATAGAATGTCAATCAAATATAGCATTCCTGATGGTACCTTCAACAAATGGCGATCTATGATTTTTAATTTTACTATAAAACATTTTATACCTATAATGATGGTGTTAAACTAAGCATGCAGAAACTCAAGAAATTACAAGAACAATTTATAATTATTCTTATCTGCAACTTATACAGATAATTTCTTCTTCTAACTTATTCTTCTTCTGCAACTTATACAAATAAAGTTGCAGGAAATTATGCATTCACCTGTAAATACCTATATATCAAAACCCTGCAAACCAATTATGAAAATGATGTATTATATCGAATCGTGGGATTGCCACCCATTGTGATTACCAATAGGATTAAAGCCTTATACCTAAAAGCCGAAATCAAGTATACAGGAAGTGTAAAGTACCCGTATCTAATAAATATACCTAAACTACATAAAACCCCTATGCGATTCAGACCTGTAACAGTGGGTTTTAATACACACCTTACCAAAGCAAATACTATACTCCTTAACATCCTGAAACCTATTATGAAGAAAATTAATAATAGAGGATCCTACATCATTAAGAACCGTAATGAGGTTGATATCTTAAGAAGTCACCCAGCAAGATTATACTTTAAGACTTATGATTTTCAAGAATTATTTAATAACATTGATCTTAGGGATCTATATAAAATTTTGAACAAACTATATGAAGAATTTGCAATGAATAATATTATCGAAATCAACCAATACCTTTAATCAAGATTGTTATAAATGAAAACTATCTTTTTAATGGTTTGTCATTCTATCAGCAAATCAAAGACACTCATCTATATTAGCAGCTATTTATCTTAATCATTACGAAAATCAATCACATATTGATAACGAAATATTATATCTCCGTTACGTCGACGATTTGATCATTGGTTACGAAGACGAACACTTTCAAATGGATTTCAATTTCTATCCTGCTAATTTAACCTTGGAAGAAAATCCAAGTGATAATAAAAATGTGGTATACTTTTTGGATCTGTATATAGATTTCAGCGATCACAATATTTTAATTAGCATTTATGACAAAAGAAAAACCTATATAATACCTATTACAGGAATAATACACTGGAATTCTAATTTGCACAGGAATATATTCAGAAATGTTTTCATTGGAGGATTGACCAGAACGAAACGTATTGTTAACAGTGACGTCATCAGACTGAAAACCGATCAAGCTTTTATAAGGGAAGCTTTTAAACAAAAATACCCAATACCTTATATGAGAAGTTATATAATTAATTTCCTCGGAAAAAATGATAATTATGGACCACTATTGTGTTCTTTCTTGAAAACCTTTTAAAATCCTTTTTAAATTCCTTTTGAAATCTTTTTCTCTTACATTGGGGATTTTGAAAATAATGGCAACATTGCTTTGAGCGATGTATTTTGATCTTGAGGAAGTATTTAAACTGGTGACAAATCAGTGATTTCATGCCATATATTGATACTTCAGTTTATTTTACTACTCCATTTATAATGGTCTTGTGATAATTTTGATTGTCACTCCGAAGGTCGGCGTCTAGAAGTGCAATGCCGCGGCATCAAAGACGTGCACGTTGTTAACTGGGGTGTAAGGTCACTACCCCTTACCGCCATTATGTAAACACCTTACGCTGCCTTCTTTCTCTTAATTCTTTTGTATCCTTAATATTTCATATATTATATTTTGTAATTAGTGTTTATTGCTGCTTTGCGCATAAATACTAAAATACTTTCTTTCTTAAGATTCAATTTTAATTTCTTTATCTTTAAATTATATATATATATATATATATATATATATATATATATGAACAAAAATGGATCGAAATTCAGCATCAACAGGTTGATTCGGTATATATAGCAAAGAGGAAATTTCCCCAAAATTGGAGTAACAGACGCTAAGGTAGATAAAAACGAAGATTTAAAAAGTGCTGACGCTCCTGCCACCCTACAAGAGTTATGAGAGTGAATATTGCATCTCCGCATCAGGAAAGATAGATCCCCCCCGGCGTCAGACGTCAAAAGAAAACACGTACATACGCTCTATACCTCATGACCTCAATCCAATCAGTGGTTCTTTAAAACGAACTCTGCCAGATTCTTCAAAATATCCATACGACTGAAAACAAGCTCACCCGTAACAGAACTTCCTACCCCCTCAGCGATAACAGGTAGATCTAAACACAGCTAGTCAGTAGACGGAAAATGGAGGTCCTGACCCAGCAGGCGGTGCAGCACCGCCTGCCGATTACGTCATCGTGGGATGACGTCATGAGGAGGAGGAAGTGATAACGGCTTATTTGATGACTTTTGAACTGCTTATCTTATCGGTTGAAATTTGAACGAATAACGTAATGAGGAAATATTTGGATAGTTAAAATGATCGTGGGGCTTTTTGGCCGAGTGAGTTGAACTTTGGACATTCTTTGCCCACTTCAGACGTGCTTCTTCTATGATGTTTAGGAAGTTGTGGTTTGCTTTTTAGTTTCCGAAGTTTAACATCAACATTCGACTTCAAACTTCGCCACATAATTACATGAGATACTTGTTTACTTGTCTGCTGTGCTATTTTATAAGTGGACTGGTAGTTTTGCGTTGCAAGCTGGAAAATTTGTCTATTATCACGAGCTGATAACCGCTTTTTGCGGTTAGATCTTTTCTGCTTTCCGTACAATTATTTTTTACTCAAAAAATTGTAAATAGCCGTTTTAGAACGATTAAGAATCTTGCTTATTTCACGTTCCTACTTTCCTTTTCTATTGTAAAACCAAACTTTTCGCACTTCTGCTTCAGACAAATCACTTCCATGAGGCATTTTAATAATCCAACGAATCAAACAGTTCAATTTTGAATTTCTGCCTTTTTTCCTTCTTTCCAACCTTTCCAGATGGTTTAGGTTACAGTTTAACTCCGAAGTTAAACAAAAATCGTCTGCATTATTAGAAAATCTAAAGTGGTCTTATATTTATGTAACACCGTGATTTCGAAAAATTGTTTGGCTCGAAAATAATATTCGATCTTCTTTTTTTTTCTAAGCTAAATCAACACTGCAAAATTGCTTCGTTTCATACACCTTCTTTGAAATTCACATTCAATGTTGTCTTTGTTGAGAAAGGATGGAATTTTGTGTGGTCTTATAATTTTGAAACAGACTGTACTTATATTCTTGTAATCGCAGTATACAAAAATGTACGTATATACATATTTAGAATAATTAAATTAGCTATTATGGTATAATATAGTATTAATTAAGTGCATCTAAATAAAATTTCAGAATTTTTAAAGTCAATTATAGGTAAGAAATTAAATATGTACTGCCTGCATTTTCAGTTAAACTTTAAACTTAGCTTTCCCTGAAATAACCTGTATGTAATGGAAACCTGTTCAAGACGGAAAATTTTTACGGACCCCTGAAATTCCTTTTAAGGCAGGTTCGACAGTATAAGTGTTTACTTTCCTTACGTACATAGTATAGTGTATAGGAAAAGTATTGTAACAGGGTCGATGATTCGAATTCAAGTTTCCGACAGAAGAGCACGTTTCAAGCATCTTTGAACTCATTTTTGATGTGATGCACAATTTTTGACGAAAACACAACAATATGTTTAAAATAAAACACATTTATAATTGATCAATAATTAAATATTTTTAATGCATACACATATCACAACACATTTAGAAATGTATTAAATGGCAAAAGTTGGAAAAAGCATGTTAGTTTAGGAGAAAACCTAAAAACATAAAGAACCAATTCTAAATTGTGAAGGGGGGAGGGAAGTCAGACCTTCGAGGCCCCCTTCCCTGACTACCTCACTACTGAACACCATAGAACACCTCTGAAAAAAAAAATCAGCGTCGATTTTGATCTCAACCTCAATAGTCTTCCAAAGCATCTGCTAGATTCAATTAAAATTGTACAATCTGCAGTTTGCCCCAGAGTGTTCTATTGGGTTAATGTGTCGACAATGGACTAAGATTTCAGAAGCGTGTCTAAAATTTAGAACGCTCTTTAATCTGTAAGTCATTTATTTATTTCGAGTAAAAACTAAACGAGATAATAACGAGCCTCCTCTCCCCTTTTTCCTACTCTACTTGCGTCCAGAAATTTGAATATTGCACATTGTTTTAATATGGTATCGGTTAACATTTTTTTTTCTATAAAAAACAAATAAGCAAACAAACAAAAAATATCGCTGCTTTTAATAAACATTTTGTGCTAAGACAAATTTAATTATTTAATTCCTGGAATTAATCTTAGTTTGAAAATAATGTTATATTACCTAGATGGCAGCACTAAACATTTCCATTTAGAGCCTCTTCATCTACAAAGGAATGTCATTTCGATTAAATTAGTGACAATTTTAAGTAATTTTTCATATTTATTTTCCCTAGAAGTAAATTAAGAATATCTCTATGAAAGTGCTGTCTTATACGTCATTTGATGTTCAAAACTACAAAAGTATAGCGTTGTATTAAAAATGTTACTTAAATACTTTTCTGCTGTAATGTCCTATTATATATTGAACAGAATGTTTCCAATTCTTATTTACTTCTACAAACTATACTCAATAAATAAATGTAACATATGTTTATGCACATAACCATAAAATATTTCTGAATATAATTATAAAATGTTTAACTTTACCCTGTCTACCAGGACCTGACAGGGGACTTCAAAAAATCAGGCTTCAAAATTTAAGAGATCCAAATTTTGGTACAGATGCCTGAAATTTCAAGGAAATTACAAAAATAACTGTGTATATTAGCTTAAATACCAGTAAAATGATTTGATTAAAATTTATTTAGTTAGAAATTAAATTCGCATTGCTGTGATGATTTACATCCAGAGTTTTCTTTTCTATAATATTTCATATTTATTTCCAATAATTTATTTCCCTATTATTTACACTTCATAGTACATGTACATTTGAAATTTTTTGGTAAGGTGCCTCTCAAAATCAACTAGTCCTATCGTATGTAAATCAGGACCTTCCGCCTATTGAAATTCTGGCTTCGCTTAAACTAAAACCATCCAATGCATTTCTGCTTGATTTACATAAATATACATGGCAGCACCACACTTGGTTACATGTTAACCTTCCTAACATGTATAAAAAAAATAGATGTAACAGTAGTTACATCTTTTTAACAGTAGATGTAACACATGTTAAGATCATTTATTTTATTTAAATACATGTTAGGTTGCTTTTTTATCTAAATACATATAGATGGCAGCACCACACCTGTCAAATTTCAAAATGAGATTTGATTGCTTACCATAGCTACAATGCCTAGAAGAGATTACTTCTAGGCACTATTTCTAGGCACTGTACCATAGCTATCTGCAGATGATTTTCTTTGATGACCCCGTTTATAAAAGACTAACAAATTATTAGTATGCACATAATAAGGACACAGTTATTTTTTTCATTATGGGCATTCACGAAGAAAGAAAAATGTCTGATTTTAAGGAGTGTATATTCGAAGGTTACTGTTGTAAGAGGTAGATTGTAGAATACAGTCATTAAAGTTGCTACCGATGCAACACAGGCCCTGCATCCCCCCCTCCCCCGTCAGAGATCTGCTTGTAGAAATTTAAAACTGAAGAAACGTTAGCAACAACAGAAAAAAAATCTGATGTGGGCAACACATGACTTTCCTTACTCCTTTTACAGTAAAAAAATAATGTATAAGTACCATGTCATTATGTTTTTATCGTTGAATTGTACATTTAGCAATTTTCCGGATGACAAAATGTAAAACTATTTCACAGTACCCAATTCCGGCCACACAATTTGTTACCATAAACCCCTGGGTTGGTCGTGTGGTCTGGGCCTTCAACAGTACCCAATTAACTTTTATTTCGCTCAACTTTAAATAAACAATTATCATTATTGATAGCATCCTCAATAGGCGATATAGTCCATATATTGAAATATTTGAATAAATATTTCAATAAGCAGTTAAGCGTCATTTTCATATACTAATAAATTTGCTAATACATTTTTGATATACACAGATTCAAGAAAAAGAACACACCATATTGTTTATGTAATACTATAGGAGATGCAGAGCGATATGTTTTTGAATGTATTCATACTAAAAAATATCACTTAGTGAAACCCACTGATGGGAATAAAATAGTTTGGTTCAAAAATGTTATTATTAGTAAAAATTCTATTAATTATATCAAAAATTGTATACTTAAGGCGGGTAAAATTTCTGACCACATTATGTAAATTTTAGCTAATACCTATATATGTTTTTTTCCTATTCAACTATTTTCATTGTGATTATTCAACTATTTCACGTGAGCACGGTATAGTCAATAATACCGTCGAGCTGCTGCTGTCGTAATGCTGTTTATTTTTGCATTTACAGGGGATTTCCCTGATAACTGAAATTAAAAAACTGATGTGGGTAGCACATGACTTTCCCTGCAGACTTATATCCACGTTCTCTTTATTTCAATTAAATTTAATTCACTTTTAATTCAATTTTCGTTCTCATTTGATAACTGGACTTATTTTCAAAGGTGGCGTGGAGAAAATACGAAAAAAAACTAATATATCTCGAGAACGCCTAGTCCTAGTGTAATGGGGTTGGTCTTATTCTGTTCTTCGCTAAAAATTACGTATTAAACAAGCATTTAATGGATATATTTGAGCATACATAGCTTTTTCGTTTAGATTTTGACACTTTTTGAGGGCCATTCTGCAAAAAAAGGCAGGTTTTTTTTTTCCGAATCGCACCAAAATCTAATCAGAATCCAGGGTGACCTATACGTGACTCATCTACCGAATTTTGTGAAATTCGGTCCATTAGTATTTCAGCTAGAGTGGATACAAGCTTTTGCGGGCCATTTCGCTAAAAAAGGCGGGTTCTTTTATCCCGAATCGTACCCAGAACTAATCAGCACCAGACTCGCCCACAAGTGACTTACCTACAAAATTTTGTGAAATTCGGTGTAATAGTTTTTTAGTTAGAGTGGATACAAAATCTGCACAGACAGACAGACACACAGATAGACAGACAGACACACACACAGACGTCACGCTAAAAATGGTTTTTTCGTATTCTAGAGGTCTTGAAAAGTGTAGATCCGTCGAAAACTCGAGTTGCGATTTTCGACATGATTCCAATACTTTCCCTATACATTACCATGTATTGCAGGGAAAGTAAAATGGCGATGCACGTGGATGAAAAGACAGGCGAATTCCCCATTAATTTCAACCGTAAAAAATATGATGTGGGCAGCACATGACTTTCCCTGCAGACTTATATACACATTCTCTTTAATTAAATTTAATTCACTTTTAATTCAATTTTCATTCTCATTTGGTAATTGGACTCATTTTCAAAGGTGCCGTAGAAAAAAAAAACAAATATATCTCGAGAACGGCTAGTCCTAGTGTAATGGGGTTGGACTTATTCTTTTCTTCGTTAAAAATTACGTATAAAGCAAGCATTTAATGGATATATTTTTGCATACGTAGTTTTTTATTTTAGATTTTGTCGATTTTTGCGGCCCATTTTGCGAAAAAAGGCAGGTTATTTTTTCCAAATCGTACCAAAATCTAATCAGCACCAGGGTTACCCACAAGCGACTTATCTACCAAATTTATTTTGTGAAATTCGGTCCGTTAGATTGTCAGCTAGAGTGGATACAAGATTTTGCAGACCATTTCACAAAAAAGGCGGGTTCTTTTATCCCGAATCGTACCCAAAACTAATCAGCACCAGATTCGCCCACAAGTGACTTACCTACCAACTTTTATGAAATTCGGTCAGTTACTTTTTTTGTTAGAGTGGATACAAAATCTGCACAGACAGACACACACACAGACGTCACTCTAAAAATAGTTTTATCGTATTCTAGAGGTCTCGAAACGTGTAGATCTGTCGAAAACTAGAGTTGCGATTTTCTGCATGATTCCAATACTTTCCCTATACATTACCATGTATTGCAGGGAAAGTAATATGTTATAGAAAAATTCATGCCATAGGAAGACTGCTTAAACTAATTGAGTTGTATTATAGAGAAACCGCGTTATAAGACTACTGCGTTATATGGAAACCGCGTTTTATGAGTACCGCGTTATGGGAGGGCTGTCGAAAATTTTTCTCCACGTTATATGGAAACCGCGTTATGAGAGTACCGTGTTATAGGAGGGTTGACTGTATGACTATTGTACTGAAATTTTAAGAAGAGTAGTTGCGATTGTGATATTTCTAGCAGAAAGAGGTATAGATTTTTCACGGGGATAACGAATTGCATGAAACCCCTAAAAGCGGAAACTTCCCAGGGTGCAGGGATCATCTTACTGAGTGATATATCTTACTCTGCAGCACCTTTTCTGCAAGAACATATAAGAAAATACGTGAATCCAGGAAGCGGGAGGTTTTCTACCTTTATTCAGAGTTTGCACCGATCATACCTGAATTCTAAGAAGCTAAATATTACTTGTACTTCATTCAATTCCTGATTGAGTTACACAGATCAGATGTTGGGTCATTATTTGTTATATCAAAAGATGTATAAGTACTCGAGCGCGTCTTGATAATTGTTCCTATTGACAACCACGGTGCAAGATATTTTTTTTTGTTTACATGGTATTACCTTTTCCTGACAAACATAAAACAGACGTAACACACTGCAGATCCCAGTTACACAAAAACGACAAAAGTTAGTTAAAAGTTGGAAAAAACATGTTAGTTTAAGAAAAGACCTAAAAATATATATAAAGAACCGAACCTAACCAAGGTGGTAACTTATTCTACGTGGCCTTGACCTAACCTCATCGGGGGAGGGGGCCAGAGTTTCGAGGTCCCCTTTCCTGGCTACATCCCTGCTGAACACCATAAAACACCCCTGGAACAAAATCAAGCACCGATTTGAATCCCAGCTTTAATAATCTTCTAAAGCATCTGCTAGAGATTCTTTGAAGATTGTGCAATCTGCAGTTTGCTTTAGAGAGTTTTGTGGGTTAACGTGTAGACAGTGGACAAAGATTTCAGAAGCGTGTTTAAAATTTGCAACGTTATTTAATATGTAAGGTATTTGTTACAATGGTTTCCCTCATGTAATGTAACATCGCAAGAATGATTTCCATACCTGCAAAGATGGTCCCTGTGTTTCCACACAATTTTTATAAAGTTCTCCTTTGACCATCTGCAACGGAAAGGGTCAGTGGATTCTGGACTTCATGCCTGTGGGTGGTCTCGTTCAAGATGGAGGAAGACTCAACGGGGGGTAAGCGGTCGTTGGGGGCGCAGTTAAGCCCAGATGTTCACGCAGGAGCGTGGGACTCCAGCCACCTGCAAATAATAACTCAGGGGCTACTGACCAAGCCTTCCTGTCATGGGTTGGCCACTGAAAGTGAGGGTCCAAATGTCCTCCAATGATATTAAGGGGGGCTTAAACCTTGCAAGAAATAAAATTTAAGAGGGAGGAGAGAGCGACTTGGAAGATTTTCGAGAGAGAGAATTTTTGGTGGAGAAATCGGGAGTTGCCTTTTTTTTCTTGAATGTGTTGGTGGTAGAATTTTGATGGAGCATGAGGCTCACCAGATCGACGTCCCACGACAGGCCGCGGGCCCAAGAGCAACGGTAAGGCCTTTAACTTCGTACAGCTCTCAATTGTTGACTCTCTCTTCCTCTCTTTAATTTTAATTACCTCTATACGAGGAGTTTCTATGATTGTGCATTGTGGCCTCAAGCCAAATGCGTTTTGTTTTCAAAAGCCATTAGTCAGACGCGCAAGACATGTATTTAATGCTTATTAATAATTTGTGACTTAAAAGAGAAGATAACATGTTGAAATATTGATTACTTGTTTGATGTTTATGTTAATACTCGAAAGATTGTATTTGAGTTCAGGATAGAATCAGAGAGTGGTTTTTTTTAAAAATTGGTGTTAACGTTTTTTTTAAGTGAGCAACTTATGCTCAAACCTTTCATGTTATTTCCTAAATTTGTTAAATATGTAAATAAACCTTTTTTTGTTATTTTTAAAATCTAATTGGTGTCCTCATTTCCTAACATTTTAATTATTTCTTTACTTTTCAGAGTGAAATCTTTAAGACTATACGACACGGCGGCCTTTAACGTAATGTTCAATGAAATTTGTTCATATTTTTCGCGCCCAAACCGGGCATGTGGGATTTTCCACGCAGCAATATTTATTTATATCGAGTAAAAAGCTATTATGAATGGAATGTATCATGGAGTTCAAGTCAGATTCAAGGAACCTAATAAACTGGTAGCATGGGTGCCCCGTGCTGCACATAGCCTTAATTTAAAAAAGGAACCACGACTACAGAAAGCTACTGTTGTTGATGCTGCAAAAAGTTGCTGTTGTTGCTGTTGCAGAAAGCTGTTGTTGTTGCTGCTGCAGAAAGCTGTTGTTGTTGTTGCTGCAGAAAGCTGCTGTTGCAGAAAGCTTCTTGGCTGCTGTTTATTTTATTTAAATTCTTTTTAAATTTACCGTACCATAAAGATAGTTGAAATTTAGTGTTATGAAAAATACACTATGTGTCAAACTTGTTTCAGACACACGACGATCAGCTTGTTACGATAGTGGGAGATCATTGAGAAGAAATTAGAATAAAAAGCGGTGCAGTACCGTTTGATATATCAGAATGTTAAGAACAAAAACTCTACAATTGTTCATGAAGAAAAAGCTTTTTTAAAAATCATGAACAGCTTCGAAACTTCATTTATGACAGTCATTTATAGGAAGTTTTCTAAAACACATTAATAGAGTATGTAAAACACTCTAAGAAGCTGGGACTGAACTATGCGTAATTGTGATATTGTGTGATACATTTCTGAATTATTTGGTTGACGTTCGAGAATGGAACAAATTTGATGATTTTGAAAAAAAAATATCTAATTACATTACATGTGGAGACTAAAAGTGGAAAAGAAATGAACAATTCAATGAAGCACTCGAGGAACCGGTACCAGAACTAAGTGTAGAAGATGAATTTCAAATTCATATATATTGTTACGACATACCATCTGGAATTGTGGTTGTGCGCTCAGGACCCAAGAATGAGTCCAAATTTTTGTATAACTAACATGTTTACTCACAAGCACAACACAAACAGGCACAATATACAGAGAAACAGAGCTCAAATGCTCCACTAATTTCATAAAATAACTGATACTATTTCCAAAACATTGACGAAAGTCAATTTACAAAACAGCAGCTACTATTCTCAAAACATTAACATAAGTCACAGTTCAACTTATCGCGTCAATTGCTCACCGACTGAGTGATGACTCCTTTTATAGACTCTGTCTGTAGAAACTTCTAGAAATGTCTCATATCTCGTAGAATAATCGTTATTTCGAGGTGCTTCTTGAACCTTAGAAAAGACACCAAATTGGCGATAAATAGTCAAATCTTGCGACCCTTCTTCGAACTTCGGAATATGGCAACCCAAGATTCATGTCATGGGAAATGATGCTTGTACGGGTGTTTTCTCCGTCTGGTTTTCAAAAGAGACTTCAATGAGGAGAGAAAGAGACACCAGAGCATTTTACATGTTCATAACACTATCTTATTATACACGTACTAGTCATAGACACGACGTGCAAGATACAGTGCGTAGCACAATATCTTCAATTTTCTTGCCGATAAATTCCTATTACAAGATAATCCAAAGCTAGTTAAGATCTGTTCCAAAGCTAGCTTGTTAAGATCCAAAGCTAGTTAAGATCTAGAGTTAGTCAAGATCTATTCTTCGATCTATTATTCTTCGACTTAAGTACTCTTCAGATAAGTTTGTGATGTTTTTGGCATTGTACACGATCAAAATGTCTGTATTGCCAAAATCGCAAATAAAAGATAAACTTGTTACAACTTTTCCAGATGTACATACTGGTATGATTTTTTTTTATAATTGAATCAAATGCATAATCGTTTTTTAGACTTAACAAATTAAGAACTGTATCCGCTCAACTTTGAGCTAAGAACACCTGTCGTCTTTGGCTCTTCTGCTTGTTGAACTTTAAGAACGTTGTTCAAGTCTTTGCTGCAACGAGAAACCAAAACAAGAATCTTTATTAGGGAATGAAACAAATTGCATACATAATTGTTGAAGACCCAGACCGTCCGACTCATCCAAAGACTTGAGCAACCATTTGGACGGCCGGGAAAGTGCATACATATTGTTGAAGGCCCAGACCACACGACCAACCCAGGGGGTTTATGGTAACAAGTTGTGTGGCCGGGAAAAGTGCATACATATTGTGTAACTATTTATTTGAAATAAAATTTAGAATTTTAGTTGCATTATTTTCTGTCTCACAAACTACTTTTCATTATTTTTTAAGATCTATTTTTAATTTTTCCTATCCTTCATAGAGCTAGCTCTAGCCACAGCGCTTATAGTGCTTAATAATAAATAAATAGTTTAGTTCCAACTAATATTTTAGAAAAAACTAATAGTTTAGTTTCAGCTAATAGTTTATTGCTAACTAGACTATTAACATAAACCCAAATGCTGAATACAACTTAGTTTGAAAATAAAACACACTTATTTATGCACCAATAAAAAAAAATCTGATGTGGGCAACACATGACTTTCCTTATATAATGTAATGAATTTACTACTTTTCAGTAAAAAAAATCTGATGTGGGCAACACATGACTTTCCTTATATAATGTAATGAATTTACTACTTTTACAGTAAAAAAATAGGTTTTTCTTATATAGTAGATATTAATATTCTTTCCAAGATATTGAATTTTCGACAATTAGTCGTCATTTTCATTGATTTAGCATCATTTTTATCCATTTGGCGAGATTTTCATTAATTTGGCAACATTTCAAAAAAGTCGCCAAGTTGGCGACATTCCGCCAAATTCGTCGCCAAAATCTCGCCAAGCGTTATGCACGAAGAAAAAAGTTATTCTTACAGCAGATAAATGACTATTGGCGTTCAAATACAAAAGTAATATTCAAAGTATGTTTTTTCATGAATGGAACGAGCTGGATCCACGAGAATGATGTCACTCAATTTATCGCATGGTATTACATATGAAAAGTGAACATGTTTCTCAATAGGAATTTTTTTTTTTATGTGACTTTTTCATAATTTTTTTTAAAAATGCACAATATCTCGAGAACGGTTCATGTTAGCGTTCTAAAATTTATGCCAATCGTTTTCTAATGAAAAATTACATAAGAAATGTCTATTTGCGTAACTTTATTAGCGGTTTTGATTTTTTGACGATTTTTTCAAAATTTCATTCGAAAATTTAGGGGGGTTCTGAACATTCGATTACGCATAAAAACAATAGGCTTCCAGTGTTTACGGATTGTGATTTTTGTACCAAATTTGGTTCGAATCGGTCCATTCGTTCGTCAGTTATCGTCTCCACAGACTCACTGACACACACACACACACACACACACACACACACACACACACGCACACACACACACATACTTTCACACACACACACACACACACAGACATCACTTCAAAAATGTTTGATTCGTGATCAGGGATGCTTGAAACGTGCTCTCCCGTCGAAAACTCGAATTCGAATTTTCGACCCCGTCACAATACTTTCCTTATACATTATGTATATAAGGAAAGTAAAAATAGGTTTTTTCTTATAGTAGATACTAATATTCTTTCCAAGATATTGAATTTTAGACAATTAGTCGTCATTTTCATTGATTTAGCGTATTTTTATCCATTTGGCGAGATTTTCGTTAATTTGGCAACATTTCAAAAAGTCGGCAAGTTGGCGACATTCCGCCAAATTCGTCGCCAAAATTTCGCCAAGCGTTATGGACGAAGAAATAAGTTGTTCTTACAGCAGATAAATGACTATTGGCGTTCAAATAAAAAAGTATTACTCAAAGTATCTTTTTTCATGAATGGAACGAGCTAGATCCACGAGAGTGATGTCATCCAATTTATCGCATGGTATTACATATGAAAAGTGAACATGTTTCTCAATAGGAAATTTTTTCTTTTCATTTTATTTGACTTTTTAATAATTTTTTTGAAAAATGTGCAATATCTCGAGAACGGTTCATGTTAGCGTTCTAAAATTTATGTCAATCGTTTTCTAATGAAACATTACATAAGAAATGTCTATTTGCGCAACTTTATTAGTGGTTTCAATTTTTTGACGCTTTTTTCAAAATTTTATTCGAAAATTTAAGGGGGTTCTGAACATTCGAATACGTATAAAAACAATAGGCTTCCAGTGTTTACGGATTGTGATTTTTGTACCAAATTTGGTTCGAATCGGTCCATTCGTTCGTCAGTTATCGTCTCCACAGACTCACTGACACACACACACACACACACACAGACACACACACACACACAGACATCACTTCAAAAATGTTTGATTCGTGATCAGGGATGCTTGAAACGTGCTCTCCCGTCGAAAACTCGATTTCGAATTTTCGACCCCGTCACAATACTTTCCTTATACATTATGTATCATCGAATAAGGAAAGTAATATATTCATCGATAAGAAATTTGGCCATAGCTGTAAAACTCGGCATGTATGCATCGTTTGAGAAAATATGCAAATGATTAGAATTTGGGAGCAAAAATAAAAAATAAACGTTTTATTAAGAAATGGTGGCAAAATAATGGCATTTTAATAAGTGATAAATCTTCCCCTAGTAGCTATACAAACCTATATTTGGTACGGAATAGAGTCAATTAAGTTGCTTATGTCCCTCTGCGAAAGATTCTGCTATAAATATTGCAACTGGTCAGTTAATTCAGCGGCATTCTGAAAAGGCTAAAATTGCCGCCCCAGAATGCCCCAAACATGTTCTATTGATGATAGATATAGGGAGCTGGGATGACCATGGGAGTGTATTAAATCCTCGAAGGCATTGTTGAGAAAGTCATGCAATATGATCAAGCGTTATCTTGTTGTCAAATGGAAACTGGGTGGGTTTACAGCATGGGCTGCAGAATATCATCGACGTACAAGCAAGTCGTCATATTCGCTTGCAGTATAACTAAAACAATAAGACAGCCTATACAAACTAAACATTGTATAGGCTGTCTCCTTATTGCCTCAACCGGGAATCGAACCACAGATCTTCGCAATGGCCAGCCGACGCTCTACCGCTGAGCTACTGGGACGGACGGAATTTCAAGTTTTTTATTGTCGAAGTAACTTTGCAATTCTCCATCTTCTAATGTTAAATTGGCGTGCAACTTACAATCTGACTGATCATCTCCTTTTTTTTTTTGTTGTTGTTTGTTTACCTCCGGTCAGCCCCCTGATGCTATTTTTATCCTTCATGATAGTTTTCTGCGTGGTCATTGTCCTCTCAATTTGAAATCGGCGCAAAATATACAGAGTATGAATATACTGGAGTCCACTGAATCCATGCTAGTCGTTCTAGGGTCACTTTCAGACCTCCCACATCTTTGCACTCACCTACAGGGTTGATTTGTTCTGGCGACATCGTGAATAACTTTGCTGACCCAACCGACAATCGATCCACGGATCTGCATACTTTCCAGCCGACGCTCTCCCGTGGAGATATTGGGACAGAAATGCAAGCTTTTATTGTTGAAATGGACTCTTCAAGGTTTACGATGAATACTTTCATATCTATCATAGTATTTTTTGTTTCTATTTTATTTAAACAACTAGCAGCATACCTGTTCTTCGTACGGAGTATATAATATAAAGAAACTTATAATTTTCAATCATGTGCAAATTCTGTTAAAATATTAAATTTATTGCTCCTAAAGAGAAGTTTAAGAATATCTGTTCTTACTATGCAAAATTATCTTCACTGGCAGATCTGAATAATAAAACATCCTGACCCCTTTTGTAAGGAAATATAGAGAAAAAAAAGGAATTGAATCAATATATGCAACCCCGTACTACTTATATTGTCGCAGATTAGAAAATACGCCAGTGTGTTAGTTGAAGATTACCCGTATTACAATATGAGTCTCAAAAATCTTTGCCAAAATAAAAGAGATGACATAATAAATTGAAAATATCAATAATCCCCGTACTCTTTATACCAGAAGGTCGTAATTGATTCCAATATATGCCAATATATATCAAAACATATGCCAACATACCTGTACTACTTATATTCTCGTAGATTAGAAGATATACCTGTGTATTTGTAGAAGATTACTCGTACAACGTACAATACATGAGTTTAAACAATTTTTGTCATAATAAAACAATTGCATAATAACTTGAAAATATCAATAATCCCTGAATCAATTATCCCCGAAAATATAAATAATAATAACGTTTAAACCTGAAAACCCTAATTGATATTATCCAGTCAAAAATGCTATAAGAAAAATCAAATCGTTCTTTTCTAAAATATATTTTTATATCCATTTATTACTTTCCTTATATACATAATGTATAAGGAAAGTATTGTGACGGGGTCGAAAATTCGAATTCGAGTTTTCGACGGGAGAGCACGTTTCAAGCATCCCTGATCACGAATCAAACATTTTTGAAGTGATGTCTGTGTGTGTGTGTGTGAAAGTATGTGTATGTGTGTGAAAGTCTCTGTGTGTGTGTGTGTGTGTGTGTGTGTGTCAGTGAGTCTGTGGAGATGATAACTGACGAACGAATGGACCGATTCAAACGAAATTTGGTACAAAAATCACAATCCGTAAACACTGGAAGCCCATTGTTTTTAAACACAAATCGAATGTTCAGAACCCCTCTAAAGTTTTGAGTGAAATTTTGAAAAATTTTCAAAAAATCAAAACCGATAATAAAGTTACGCAAATAGACATTTCTTACGTAATTTTTCATTAGAAAACGATTGACATAAATTTTAGAACGCTAACATGAACCGTTCTCGAGATATTGCACATTTTTTAAAAAAATTATCAAGAAGTCATATAAAATAAAAAAAAAATATTTCCTATTGAGAAACATGTTCACTTTTCATATGTAATACCATGCGATAAATTGGGTGACATCCTTCTCGTGGATCTAGCTCGTTCCATTCATGGAAAAAGATACTTTGAGTAATACTTTTGTATTTGAACGCCAATAGTCATTTATCTGCTGCAAGAATAACTTATTCCTTAGTGCATAACGCTTGGCGAGATTTTGGTGACGAATTTGGAAGAATGTCGCCAACTTGGCGACTTTTTGAAATGTTGCCAAATTAACGAAAATCTCGCCAAATGGATAAAATGACGCTAAATCAATGAAAATGACGACTAATTGTCGAAAATTCAATATCATGGAACGAATATTAGTATCTACTATAAGAAAAACCTATTTTTTTACTGTAAAAGTAGTAAATTCATTACATTATATAAGGAAAGTCATGTGTTGCCCACATCAGATTTTTTATTATTTAAATCGGAAAAATAATAATTAAAATTAACAGACAGCTTTCATTTAATTGCGTTTCTAAGCAATATGATATAAGATAGAATCTTCCTCATAAACTGCGAAATTAAATAACCATTTTGATTTCTTTATGTTTTTCATTGTTCAGTAAAAGCTTGTGAAAAATAAAACATGGAGAGAGATTTCCCATTTAAATCATGTTTCAAACAATTCATGTTTTCAGAAAGTGACTAATTAGCGCAAAAAATCTCCCATCAAACTCGGAGATGAAGTTTTAATTCACTTTCAAACGATTTTCAAGAATAAACCACGGAGTTAGAAAGTAGAACTCCTAGAGAAAAGTTTCGTTTTTCATTAATATCTCGACAACCCCTAATCTTATATACTCGAAACATGGGATAAATTTATAGGGGGCTATTTCAAGGTTATTCGTAAAATTTCATCAAATTCGGATCAGCCGTTCTCCTGTAATGATGAGACAAACAAAAATTTCGTTTTTTACTAATATCTCGAGAACCACTGATCGTAAAAACTCCAAACATAAACTAAATTTTAAGTGGAACTATTTCCAGGCTACCCACAAAATTTCATCAAATTCGGTTCAGCCGTTCTCCCTTGATGACGGGACAAACAGACAGATAGACAGACATTTTTTCAATTTTATTTATATAGATTGTTTATTCGCTAAAAATAGATTGATCTTATCTTACACACTTGAGGACATATTAAACGTCATCAACTACTATTGCCAATTGAAAGTAATGTAGTTTTGTAAATTCAATACGATTTAGTCATGGTCCTGTTATAAAATCCCGTGTTTGACGATTATTGCTTTATAATAATATTTATGTATTAAATTTGTTTTACGAAATAATATCTTTAAAGTCCAAAACTTTTCCCTACAGTTTTTAATCCACATAAAAACATTTTATTCCAAAGAAAATATTTTCTGAAGTTTTTTCCAAAAAACGTTTTAGTGTTTGCTTTGGAATATTTAGATAAAATTTAAAGGATAAAAAAACATTAAGAGTAAAACGCCATTCTTCAATCAGAACTTACTTGGAAAAGATATTAAAATTATTATTTTCTTTTGAATGCGTTCACTAAACTCTTATTCGGTAGAAAAGTAAACAACAGGATTGTTTTATACTGTTGTTTGAGTCATATAAAATTCATTTTCTGTATAAAAAATCTCGATGAGGATTAGATAAAATAATCTTCATAAGAAATATAAAGGAGCAGTGTGTAGATTATTTTTATTTATAAGAAAAATTTCAAATATAAGAAATGTTGGCAGAAGAGGATAAACAAACCGAAGGTGGATTTTAACTTTTATTTTAGAGGGTTTTCTAAGAAAAACATAAAAGTTGATTTTATGAAACACATCATCTTAGCTGGTGTTTCCAAAAGTGTAAAAGTAAGATATTTTAGTATAAGTTATCCAGTGTATAAATACAGTGGTTGACACTTTAGATGAAGATTAACTGGGATGTAGCTTAACTTGAACTTCTCATACCAGAATTCATTTTTAAGTACCTTGTGATAGGTCTTTTTTACTTTCCTTATATATATAATGTATAAGGGAAGTATTGTACCGGGGTCGAAAATTGGAATTCGAGTTTTCGACGGGAGAGCACGTTTCAAGCATCCCTGATGACGAATAAAACATTTTTGAGGTGATGTCTGTCTGTGTGTGTGTGTGTGTGTGTGTCAGTGAGTCTGTGGAGACGATATCTCGCGAATGAATGGAGCGATTCGAATGGAATTTGGTACAAAAATCACAATCCGCAAATACTGCAAGCCTATTGTTTTTAAACGTTATCGAATGTTCAGAACCCCCCCTAAATTTTCGAGTAAAATTTTGAAAAAATTATCAAAAAATCAAAAGTTTTAATAAAGTTGCGCAAATAGACATTTCTTATGTAATGTTTCCTTAGAAAACGATTGTGATATAAACTTTAAATTTCTAGCATGAACCGTTCTCGAAATATTGCACATTTTTAAAATAAATTTATCAGAAAATCCCATAAATTAAAAAAATATAGTAATTGTTGAGAAACCATTTCACTTTTCATATGTAATATCATGCGATAAATTGGGTGACATCATTCTCGTGGATCTAGCTCGTTCCATTCATGAGAAAAGATACTTTGAGTAATACTTTTGCATTTAAACACCAATAGTTATTTATCTGCTATAAGAATAAGTTATTTCTCCGTTTATAATGCTTGGCGAAATTTTGGCGACGAATTTGGCGGAATGTCGTCACCAACTTGGCAATTTTTTTTAAATGCTGCCAAATTAACGAAAATCTTGCCAAATAGATAAAAATGACGCTAAATCAATGAAAATGACGACTGATTTACGAACATTCAATATTTTGGAAAGAATATAAGTATCTACTATAAGTAAAACCTATTTTTTAACTGTAAAAGTAGTAAATTCCTTGCATTATATAAGGAACGTCATGTGTTGCCCACATCAGATTTTTTTGGTCTTGTTTTTGCAAATTTTTCCAGAAAAATTTAAAGATCCAAATGATCACAATTACAACATGTTACCCTTCCTTTTAAAAGGTTTAAAACAAATATTTGAATTGATACTAAGTTTGACAATGTATCCCCTCAGGATGAAACATATACCGGCATAAAATTCTGGAAAGCGAAAAATTTCGTGAAAACAATATTTTCTCTATACTGTATTCCAGGGTAATTTTACCTTTCTTCGAAGGAGACTAATGATGTCACACACATAAAACATCGCATTACGGCTATTTTTCACTACAGTAATTGAAACTATTAAGTTCCGTGATCACGAAGCTATAAATAACTTCTTTTATGCACAATTATGTCAAATTTTGTCATATGCCATGCTAACAAAATATAAAATTTCGAAGTTTTTACTCGAATGTCGAAACATTCTATCAAGTTCTGGATTTTTCGGTAGCCGAATACAAAGTTTCGTGAAGATCCTTTAATATTTGTGCCAGCTACCATGCATACAAGAAATCGACCTCATACAGAGGGACAAACATCACTCTAAAAATAATAAAAATAGTAGTATTCTGGAGGTCCTAAAACATATATTGATATCAAAATCTTAAAATCGAGAATTTTCGTGAAAACAATACTTTCTCTGTATACTTCGTATGAGAAAGTAAAAGTATAAAAATGCATCCTATAGTTGATGTCAAAGCATTTGATGTCAAAAGTTAAAGATGTAGCACTTGATTTCAAAAGTTATGTTCCAAGTACTTCAAATGCAATGATTTTAAAAAAGCATCTTCAAGCATTATTACTTTCCTTAATGAATAAGGAAAGTATCGTGACGGGGTCGAAAATTCGAATTAGAGTTTTCGACGGGTGAGAACATTTCAAGCATCCCTGATCACGAATTGAACATTTTTGTGGTGATGTCTGTGTGTGTGTGTGTGTGTGAAAGTATGTA
The DNA here is from genome assembly GCA_951213105.1 of Amaurobius ferox. Classification (NCBI taxonomy): domain Eukaryota; kingdom Metazoa; phylum Arthropoda; class Arachnida; order Araneae; family Amaurobiidae; genus Amaurobius; species Amaurobius ferox. The sequence goes on from OX578140.1 coordinate 98,981,269, forward strand.
TGTGTGAAAGTATGTGTGAGTGTCAATGAGCCTGTGGAGACGATATCTCACGAACGAATAAGGCGATTCGAATGAAATTTAGTACAAAAATCACAATCGATGAATACTGGAAACCTATTGTTTTAAAACCCAATCGAACGTTCAGACCCCCCCCTAAATTTTCGAGTGAAATTTTGAAAAAATCATCAAAAAAAATCAAAATCTTTAATAAAGTTACGCAAATAAGCATTTCTTATGTAATTTTTCCTTAGAAAACGATTGACATAAACTTTAGAATGCTAGCATGAATCGTTCTTGAGATATTGCACATTTTCAAATAAATTTATCAAAAAAAATCCTACAAATTAAAAAAAAAATATTGACTGTTGAGAAACAAGTTTACCTTTCATATGTAATATCATGCGATAAATATAGTGACTTCATTCTCTTGGATCTAACTCGTTCCATTCACAAGAATAGATACTTTGAGTATTACTTTTGTATTTGAACGCCAATAGTCATTTATCTGCTGTAAGAATAACTTATTTCTCCGTCCATAACGCTTGGCGAGATTTTGGCGACAAATTTCGCGGAATGTCGCCAACTTGGCGACATTTTAAAATGTTGCCAAATTAACGAAAATCTCGCCAAATGGGTAAAAACGACGCCAAATCAATGAAAATGACGTATTATTGAAGAAAATTCAATATCTTGGAAATAATATGAGTATCTACTATAAGAATAACATTTTTTTAAACTTCAAAAGTAGTAAATTCATTGCATTAAATAAAAAAAGTCATGTTTTGCCCACATCAGATTTTTTTTTTTACTTATCTTGAAAGCACATTTTATTTAGTAATTAGATACTAAACACAAAATGACAGATTTGGTTTCAATTGTGGGCATAGCTGATCTGCTTAAAAGCCGAGATCTCTTGTTTCAAATCCACAAACTGCTTCAGAGACAACTTTTACACATCTCTATAGAGACTCTAATCGCCTAAACAGTTGCTCATTCCCTAGGTTGAGTTGGGCGATCTGGGTTTTCTACATCTCTATAGAGAATGTGTGTGGCATAGCATACACATTTCAACCGAAGCAGAACATTCGTTACTTTGAAAAATTCGCAAAGTATAGTTAGATAAATGACTTTCTAAACTATTTTTTATCTGTGGGGATCATTTTACTTTCCCTGCAATACACGGTAATGTATAGGGAAAGTATTGGAATCATGCCGAAAATCGCAACTCGAGTTTTCAACGGATCTACGCGTTTCGAGACCTCTCGAATACGAAAAACCATTTTTAGCGTGACTTCTGTGTGTGTGTCTGTGTGTCTGTCTGTCTGTGCAGATTTTGTATGCACTCTAACTAATAAACTAATGGACCGAACTTCATAGAATTTCGTAGGTAAGTCACTTGTGGACAAATCTGGTGCTGATTAGTTTTGGGTACGATTCGGGATAAAAGAACCCGCCTTTTTTGCGAAATGGCCTGCAAAAGCCTGTATCCACTTTAGCTGAAAAACTAATAGACTGAATTTCACAAAATTTGGTAGATAAGCCGCATGTGGATCACCCTAGTGCTGATTAGATTTTGGTACGATTCGGAAAAAAAATAACCTGTTTCTTTTTTCTAAAATGACTCGCAAAAATCGTTAAAATTTAAAATAAAAAACTACGTATGCTCAAATATATCCATTAAATGATTGTTTTATAATTAATTTTTAACGCAGAAAATAATAAGACCAACCCCATTTCACTAGGAACAGTCGTTCTTGAGATATTTTAGTTTTTTAACACTTTACAACAAAGTTGAAAAGTGTTTATGACTTTGTTCATTCATTCTGTCTGTCTGTCTGTCTGTCTGTCTGTCTGTTAGCACGATAACTGCCGTAAAAATGAGTTTATCAAAATGAAATTTTAGTATGGTGTTCAGACGGTCTGTAGGACCTATGGGAATATAAATAAATAATATCACCCAATTAGTTTTTTATTGAACCCGGGTTGAAAAAATGAAATACATTGAACCCTATGGGACCTAATTTTTCAAACATTTTTTAAGTAAATTTAAAATTCACGAATTGCTTCGAAATTTTTAGGAAATATTCACATTATCCCATAGAATATATAAAAAAAAATTCAGTAAAATATGTTAAGTAGTTTTTTAATTAAAAAAATTATTTAATATAGGGAAAAAAACAAATTCAATTAAATTCTGACTTTGGGATATCTTCCAGAAAGAAAAGAGAGAGATATTATATAATAAATATCTCTCCATTTGTTTAAACGTTTTGCATATGGGTGTGGCTTCATATTTTAAAATAAATTTAGTAGATAACAATTTTTCATTTTTTTTAACACTTTACAACGAAGTTGAAAAGTGTTTATGACTTTGTTCATTCTGTCTGTCTGTCTGTCTGTCTGTCCGTTAGCACGATAACTGCCGTAAAAATGAGTTTATCAAAATGAAATTTTAGTATGTTGTTCAGACGGTCTGTAGGACCTATGGGAATATAAACAAATAATATCACCCAATTAGTTTTTTATTGAACCCGGGTTGAAAAAATGAAATACATTGAACCCTATTGGACCTAATTCTTCAAACATTTTTTAAGTAAATTTAAAATTCACGAATTGCTTCGAAATTTTTAGGAAATATTCACATTATCCCATAGAATATATAAAAAAAAATTCAGTAAAATATGTTAAGTAGTTTTTTAATTAAAAAAATTATTTAATATAGGGAAAAAAACAAATTCAATTAAATTCTGACTTTGGGATATCTTCCAGAAAGAAAAGAGAGAGATATTATACAATAAATATCTCTCCATTTGTTTAAACGTTTTGCATATGGGAGTGGCTTCATATTTTAAAATAAATTTGGTAGATAACAATTTTTCATTTTTTATAAATTTTATATAACTCTTCATGATAAATTTAATTGATGGCATTTTAAATGCACTTTCCTACGTCCTAGAGAGTTAAAATTTGGTACACAGCTTAAATTTGTTGAACATTTTATTCGACAAAAATTTGATGGATCTTTAAATATAGATCATACATTTTTTTCGAAATGGCCTGAAAATAATCCCCGTTCACTTCTATAAATCATTGGTGTAATATTGTTAAAAATTCTGATGTGGACAGCACATGTCTTTCTCTGCAGACTCATATTCGTTTTCTTTATTTATTCAATGATAATTTGAGTTTATCTGGACAACATAAGTATTTTAAATGACATTGAATTTACACGTTAAACTTAAATTTGGTTCTCATTTGATAGCTAGACTTATTGTCAAAGGTGGCGTAGCGAAAACGCGAAAAAACTAGAATATCTCAAGAACGGCTAGTCCTAGAGTAATGGGGTTAGTCTTATTCTTTTTGTTGTCAAAAATCACATATAAAATAGGAATTTAATTGATATAATTGAGCACACGTAGTCTTTTATTTTTATATATAACGATTTCTGCTGGCCATTTCGCAAAAATAGCCCGTTCCTTTTTCCCGAATCGTAGTAGAATAACCTACAATATACAAAATTTTGTTAAATTTGGTATATAAATCACTTGTAGGTTATTGAAATATTCTACTCCAAATTTTGTTAAATTTGGTTCATTAGTTTTTAGCTAGAGTGGATAAAGGCAATTTCTGCGGCCATTTCGCAAAGAAGGCAGATTCTTTTATTACGAATCGTACTATAATCTAATGAACATCAGTATTTCCCACAAAAAACATACCTACCAAATTGTATGAAATTCGGTCCATTAGTTTTTCAATTAGAGTGGATGTAATATCCACACAGACACACAGAAACATACACAGATACACCCTTACACACACAGACGTCTTCCTAAAAGTAGTTTTTTCGTGTTCTAGAAGTCCCAAAACGTGTAGATACTTTGAAAATTCGAGTTCCGATCTTCGGCACGATTCCAATACTTTGAGTACATACACATACACATATATATTATCTGTGTATCTAAATTCCGTGCCTATGCAATTACAATAGTTGTGATTTTAAATGATCCCTAAACTTTTATTATTTCTTCAAGGAAGCCTAATTTTAACATATGCAGAATGCAAATATCTCAAGCGATTGTAAGATGAATTACATAAGAATTGCTGAATTTTTTTCACACAAAATTATTTAGCTCTGGAGTCTGGAATACAAGTTATATGAATGAAATATTCATTGATTTTGCATGAAGAATCAGTTGATTTATATTTCGATACAGTTTTAAATATTTAAGTATAATAAATTACTGTAGTACTGTGATAATGCAAAATATATTACCACTGAATGAATCACATTTTAGAAATTTTTAAATGAAATTACATTTCAGTTGGAAAGTGTTTCATAATCCATGCTTATGCATGATTGATCTTTCTTGTTTGTATGTTCTCTACGCTACCTTTGAAAATAAGTCCAGTTACCAAATGAGAACGAAAATTAAATTAAAAGTGAATTAAATTTAATTGAAATAAAGAGAACGTGGATATAAGTCTGCAGAGAAAGTCATGGGCTGCACACATCAGATGCTTTAAATTGGGGTGCCATTCTAAAATTCCTATCCCAGGATAACAATTCTGAACTTATAGTGTCATAACTCAAAAGCGATCCTGCAAAATAACATTAAAAACAACGAAGGAATCACACACAAGTAGTTTTAAGGTCAACAAAAACGCATTTATTAACGTAAATCTATAACATCTCGTTTGACCAATGCAGCTAAACAAGGTATATCTTATACTACAGGACAAGCACCATTCAGGTGTCCCTGCATTATATGCACATTTAAATTACACTATGCTTATAAATAGTAATACCCCAAGAAACCCTTAATGAACATCCGCTTTTAACGGGATACATCGGACACTAACGAGAACGGACTCTTTACAGCTTCCCGAATTGCAGCCATTGGCTACCCAAGTCCAGGTACATTCTTCAGGCACTTGTCAAACAGAATATTTAGGCTTTACACTTTACAGAGTCACTAGCAATGGAGCTAAAGGTAAAACTTCATTCTGAGAAAATGCCAATATCATTTGAGACAATAATTCAGGTGTCCCTGCATTATATGCATTTCTATGGTGAAAGGCTTAAAATATTTATTTAAAGTGCCAGTTTTGTAGAAATAAATTAGTAGCGCACAGCAAATTAGAATTGAAAATGGCGCTAAATCAATGAAAATGATGACTAATTGATGAAAATTCAATATCTTGGAAAGAATATAAGAATCTACTATAAAAATAACATATATCTCCGTCTGTAACGTTTGACGAAAATCTGGCAACGAAGAAACAACCATATTTTGCATAGCAACATGTGGTCGCAAGCGCCACCGTGGTGTGCTACAGATGCAGGAAGGAGCAAAAAGAAGGGAATGCAGATAATACAACACAGCTTTATTAGACATAACAATTACAAGTTTTAATTACAATTGTTTATCATAGTATTAAAGTAGGTGTTCAAAGTTCTTTCCATTTGCAGATATGAGTGTCTGGCAACGTCGATGCATGGATTGGCGAATGCATTAAAAAATGCCAGGACGCTCGTGGACATGTACTGCTTGCTCAACGAATTTAACGACAAGGTCAGCACCAGACGTTACAGGGGTCTCATAAACAACGCTTTTGAGGTAACCCTACAGAAAGAAATCAATGGGGAACAAGTCGGGGAACTGTAGTGACCAACTGACAGGTCCTTCCGTCACCCCCGATAGTAGAAGCAGAACTACTGACCCCCTGCCCCTTGCACTTCGAAACGTAGGAGCTGTAGGCCCAAATCTGGCCTTCGAATTTCCCCGTTTGAACTTTTCTGGAAAGTTTTCCTCTAGTAGTCCACACAAAGAAGTATGTAAAGTTTGCTTATTATCATGTCATTTGAAATTACTTAGAATTTTAAATATATGGCAATCAGATTATTGCTATTCAATTAAAGCTGACTGGATTCTAAATTGTTTTGTTGCTAATAATGTCAACAAACCTTTTAGAGTTTTCTTAGCTAGTTTTAGAATTTTATTGTTGTCACATTAATTAAGAAAACTGCCTAGGCACTTGTAAAATTAAGCTTTGTTAAGTAATTGTGAAGTATTTAAAATTATTCAATGTTTAAAATGTATATTTTATCAGGTTAGCTTGTGTCATTCATTGCATTTACCTAGTGTACTTAATATGTTGACATAAATTATTCAGTTTCCTGCAAATATTTCAAAATTATTTTAATAATGTTATTAGTTGTGTGATATTTTATAATAGACTTATAATATTTTATAATAGTATGTCCGTTCTTCGTACTGATTATATAATACAAGAAACTTAAAATTCAGAATTTGATGTGAAGTTTTAATATTTGGAGTCTCTATTTTTGAAATTTTATAATAATTCTAATGAAAAGAAAATAGGTGAGTTCTACCGTGCTGAGATAATAAACAGATAGATAGATGTACAACATGCAGTATTCTAAATGACATTCTTACTCAAAACATTCTATTAAAATATTTCATTTAATTCTCCTTTCACTTAATTCTTCTAAATTTAATTCTCCTTTCTGTGTTTTCTATACAAAATTATCTTCAAGCAGATCTGAAGAATAAAACATTCTCGTTTGAAAACAAGTTATAAAATATATATGAAATTGGATCAATATATACTAAAATGAAAGAGCTAAAATGGTATAAAAATGGTTATAAAATTTTCTTTTATATTAATTTCTTTATTATTTAAATCGGAAAAATTTAATAATCGTCTGCCTAATAAACACATTTGATTTAATTGCGTTGCTATGCATCATAATATAATTTTCTTAATAAATTTGCGGAAAATATATCATCTGCATAATTCTATTTTTATGGAAGGTTTGATTGTGGGATTTTTATTCATATCTCGACAATCCCTGGTCCTAGAAACTCAAAACATGGACTAAATTTTAAGTAGGGCTATTTCAAGACTACCCACAAAATTTTCATGAAATTCGATGCAGCAGTTCTACTGTGATGATGAGATAGATAAACACACAGACAGATAGATATATTTTTAATTTTATTTATATAGATAAAAAATGTCATTCTCTTTTTAAGATATTGTCAATAGTAAAAAATCGTAACAATAAAAATGCTACATTAAAGTTATGAAAGTAAAATTATGTAAAATGTAATATTTCACATATCAAATAACATATTTTTAACCGTTTGATAAGTAAGTAATTGCATATAAAAGATTTAGTATCTTAATATATTGCATGTATATATTTTATTATTTGTTATGGCATGCTGAAATTTTAATTGTGTTTAGGTTGTACACATTTTTTATGTAGCGAGCTATTATGTTATTGAAAATTGTTAAAATTACTTGGAGAAAAGCAAAGTAACCAACTCTCAATTTCAAGTTACCATTGCATATTTCATTATATTATAGTTAATGTTATTTTAATAATACAAAGCTAATTTAATCTTTCTTACATTTTCACTTCAATGGAATTGTAAATGAAATATTAATACCAAAAAGTTCTATTATACAGCTTTATTAAATTTTCAAACTTTATAATTAAACAGAATTGTTTACAATTTGTTAATGTGTGGTAGTAAAAAAAGGAATATAAGATGTGGTATATTAGAAAATCTGAACTTCTACAAATTATAGTGCATAGGTTATTGAATGACATTCAACTAGTATTTTATCTTAATTCTAAATCATTTTACAATTTACAAGAACAACAACAAAAAATGAATAAAATAAAATGAAATAAAAATGAATAAACACGTAAGCATATTAAAATTTAAATTCTGAGTTTCTTTTTAATGATTATCTCATGATATTTAAAGATATAGTATTCAGTAATCGTTTTAGTTTCTGCATTCTTTATCTGTAAGTACGCATACTTCAGCTGAATGTACTGAAGAATTATTCAAATAAAATGCCTGATTTAGCAATAAATATACAGGGTTCTTTTTCAAACTTTTATTAAAACGGTAACTGAATGGAATCCTTTCATCTTTGCTCCCAGAGTGAATTTGAGTGATTATAAATATTTTATTCAATTAATATTATTATATATATTAATATTATATATATTAATATTTTAAATCACCCATTTTAATGTACCGGGTGGTCAGAATTAAAACATCCCTACTTTGAGCTCTCTATACATCGAACTACTCAGTATAAAGGCTCCAAAATTGTTGAACCTACTATTCAAGACATGGGGAAAGGGATTACGCGAAAAAAAAATTAGTTCCAGAAACACCGATAGGTGGCGCTGTATAACAGAAAATATGCTGAAAAGACACAAAATAATCACAAAAAAACAAACACATACGATATGGAATTTTTCCTTTATAATTTCTTTTGCTGATATGAAAAAGAAGAAGATAAAAAAGTGAAGAAACTTAAACTGTCATTATAACTGCAATTTCGCACTGCAAGCACAAAAATTTGTATAAACCCTTGGTTTGCAGCTACTGTGTTCTGGGCATAAAAGGGGATAAAACTGGGAAATTTTCATTCTTATCAGCGATGGCTGTCGCACTGCCAGAACGCGCTTTGCTTGAAGCTGTTTTATGAAAACAAAGGACATTCTGCAGCTACACTTCGAGAGTTTCGTCGACTTAAGAATTTGCGCAAAGGACTATTACTTCCACAAGCTCTCAGGAGAATGAGTGATCGCTCGATTCGAGAAAACTGGACATCTTGGAGTTCAGCCGGGTCGAGGACGCAAATCGAGTCGTTCAGATGTCGTTAACGATGTTGCCACCGCTATTGTTGAACAATCAATGGATAACGTTATAGGCTGTAGTAGTAGTGTACGTGGAGTGTCACGACACTTGAGTGTTCCCTACAGCACAGTGTGGAACGTACTGAGAAACATAGTGCATTTTTCCCGTACAAAATTAGTCACAATCACCACTTGCTGACCATCGACAGGGAGAAGCGACTGACCTTTGTATTGACATCTCTGGCTAGAGTTGAAGTGGATGCATCGTGGCCATGGTAGATTCTATGGAGCGATGAAGCGCATTTCCACCTAAGTGGAACAGTCAACACCCATAACTGTCGCATTTGGGACACGGAAAACCCTCGTACCTTCCAAGAGATTTCCACTTCATTCACCGAAAGTTACAGTCTGGTGTGGATTCACAGCCACATTCAGTCTTGGACCTTTCTTTTTCGAAGAGGCTACTCCCAATGGCCCTGTGACATGCACCGTGACGGCCAGGAGGTACAAAAACATGCTCGAAAATTTTGTTGTACCCCAACTGCAACAGCACCATTGTCTTGATTCAATTACCTTTATGCAAGATGGAGCGCCTCCACACATTAGACTCTGTGTACAGCAGTTTCTTCGGCAACATTTTACTAATGGTAGAGTAATTCGTCGTGCGTTTCCGACAACCTGGCCATCTCGTTCTCCAGATCTTAATCCCTGTGATTTTTGACTGTGGGGATGCTTATAAAGTCTTGTTTATCGAGGACGTCTGGTTACCTTGGCAGATTTGAAAGACAGTATCACTTTGCATGTGAGAAGCATCTCAATTGACCAATTACTATCCGCAATTGAACAAGCCACAGACTGCAGATTTTACATCTTGAAGGGAACCATATTGAGCAGCATTCCCTGCATCGATGAGGTGATATGAATGTTTGGTACGTTAGAATAACATGTGTTACAAATGTGTATTTTGTGTCTTTTCAGCATATTTTCTGTTGTACAGCGCCACCTATCGGTGTTTCTGGAACTAATTTTTTTTTTCGCGTAATCCCTTTCCCCATGTCTTGAATAGTAGGTTCAACAATTTTGGAGCCTTTACACTGAGTAGTTCGATGTATAGAGAGCTCAGAGTAGGGGTGTTTTAATTCTGACCAACCGGTACATTATCGAAAATATTTCCAAATTTCATGAATATTATTTGCTTTACTGACAAATTATTATTCCTCTACATCGAACAGAGAATTAAAAGGGAAGCAAATAGCAAAAGCTCCGATCGCGATCTGAAAGACCTAATCGCAGTGGGCCTACAAGCCGAGACGTCAAATTTAGTGCTCCGGCCTCTGCTCTCGGAGGTGACGGTTCTTCCCGGCCGATCCATCTTGCAGGAAAGGTCCTATTGAGATAGTCCTGCACATCCTGGCTGAAGCATGCGCAGCTGCAGGTGGTAAGAAATTCGAACACTTACTTACATACTATTATAAACAAATATACGTTTGATGTAAAAATATTGTAAATCAATAGCAGAATTTATTCAAACGGATCTTTAATGCGAGAATCGTATGAAAATAAAAACAAAATATTTTTTTTTGTATATATTTTCCCTAAAGCTAAACGCTCAATGGCAAAGTTAATCATTTAAAAATTTCAGCCCACTGTTAAGTAAATACGAAATACAAGTGCAAATAAAGGAAGAGTTATTGACCTAAACAAAATCTGGCTTACGCCACTTTTCAAATCTCTACAGAATTGAAACAACGGCCGTTTTTTGCCAGAAATAGGGGACTGTCTCCGAAATTTATATCGCCACTCTGTTTTATAAATTCTTATTGTTAACTTTCTTTAAATGTAAAGGGAAGCAAACATTTAAATTAACAGAAAAGGAGCTAATTGGGTGAAAACAAATTTCCATTTTTGCTTTCACAGCTGAGTGCATGCTTTCATTAAAAAAAAAATCTGATGTGGGCAGCACATGACTTTCCTTATATAATGCAATGAATTTACTACTTTTACAGTAAAAGAAATAGGCTATTCTTATAGTAGATACTTATATTCTTTCCAAGATATTGAATTTTCGTCAACTTGTCTTCATTGATTTAGAGTCATTTTTATCTGTTTGGCGAAATTTTCGTTAATTTTGCAACATTTAAAAAAGTCGGCAAGTTGGTGACATTCCGCTAAATTCGTCGCTAAAATATCGCCAAGCGATATGGGCGGAGAAATAAGTTATTCTTATAGAAGATAAATGATTATTGGCGTTCAAATACAAAAGTATTGCCCAAAGTATCCTTTCTCATGAATGGAACGAGCTAGATCCACTAGAACGATGTCACCAAATTTATTTCATGATATTATATATGAAAAGTGAACATGTTTCTCAACAGTTAATTTTTTTTTTAATTTATGGGATTTTTTGATAAATTTATTTGAAAGATGTGCAGTATATCAGTTCATGTTAGTGTTCTAAAGTTTATGTCAATCGTTTTCTAAGGAAAAATTACATAAGAAACTTTATTAAATGTTTTGATTTTTTGCCGATTTTTTCAAAATTTCACTCAAAACTTTAGGGGGGGGGGGGTTCTGAACATTCGATTGTGTTTAAAAACAATAAGCTTCCAGTATTCACGGATTGTAATTTTTTTACCAAATTTCATTCGAATATCACTCCATTCGTTCGTGAGATATTGTTTCCACACACACACACACACACTCTCACTCACACACTCTCAAACACACACTTTCACACACACAATGACATCACCTCAAAAATGTTCGATTCGTGGTCAGGGGTGCTTGAAACGTGCTCTCTCGTCGAAAACTCGAATTCGAATTTTCGAACCCGTCACAATATACTTTCCTTATACATTATACTATGCATATAAGGAAAGTATAAAAAAAATATTGTCCCTACTTCGAGGAGATCGTTTTTTTTTCATTTTTTCTTTTATTTGCCCGTCGTATTGGAAATTCATTTGAAAAATTTCTCGATTTACAATATTTCGCCTAAACTACATCTAAAGAAAATGCTTTCGGAGTTATAAACTTGTTATCTGTGTCTGAAACACTCTGTATATACAATTAGATGACAATAATTGTTTCAAAGCAGCGTGTACTAAGCAAAAGATTTGGTTAATATATGCTAAACGACATGATGAAGAAGGCTTCTTTGAATGAATAGCAGCCACCTAGTTTTTATATATCGATTTCTAAAGGAATTTGTGAGATGAAAGTGCCTGGTTTTCTTTCCTGCCGTAATGATTTTCTTCTTGGGTTCCTTCCTTTCCGCCACGAGAGAGAATTCATACCGTTATGCCAACCTCTTTAGGCGTAGTTATGTGACTAGATACATGACGATATAGAGCATGGGCACGTGACGTCATGCGGAGAATTTTGGACTTACGTCTCCAAAACAAAAAAATCTGATGTGGGCAGCACAGGACTTTCCTTATATAATGCAATGAATTTACTAATTTTACAGTAAAAAAAAATAGATTATATTTAAAGTAGATATTTATATTATTTCCAAGATATTGAATTTTCGTCAATGAGTCGTTATTTTGATTGATTTAGCGTCATTTTTATCCATTCGGCGAGTTTTTCGTTAATTAAGCAACATTTAAAAAAGTTGCCAAGTTAGCAACACTCCACCAAATTCGTCGCCAAAATCTCGCCAAGCGTTATGGACGGAGAAATAAGTTATTCTTACAGAGACTATTGGTGTTCAAATACAAAAGTATTACTCAAAGTATCTTTTTTTATGAATGGAAAAAGCTAGATTCACGAGAATAATGTCACCAAATTTATCACGTTATATTACATATGAAAAGTGAACATGTTTCTCAATAGGAAATATTTTTTATTTTATATGACTTTTTGATAATTTTTTTGAAAAATGTGCAATATCTCGAGAACGGTTCATGTTAGCGTTCTAAAATTTATGTCAATCGTTTTCTAATGAAAAATTACATTTGAAATGTCTATTTGCGTAACTTTATTAGAGGTTTTGATTTTTTGACGATTTTTTCAACATTTCACTCGAAAATTTAAGGGGGTTCAGAAGATTCGATTGCGTATAAAAACAATAGGCTTCCAGTGTTTACGGATTGTAATTTTTGTACCAAATTTCGTTCGAATCGGTCCATTCGTTCGCCAGTTATCGTCTCCACAGACTTACTAACACACGCACACACACACACACACACACACACACACACACACACACACACACACACACACACACACACACACACACACACACACATACTTTCACACACGCACACACACACACACACACACTCACTTACAGACATCACTTCAAAAATGTTCGATTCGTGATCAGGGATGCTTGAAACGTGCTCTCCCGTCGAAAACTCGATTTCGAATTTTCGACCCCTTCACAATACTTTCCTTATACATTATGTATATAAGGAAAGTAATACTCGGATGTTTAGCAATATGAAAATTTTCATTATTTCTGCATTAAAAATGGCTACTTTAGAAATTTACAATCGTTTAACCTCTACTTTTAATAGCATATATCTAAATTTACTTTCTTTGGATATTTTTAATTTAGCGGAAAATAAAATATTCATTTTCAATAAAATATATACAGGAGTTTTTTTTAAGGAAATTCGTCATGTTACTTTACCTTCTCACTCACATATACAGTGTAGAATTTTCTAGTAAATAAATGTAAACGTCTTTAGAACGCTAGTTAGTGACTATGATAAAAATGAGTATTAGTGTACATTCACTTAAAATCAGACACAGTATAATGTATAATGAAGGTATTGTGAAGGGGTTGAACATTCGAATTCGAGTTTTCGACGGTAGAGCACGTTTCAAGCATCTCTGAATACGAATCACACGATTTTGAAGTGATGTCTATGTGTGTGTGTCAGTGATACTGTGGAGAGAATATTTCACGAACAAATGAAGCGATTTGAATAAAATTTGGTTCAAAAATCACAATCAGTGAATACTGGAAGTCTTTTGTTTTTACACGTAATCGAATGTTCAGAACCCTCCCCCTCTCTTAAATTTTGAAATGAAATTTTGAAAAAATCATCAAAAAATTAAAACATTCACTAAAGTCAAGTAAATAATCATTTCTTATGTAATTTTTTTTATTAGAAAACGATTGACATAAATTTTATAATGCTAGCATGAACCGTTCTCGAGATATTGCACATTTTTCAAATACATTTATTAAAAAAATCACATAAAATTAAAATAGTATTAACTATTGTGAAATTTGTTCACTTTTCATATGTAATATTAAGCGATAAATTTATTATCATCATTCTCGCAGATCTAGCTCATTTCATTCAAGAGAGAAAATTTTTGAGGTATTCGGATAATAGCTTTGTAATTTGACGCCATTAGTCGTTTATCTACTATAACAATAACCTATTTCTCCATCCACGATGCTTTGCGAAATTTTGGCGACGAATTCAGTGGAATATCTCCAACTTGGCGAGTTTTTTAAACGTTGCCAAATTGACGAAAATATCACAAAATTAATAAAAATGTCACCAAATTGATAAAAATGAGGCTAAATCAATGAAAATGAAGACTAATTGATGAAAATTTAATATCCTGGAGAAACAATATGAGAATCTACGAAGATACTTTGGGTAATAGTTTTGCATTTGGACACCATTAGTCGTTTATCTACTACAAGAATAACTTATTTCTGCGACCGTAATGCTTGACGAAATTCTGGTGACGAATTTGTCGGAATATCGCCAACGTGGCGAGTTTTTAAATGGCGCCAAATTGATAAAAATGTCGCCAAATTGCTAAGAATGACTCTAAGTCAATGAAAATGACAACTAATTGATGAAAATGCAATATTTTGGAAAGGATATAATTCTCTACCATAAGGATAACATATTTCTCCGTTTATAACACTTGGCGAAATTCTGGCGACAAATTTTGGCGGCATATCGCTACCTTGGCGACTTTTTAAATGTTACCAAATTGATAAAATGACGCCAAATTGGATGCAATGTTTAGCAAATTTTTAATTCTGTCATAGGATGAGCATACCTTTTATTATGTAAGAAATGATCTTTTAAATATCGCCAACTTGGAGATATTTAGTTCCACATTGACGTAAATATTGTCAAAATTGCAAAAATGTTCTTAAAAACAACATGTTGGGGAATCAATGTTATAAAGCATTGCTGGCCGTTGTAATGTTTTCTGCTCTTCACATTGTAAGATATAATGCAATTTAGTACACTAATTACTTTCCCAATTTGTGAAATTCATTACTCTAAGTAAGTCATAAACATTCTTGAAAAAAATCAAAAGATTTTCTATGAATATGATTTCCTGTTTTACAGAATGAAAATAATTGCTGCATATGAACATTACCCACGTTATTGACGTCTTCCGAAGAGAGGTGCCGTAATTAGATGGCAGAAAATTGCGAAAGTTTAAGGAAATATAATATGTGATTATACACTGATTCTTCGTAACGCGACTTTTTAATATCCCAAATCGTAATTATTTCCTTCCCTTGCAAAATATCAAAATGCGTATCATTTTAAAAGAATGTGGGTGTGAACATTCTATTTATTAAATACTTAGGAAAGTAGATTATTTCAGCAAAGCAAACTATTTTTAGCCAAGTAAATTCTTTACTTCTAGTGTCTGAGTATTTGTAAACATTTGTTCAATAAATTGGATCATATTCAAAATTAACTTGAAGTTTCATCATACCCTAGTGGTATATGTACTGTTGAATCCATTTAAAAATAAAACTGTAGATGAATGACTTTCATGACTGCTTTAGTCTTTGAATACTCCAGTAGTTCAACTGTTCAGTAGTCCAGTAGTTGCTCTTTCAGATGCTTTCCTACTTAAATAAAATCAAATGTCAAAACAGTAGGGTAAAATATTTTTTTTCTTTTCAATAAATGCTTTCATGTAACGAAATATAAAACTTTTATTTCACTTTTAAGGATTCGTAAAATTGTAAGATGAAAAGCCCTTAGCTCTTCCGAGCTTCAAACATCCTTCACCAGAGGCATCAGGAAGAGCACAAAGGTAAAATGAGAACAAAATCTGCATATTACAGTTAGGCAAGAGGCAAAAACTGATTCAATAAGAATTATATAAATAAGTAAATAAAAATGTACAGTACAGTAAAAAACGAAATAATAAAAACCCTTCACAAAATATAACACAAAGAATAAACGGAGAGGTCAGCTTTTTAAATGGTTAGGTGCGTAGACAGTGATTTCACTTCTACGGAATCAAGCATTAAACGTGAAGAAAAGCAAATAATTAAACTAAGTCTTTACTGCAAATGGAATAGCGGTAGAAGTCAATAAACATAGATTAAAAAATCAAAATGTTTCGGGGTTATTAAATTGGGTTGATAAAAAGTTTTGAATATTCTGGGACACTTGTTCTGTAACCAGATCTGCATATCATCGTGTTTTGCCGTTCACTTGGAGACTCGAGGTATGAAAGATTCACTGTATATGGACTGTTAAACAGAGCAAATAAAGAAAATTTCAGCTTCACCAGATTAGACCCAGTCAGCCCAGTCCAGTAATTGCACTGGAGGTTTCTATGGGCAGTAAATTTCTGTCAAGGCTTCTCATACGAAACCGTTAATACGAAGACATGAGCATGTAAGTATCAAAATTCAGACTTCTAGAGTGGTTGGACATATTGAACGTTTCGAAGATCTCAAAACCTTCTATAAAGATTCATTGTACATGGTCTGTTGTAACATGAACACGAAGCAAATTTTATTGTCGGAACTTCGGCAATACCACAGACTAATACTATATACAGACGCTTCACTCGCTACCGCAGCGCCCTCCTCCGCCAACCAAATTCAAATCCAATATCAAAGTTGGTGCGCTTGGCGATGGTCGGAGACGGTCAGAGATGGTCAGTGATGGTTTCTGCCAAGACGTTTTGGTAATATAACCCTATTTGACACTCAACGAAACATTTAGAACTTTGTTCTATCGTCGCATGTTTACACGTGGAAAACGTACTTTCGCTGCTATTTTGGATTTTATAATCAATTATTTTATTTTTAATGCATTTTATTGTATAATTTTTATTAATTAAATTGATTATCAAAAGAAAAGGGATTACGTTTACAAGGTATGAAATTTATCTTTATTTAAATAAAAAGATTATTTGTTATCCATCCCATATTTCATCCTATGCACGTGTTCATCACAAGAAATTGGTGCTGTATTATCACTGCCGACTAGACTAAATTATAGGAAGCAGTGGTATTATTAGTTAAAAAATCTTTTCCGCATTTTTATAAAATGTATAAAAATTAATATTTGGATAGATTTTTCTAGAACTAGTTAAGTTGAATATGATATTGAATGTGTACATATTTTATATGCTTATTATTAACTGACATAATGTGGAAAATACCCCCCCCCCCCACTTTGTAATTAACGATTGAGTTCGACACTTTTGATAGCGCATTTATGTAAATTCGTTATTTATTATAAGAATATTAGTGTATTTAAAAAAAATTATATTATCAGCATCCCAGAATAAATTAAGAACTAAGCAATTTAACAATCAACGTGCTAGTATACTTTTTAGTCTGGTAATATTGTATAATATTTCAGTCTTTGGGGTATGTTAGCTTGTAATTTTTGGTGTATAATGATTTACAGTGATGCAATGCGTCAATTTTTATTTAGTTTATGATTACATTAAATTAATATATATCTATGTTTATTTATTTATATTTACTTAAACTAATAAATATATTACAGATAGAAGTATTTTTAAATGCTGATCATGTTTATGGTTTAAAATATTATAAAAGTACAGTTCGTAATTTTTTTTTGGCCGCATTAATATAAAATCGCCAATCGAGCGATAGTCGCCAAATCTAGCAGTCGAGCTTTTTTTTACGTCATAGCTGCGATGGTTGGCGCCCCGAAAGCTAGTGTCTATGCGAAATCCCATGTTAAAGATGTCGCCATGGGTTCCTATGGAAGTGAACCTTCTGAATATAGTATTCTGTGGGCAATACTACACGTCAATCCTGTTTTAGGACCCTCTTCTCGAACAGCTAATCGTAGAGTTGCCACTTATTTGTATTTAGCACGTTTAACATCAGGGAATATAAATGTTAGAATCTCACAAATTTCCTTCCATGAAGTATTTTTAAGTGTTTTTATTGTATAATTGTGATCTTTAATGTACCGTATATTCATGTAAATAAATAAAAGTTCGTGGGACTGTCATTTCATATCTTTGGTTCACCATAGAGCAGCATTCGTAGATCTTTGAAGGCGGAGAAGTGTGGTCTTTTTCTTGCTGTGCACAAAAAATTGCGGCTATTCGGGGGGCAAGTTTTCTTCACATTGAAATGTATAGTGTTGCTGAAAGATTACTGGAAGGAATTGCTCCGTATAACAGCACCTTAACATTACTTTTTGTAATAGATCATATGTTGACAATATTTGTGCACCGTAATGTAATATTTCTATCTGTATGATTCATAAAAAAACTTAATATGTTTAAAAGGGTTCCTAAATGCAGTGAAAAATAATCATGTACAGTAAGAACGCAGAATTTTGAGACATAATAAAAAAAAAAAAAGAGAAACATCACATTCCTTTCATATTGTCTTGGGAAATAATTGAATTTAAAATGCTTCTGCGCCAAAAGGAAAACAAAAATATTCTGCAACGTTTGGTATATTTTGTTTTGTTTTACGGTGTTTGAAAACAACGCGGCTCAAGATCAGTAAATGTTCACATAGAAAAAAATATTTATGAATTTCGCAAAAGTATTTACATAGCTTGAAATATAATTAGTTAGATTAAATAAGGCAGTTCAGTTGTTTGAATGAACGTATATTTTATGTAAGTACTAATTTTAAATTTAGTAGCGTTTTCTTTCATTGAAGGGAGAATGATATGAAGGTTGATTAAAAAATAATTTCCTTGTATCTATACTGTTACGACGTATCCTCTGAAATCGTGGGTATACACTCAAGGTACAAGAATGAATTAAAAAATCTGGATAACTAACACGTTTATTTACAAGCACAGGGTAAGTAGGAACAATATACAGTAAAATAGCACTTGAATGCTCCACTAATTTTACAAAACAGCCGATACTATTATCAAAATATTGACATGCCTCATTTCACAAAACAGCAATGTTTTAAGAAAAAGTTTCTTAAAACATTGACAAATATCAAAGTTCAATGTAGCTTTTATCATGTCAACTGCTCTCTAATTGATTAATGACTCCTTTTATTAGATTATCTATAGAAACTTCTAGAAATCTCTCCTATCTCGCGGAATATTCGTTGCTTTGAGGTGTATCTCGAATCTTCTAAAAATCGTTAAATGTCGCCAAATTGGCAATAAATCGATAAAGTTGACAAACCCCTTCCGAATATAAGCATATGGCAACCCTAAATTTGCGTCATAGGAAAGGTTACCTATACGAGTGTTTTCTCTGTCTAGTTTTCAAAAGAGAGTATGATGAGCATTTTACACGTTGGTAACAATAATATTCATCAGGATAATCATAATTAAACCATCCATGTTCGGAGTATTCTTTTGAGAGATGATAAATTCCCAACGTGGGAGGTACCGTCTTTCAGGGAGCGACATCCTTTTTGACGAATGGGAACGGGTATATTCCAAAAGGGCAGTGGAGGTGGGCGTTATATATTCTATTGTGGTGATGATAGAATGTTTCAATATGCCCTTGATATTATGTATCCCATACCTCTAAATATTGGGAAGAATTTATGTATTAAAAAACTAGAGTAAATTACCCGGGTCCTAAATGAACATCTGCTACGTAAATATTACAGAAACAGCTAACACTCGCATGTCGCGTAACACTAATAAACTCTAACTTCCCAAAATCGCATGTTTTGAACCAAAATTATTCCCGAACTCCGCTTTTTTATGGACAACTATGTCAATTGTACAACACGGGCGTAAAACTGTCATACCGCCACTAGAAAGTCTCTGAACAGGGTTGCCGCAAGTAGATGAGTCGAAGAAAGTAGGGAAAAAAGGTTTAAAATCGACTGCAACATTTGGCAAATCAAGCGCACTTCATTAAGCGAAGAATCCGTTTCGTCTATCATGATGTACTAAACGAAAATAGTAGATGTTTTTTATCCGACAGTTGAACAAAATTTTCGTATTAAATGGCATCAAATTATAGATTAACTTAAATATTTCTCGTCATTTAAACTCAGAAAATAATTTGTTATTATAGGCGACAGCGGCTACGGGAAGCCGTCAATCTATTAGAGCAAAGTAGTTTTAGATATTTTCTTTTGGATTCGGACGATTTTGGGAGAGAAAAGCTTACAATTTAAAATTTGAATATATATCATTTTGTTTAAAACTGAATTTCGAATTAGATGAAAATTATTACAGTTTTCAATCAGCAAGATACACAATTATTAGTCAGGAAAAAGGAAAAAAATAAATGATAAATAAGCAAAATTATGACTTTAAGATCTTCATTCTCTTCATATTTTTCAATCAATTATAAAATATTCATTCACATTCATTGGAATAACTATTATCTACTATGTCCGAATCACTTGAAATGTCTTTACTTGAAGAAGAGTCTGAATCGCTATCCGACAGATTTATCACTAATTTAACCACGATATCTCCTATTAGTCCACCTTTCTTCCAATAAATATTCTATATTTTTTCAATGTGTTTGTTCACAGTGATTTTTCCATTCATTTTGTGTTATTTTAAAAATAGCCTCTTTAAGCAATAATTGTAAATTATTTAAATAGAAAAAATACTTATCTCAGTGTCATTAAGCGATTTTCCCCTCACATTTCATCTTTTTAACTGATGACGCTGAAACCCCTGTCGCTCCCGCAGTTCTCTTCATTGCATTTGAAATTGGTATTTTTAGAGAATTTGCGGTGTAGAGAATTTGCGGTCAAAAAATGCCGTAACATTGTGGACTATTGCGCTCGCTTGCGAATGCAAAGTCTTTCCACTTTTAAATGTAGTCATTCTTCAACTAGACAAAATCCACAAATTGTGCAACACAGTACAAGTGTGCAACACAGTACAAGTTACTTCACAGCTTTAAAAATCACAGAAAGCGAACGTTTAGCATTGACCCCAGGACAAAGTGAAATGCGACTTTCGTCGGTTTTATCTGCGTCAAATTGAACAAGAAAGATCAATCATGCTTAAAGCATTGATTATGAAACACTTTCCAACTTCAATGCAATTTTATTTAAACATGTCTGAAATGCAATACATTCCTCGGTAATATTTTGAAACTTATCACAATACTGCATTAATTTATTATATTTGAAAACTTAAACCTTCATCGAAAAAAATGAACTTCATTCAAATGACGGCATTGAAATATAAATTGCCTGGTTTAAATATCTCTAAAATGCAATACATTCCACGGTAATATTTTTAAAACTATCATAATACTACGATAATTTATTATATTTGAAAACTTCATCGAAAACAACTGAAATAAACTCAAATGACGTCATAGAAAAAATAACACGCCTGGCTCTCTCTATAAAAGCAGCATTTCATTCATAAATAATTTCCCATTCATGTCATTCATCCCAATACTATAATAATTTATTTTATTTAAAAATTAAGACCACGGAGCTACAAGTAATTAAACTCTTTGTGTAAAACTTCATCGAAAAAAGTCGTCCTTCTCTTTGTAAAATCAATGAATATTTCATTCATATCAGCTATGCAGACTCCATGAACTAAACGATTTTGTGTTAAAGAAATACAGCAATTCTAATACAACTCATTCTACATATTTTGCTGTTTACATTTTACATAGGTGAAAAATAGGCTTCGTTGTAGAAATAAACAAATTTGGATGAGCATTTAACCTCAAATTTATTGTAATTGCGTTGTTTCAGTATGTAGATGCACAGAATTTAACTAAAAATAAAGTGGTTTTAGGACGGATACAACACTCGATATGAATTAAAAAGAACTTTAAAAATCACGAAAAAATAACAAGCCTGGATCTCTCTATAAAAACAGCATTTCATTCATAACTTTCTCCCATTCATTTCATTCATCACAATACTATAATAATTTATTTTATTTAAAAATTAAGACCATGGAGCTACAAGTAATTAAACTCTATGCTTAAAACTTCATCGAAAAAAATCGTCCTTCTCTTTATAATTTCATTCATATCAGCCATTATATTTCATTCATATCAGCCATGCAGACTCCATGGGCTAAATTATTTTGTGTTAAAGAAATACAGCAATTCTAATACAACTCATTCTACATATTTTGCTGTTTACATTTTACATAAGTGAAAAATAGGCTTCGTTGTAGAAATAATCAAATTTGGATAATCATTTAAACTCAAATATATTGAATTTGCGTTTTTTCAGTATGTAGATGCACAGAATTTAAGCAAAAATAAAGTAGTTTTAGGACGGATTCAACACTCAATATGAATTAAAAAGAACTTAAAAAATCACGATTTTGAAACAAGATGGATGCCATATATCATTTTGAAGTGGGTCATGTGATCTTTTCATATCATGGTCACGTGATCGTTTCTTATAAGAGGTGTAATTATTATTTTAATTTTTATTTAAAAAACTACTGAATATATTTCGCTGAATTTTTTTTATATATTTTATGGAACAATTTGACTATTACCTAAAATTTTCGAAGCGATTTCTGAATTTTAAATCTGCTTAAAAAATGTTTGAAAAATTAGGTCCCATAGGGTTCAATGTATTTCATTTTTTCAACCCGGGTTCAATCCAAAACTAATTGGGTGATATTATTCATTTATATTCCCATAGGTCCTACAGACCGTCTGAACAACATACTAAAATTTCATTTTAATTAAATCATTTTTACGGCAGTTATCGTGCTAACGGACAGACAGATAGACAGACAGAATGAACAAAGTCATAAACACTTTTCAACTTTGTTGTAAAGTGTTAAAAAGCGCTTTCCGTCACACCTAAAATGCAGTGGAATAACCTGTTTCCATTGAGACCGCCACCAAAACGTCTGCTGTCTGGGGACTTTCTAGTGGAGGTAGGACAGTAAGCATCCGTATGTCAGTGAACATTGCACGTTAATCAGATGAACGAGGTCTGAAATACATCAAACCACAGATGAAAATAAAGTAAGATCAAAAATATTAAATGCTATCTCAATGAGTTTTCATTAGAATTTTGCCATTTTTAGCACATTACTTATAATGATAATACATATTGTAGTCCCCCTTATCCACGGTCAATCATGGTCCGAAAATATTATATGGAAAATTTCCAGAAATAAGCAATTGACTATTCATAAGTTTTAAATTGTACAATCGCAATTCTGGAAATCATTCGCTATTATTGTTGGAAAAGCAACATTTATCAAATCTGCAATGAAACCCAAATCTGTAAATTATGTCGACTTGAAGAACTTACGGAGTGAAGTTGTAAATGATTTTAAAGGCTTTCCAGGGATCAACCAAGAAATCGAGAAAAAATCATTCATACAGCAAGACAAGCTGGTAGAGAAGGATTAACCGATATGCTTGTTGTGAAAATGAAAGCGCATATTGAAGGTTATCGAGAAGTGTTAATATATCAGGAATTTGAAGAAATTGTTAATACATCTGCAAAGGAAGATAAAGATGAAGAAACTGAAGCATAACTGGCAAAGTGGACATTACCAAAATGTGCGAAGTGCTCCGAATTGCACTGACATAAAAGCATAAAATTATGGATTGCGATCTTCAGACGGAACGCAGTATTGAAGTCACTCGCATGATTACCAAAGAATTGCAACCTCTTAAACAACATTTTGATGAGCTAAATGAAAAGGACAAGAACTTCTGATTACTATGTTCTTCCAAAATGTTTAGGAACCTTCAACTATCGGGGATTCTCAACCATCGGCATAGTAATGGCTCCAGGATTACTCGAAGCAAATAATCCTCCTGCTGACGATGCATCGCAATGTCTACGTAATTTGACTCACTTCAATTTATCATGATTATATCGTCATCATCCCTCCCCACACACACACACGCACACACGAAAAAAGATAAAGGTGAGTATAGTACTATATACAATAAGATATTTTGAGGGAAGGGAACCACTTTTACATAACTTTATTACAGAACATTATTATAATTGTTCTGTTATCGTTATTAACTTCTTACTATGCCTAAGTTATAAATTTTGCCTAAGTTATAAATTTTGCTTAACATTAGCTATTGTTATTAACTTCTTACTATGTCTAAGTTATAAATTTTGCATTAACGTAGGTATGCATGCGTCAACTCAGCAACAAAAATTGCACAATTTCTGAGCTCGAAACAATCAGAGGA
Source organism: Amaurobius ferox (assembly GCA_951213105.1). Lineage (NCBI taxonomy): Eukaryota > Metazoa > Arthropoda > Arachnida > Araneae > Amaurobiidae > Amaurobius > Amaurobius ferox. The sequence goes on from OX578140.1 coordinate 99,005,327, forward strand.
CGATAAGATTGGATGGTCTAATCCCATAGTCCGCCTTTCTTCTTCTAATTTGCATTAAATATGGCGATCGCGACAGCAAGCACATCTAAAGCAGCTCAACTACATTGGAATCTGAAGATGGAAAATAATAATAGAACTTCTACCAACTTACAGGCACCTGTGCGATATAAAAGTTCCAAATTTTAAGAAAAAAAACTTCCTGGAATTAAATCGGCGTCATTAGAGAGGAGGGGGCCTAAAGTATGATTGACGTTCGGAATTGCCAAAGTTCGGCAATAAAAATTGCTCTATAGTAACGCCATTACTTAAAGCATTTTTGTAATTGGAACTATGGGTCTATACAACCAACGGTTCAAAAAATCTTTCACTGTTCACATTCGTTTCTTCCCTGTATACATCAATTGTGTTCTCAATATTTTTGAGCCGACATATTTTTCTAAAACAGCAGGTAATGTCGGTCATTTCTGATTAGATGCTGAAATTCCAGATCTTTAATTAGGATTACTCAGGTATTTCTGCTGATTATATGTATTATTGTATTTAAAAGATTTCAGTAATGTTTTAGTGTTGGTGAATTATGTAAATTCTTTTGCTGCAGAATAAATAATTTTTTGACGTTGTTTTCCTTTGTTTCAGCAGCCAACTCTGCTCCTGTCAAAATGATATCTATCGAAGATGCTAGGAATCAGTACCCGAATTATAATTTCGGAGTGGAAGCTAGCTTTCGCTCTAACCTTATAATGTCGGTCTTGTAAGTACCGGGTCCCGAGTTCGGGATTGACTCGGGACTAGTAACATCAACCCCCTACAATGATGACACTGGACATAAGAGCACGCAACCTTCTCTCCCCACCGATCTCAACACGAGATGGCAGCACCACGCTGAGCCAGAGCCACTCCCTTCCCGGTTGACCACGACTCACGTCAGGCCTGTGGTTCAACACGCCTCCCTGCAATTCAGCCCTCGACTGAGTTTCGGGTTGGGGACGCGAAGGGGATCTCTGGGTGGCCCCCTCCTCACTGAAATTGGACCGGGCTTCTCATCAGGGGGTGGAGTGTGTGGCAGCAGCCAACTCTGCTCCTGCTAAAATGACATCTATCGAAGATGCTAGGAATCAGTACCCGAATTGTAAGTTCGGAGTGGAAGCTAGCTTTTGCTCTAACCATATAATTTCGGTCTTGTAAGCACCGGGTCCCGAGTTTGGGACCAGCAACATCAACCCCTACAGTAGTGTGGTTATATCCCTTTATATTTAAGATATTAAGCGCGCAACAACATATTATATTTTCGAAAAAAAAAACATATTCAAATTATAATTGTCTTTTGTATAATATTTCACAATTTTCAATTATTTTTTATTAACACTTTACAACATAGTTGAAAAGTGTTTATGACTTTATTCATACTGTCTGTCTGTCCGTTAGCACGATAACTGCCGCAAAAATAACTTTATCAAAATGAAACTTTAGTATGTTGTTCAGACGGTCTGTAGGACTTATGGGAATAAAAATGAATAATATCACTCAATTAGTTTTTGATTGAACCCGGGTTGAAAAAATGAAATACATTGAACCCAATGGGACCTAATATTTCAAACATTTTTTAAGCAAATTTAAAATTCACAAATTGATTTGAACGTTTAAGGAAATATTCAAATTATCCCATAAAATATAAAAAAAATTTCAGCAAAATATATTCAGTAGTTTTTTAAATAAAAAATAAAATAATAATTACACCCTTTATATGAAGAGATCACGTGACCATTAAATGAAGAGATCACGTGATCCACTTCAAAATAACATATGGCATCCATCTTGTGTCAAAATCGTGATTTTTAAAGTTCTTTTTAATTCATATTGAGTGTTGTACCCGTCCTAAAACCGCTTTATGTTTGCTTAAATTCTGTGCATCTACATACTGAAACAACGTAATTACAACATATTTGAGTTTTTAAATGATCATCAAACTTGGATTATTTCTACCACGAAGCCTAATTTTCACTTATGGAGAACGTAAACACCAAAATATGTAGAATGAGTTATATAAGAATTGCTGCATTTCTGTAACGCAAAATTATTTAGCTCATGGAGTCTGCAATATAGATGATATGAATGAAACATTCATTGATTTTACACAGAGCACCAGGCGATTTTTTCGATGAAGTTTTAAGCATAGAGTTAAATTACTTGTACCTCCATGGTTTGAAGTTTTTAAATAAAATAAATTATTATATTATTGTGATGAATGAAAGGAATGAAAAAACGTTTATAAATGAAATGCTGCTTTTATAGGGAGAGCCAGACGATTTATATTTCGATGACGTCATTTGAATCAAGTTCATTTGTTTTCGATGAAGTTTTCAAATATAATAAATTATTGTAGAATTATGATAATTTTAAAGATATTACCGAGGAATGTATCGCATTTTAGAGATGTTTAAATCAGGCAATTTATATTTCAATGCCGTTTGTTGAATAAAGGTCATTTTTATCGATGAAGTTTTAAGTTTTCAAATATAATAAATTAATGTAGTATTGTGATAATTTTAATAATATTACCGAGGAATGTATCGCATTTTAAAGATGTTTATATAAAATTGCATTGATGTTGAAAAGTGTTTCATAATCAATGCTTTATGCATGATTGATCTTTCTTGTTTATTTTTATATTAAAGTAGAATATTATTTTTCTCAACCCGAAATATTTAATTCCGATAATTTCCATAGATTTTATTTTTAGGAAGTTTAAACTTCCGTTGATTTTGTCAAAATTTTCGTCTTTTAAGAATAGAGTGTTCCCTTTAAGGAATATGAAAATTTGATATACACAGATATAGATGGAATAACAAAATTTTTTTTCGGGGGTGGGGGGAGGGGAAAACAACACTTAAGAGTCTTATGTCTTATATGAATTTATGTCTGTGAAAATATTTGGCTTCTTTTAATTGCTAATTGAAATATTCACTTCAAATTCCATTCAGCACTCATTTTTTTATAGGGAAACAGCGTAAACTTCAACTGTTTATTGACATAACCAGATTCAATTATAAGCAGAAAATGTATAAAAGAAATGCATATATGTAGAAAATGTGGAAAATAATTACACTTAGAGTCCTATGATTTGAAATCGGTGAAAAATATTTAATTTCCTTTAATTGCTAATTGAGATAGTCACTTCAAATTTCGTCCCACTTACTTTTTTTTTCTAGGGAAATATTATAAATTTCAACTCTTTATTGACACAACAAAATTCAATTATAAGCAGAAAATATAACTCTGCACAGGGTAATTAAATTAATAGGAAATTAATGTTCTTGTCATCCTTGGGAAATACCAGCTACTACTTGCATTGCCAAATACCGAATTTAAATCCCTATTCTTGAAGAATATTATTATTCAACAAAATCTTATATTTCATTTTCCTGGATTTGCATAGACAGACTTAGTCCGTTACATTTAATGCTGAAATTTCACGGAAATAAAATATTTATGAGACAATTTGTCAGATTTAAACGTTTAATGTAATGTAAAATGTTTAATCTGTAGGTGATTTAGGTCTAATTTATGTAATTTATTCAGGTTAATCTCATTCCTTACTATTAATATTTATAAAGCCTTGGCAAGAGTTAAGACTGGAGTCTCTGATCTCTTAATTTCGTGACAGGAGTTCTGCCAACAGAGCTATATGAGCTGTGATATTACTTTACATAGCAATCTTTTTAATTATTCTTCATTTTTATCGTTTCAAATCCTGACTGTAAATTCATACTCACAGAAACAGCCTACAGCAGGAAGGTGAGGGACTCCGAATTTGAGACCGTGCACCCATTTCACATATCAGCATCATTCTATGTTCTTCTTCCTTGGCTACTCCTTCTCATCTTCTCGACTACATGGGCGTCTGTCTCTTTAGGTCTTCTAGTAGCGGACCAGGGAAGGGTAGCCTAAATGCTTTATGGGTGATCTTCTGGACTTGACCTGGCGTTTCTAGGTCAGGGGACTTAGCAACAACAACAGCATCCGTGGATAGATTTCGAACTTTTTACCTCTCTTCAGCCCCGAATCTCCGATACCTGCAATAACAGCAAAAAAACTTGATACAGACTTGCAATAATCCGGTATGTTCGGAACTTCAGCTGTCGTGGATTGTCGGATGCCAAACTAAAATAAAGTAAAAAAAAGGGCAGCACATGACTTTCCCTGCAGACTTATATCCACGTTCTCTTTATTTTAATTAAATTTATTTCACTTTTAATTCAATTTTCGTTCTCATTCGGTAACCGAAATTATTTTCAAAGGTGGTGTAGAGAAAATACGAAAAACTAAAATATCTCGAGAACGGCTAGTCCTAGTGTAATGGGTTTGGTCTTATTCTTTTCGTCGTTAAAAATTACGTATTAAACGCTCATTTAATGGATATATTTGAGTATACCTAGTTCTTTAGTTTAGAATTTGACGATTTTTGCAAGCCATTTTGCAAACAAAGGCAGGTTATTTTTTTCCGAATCGTTCCAAAATCTAATCAGCACCAAAATGATCCATAAGTGACACATGTACCGAATTTTGTGAAATTTGGTCCATTAGTTTTTCAGTTAGAGTGGATACAAGCTTTTGCGGGCCATTTCGCAAAAAAAGGCGGGTTTTTTTTATCCCAAATCATACCCAAAACTTATCAGCACTAGACTCGCTCACAAGTGACTTACCTACCAAATTCTGGCGAAAAATTTTGACGGCATATTGCCAAATTGGCGAGTTTTTTCAACTGCTGCTAAATTGACGAAAATGTTGCAAAATTGATAAAAATTAAATCAATGGAAATGACGATTAATTTATGAAAATTCAATATCTTGGAAACAACATAGTTAACGACCATAAGAATAACCCATTTCTCCGTCCGTACGGCTTAGCGAAAAATTTGGTGGGATGTCGCAAATTTGGCGACTTTTTTAAATATTGCCAGATTGACGAAAATGTCGCTAAAATGATAAAAAATTCACCAAATTGATGAAAATGACCATAAGTAGGAGACAGTGTTTTGCAAATTTTTATTTCCATCATATCAAGTGCATACTTTCTAGTTATACATAATGTATAGTAGAATATTGAGGAACAAAAATGTGCCCCATAGGTTATGTTAAGCAAACCCGTTTTATCGCATAGCAACCCCTGGTTAATTGCATAAAAGCTGAGACACCAATCGCATGAATTTCAGTTTCAGTATTGGAAGACATAGAAGGAAAAACGATAAATTGCCAAACTTGGCAACCTCCGATTTTTCCCTGTGTAATTCAAAAGGTGTGTACGTAATAAATAGAAAAAAATGTATTATACGGTAATAAATCATAACTATTTATTACGTTAATTGTTATATTTATTTTATATTCATTATACTATGTAATCAAGAAGGATATTAATAATATTAATCTGTGCACCCGCTTAACCGCATACCAGCTGAATCGTATAGAATAGAGTGAATCCAAGTGTATGCATTTAAGGATCAACAATATCAGTAGACCAGTTTCGAACTTTTTATATTTCTTCAGATTGGAATAGTCAATAAGTACAATAACAGGAAAAGAATTGGCTATGTACTACAATCTTGCTAATGTCTATGGAGATAGACAAATGCAGTCTTAACACGCAGTCAACATCAAATTTCATAAAAATTAAACTCTTTACTGCCATTAAAATATCTATTATTTTGTGCTGAAATCAGATGAAAAACCAAAAACCGGTTCACGGATGCCGGTATCTGCAATAGGAGCACAATCATATCTTTAGGCGAGTTATTTGCTTATAAACGTGCCCATTGCAACCTGGGCTCAACATTTATGAAAATCGATGCCATTTGCATGGTAAAACGGAATTTGTTGGTATCTGTAAATGTTTGCAAAATTGTTATATATACAATAAGCATCAGTAGTTATAAAAGGCCAGTACTGCGGCAGATTGAGGAGGCGGCACAGATGACTCATGGAGGAGGGTTTCCTCTTTGGGGAGGGAGTTTGCCTCATTAGGAAGGATGCCTCACGGAGGGTTTTTAGACCAACTGCGGAGGCAGTTTCACAATTCTACCTCTTTCGTAGTATTGCACAATCGCTTTGAGAGGGGAGGAGGCACAATTGCGAAAGATGACCTTTGACCGAAGGAGCTTCGAAAGTGGTTTCAATGGATGTCGCAATCGCTAACTGACCTTTGATCGGAGTGCATCGCGGAGCTTCTTAGCACACGTCCTTCCTTTGTACTGGTCGATGACAAAGTGAACTCTGTTATCAGCGGTGACGTAGTTATCTGGCGAAAGTTGGTGAGGTGCTGCCATCTATCGGCATTTTTTTTTAAATTTCCAAAAGAATTTAATTTTCCACTTGTCAGCGCTGGGGTTTGATCCCGGAGGTGTTCTATTAGAAGACTGGCGTCTTATCCATTATGCTACAGCGCACATGTCCCGTAGATTCTTATCGTTGAAGTGTTCTCTGTGAAAGTAAACGGAAGATATATTATTTTTCAGGGTTTGTTCGAATCGTTCAGCGCATTAAGAACATTTTGCTTGGAGGTACGAACAAGTATTATTAGAGGGAAGCTATATTTTGTAACAGGGAATGTATTTTATAAAAGGAGTACTTATTAATTTTTCGGTGTGTTACCAATTATTTTTCGGTGTGTCTAAAAATGAATCTAACAGTATATATCGGTATGATTTTTATAATAATAATAACGAAATGATTTCGAATGTTTGAAAACAGAATGTAATAGTAAATTATGGATTTCCAGTGAACACAAAAATTGTGGATCGACCATTTTAAGTGTGTGCGTATTTAAAACACAAATTTAATATTAAATTATGAATTTCCACTGAATATAAAATTGTGCGTGAACAAGGTTCGACCATTTTAAGTGTTGTGTATTTAAAAGAAAATGTAATACTGCATTATACTTAGCTATTTAAAAAAAATTGTATTAAGCGGGGTCGACCATTTTAGGTGTATGTGTGTGTGTATTTAAAAACAGAATGCTGGAAGCTATATTTTGTAACAGGGAATGTATTTTATAAAAGGGGTACTTATTAATTTTTCGGTGTGTTTGGTATGTTACCAGTTGTTTTTCGGTGTATTTAAAAATAGAAAGTAATAGTAAATTAGGGGCTTCAAGTGAACACAACAATTGTGGATGGGACCATTTTAGGCGTGTGCGTATTTAAAACGCGAATTTAATATTAAATTATGAATTTCTACTGAATATAAAATTGTGCGTGAACAGGATTCGACCCTTTTAAGTGTTCTGTATTTAAAAGAAATGTAATACTACATTATACGAGTACTTAGCTAAAATTGCGTTATGCGGGGTCGTGAACAAGATTCAACCATTTTTGGTGTGTGTGTGTGTGTATTTAAAAACTAAATCTAATAGTAAATTATGAATTTCCACTGAATATAAAATTGTACGTGAACTGGATTTTAAGTGTGTATTTAACACTACGATTTTTTTAACGTGTACAGAATATGTTTCGCAAGCTTTAAAATAGATTTTACGATTCTAAATATGAACTAATATTTTCCCGGATTGCAAATATGTACATGGCAAATATTTCGGTGAGCTTAGTTTAAGTTTGAATATATAGACACATTTTATATATTTTTACGAGATACACAGGAAATAGTTAACAGAAATTAGAACTAACGAGCGACGTCTTCACAACTTGCTGTCCAAACTACAAATGACTAACACACTCTCATTACAGTATTGAGAATGAGCTTACTTCTACGACGCCATCATTTTGACCTGTTGCCACCTATTTTTTCTTAATGACATATTTTTTTAATAACTTAATGTTATTAACCTTATTGTGCTAGCCAGTGATTTGCCACACACAATCTGAATAGTGTATGCCATGCATGATTTTAATGATATAGCGCATTGTATATGATTTAACCATTTTTAAAGTGATGGATGTAATTTCAATACCGAGGTTTAGAATTTAACAAGCTACGGAACACGAATTGAACGTTTTCACAGATATATGTGCATCCCAAAATTTTAGCATTAAGTTTAAAATAAATAAATAAAATAAAAGTAATTGAATATGATTTGACCATTTTTACAGTGGACGTCCTAATTTTAGTACCATTAAAGAATTTAGAATTGAGTGTACAGTTTCAACTATTTTTACAGGACGCCAACGCATTTTAAAATCTATTGAATAGGAATCGACCATACATGTACCTAGATTTTAACACCCAGTATTAAAACCTGAAACGAATAAGTATTATGTGAGATTTTATCGCACTAACTTTTTAAATTTTTAAAAATGTCCGAAATAGATGTATTCTATTGGTAGACATAAATAGTATGGAGTACATTTTTTTTTCTCGTGAACAGGATTCGACCATTTTAAGTGTTGTGAATTTTAAAACAAAATGTAATAGTAAATTATTCTTAGATATTTTAAAAATAGTGTTAAGTGTAGTGTTCTATACTAAAACCATGCTATGTAGTTTTGGTATGTCCATGCCAAGTGGTTTTGGTATGTCCATGCCAAGTGGTTTTGGTAAGTCTAAAGCACTCTAAGTGTTCGTAAACATTATTTAACGTTCTTTAAAATCAGAAAAATAAAAATAAAGTTTTTCCACTTATACCAAACGAAAAAATTCAATGTTTTTTTTTTCAAAAATCTGAAAAATAGTCAAATCCATGCCAAGTGGTTATGTTAGCTGCAAAAACCTTATAAAGTGACTCCCACACAATCCTTTCATACCAAAGAATACAATAGAGGGCAGATATTTTTAAAATGTGAACTGTCGAGACGTCTTTGAACTAACCACTCTTGTACCCCGCACAAGCTATTCTCACCAAAAAATACATTACTTGGAAGATATTTAAGAAAATGAAAACTGTCGCGATCCTGACAAGCTAACAGCTACACTGGTGCCCTCAATCTGAAAAGAATAAATTCTCAGGAATTTTAGAGAAATTGAATAGCACTTAGCGGTTTTTAAAGGATATACGATCATTAATGTTGAATCTAAATGAATGAGCGACCCTCTAGAGTAACATTACATAAGCTCTAAAACTCCTTTATCGTTTAAAATTATCATATTTTAATGAAATTTTACAAAAATTGCACAATACTGTGCAGCTCTTATTTGATAGTGTATGACTATCAAATAAGAGCTACCTTTTTAATGTTACAACAACGTTTAAGCTCATTAAATCACTATATATATATTTTTAAAATTGTCTTAAAGGAGAATAGAATATCACTTACTGTTTTTAAGGATATGCGATTGTTAACATTTGATTTAAATAAAAGAGTGACCCTCTGAGACAAGTACACTACATTACAATAGCATTAAAAATATGAAAGATATGCAATTAACACCTTAAAAGAAACATGTAATGAATTTTGATATCTTAATACGAGACATTATTGACATGCACATAGAAATGTCATGATTTCGCGGCTGTAGGTGCAGCATAAAACCATCCTGTTCTTAATGAATGACCACATTTGAATGTACATATTTAACAACACACAGAAAATGACAGAACTAAACTCAGATCTACAACAAAATTTTACACTTATTACAGAATAAATCTCAACTTCGTAGATTTTTAAGAAACTAGAGTCGAACTTTCACCCATTCTTAGAGATTGAAACACAACATTCTTTATGAATCTTCATACTTTAGAGAATGGAACATTACTTAGCATTTATTTTTAATGAATAAGGATATTTCAGAATTTTAACATTGATTGCAAATTTTATGATTTAAACTCTGTAAAGTGTAAATATCGTTCGTTATGAAACTCACACTGTAGACATTTAATATGATTCGAATAAATCTATTTTTAATTTTTTTATATTTTATTTTAAAAAGCGAGATTAGTAAACCTCCTACACTTGAATTTATAAATACATAACCCATGACCACATAATATTTTTAAATGGAACATGGTAAAAAAAAATAGTTGATGAGCGTAAATAAGGAATTCAGTTTGAAAGATAAAAAACCATTTAATGAATCTATTCTTCATGAAATGCACATTAACCATTATGTGCTGCATATTTAAACAAATAAGTTAAAATAATTTCCTTATCGCATATTCATAGTCCTCTGATTTGAAAGACTTGAAAACATTTCTATCACACCAGTAAAAGACTTCTTCACTACGCAACAAAACTTTCTTTGCTATGTTATTAATGTCAAGATTTAGAAGTATTTGTTCAGCCACTCTGTCGTACATTTCTAATGGAGTGCTGTAAAGACATTCATGGTAACTTTGATCTTCAATTTGAGCAACACAGCCAACACATTTGAAAAGTTTTCTTACATGACACATCATGCTGTCATGAATACAAGAGATTAATTGTTCGAATGCGAAATTTTTGTCACAAATAAGTGATGGTAGAAAGGTTAGTGTTCTTTATTAATACTTGAGCAGGAAGCCACTCTATAAATATACTTTCTCGAAGTTTTATACTAATGTTGTTAACACAATTCTGTAAACATGCTATTTGATTTTTATCTAAGGTAATATGACACTGTGTTAGACAAAATTTTGAATCATACAATTGAATTATTTTCTGTAAATGCAGTTTTCAATTGTTATTGAAACAGAACAACTCATTGCGACTGACGAAAGAGGTATCTGCATATAGAATATTGAATGACCACAATTTCTGAGAAAATTCACTCCATGTAGCAGTTGACAACGTAACGCCTTCACGCGTAGGCTGTAATTCATTTTCCTCGTTAGAGATATATTTCCATATATACACTTTTAACTTCCCATAGATAAGTTTCAAATATACGTACACATCAGAATCTAAGTGCCAACGACGGAGCTCATCTTGCACAAAATCTGAAGAAGTAGATTCAGCCGAAACTGATTCTGTAGTGGTGGATAGCACTCCGCTATGTGTTAGCATAAGAAAGCAGATCTTGAGTTGAGTTTCCAACCTCGGTGAGAACTTGTGAATTGGCAACGGTAGATGTTTCTGCTGGGGTTATAGAAGACATAATATAGGTCTCTAACCAATCCACAGCAATATTTTGTTAGGGATCACATCTGAGACAATGTCCACAGATTTTGCTTCTTCTAGGGCAGGAGCAGACAACTCCACAGTATTTCCACTAGAAATTATTTGTTCGACTGATGGCATACTTTGAATTTTAGACATTATTTTTAGTTAGTAACATTCAACTACCACATTAACAGTATAAGATTTATTTTTAAAACACTAGGATCTTAAAACACTATAAATTTGCCGCAGCTATGAACGAACCGAACTGATCCACGCAACGCCCAAGGTTGAAATGTCTTATCGGACCACGTCATAAGTATAATCATGTGACCTAAATTGAGTGTCGTGTGTAAACAGATCACATAAGATATGAAGTGATTAGAACTTGTAACTTTTAATGAATCGTACAACATTAGATTGTGCTAAACGCAATTTTTATCTACATGAGAAAATTTCTACATTATTTTATTCTTCGAAATCATAAAGTGAAAATATGTACCAAACTTAGTTAAAGTTCCTAATTTTAAATCACATTAACATTAAACAGAAAAATTGTGTATATTTTTATAACTTTAGGAGATATGTATCGCGCGGAATATACAAGAATAGCTGGCAAAAACATGAAAATAACTTACAGTATGAAGTCTTCATTAGCCAACATCCAAACTAGAAATGAACGATATGCACACTAAAATGAAAGCTTATCACAGTTCTTATCTAAGATCTCACATAAAATGACGTCATTGCTCCAAAGTTCACAAGATGAAGTCATTGGTCCAAGGTTCACAAGACGGCCTTATTTTTTTTAATTATTCCCTATTTTTAAAAAATTAAGAAGTAATTAAGACGTGGCCATCTTGTGAACCTCGGACCAATGACTTCATCTTGTGAACTTTCTTATTTATATAAAATTTGAAAATTCATATTTATTTAACATGGCAGCATAGGACAAAATTTGACATAATCATGTATAAAAAGATGTTTTTGCGGGCACATGACTTTCCTTATATAATGCAATGAATTTACTACTTTTACAGCAAACAAAAAAAATAGGTTATTCTTATAGTAGATTCTAATATTATTTCCAAAATATCGAATTTTCATCAGTTTGTCGTGATTTTTATTGTTTTAGCGTCATTTCTATCAATTTGGCGACATTTTTAATCAATTTACCGACGTTTTTATTAATTCGGCGACATATTTGTCAATTTTTGTTTAGTCAGACCCGCGGGCATTCTGCCCTAAAAGTAGTAAACTAAAAACACTCAAGAATAATATTTCCTACTTTTGTTGGAAGGAGCTTGAACTATATTGAATGTTAAACCAAGGCTTAACTGTATCCCGTGTTCCGTTGATAAACGAGCGCGGGATACGGGGTACAGTTAAGCCTTGGTTACCCATGTTAACGAAATGAGCGTGACACTCTGAGTTTCGTAGTATCTCAACTAAAAATATATAAAAGGATACAAAATAAAACAATATCAGGGTCTCACTTTCAGTATATGAGCTACGTAAAGCTTCATGGGTACATCATAATTTTGCTGTGAAAGATGTATAGTCATTGCATTACATAGCGAACGGGCTGCCCATATCATGTCTCACTTTCAGTATCTGGTCATACGCTACGCAAAGCTCCATGGTTACATCTTAAAAATTGAGATGTTTAGGCTTGATTGAAATACGTTTGGCAACATTTCGAAGCAGCGTTGCCCAGGATAGATAGATAAATCAAGATGTTTATATTATTAATTGTATAATACATATGTATACTACATATAAGCTGGGTATGCGAATATCCGCTATCCGACTAAGTGGGACCAACTGGATATGCAATAGGAGCGCGATCTTGCTAGCATTAAACGTTCCTCATAATTTATAAATTAACATAAATTATAATATAAATAATGTGTAATTTGAAAGAAAATTGTATACTTTCAATGCCATGGTAAAGATAAAGTATAATAATAAAATATAATTTAAAAAGATAAATACAAAAAAATAAATACAGATTTGTTCTATTACTGTCACGGAAAATATTAAACCGGAATGCGAGAAAATATGATATTCAAAAAATTTTGTCTTGTGTCCTTCCCCTGAGTTTGATAAGACTCAATTCGTGCCATAAATCCTGTGAACATCTGACACAAATAAAATATTTATGAATCTTACACAAGTATTTACATAAGTTTATTTAAAATGAGTTGTATTTCATGGAAGATAGTTTAGTTGCTTCAGGTTTTCAAAAGAGAGTATCTTGTTCCAGGATTTCAAATAAGAGTTTAGTTGTTTCAGGATTACGGAAGTGAGTTTTGTTGTTCCAGAGAAGACTTTTAAACAAAAGTGAATATGAGGAGTGTGAAATTCGATTTGAATTCCGAATTCTTGTTTCTTCTAGAATTTATGCTGTAAAAGGATACGAATGTCATACTTTCTGTTAATTAAGTTATTTTAGGAACGCTATTTAGGAACGCAACTTTCCGCATACAGCCAAGTCTTTAAGACCGAATCCGTAGCTGGCAAGTGTATATGACAAGTGAAGTGGCAAACCCTGATTTAGAAGTCTGTAGCTCAGACCCTCCAAGATAGCTAAAGAATTGATTAACAAAACATGCTAAGCTCATAAAATGTAATACACTCACAAAACGAATTCTTAAACAATCTACAAAATTCGAGAAGTTTCCCGAACTCCTATAAAATCCCCAAATTGGCGATATTTCGTCAAAATTCTACAAAAGTCAGAATTTTTATTGCCAAGGTCAAGTGATCCGAACCTTTAATTAATAACAGTGTTTGTCTGTAAATGTCGCTTTTCTTCGGGGACAGGCATATGCTGTTAAGACATTTTTAGCTACTCATAACATATTCATGCACTCTAGCTCAAAGAAAATCGGACTAAATTTTACGAAATGTGGTAGCAAACTCAAATTTTATTTTATTAGATATTGGAATGATTTGAAAAAAAAATTAGTCATTGTTTTATAAATGCAAATTGAGCCGCGAAATTTCGTAAAAACTGAAATAAAAGAATAAATATGCTTAAATGTATTAATGAAATGCTTGTTTAATACATATTTTTTATGTTAAATCGAATAAATTCAACAGCATTAATTTAAAATAAACTGATATCGAAGTGTTAAGTTTTCTGGAAATTTTTTAATTTGGCACCATTTTAAATTTCAGTAAGTCGCCAAGTACAAAATAATATCTGATAACAGCATATGATAATAACTGAAATAAATAATAAATATGCTTAAATGTATTAATTAAGAACGTATTTTATACGTAAATTTTTGATTCCAATACAAATAAAAACAATCACATTGCTTTAGAATAAATTGGTCTCAAGATATTAAGTTTTCCAGAATTTTATAGATTTGGTAGCATTTTAAATCACGCCTAATCGTGAATTGAAAATTAAAATCTGAATAAAATAAACGAAATAAAAAATAAATATACTTAAATGTATCAAAAAATCCGCTTTATACGTAATTTTTTAGTCCAATACGAATAACACCAATTATACTACATTTGAATAAATTGGTCTCGAGTTTCTAGAAATTTGGAGATTTGGTACTATATTAAATTGCCCAAATCGTCAATTGAAAAAAATAATCTGGAAAAGAAAAATGATAAAAAATATATGCTTAAATGTCTTAATTAAAAACTTGTTTTGTACGTAATTTTTTATTCGAATGCGAATAAAGCCAATCGTATTACTTTAGAATATATTAGTGTCAAGGTATTAAGTTTCCTAAAATTTCTTGATTTGGCACCAGTTTAAATTGCGCCAAGTCACCAATTGAAAAATACATTTCTCTATACCTGTTTATTCGGTGAAATTTTTTCGAATAAGTAGGTATAAAATATTACGAATGAAGTTTCCCTTTGATGCTTTATTTTGTGTGATAAAGTAAAAAATGAAGTAAAAAATGTAAAAATGAAACCTTTAAGCATTATTATGTGCAGCCCACATCAGATTTTCATATTCTGGAATTCAAATATTTACGGAATAGAAACATATGCATGTTTTCAGAAATACGCATATACCAACTAGCTTACTTCATTCCTTGTTTTATTCTGAATTCTTTTCAATAGTTTTCCTTACAATATATATATCAGAATAACAGCAAATCATTATTATTGAGGAAAATTATATCTAAAAAAAGTTGGTATTTGAGATGCCCACGCGTTCCTATATGAAAGCTGGTATACTAAAATATTTCTGAAATGTTTTTCTTAATAATATATTTTTTACGTTTCTCAAATTTATGAATATTTAAAATAGGGATATTTATGACGATAGTGCGATGTCGTATCTTAATCATTACAGAAGCAATCATAAAAGAGAAGTTTATTTACAGGTACATAACGTAAGATATTTACATAGCGTGGTGCTACATCAAAATGCGCGTGAACTTAGTCACCCGAGATTCGAATGTACGTCTGCGTCTGCTTTGAGAATGTCCTGGGGTGGCTTTTATGAGCCGGTGCAGAGGTGTTCCGTATGCGTCACATGCAAAGCAGAGAGTCTCTAGAGATCAAGAAGCTGTGGAGAGTTTTACGCTAATCACATGATCTGAAGACTTTATGCAAATCGCTGGAGGAGTGTCGCCATAGTACACGCCCCTCATTCTTGTTGTTGAGACCCAGACCGTCCGACCTACCAGAAAGGTGTAAGGCAACTGTTTGGACGGCCGGGAAGTGCCACCCAATTTAGACCGGAACCCAGTGGGGGAGGCATCCACAGGGACCGTACCCTCCTTCCCCTACCACCAACCTCTCGGAAGGATTTACGGACCCACATGTTTAACGTGATTGTACTCCGCATGAACAAGGCGGCAGTTGTGGCAGCGTGCAAATCCAGCTCGCAAACCACCGGGCTACCGCGCCCGAAATGCGCCAACAGCACGCGGTGTTCCCAAGTGGTCACCCACCCAAGTACTAACCGCGCCCGATGCTGCTTGACTTCGGTGATCTATGGAGAACCGGTGTTTTCAGCACGGTAGGGCCGTTGGCTACCCGCCCCTCATTGTGAAAGAACTGGGAATCTGAAACGAACATGCCTTCCATATGTGGTTACTTAGAGGTGGAAGGCGTCGATTGGTCAAAAACCGGTGTAGCTGTTCATTTTTCGTCCTCTAAGGCTTTTAGTAGAAATGCGGGTTTTAAACGATAGATGCAGATGCTGCTTTTTCCTCCGCAAATATCCACTGTGTAAAATTTGTCTGGGCGTGCACATACTGGGAAAGGTCCATCGCATGGGATCTGCAACAGTCGACGTACAAAGTCGTTTTGCACAAAAACGTGGGTAAACTGGGAAAGTACCTTGTAAATAAAAACATCAGTTTTTGAATGAGAATTTCGAGTCACCACTTGATTTTCTTATACATTCCTATTATCCTTATACATTCCTATCCTCCTTATACATTCCTATTTAGTTGCATTTGTATCACAATCAATATTCGAGTACGAAGAAATGTATCTTTTCCAGAATTCGTATCCCAGTTATGTCCATTTTCCATTCCCAATGAAATCAACATTTGCCTGGATTTTGCGATACCTTTTTCTCAAAAACTACAATAGGTAGGAAGATGATTTCGTACAAATACGTAAAGTTGTACGTAGATTGGAAGAATCATAATTTCGATAATCAAAATGAACTGTATCAAGGGAACACGCTTATTTTTAAACTGCGCAGACTCACTACGCTTAGTACAAATGGCTAGTAAACAACATCTTTTGAACAACTAATCAAAGTCAACTTGCACGCAAGGTGATTTGTCGATCGTGTGTTCAATTCATCTCGTGCCACTTGTACTTTGCGCCCCAAGTTGTTTCACAACAAAAATTTAAAATCATCCATCACTGTTGAGCCAGTCATTTTATCAGTATGCTGTGAAATTGTAAATATTATGTTTTGCGAAGAATATGTAAACATTATTTTGAAATACCCATGTTAGATATTACTACTGGCTGGTGTATACAAGATATGATTCAGGTGATATTTCTAAACTTTTTAGAGCCATGTTTTCTTTTTTACAGAGCAAGAGATTCTTGTAAATAAGTTCTGATATTTTTTAAATTTCGTGATATTGAATTGAAAAGTCCTTTTACTTTCCCTGCAATACATGGTAATGTATAGGGAAAGTATTGGAATCATGCCGAAAATCGCAACTTGAGTTTTCGACGGATCTACACGTTTTGAAATCTCTAGAATTCGAAAAAATACTTTTAGCGTGACGTCTGTCAGTCTGTGCAATATATGTAGCCTCTCTAACTCAAGAACTAATGGACAGAATTTCATAAAATTTGGTAAGTAAGTCACGTAGGTGTGACTTTGGGGCTGATTAATTTTTGGTACGATTTGGAAAACAGAACCCGCCATTTTTTGCGAAATGGCCCGTAAAAATTTCATGTATGCACTCCAGCTAATATACTAATTAATCTAATTTTACTAAATTTGGTAGATAGATACTTGTGGGATACTCTAGTTCTGATTAAATTTTGGTACGATGCGGAAAAGAACAATCTGCCTTTTGCTTACGAAATGGCTCGCAAAAATCGCCAAAGTCTAAAAAAAAAAAAAAGACTACGTATGTTCAAATGTATCAATTAAATTCTTGTTTCATATTCAACTTTTGACGAGGAAAAGAATATAACCAACTTCATTACTTTAGGATTAACCGTTCTCAAGGTATTTGGGATTGTCTGCATTTTTGTTGCGCCGCTTTCGGAAAATGTCCAATTTTCAAATTAAAACAAAAATTGAATTAAAAATGCAAATTTAGTGTTATTTTATGTTATTAACCTCAATGAATTATTAAAGAAATAAAGAAGAAATAAATTTGAGTCTGCAGGGAAAGTCATATGCTGACCACATCAGATTTTTTTGAATTAAAAAAGGATTATTGGTGCTGGTGTTCAGAGACTAACACTTTATCTGATTCAATATATGTTGAAGAAGAAATTGCAATGCGTGTGGTAAATAAGTCAGTGAATGAGTCAGTATGGTTGTGGACGAGCGAACTGGTCCATTCTCCATTCCGTTTAAATTCAATACATTAGTTTGAAATGTGTGATCTCTCTTACTCAAAAACTTCCATATGTAGGAAGATGCAATTTTCCCACATATAAGTGAAATTGCACGCACATTCAATAATTAAATGAATGAACCTGAAATTAATCCGAATAATTAATCCGAACTGTAACAAGGTGAAACGCTCATCGCAAACTTATCCCACTATGGCATGCAATCAAGAACTTTTAAATAGCTAATCAAATTGCGTGTACATGCAGGGAAATTGATTTGTTGAACGCGTTCAATTGTTGATATAATATATGAAGGAAATTTATTCAAGATATATTTTAGGTAGAAAATCATAGTCCACCTTATCCACTTCTTATAGTGATAATGGTGATAACGATGGTGGTCAAATTCGATAATTGCACCGGACCAATTTATGGGAACACTGCGAATTCCTACACTGTAAAACGTTCGGTTTCCTACATTGCAAAACGTTAGGATTCCTACACTGTAAAACATTTGCAAGCATGTTACTGAAAGTTTCAGGGGAATTAGCTGTTAGTAATTGTGAATAAGGTTCCTGATACTTATGATAATAGTATATATACAGGGTGTTTCAAAACTAATGTAACAAACATTTAAGGGTGATAGAACAAACCGAAACAAACACTTTTTATCATAGAATGCATGGTGGCAAGTGAAGCGGTTACGCTTTAGGGGACGCTTTCAGGCACGCTTATAAAAGCGGTGATTTTCACATGTAAGGTTATTAGCGACTTGAAATGTATCGGTACAGCAATTTAGAGAAGGCGGACATTCATTTTGCCTACGGTTTTGCCAAAGGTAATGGCAGAGAAGCGCAAAAGCTTTACCGAGGCCGCTTCCCCAACAAGCCTGTTCTCGATCACGGAATTTTTCTCGTTTGAACTGCCAACTGTTTAAAAGGGGATACTTCAGTGCTGCCATACATTTGTTTTGTCTTAAATAAAGCTTTATTTCGATGTTTCGTGCCAGTTCTGTTTTTGCGTTGCGTAAGACTGCGTGTGTGTGGAGAAATGAAAAGCGTCCTCTAGTAACCACTAGAGGGCGCTTTTCCACTTCACTTGCGACGCCTCCCTCCGCGTAAACACTTCACTTGCGACCATACATTCTATTATGAAAGGTGTTTGCTTCGATGTGTTCTATCACCCCTGAAAGTTGTGACCACCTGGGAACACCGCGTGCTGTTGGCACATTTCGGGCGCGGTATCCCGGTGGTTTGCGCGCTGGATTTGCACGCTGCCACAACTGCCGCCGAGTTCATGCGGAGTACGATCACGTTAAACATGTGGATCCGTAAGTCCTTCCGAGAGGTTGGTGGTAGGGGAAGGAGGGTACGGTCCCTGTGGATGACTTCCCCACTGGGTTCTGGTCTAAATTCGGTGGCACTTCACGGCCGTCCAAACACACCTTACAACTTTCTGGTTGGTCGGACGGTCTAGATCTCAACAACAACAACCCTTGAAAGTTTGTTGCATTAGTTTTGAAACATCCTGTATATATAAATACAAAAATAACGCTTCGGCAGACGATAATTAGCTGAATATTTCAGAAATGAAGCTGACATTTTCATGAACACCTATAATTGTCACTTTTCTTATTTGTTTGACGAAATTATCAACAAAGTATCTGAAACGGTGTATCTGAAACAAAGTATCTGCTTTGCGATGTACAGTAAAAATCACTTGGGAATTTAAAGGCACTTCTTGCATGCTAAGGCAATTTCCGTTGCAGATTGCTTTTACAATCACCATGCAAAAGTTATAGGGTTATTCCGGGAGAGATGCCACATCCGGTATACATTGCCCACCCACTCTAGTTCTGAAACTTACAATAAGATGGTAATGCAGTTAATACTACACTAACGATGTGCCATTTAGTGTTTAAAATGTGTTTGATAAATGTGCTGTATTCCTGTACCTTTTTTTTTTCACCTGAAATTGACTAATATCTGAGTTGTAGAATGTAGAATGTATGAAATATTTTATTGTGCCACAGCAGATTGTAAATTGTAGCTAAAACTCTAAAAATGTCAGTGGATTCCTTGTTTGAGCGAAGCTGCGTGTCGAGTCTTCGTGTCGAGTGTTTTTATTGTGATTTCGCCATGTTTGAATCCAAGGTCAGGAAGCCGTGAGATGCGGCATCTCTCCCCTAGAAATGGGTACACTCAAGATTTATTTGAAAAATAAGTAAAATTTTCATATTTATGTGTTAAGTCGATTTTCATCCTACTCCGTTGTTCATTAATGTCATTATTTTGTCTGTGTTGGTTGTATTATTAAACTGACTTTAAAATAAAGAAAACGTACATTTTTCGAATTTGGTCAATGTTTTATATTTTACAACATTGTAATTTCAGTGTTTCTATCTTTTTTATATTTATATATGCATACTTTTGGAGAAAACTATTTGGTACGTCCATTAAAATTCATTTATATGTTAAATGCCGAAAGTCTTCCCTATGGTGTGGAGTAACACCGGACTTATCCGGGAGAAATGCCGCAATGAAGGGGGTTAGAAAATAAATTATAATTGCTTTTTGAGTATTTTATAATTTATTTTATCCCAATACATATGTTTTCTAAATGTAAGTAAATTTTATGTCTACATAAGTTTCTTGTTTGTGAACCATGGGTCTCAGAATATTCATTTAAAAAATAGTACGCCATCTATTCCGGATTTAACCTAAGGTCTGACTTTATATAGTGCTAGTGAACATTGGAGAAAGAGAAACTTTATTAGATCTGTTGCAATGTCACGTTTTGAAACACTGGAAGGCTTAGCGTCTGAAACATCATATAAATTTGAGAGATTTGACAATTTAAAAAAGTCACTTATTTTAATGTGTCAGAAAAGTGAAGAAAAACGTATGAGAACTCACATTCATATATATTTGATCTAAATGTATTACTGAATATTAAATATATCATTGTGATTTAAATGTGTTACTTCGATTTATATGTTTTACTGTGATTTAATTATTTTCCTGCATTCTAAAATTGTTTAACTTAATATTCAGATTCTAAAATATTATGTTCTCTTTTGTATTAGGATTCTAAAATAGTTAAATTAATTTTTAATCTTTTATTTCTTAATTTATCTATTGAATTATATGAAATTCTAATTTGAAAATTTTCACAGCTTGCACACTTTAGACGCGGGTGTCCAATCCAAGCCCGACTTCTTGCTAGTTTTAAAATATATTACACATTTGGTTCAAGTTCTATAAATAGTATATCCACACACACATACACAGAATTGATTTCGAATATTCTTGGAAAGGCTTTCTTCTATGCTAAAAAATTTCACTGTTAAAAACTTTCAACAAATATGGTACATTTTCAGAAGTTGCACCATAAATTGGTAATACTAAAACTTTTTATGCTACGAACTCGAGCCAGTAAAAACAATTTTAGCCACACCAAAGCTGTGAAATTATATACCGATTAATTTCTGGAAACTATACTTCACTTATCAAGCAAAACCTTAAATGACTAGTGCGCAATAGCTTTAAAAATAATTTCCCCCACAGATTTAACATAGGGGCATTTGACCTCAGTTATCAGAATTCACAAATCGAATTTTGAAATCGGATTTTATCATGACCCCGCAACTCGGTGAATTTTTTAAATGTTCCTAATTTTGCACAAACCGGTCAAATAATAGTTCAGAAACAGCGTTAACAGCAGAAACACATTTGAGTCAATAGAAAGGAAACTCCGCTCATACCTAGCTGACTTTAACAATTTTTCTCGTGTATTAAGATAGTCATCTGCTGCCGACAGCAGATGTTTATATTGTTTTACATATGCTACATAATATAATTTTCCTTTATAAATACCTGGAGTGTGTTCAACTCGATTTTTCTCATACAAGAATTCATTTTTTTCAATTCACTTTTTCAAAATTTTACAAGAAAAAAATTGAAACATCGGTAACGTGGGCCCACATGATTACAACTATAACGGGTTACCCTTCATTTTAAAGGGCTTCAAAAATATTTCCTTTGATAGAATACTTGATAATGTACCTCGTTGAGGGCAACTTGCCCCCCAAGGTGCGCTAATGAGGTCACGAACAAAAAATTGTAACACGGTTATTTTTCATAACAATTGAAACTATTAAGTTTCGTGATCATTGAATAAACCCTTTTATGCCTGATTACATCATATTTTGTCCTATGCTGCCATGTTAAAAAATATAAAATTTCGAATAAAATTCAAAGTTTTCGCTTGAATTTAAAGATTTTCCATCTAGTTCTAGATTCTTTTACAAAGCCGGATATAAAGTTTCGTGAAAATTCATTAATATTTGTGGCAGCGAAATCTACCACAGACTTCAGACAGGCAGACCGACAGACGGGTGTTCAGGGGCCTTAAAATATATATTGGCATCCAAATATCGAAATCGAAAGTTTTCGTGAAAACAATACTTTTTCAATACTACGTATGAGAAAGTGGAAATATAAAATACATCATACAGTATCATGATATTTTTCTCTTTAACAAACTGTTACAAATGCCATATTCTGGTACTTCAAAAACAGCCCATATATCTTGACAGCTTTTTCTTTGCGCTTGACGATTTACAGCCTGAGCTCTTGATAAGATAGGTTCTGACAAAAAGTCCAACAGCCTTACCGTTCCTGTTTGCGACAGACTCAAAGAAAGGTACTGAAAGAGCGTAAACGTTGTAGATATATTTCTCTCTGAAATTTGCAAATGTATTAAAATCGGAATAAATAACGGAGTCTGTGCTTGAAGCGAAATGTTTTTTATTTGAAGTTGGTTTTGTTTATGCACAAGACTTTTTGCTTATGCACAAGCTGGTTTTGCTTATGCACAAGACTTTTCGCTTATGCACAAGTTGATTTTGTTTATGCACAAGTTTTTTTCACTGGAACAACATTCAAGACTTTTTGTTTATGCACAAGTTGGTTTTGTTTATGCACAAGTTTTTTCACCGGAACAACATTCAAGATTTTTTGTTTATGCACAAGTTGGTTTTGTTTATGCACAAGTTTTTTCACTGGAACAACTTTCTAGGATATAAAATCTCTTGTCGAAAGTAATCTGAAATTAAAATACTGTTACGACGTATCGTGGGTGTGCTCTCAAGATTCAAGAATGAGTCTTTCAGGATAACTAACACGTTTATTTACAAGTACAGCTTAAACAAGAACAAAAAACAGCAAATAGCTCAATAACTATCTCACAATATCACTAAACAACTGTCAGGTACAGTAAAACAGCAATAAAATGCTTCACTAATTTCACAAATCAGCTGATACTAATCATCTCGAAACATTGATGAATACCACAATTCAATATAGGTTGAATCAAGTCAACTGGTCTTAAACTGAATGATGACTCCTTTTACAAACTCTGCATAGAAACTTCTAGAAATATCTTATACCCCGTAGAATATTCTTCATTTCGAGGTGTTTATCGAACTTTCGAAAAATCGCCAAAGTCGCTAAATTGGTGATAAATTTTTAAATCTGACAACCTCATTCTAAACTTCAGCGTCCACTTCGATGATAATAGCTTGTAATTTCATCAAAGTAGCTCAAAGGTAGAGCTTCGGGGGGCCAGTTTAGAAATCCAGAGTTCGAATCTCAGTTGGGACAGCAATGTTCTTACAATGGCGCACGAACAAATAAACCCTAGGCTAGTGCAAAGATGTCGGAGGTCTAAAAGTGACTCTAGTACGACTAGTACGAATTCAGTAAACTCTGGAAGATTGAGCGCCGATTTCAAATTGAGAGGATAACGACCACGCAGGCTACTAACCTGGGTAAAAATAGTAGTAGCAGGAGGCTAATCTGAGGTAAAAATAGCAGGAGGTGGTCAGACAGGTTGTCAGTTGCTCGCCAATCTGACATTAGAAGGTGGAGAATGCAGAGTCCATTTCGACGGTAAGAGCTTTCGTCCCAGCAGCTCAACGGTAGAGCGTTGGCTGGTCAGTTCGGAGATCCAGGGTTCGATTCCCGGATAGGACAGAAAGGTTCTTTACAATGTTACAGAAAAGGTTGCGGCACGGATGTTTTCTCCTTCTGGTTTTCAAAACAGACTCCATTGAGAGCATTTTACACTTTCGTAAAAATATATTGCTATAGTAACATAATAAAAAGTAGATTAAATGTATAATTGTTTCCACTGGCATAACTGATTTTTTGCTAAGGTTAAATAAGGAAAAAAATAATTATAATTATTATGGAAATTTCCTAATTTAGCTATAATGGCCGCTTTGTCCTAATTATCCAGCGAAGAAGGCTTTTTTTGCTATATAAATTCGATTGATACTTTCAATCAACTGTTTAAGTTGTTACTAACGAAAAATTATAATCACACACTAAATTGATGATGTAAGTAGATTAAATTCAAAATAATAATATATAAAACTTATCACAGTCAAACCTGCCTTAAGCGGAATTTCAGGAGACTGGCAGAATTTTCCGTTTTGAAAAGGTTTCCATTTCATGCAGGTTATTTTAGGAAGAGTAAAGTTTAAGGTTTAACTGAAAGTGCAGTTGGCCCGTATGTAATTGCTTACCTATGCACCAGACTTTAAAAATTCAGAAAAGTGTATTTAGATGCACCTGATTAATACTACAGTATTATACCATAATAGCTAATTTAATTATTTTAAATATGCATATACATACAGTTTTAAATACTACGATTGCTAGAGTATATATGTACCTCATGACTTAATACCATAGCTTCCATTAGCTTAATACCATAACTTATAACCAAGATGAATTGACTAACCGGCAAAATATTACTGCTTACCATAAAATAAATAAATAAATAAAATAAATAAAAAATCTGTTGTGGGCAGCACATGACTTTCCTTATATAATGCAATGAATTTACTACTTTTACGGTAAAAAAAAAGGATTATTTTTATAGTAGATATTTATATTCTTCCCAAGATATTGAATTTTCGTCAATGAGTCCTCATTTTCATTGATTTAGCATCATTTTTATCCATTTGACGAGATTTTCGTTAATTTAGCAACATTTAAAAAAGTCGTCAAGTTGGCGATATTCTACCAAATTCGTCGCCCAAACCTCGCCAAATAAGTTATTTTTGCAGCAGATAAATGACTATTGGCGTTCAAATACAAAAGTATTACTCAAAGTATCTTTTTTCATGAATGGAACGATCTAGATCCACGAGAATGATGTCACCAAATTTATCGCAAGGTATTACATATGAAAAGTGAACATGTTTCTCAAAAGGAACTTTTTTTTATTTTATATGTCTTTTAGAAAAATTTTAGAAAAATGTGCGCGAACAGTTCATGTTAGTGTTCTAAAATTTATGTTATTCGTTTTCTAATAAAAAATTACATAAGAAATGTCTATTTGAGTAACTTTATTAGAGGTTTTGATTTTTTGACGATTTTTTCAAAATTTCTCTCGAAAATTTAGAGGGATTCTGAACATTCGATTGCGTATAAAAACAATAGGCTTCCAGTGTTTACTGATTGCAATTTTTGTACCAAATTTCGTTTGAATCGGTCCATTCGTTCGTGAGATATCGTCCTCATACACACAGAGATCACTTCAAAAATGCTCGATTCGTGATCAAGGATGCTTAAAACATACTCTCCTGTCAAAAATTCGAATTCGAATTTTCGACCCCGTCACAATACTTTCCTTATACATTATTGTATACAAGGAAAGTAAAAAAACAAAAGAAAAACTGCTATTTTTGCTTTCCTTATATACATAATGTATAAGGAAAGTATTGTGATGGGGTCGAAAATTCAAACTCGAGTTTTCGACGGGAGAGCACGTTTCAAGCATCTCTGATCACGAATCGAACATTTTTGAGGTGATTTCTGTGTGTGTGTGTGTGAGTGTGAAAGTATGTGTGTGTGTGGTTGTGTGTGTGTCAGCGAGTCTAGGGAGACAATATCTCAGGAACGAATGGAGCGATTCGAATGAAATTTGGTACAAAAATCACAATCTATGAAAACTGGAAGCCTATTGTTTTTAAACATAATCGAGTGTTCAGAACCCCCCTAAATTTTCGAGTGAAATTTTGAAAAATTCATCAAAAAATCAAAACCTTTAATAAAGTTACGCAAATAGACATTTCTTATGCAATTTTTCCTTAGAAAACGATTGACATAACTTTTAGAACGCTAGCATTAACCGTTTTCGAGATATTGCACATTTTTCAAATAAATTTATCAAAAAATCCTATAAAGTAAAAGAAAATATTGACTGTTGAGAAACATGTTCACCTTTCATATGTAATATCATACGAAAAATTTGGTGATATCATTCTCGTGGATCTAGCTCGTTCCACTAATGAGAAAAGATTCTTTGAGCAATACTCTTTTGTATTTGGACACCAATAGTCATTTATCCACTATATGAATAACTTACTTTCCATCCATAACGCTTGGCGAGATTTTGGCGACGAATCTGACGGAATGTAGTGAACTTGGCGATTTTTTTAAATGTTGCCAAATTAATGAAAATCACGGCAAATGGATAAAAATGACGCTAAATCAATGAAAATGACGGCTAATTGAAGAAAATTCAATATCTTGGAAAAAATATAAGTATCTACTCTAAGAACAACATTTTTACTTTCCCTGCAATACATGGTAATGTATAGGGAAAGTATTGGAATCATACCGAAAATCGCAACTCGAGTTTTCGACGGATCTACACGTTTCGAGACCTCTAGAATACGAAAAAACCATTTTTAGCGTGACGTCTGTGTGTGTGTCTGTGTGTCTGTCTGTGCAGATTTTGTATCCACTGTAACTAAAAAACTAATGGACCGAATTTCACAAAATTTTGTAGGTAAGTCACTTGTGGGCGGGGCTGGTGCTGATTAGTTTTGGGTACGATTCGGAATAAAAGAACCCGCCTTTTTTGTGAAATGGCCCGCAAAAGCTTGTATCCACTGTAGCTGAAGACCTAATGGACCGAATTTCACAAAATTCGGTAGATGAGTCACGTATAGGTCACCCTGGTGCTGATTAGATTTTGGTACGATTCAGAAAAAAATAACCTGCCTTTTTTTGCAAAATGGCCCGCAAAATTCGCCAAAATCTCAAATAAAAAACTGGGTATACTCAAATATATCCAACGAATGCTCGTTTAATACGTATTTTTTAACGACGAAAAGAATAAGACCAACCCCATTACTCTAGGGCTAGCCGTTCTCGAGATATTTTAGTTTTTCGTATTTTTGCTACGCCACCTTTGAAAATAAGTCCGGTTACCGAATGAGAACGAAAATTGAATTAAAAGTGAAATGAATTTAATTAAAATAAAGAGAACGTTAATATAAGTCTGCAGGGAAAGTCATGTGCTGCCCACATCAGATTTTTTTAACTGTAAAGGTAGTAAATTCATGCATTATATAAGGAAAGCCATGTGCTGCCCAAATCAGATTTTTCTTATTGAAATGAATTTTTAAAATAATCCAATATGACATCTTGGACATTTGCCTTGCTAATGATTGGATTTCAGTTAAAAATCGAGAATTGCTTAATATTTCTAGTGTTCAAAATCTGCCTGATTAATTGAAAATTCTTGAAGTTCTGAGAGCCTTCAGAAAATCGTCATATGATTTAATAGAAAATTCTGTGAAAAGTTCTTCTCTTGGAACTAAATGGTTGAAATAGTTGGATGAATTTTTCCGTTGTTCGTTACAATAGGTGCTTTATTAATTTTTTTTTAATTGGCTGTCTGTTTCCGCGTTGTGCAGGTTCCGTTTTACACTGGGTAAATGACATAAATCTCCTATATTTTTGGACGGAGCTAAAAATATTTTCCGCTTATGTCAGTATTCCTTTTTGCTGCAGGGCCATTTCAAACCTTTTGCCAGGGCCTTTTGCCCAACCAGGGCCTTTTGCCATTTCAAACAGGTTTGACTGTATTATTATTATTATATTATATAACATTTCTATTATGCACAATTGTCTAACATATTTCATCTGCCTTCATTCTCACTTCCCTTCGACAAATTTGCATAATATCAATTTTACACTATTATATTTAACTTCTAATGTACTCTGTACTTTCTTTCCCCATCTTTGATGGACTCGTTCTTGCCTCTCAGAACAGTGAGAGATCTGACGAAACTCGCTAGCAGAGCCTGATAAAAGAAAAATGTCAATTACAAAGTTGCAGAGAATTGTTAACTTAGTATGAATCGATATCAAGAAAGAAAGAAACGACTATATGGAAGGCAATAAATAAGTTGTATCACCAAGGACTGTAATACGGTGGCACCTTCAAGGCTTGTAAAAGTCAGTGGTCACATTTTCTTTTCGAATTCAAATGTGAACTGCTGTAGATTCCTGTGCATAGGAATGTTGAATTCTGAATAGGACAGAAATTCGCCTATTACCCCATTGGGTCAAATAAATGTCTTGTGTAACAGTTTCATTGTGAATTCCTACTCATTAGATAGACAATGCTCTACAACTTTGTAATTGTCTATTTTTGTCTATCTCGCTTTGTTGCCGAGCTCATGTTCCGGACTTTTAAAATTATCCATTAGGATATCCATAGCGTAGAATTTGAAAAGTTCAATTACTTCGATTCGATCCTGCATGGTCATTTTAATATAGATACACCTAATACGTACATTCATGAACTTTTTCTTACAAAGTTATTGAGGGGCTTAGGATTTTCATAGAAACTCTGCATTCCTTCTTTCTTTAGATCCAGACCGTCAGACGGTTGTTGTTGTTGAGACCCAAACCGTCCGACCTACCAGAAAGGTGTAAGGTAACTGCCGGAAAGTGCCACCCAAATTAGACCGGAACCCAGTGGGGAAGGCATCCACAGGGACCGTATCCTCCTTTCCCTACCACCAACGGCTTGGAAGGACTTACTGACCCACATGTTTAACGTGATCGTACTCCGCGTGAACACGGCGGCAGTTTTGGCAGTACGATTTTGACAATACAGACATTTTGGTCGTGTACAATGCCAAAAACATCACAAACTTATCTGAAGAGTATTTAAGTCGAAGAATAATAGATCGAAGAATAGATCTTGACTAACTCTAGATCTTAACTAGCTTTGGATCTTAACTACCTAACTTTGGAATAGATCTTAACTAGCTTTGGATTATCTTGTAATAGGAATTTATCGGCAAGAAAATTGAAGATATTGTGCTACGTACTGTATCTTACACGTCGTGTCTCATTTCTATGACTAGTACGTGTTGTTGTTGTTGAAACCCAGACCGTCCGACCTACCAGAAAGGTGTAAGGTAACTTCTTGGACGGTCGGGAAGTGCCACCCAATTTAGACCGGAACCCAGTGGGGGAGGCATCCACAGGGACCGTACCCTCCTTCCTCTACCACCAACCTCTCGGAAGGACTTTCGGACCCACATGTTTAACGTGATCGTACTCCGCATGAACACGGCGGCAGTTTTGGCAGTGGCTGGAATCGAACCCGGGCTTACCGAGTGCAATTCCAGCGCGCTAACCACTGGGCTACCGCGCCCAGACCGTCAGACGGTGTGAGGTATCTGTTTAGAAGGCCGGGACAGATCCATCCAATTTAGACCAAAACCCAGTGGGGGTAACATTCACAGGTACCGTACCTTTCTTCCCTTGCCACCTATTTCTTGAAATAATTTTCGGACCACGGGCAGAGCTCCGAATCGAACTTGGGTCCTTTGAGTGTAATCACCGTGTCAACTGGGCTATCCTGCCCCGAAACCCTCTATTTGAATAATTGAGTTAAATTTTGTAATAATTATATGGATAAATTTGGAGCCTATCTTTGAAGTAGGAGGCCCAAAGCGACCGTCTAATTCGCCTGTTCGTAAATTTGACCCTGAGCGTCAAACTTAAGCGCACACTTTTGAAACATCTAGAACATTCTCTTTTTTGCCACTTACGATTGCGTTTACTACGACAGTTACTTCCTGTCAACAGAAAACCATTGTTGACATTACCAGCCCACGTGGAAAAGTATCTTCTGAAATAAACCGACCCCAAACCCGTTCTGTCAAAAGAGTTCGCCGCTCCCCATCTAGATGGCGCTGCTTCTCCTTGCATCAATAGGACCCCACTGAGGCTCAGCGTGCGATAACGGAGATTGGGAATGCATCGCCGCAGGAGGAAAAGCAACCTTGCTTTACCAAAACAGCTCTGAGGCGCTCTTCGGTAAGCAGCTTGCTTGCTCTTTCCCAGTGTTTCATCCGAAAAGCCGGACAACTATTCCTAGCAGAATGTAAATAAACCGAGGGAAAAAAAAATGCTCTGGAACCGGAGGTTACTTTTGAACGAGAAACTCGTTTAGATTTTTGTTTCTTTCCTGTTTTTGGTGAGTGTTTTTATAAATAGAAAACTCTTTTAGGATGTTTTAAAAGTGAAAGAGGAAAAGAAAAAAAAATATGTGTCAGAAGACGGTTTCGATACGAGTATAGCTGTGTTACTTGATATGAAAATGACTTTTTTTTTGTGAATACGATTTTTGAATGTCAAGCTTTTCCTTGTGATGGTTGAAAACTTTAATGCAGAAATGTGCATGAAAATTCAGAGTGAAAACTTGAAATAAGAGTTGAAAATTTGGAATATACGATATAATATATCTCAAACTAGTCGTCTTTAAAATAATTGTTGAAGAATATTCTAGTCATTTTTAGATATCCTAGTTGTTAATTAATTTTATTTCCTTGAAAAATAGAATTATTATACATATCATTATTCGTCTTAATATTGTTTAATAATGTGATGAAATGTTGTAAACAATTAGTGTTGTAACCCATCTGGTTTTAACCCACTACTTTAGAAGATTGAATTAGATCCAGTCGTAAATGCATAAGAGGATCTGGCAATACAAATTAAACTTTGATGTGATGTAATATAATTATAAATGCCAAAATAGATTTCCTCTTTAATATTCATCTAATTCAGTCTAACGAGACAATATTGCAAACGCACAGAAAACTCTTTTATGAGTATGCAAAGTGAAAACGCTTGATGATGATACATACTTGAAAAAAAGTCCAGCATAATTTTGTTTGCCTTCGTCAAATCTGAACATCAATTTGTCATATGTGTTGGTGTAACTACTAAAAGTGACAATTTTCAAATTAAAAAGGATAAAATAATAATGAATGTTTAATATTTAAGTACCAGAAAAAAAAGTTTAGATTCTTATTGTATTAATACATAATAATTAGAAAAGTAAAACATATTTCAAAGATACGTTAGAAATAAGACACATTTGTGATTAAACTCATATTAAAGTGACTTGTATTGAATAAATGCTTAGAATTTCGGAATTAACATTCAGAAAAAAAAAATGTGTCTGTTCAATAATTAACTGCGCGGCGATGTCAAGTATAATAACAAAGGAAAAATAAAAGCCAAATAATCAATAACAGTTGGGAACGCAACTACCGGCACTGCATTATCTCTGTTTATTTCAAAACAGCAAACAAACAAACAAACAAAAAGAAAAAAAAAACTATCTTGAAATATTTTATCTCTCCACAGTAAATTTCCGATAAACTTGACACCTGTATCACTGGGATTTTTCGCGATAATTATTTCGAAGAATTTCCACTGCTGTCGAGATTCCGAATATATATACATTTGGTTTTGAAGACGCATTTTTCTAAAAATTTTAAAATTTTCCCTTGTATTTAAAATTCCAAGTCTCATTATTACGGAATACAAAAGAAGGTGTTTCATCTCATGTGTGAGTGACATTTGGATAAAATTAAAAAAAGATCACACGATGGGGTGTACACCAAGTATGCACGTTAACCAGAGCGGAGTGGTGCATTGTAGTCAGGAGGACGAGTCGGCGACCACTGGTCAGTTAACAGGTGTCCAAGGACATTTCCGGCCTACCTGTGATGGTGAGGAGGGCACTAGTAAGGAGGCGCAACAAGTCGCTGCTCCTCCTGTTATCGGTCTTTCAGCGTTAGAGGAGGAACTTTTACAAGGATCAGTGTTCTTCCAGAAGAGAGTGGAGAAAAAAGAGGTGAGTCCTGAAAAATTCTTTCTCCTTTTATATAACTACTAGTGTATCGGTGGCAACATATGGCAGCGGTAACGTCACATGACGGAGCGCATAAATTATGTAAATGATTACTTTCCATCCGTCCGCCTGCAGTATTTATGCTCCTAAAATTTCTCAAAACCTAGCTCCTCTCACGATCAATATTGATGCCTGTACGGCAACCTAGCAAAACATTATGACACCGTTAGAAAACATAATTACTTCACTGCTCTTCAGATTCCCATAGCAAAACATTCTTGTCCCAGAAACAGTAAAATTGGCTGTATTTTGAATCAAGCACGTTCAATAATTAATAATTCCCACAAACCGACTGGGATCAGTGAAGAAGTTAAATTTAAATTTCAGAAATATTGAATCATTGTCAACTTGGTGATATTTTTCAAAATCGCCAAGTTGGCGATTTTGTATCAAATATATCGCCGAATTATAGCCAAATTTTTTATTAAGCGTTACAGACAAACAGAGTATTGTCTTTTCTAAATTATTTTCCTTATGAAATACGCTGCTTTTGTAGGTAACATCTATGGATGGACCAATTTCACGTTTTTAATGCAGTTTTCGGCATGCAATACTCGATACCTACAAAGTCAATAAGAAAACTTGCTATGTGTCACAATTTTGTAAATCTGTACAAATTCAACCCTACCACGAAGCCGATACAAATTTCACAGAGATTAAGCTCGGATCTCTCGCGGTAACAATTTCCAAGTCTGTACTGACAGAACCCTCCTAAAGCGGACATTCTGCAGTAATATTTCTTTTATGCTAAAACAATATATTTCAGGATTATATCCCCCCTCAAGTAATATAGTTTGTGGCATGTGACTAGCTGATAGCTGCCTACTGACCAGTTCATTAGCATGAAACGAGTTCATGGATGCTATTATCTGCAATAAGAGTGCAATGAAAGCTTTAGGAAAGCCCCCTCCTTTAATTTGTTGGAGATATATAAATTTCTTTAGATTGGGGCAGTTTTATTTCATCTTCATCTTATTAGTATAATGTATGAAAAATCGAATTTCAATTTTCGACCTCATTACAACTTACTGGTACGTACTAGACAGGGATAGAAATTTCAGACGTCCGGCCGGGCCCAAACCGACAATACCATGGGTCGAAACCGGAAAGCGAGCCCGAAGAAATTTTCTAATGTAAATCCTGAAACCAGCTTGGATCGAAAATCATTGAGTCTGGTTCGAAATTAAGTTTATCTAAATACGTTTAAAACCTGCACTTATACAGATTTTATAGAAGGAATTAAGGTAAAATTTATGTTTTCTAAATTTATCTTTACATAGCTGAAATTAAAAAATAACTTAATGTTTTTAATTCAATTTCAGTTATAAATTTTCTAAACGTTGAATACATTAGACTCGGTTCAATATGACATTTTAAAAAACGAGTTTAAATCCCAAGTTCGACCCGGCGTGAAACCGTATTAGAATAATCAGACCCGATACGGCTAATGAGCCGGGTCTAAGCTCCGGGCCAGACATGAGCTCACGAAGACCTATACCCAGTACCAGTGTATTGTAGCGCAAGTATTAATATTAGATTCCGGTGTTTTAAATACAAAGCCCACTTATAGCGAGCTTAGATGTAGCGAACTATCGGTTATCACGATTTATTTCTGTCACCTTAAACCCGCAATACCTTTATAATATTAAATGTTTCGTTATAGCGAATAATTCGACGCCTGTACATTGATTATTGCGAATTTTTTAGTATTTAGAAGATAAAGGAACTAAATGTAAAACATTTTCATGGAGTAAACTTCTTGAAGTGAAAGACAATCCTTGGAGCAATAATTAATTTTATAATAAAGATTCATCCAAAGATACGTGGAGCATAAACACTTTCTTAAACACATCCCCAGATATGTTGAGTTACCTTAAACACATGAAGATTGCTTTCGAATATTTAGATGATGCCTGGCGTGATATTCATCCACAAACAGAAAAAAAATTACTGAAAAAACCTGATATGGGCAGCACATGACTTATCTTACATAATGCAATGAATTTACTACTTCTACAGTAAAAGAAAATAGGTTAATCTTATAGTGGATACTTATATTCTTTCCACAATATTGACATTTCGTCAATTAGTCGTCATTTTCATTGATTCAGCGTCATTGTTATCCATTTGGCGAGATTTTCGTTAATTTGGTAGCATTTATAAAAGTCGCCAAGTTGGCGACATTCCGCCAAACTCGTAGCCAAAATATCGCCAAGCGTTATGGACGGAAAAATAAGTTATAGCAAATTGCCGTTCAAATACAAAAGTATTACTCAAAGTTTCTTTTCTCTTGAATGGAACGAGCTAGATCCACGAGAATGATGTCACCAAATTTATCGTATGATATTACATATGAAAAGTGAACATGTTTCTCGACAGTTAATATATTTTTTTAATTTATGGGATTTTTTTATAAATGTATTTGAAAAGTGTGCAATACCTCGAGAACGGTTCATGCTAACGTTCTAAAGTTTATGTCAATCGTTTTCAAAGGAAAAATTACATAATAAATGTCTATTTACGTAACTTTATTAAAAGTTTTGATTTTTTTTATGAATTTTTGAAAAATTCACTCGAAAGTTTAGGGGGGTTCTGAACATTCGATTGTGTTTTAAAACAATAGGCTTTCAGTATTCATATATTGTGATTTTTGCACTAAATTTTATTCGAATTTCTCTATTTGTTCGTGAGATATCGTCTTCACAGACTCATTGACACACACACACAGACATCGCCTCAAAAATGTTTGATTCGTGATTAGGG
The DNA here is from genome assembly GCA_951213105.1 of Amaurobius ferox. Lineage (NCBI taxonomy): Eukaryota > Metazoa > Arthropoda > Arachnida > Araneae > Amaurobiidae > Amaurobius > Amaurobius ferox. Next base: position 99,040,233 of record OX578140.1, read on the forward strand.
ATGCTTGAAACGTGCTCTCCCGTCGAAAACTGGAATTCGAATTTTCGACCCCGTCACAATACTTTCCTTATACATTATATGTATATAATGGAAGTAAAAAAATTACTGAAAAAATGTTGGGTTTTTAGGAGAAATTCTACGATTCTTTATATCTGATGCTGTGTATAAAAATAGTTCAATATGAAATAGATTGCGAGAAAAAGGCATTTTGCCAGGAGATTTTACAGTTGACAATAAGGCTGCAAGTGATAATTTGTCTGAATCAGAGACTGAGAATGTCACTATCGCCATACTTGATGATGATACGTCTGATGAATTTGAATCCCAAGAAACCGAAATTGATTTAAAAAGAGGGAGCAGAGCAAAAAAAAAAATTGCTGTACAAAGCCTCCAAAATTTGCATGACTATTTCGAAGCCCATAATGTTTAATACAGCAACAATTTAGGTACTACAGGAAAAGTGCTATGCAAATGTGTTGTCAATTCGAATGTTCGAAACAAAGCTACAGATTTTTATTTCAATCAAATGAAAGAGCAATATTTTCCAACCTGACTATATGACGTTTTGTTTCACAATATGCTGGCAGATAAATCATTCTCATTATTTATCTCATATTTGAACCTTTTATCCGTAATTACGAATATCGGTTACAACGAATATATATATATATATATATATATATATATATATATATATATATATATATATATACATATATATATATATATATATATATATTCCTGTACCTTGCGACTTCGCTATATGCGGGCTCAACTGTATATGTTTTACAAATATAGGTAATGAAAGGGAACTACATAGCTCAATTATCTTCGCAACCTTGGCAAATGCTGGGTTGGAATTAATAGTGGCTAATTTTAGCCTTGAGTCTTCTGAAGCCGCAGATGAGGAGAAAATATGAATAAATAATGTCTGTTTTCTTTTCTTTGTATATATAGATTAATGTATAGGAAAATAATTGTGAAAATTTGAGTGTGAGTTTTTGACAGATTTTTATGCTTTGAGCATACCTGAACTTCAATAAAACGTGTGTGTGTGTATCTATAGACACCATATTTGAAGAGCAAATGCTGTTTTTCAAATGAAAAATAGTATGATTATTTCGATTTGTGAACACTGGAACTAGAGGTATTCAAGGTTCAGGTCGGGTCAGACCATATTCATATTAGAAAGTTCCGGGCATTTTCTATAATGAATTAACTATTTTTTATAAATTGGCTTTCTATATAGGGGGGGGGGGAACTGAATTGAGTTTTAAAAATTTCCAATGAAGACCTTATCTGGAATCCTAGACTAAAAGTAAGAAAACGTGTTAAACTGAATCACAACGTAAAGTAAGAAAACGTATTAAACTGGATTACAAGGTAAAGTAAGAAAACGTATTAAATTGGATCATAACGTAAATTAAGAAGACGTATTAAATTGGATCATAACGTAAAGTAAGAAAACGTATTAAACTGGATCTCAACGTAAAGTAAGAAAACGTATTAAACTGGATCCCAACGTAAAGTAAGACAAGAAAGATCAATCATGCTTAAAGCATTGATTATGAAACACTTTCCAACTTCAATGCAATTTTATTTAAAAAAGTCGAAAATGCAATACATTCCTCGGTAATATTTTAAAACTTATCACAATACTACATTGATTTATTATATTTGAAAACTTAAACCTTCATTGAAAAAAATGAACTTCATTCAAATGACAGCATTGAAATATAAATTGCCTGGTTTAAATATCTCTAAAATGCAATACATTCCACGCTAATATTTTTAAAACTATCATAATACTACGATAATTTATTATATTTGAAAACTTCATCGAAAACAACTGAAATAAATTCAAATGACGTCATAGAAAAAATAACACGCCTGGATCTCTCTATAAAAGCAGGATTTCATTCATTTCATTCATCACAATACTATAATAATTTATTTTATTTAAAAATTAGGGCCATGGAGCTACAATTCATAAACTCTATGCCTAAAACTTCATCGAAAAAAATCGTCCTTCTGTTTATAAAATCAATCAATATTTCATTCATATCAGCCATGCAGACTCCATGGACTGAATTATTTTGTGTTAATACAACTCATTCTACATATTTTGCTGTTTACATTTTACATAGGTAAAAAATAGGCTTAGTTGTAGAAATAATCAAATTTGAATGAGAATTTAAACTCAAATATATTGTCATTGTGTTGTTTTAGTATGTAGATGCACAGAATTTAAGCAAAAATAAAGTAGTTTTAGGACGGATACAAGACTCAATATGAATTAAAAAGAACTTTAAAATATCACGATTTTGAAACAAGATGGATGCCATATATCATTTTGAAGTGGGTCATGTGATCGTTTCATATCATGGTCACGTGATCGTTTCATATAAGATGTGTAATTATTATTTTAATTATTATTTAAAAAACTACTGAATATATTTCGCTGAATTTTTTTTTATATATTTTATGGAACAATTTGACTATTACCTAAAATTTTCGAAGCAATTTGTGAATTTTCAATCCGTTTAAAAAATGTTTAAAAAAATTAGGTCCCATAGGGCTCAATGTATTTCATTTTTTCAACCCGGGTTCAATCCAAAACTAATTGGGTGATATTATTCATTTATATTCCCATAGGTCCTACAGACCGTCTAAACAACATACTGAAATTTCATTTTGATTAAGTCATTTTTACGGCAGTTATCGTGCTAACGGACAGACAGACAGACAGACAGAATGAACAAAGTCATAAACACTTTTCAACTTTGTTGTAAAGTGTTAATGAACAAAGTCATAAACACTTTTCAACTTTGTTGTAAAGTGTTAACAAAGTCATAAACACTTTTCAACTTTGTTGTAAAGTGTTAAAAACGTATCAAACTGGATCACAACGTAAAGTAAGAAAACGTATTAAACTGGATCACAACGTAAAGTAAGAAAACGTATTAAACTGGATCTCAACGAAAAATAAGAAAGCGTATTAAACTGGATCACAACGTATATAGTAAGAAAAGGTTTCAGTACAGAAACTTTTCTCATTAAAAAAAAATTCATGAAAAAATAAAATATACTTAGTTGGCCTTTCATATGCAGTTTCATGCGATAAATCTATTATTTCCGTTATTTTTTTATAACATTTTCCTATATAATTTTTGATAGCAAATCAAATGAAATACCTGCCATCATGGTAACATAAGCTATTCTTAAGATAGAACCGTTTATGAAAATTGGTCGTTTTAGCGATATTTATAAATGCACAGCGTCACCTAAAAAAATTCAAAACTACTAATTTGATGTAATTTTAAATAAGTATTTTATTTACATCTTAATTTTCCTGTGAATCAAATATATCTTATTTATCTAAATATACTATATTATGAAACAGGGATAAAACCAAATTTTTAGTCAGTAGTAAAGGTGATGAGCTGCGGATATCAGATTTTCTTAGCACACTGTAAAATATATCCCCCCAGTTATCCAGTAGGAATCAGAATTCCAGCAGATCGGTAGAAGTAGGAAGTTTTCATACTACATCAAGAATTTAAGTGGAACATTTTCTTTGGTCGATGCTTTAACTCTCGGATTGGACTGGATTGGATTAGTCTAACGTTCTTTTGTTCTTTTTCAGCTCATGAGATCTACTTTTGTCGGGTGCTATAGTTTAAAAGGGATTGTGCGGTAATACGGGTGTGTTTGTATAACTATCTTCTCCACCCATACACAGAATTCAAACTCGGATTCTATGCATTAAAAGTAAAGCGCTGAATTTTCTGAACTTTTTCTTTTTAGTAAAGAAATATTTTACAGTATGATTTGTTTTACATATGATATAGAAATCTCTATGAAATATTTTACAGGGAGCACAAAGATTTCCGAGATAAGAGAACTCTTAACAACACAATTCCTAGAGTCGGAAACACAGATATTCCACACATGTAGGGACATTTTGCGAGTTTTCACGACTCAACTGTGACCAAACGGTTTTACTCTCTGTCTTTCAGCGATAGTAAAAATTTAAAATATTGTTAAAAAAATAATGAGAGGATATTTAGGAGTGAAAATTTTTTATCACCGTGATCAAAGATTCTGCTTTTTTTTTTTGCAACAGTTTGAAGTTTGAACGATTCATTTTGAATTAAATGTCAGTTTTATATGTAAAGTTTGATGACAAAACGCATAAAACCAGCCCCATTTGTCTAAACAGTTTTCGAGATATTTTTGTCCCCTGGCGAATTCAGTCACTGGGCGCCATTTTAAAGTCAGCTAAGTAGCCAAACGAAAAATAGGTTTTTGAAAAACATGTATTTGATAAATTTAAAAAATATATAGGATTAATAGGTTATTTCGGGAGATATAAACCAAAATATGGTACATAAAAAATAAAATGTAAACAAAAATAATAATTTGTGTCCACCTCATTTTTTTTTCTTCCAGTCTGGGATTTCTTTGTAAGCACGCCCAGTATCAGAAATGGTAATTTGTTTCAGAAAAGAAATATAAATATATAAAGTGCTGAAAAATACTAACTAATTTCGTAGGAATTATGCTTTTAATCCAGCCAGGAATGAAACCGATTATGGTGTTAGCCCTCGGCAGTCATGAAATCCAAATATGATTATATTATATTGAAAAAAATTGCTATAAACCGCAAATCAGTAAGATTATAAAATGTAGGTCTGAAAGCTTTTCCATCTTTAAGCGCCTATATACAATACGTGACAGTGAAAATGAGACAGAAAGAAGGAGTGAACAGAAAAATATGCAAATTGCAGGGTAGACGCAGCTCATCGAGTTATGAAAATGATGTTGAGTGAGAAATAAGAGAAGGAACTTGCAGAATCGGCAATAGTCGCGCCGCTCTGTCTGCTAGGGAAATCATTTTGCAATATTTTTTTGTCTCTGAGGAAACGCGTAGTAGCAGCGAATGCCAGGCCGCCACCAACCGAGGCAGTTCCAGCAGACAGACGATTTCACGAGGGGTATGGTGATCGGACTCAGAAGGGCAGGTTGGGCCATACGTCAAATCTCAGCGGACAGCCATCTACAAGCGTCCACGATGCACCTGTTGTGGCGAAGATGGTTGGAACAAGGGAATGTGACACGTTTGAGGGATGCGGGTACGGCCAGAGCGACGTTAGCCTGCGTGGACTGACGCATCCGCCGGCAAGCGTTGGCGACTCCTTCAGGCCACTTCCATCGCCCTTTTGCAGCATGTGCAGGACATCCTTGTTGCTCCCATATCGACTAGGACCATTATCCGCCAATTAGTCGCCGGCGACCTGCAATCATGGCGCCCGTTAAGAAGACTGCCATTGACCCAACAGCACAAACGCCTTTGTTTGCAATGGTATCGGGATAAAGCCAAATGGACGGTGAAACGGCACAGTGTCGTGTTCTCAGATGACTCACGTTGCTGTTTTAGCAATGACTGTTACTGTGTACGAGTCTGGCGCCCAAGTGGTGACAGGTCCAATCCAGCCGCATCCGAGGAACGCTACTCCGAGCGATAACGCGGCATCATGGTTTGGGGCGCCATCGCCTACGATAGCAGGTCACCTCTGGTCCGTATTGAGGGTACTATGACGGCCCAACGATACTTGGATGACGTGCTACGGCCGGTGACACTACCCTTCGTTCAGGGGTGCCCAATGCCATTTACTAGCAGAGTAACTCCCGCCCACACACGACATGCATCAGTCAATATGCCCTGCAAGGTACACAGGTGCTTCCCTGGCCACCAGTCTCCCCTGATCATTCACCAATCGAGCACGTCCGACACGTGATTGGACGTCGCTTGCGTAAGCTGCGTTTAGAAGACGAACTCTGGCAAATGGTTGACAGGGAATGGGCAGATATCCCTCAGGACACCATCCGCACGCTCATTGACTCTGTACATAGACGTGTTGCTGCCTGTATCGCTGACCGCGGTGGTCCTACAAACTACTGATTAGATGGTGTTATCGCTCAGTGTATAGGTGTATCAAGTTGCAATAAACACCACTTATTGTTTTTTGCTGTCTCTCCCTGTTTGCCGATTTTCATCACTTTCTGCCTAGTCCTTCTTGGTGTCTCATTTTCACTGCCACGTAGTGTATAACAAATTTTTCAAAGGAGCATAAAATTATCCATCCTATTTTTGATAATAATCTCAATCAGCTGGAAATAAAAATCGAACTCTGGATCCTGGATTACGCCCAGTTATTCTGGCTATTACATCATAACGGTCATGTAAGGGATTTCTTTGAGTTACCTTATAGAATAAAAACCATATAAAGCACTGTATATGATATACAATTTGGTGCTGGCGAACACACTGACTGCATGTTTTGCTCTACACTGAAAAAATATTCCCTGATATAACTTTGCTGAAAAAAGAAAGTCAATGTTAGTTGGTTTCCTTTTAAAAACCAAAAGTCTTTTGAGCCAAGACACTTCTTAAAAAAAAAAAACTATGAAATACAGGCATTCTACTCCCAAAGAACATTCGATGGATTGCAAGCCCCATCTGTGACTGCTTTATTTGCTGGCTTATTGGTTTATTTGCCAGCCTACAAATTTTTTGCTTAAGGTTATCTGATAAACCGATCCATGGATGCTGTAGCATGATAAACCCGAAACCGTGCCATTTATTATGATATATGCAATGAGTGCACAATCCTAACTTTGTAAAGACCTGTAGAGACAGGTGGGTTTTGTAGATTTGATTGATCTTGAGTTTTACAGCTTCGTGTAGCTTGAGCTCAATTTTGAATAAATTTGAAGCAAGTTATTGGTAGACTGAACTTGTCTGCCTCCACAGAGGTTCGTAAAATTGTGGTATTTTGCAAGTTTTCTTTCTACCATTGCAGGTATCGTCAATTTCATACTAACGTGGGCATAATAATTGCAAACCGTTCCATGGATGCTATTATACTCAATTTGAATTAAAGCTTTATACTCTCTAGTTATTCTTGGCAACCCTGTAAAAACAATTTAGTAGTCAGCTAAACAGTTGTGGTTAGACTATCAAGTTGATTTTGCTAGGATTAGAAAACCAATTTGATGATATATCACCCATCATACGGAAGATTGCCAGATATACATGGAAGAATTTACTGTTAAGTAGTAATTACAGCATATGTAATGTGACTCTTGAGGATTGATTGCACAGCTGCAGTGGTGTAACTTGCTGTTGGATGGTTAGGTTCTGTTTTCAAGAATGCTTAAGTCCTTAGGTAGGATGGCTCAATTAAATGTGCCGATTGTTATTTTTGGTTGAAATTAAGTTAAATTCTTCGAAATTTACGCCAGAAATAAAAAATACTGTGGTTGCATTTGGAGAGGATTGGACCCTCGATCTTGCTTCGAAGGGGGGAGAAAGTGAGGCCCGTTCTTCGTACGGAATATATAATATAAAGAAACTTATAATTCGCAATCATGTGCAAATTCTCTTAAAATATTACATTTATTGCTCATAAAGAGAAGTTTAAGAATATCTGTTCTCACAATGCAAAATTATCTTCACGGGCAGATCTAAAGAATAAAACATCCTGGCCCCTTTTGTAAGCAAATTTACAAAAAAAAAAGGAATTGAAACAATATATGCAACCCCGTACTACTTATATTGTCGCAGATTAGAAAATATGTCAGTGTGTTAGTAAAAGATTACCCGTATTACAATATGAGTCTCAAAAATATTTGCCAAAATAAAAGAGATGACGTAATAAATTGAAAATATCAATAATCCCCGTAATCTTTATACCAGAAGGTCGTAATTGATTCCAATATATACCAATATATATCAAAATATATGCCAATATACCTGTAGTACTTATATTCTCGTAGATTAGAAGCTATATCCATGCATTTGTAGAAGATTACTCGTACAACGTACTATATATAAGTTTCAACAATTTTCGTCATAAATAAACAATGGCATAATAATTTGAAAATATCAATAATCACTGAATCAACAGTCTCCGAAAATATCAATGATAATAATGTTTAAACCTGAAGACCGTAATTGATATTATCCAGTCAAAAATGCAATGTCAATGAAATTTATTCTATATACATATCTTTATTATTCAAATCGGAAAAGATTTAATAAAAATCGTGTGGCACATTACACATTGGATCCGTTGGTAAGCGACATGATATCATTTCTTCAAATAAATTGATGGAAATCATATCGTCTGAATAATGCTATCTCCATGGAAGGTTTGGTGACATTTTCGTCAATTTAGCGATAACTTAAAAAATCGCCAAATTTATAGCCAAGTGGGACTGTAGAACTGATAGTCCCATTTTGCGACAAATTGACGAAACATCATCACAATACTATCCCCTAACAAAACATAATTTCATTTATTAAGCGCAATTTTAGCAATTCAATGATATTTTTATGGATTTACAAATATTTTTATCAATTTGGTGATATTAAAAAAATTCGTTAAATGTGTTACTAAGTAGGATGGATGGACTGACCGACAAATGCTACCGAAACATCATTTCAGTACTCTATTCTAAAAAAACAAATTTAATTTCATTGATTTTCGTCATTTTTATCAATTTGGGGACATTTCCGCTAATTTGGTAAAGTTTAAGAAAAGTTACCAAGTTAACGATTTTCCGCCAAATTCGTAGCTCTGAATTTGCAGATCTGCGGAATAAAATATCCTGATCCCGTTTGTATATACTAAATGAAAACACTAAAATTGTATAAGATACACCCGTTCTATTTTTTTTGTGTTTCAACAATCGGCTAAATGAATTTATTGGGTAAACACAATATATGAGTTAATTAGCTAAACACAATATATGAGCTTGAAACCTCTTTGCTAAAATAAATGAAAGTGATGTACGCAGTCCGCAATTTATTTAATTAAAAGAACAATCAAACCGTTCATTTATAAAATATATTTTTACATCCATTTATTTATTATACAAATAGAAAAAATAATAATAGATATTAACAACACATTTAATTTCATTCAGTTGCCGAGCAACATGATATAAGATAGAATCTTCCTCATAAAATGCGAAATTAAATAGCCATTTTGATTTCTTTATACTTTACATCGTTGAGTAAAAGCTTGTGAAAGATGAAACATGGAGGTAGATTTTTCCATTTAAATTCATGTTTCAAACAATTTATGTTTTCCTACAGTGACTAATTAATGCAAAAATCCTGCACCAAACTCGGAAATAAAGTTTTATTTCATTTTAGCGTTTTAAACAAACGATTTTCATCCTTTCCGTTTGGATAAACCACGGAGTTGGAGAGTAGATCTCCTAATAAAAAGTTCCGTTTTTCATTAATATCTCAACAACCCCTAGTCTTAGAAACCCGAAACTTGGACAAAATTTATGGGGGCTATTTCAAGGCTATTCACAAAATTTCATTAAATTCCGTTCAGCCGTTTTCCCGTGATGATGAGACAAATGAAAATTTCGTTTTTTACTAATATCTCGAGAACAACTGGTCGTAGAAACTCAAACTACGGACTAAATTTTAAGTGGGGCTATTTTCAGGCTACCCACAAAATTTCATCAAATTCAGTTTAGCCGTTCTCCCGTGATGATGGGATAAACAGACAGACAGACAGACAGATTTTCAATTTTATTTATATAGATTACATTATGATTGTAAATGTATGGTACAGTCATAATTTTAATTATCCATTCTAACTGGCGCATTTTTAGTGTTAAAATAAATTCATATCATATCGTAACTGTGAATTCATTAAAATGCATAATAGCTGTGAATAAAAATTATATGAACAAAAATACTGATTCTTTAAAGCCGCACCTAATAAACATTTATATTAGAAAACGACTGTGCTCCTATCGATTTTGAGATAAAAAAAATGTCACCACTTCATCTTATCCTTAACAAACGTTTTCATTTTCAATTCAAAATGTCTGCAAAAACGTCAAATAAAATGCCCTCTCTTTTTAATTTTGTGCGGGAAATGGCAGGCATAATGAAAACCCCCTTTCGGCGAAGGCTTTTCTCTTTGAATTTTCCCTGGAAATTAAAATTATTGAATGCTCAAAATTGTGCGTCTGCAGAGAAATATTTTGTGTTCAGTAGTCATGGCTGCCTAAACTATTTAGGAGTTTGAAATTGAAAAAGTTAATTTGGGGGTGTCTGCGATCAGAGGTAATAAATTATGTAGAGCTCTTATTGTTTGGTTTTAGTTTTAATCCACGTAAAACTAGAAATAAGTAGCAAAATTAGTTTGTAATCCAGTGGGTATGTTTTACTTTTTTTACATAGTGTAATGTACAGGAAAAAATTGGGAATAGAAAATTCGAATTGCAGTTTACGAAGACTTTGCACGTTCATATCATCCCTCGGTCACCCATACATATCGTGGATCGTCCTGCAAACTTTTATCCCCCCCCCCCCATCCATGTTTCATTTTCCTCTTCGTGGATCTTTCGAGACCCCCACCTGAACGTCCGTTTCCCAATAAGCGGCCCTGCATATCTGATCCAGAGTCGAACGTTTCCGAGGCGATGTCTGTGTGTGTATGTGCGGGTGTATGCATGCATGAGTGTGAACATGTTTACACACATGTATGCATATGCGGCGCCATGAGGGGTGGTAGGGGTGCTTCAGCACCCTATTACAAATTAAGCAAACACTTCTTTTTACTTAACAACTGTCCCTTATTACAACAATTTTCAGTCTCACTCTCTCTCTCTCTCTTTCCCTCCCCACCTTCTCTCTCTCTTTCCCTCCTCACCCTCTTTCTCTTTTTAAGTCGTTATTTAATTTTTTTTTTTTTACGAATTTATAAATCTGAGATCAAATTTTTTAGGGTTTCTGGCTAGACCCAGTTCCTAATGACTGCACATGCGCAAGACTTCAATAAAGAAATCTGTCGTTAACTCCCTCCTATGGAGGAAGGATACAGAGACGTTAGTTTGGTTTCGCATTTGGCAGAACACTGTCAATATTTCAAAGGCGTCTGCGCTAACGCGTTCACAATTTTCTAATTTCTTTTATTTAGTATACTTTAAGAATTAAGACCATGGCTATATCATGCAGAAATCGGTTGACAAAATATAATGAATTAAAGTTCCACACGTAAACTATTTGTTTTTACTTTCCTTATATACATAATGTATAAGGAAAGTATTGTGACGGGGTCGAAAATTCGAATTCGAGTTTTCGACGGGAGAGCACATTTCAAGCATCCCTGGTCACGAATCAAACATTTTTGAAGTGATGTCTGTGTGTGTGTGTGTGAAAGTGTGTGTGTGCAGGGCCCCCACAAAGGGAAGGTCAGTTGGTACTACAGTACTGGGGCCCGGCGATTGTTAGGGGCCCGTGAATATTGATGCGGACAAAATTTTTATACATTTGTGTATGAATATATAATTTTTGTTTGTCTGTGTGTGTGTGTGGGTGTGTGCCAGTGAGACTGTGGAGACGATATCTCACGAACGAATGGAGCGATTCGAATGAAATTTGGTACAAAAATCACAATCCGTGAATACTGGAAGCCTATTGTTTTCAAACGTAATCGAATGTTCTGAACCCCCTAAATTTTCGAGTGAAATTTTGAAAAAATCATCAAAGAATCAAAACCTTTAATAAAATTACGCAAATAGACATTTCTTATGTAATGTTTCCTTAGAAAACGATTGACATACACTTTAGAACGTTAGCATGAACTGTTCGTTCTCGAGATATTGCACATTTTTCAAATAAATTTATCAAAAATCCCATAAATTAAAAAAAAATATTAACTGCTGAGAAACATGTTCGCTTTTCATACGTAATATTATGCGATAAATTGGGTGACACCATTCTCGTGGACCTAGCTCGTTCCATTCATGAGAAAAGATACTTTGAGTAATACTTTTGTATTTGAACGCCAATAGTCATTTATCTGCTATAAGAATAACTTATTTCGCCGTCCATAACGCTTTCCGAGATTTTGGCCACGAATTTGGACTTTTTGAAATGTTGCCAAATTAACGAAAATCTCGCTATCTGGATAAAAATAACGTTAAATCTATGAAAATGAGGACTAATTGTCGAAAATTCAATATCTTGGAAAGAATATAAGTATCTACTATAAGAAAAAATTATTTTTTTACTGTAAAAGTAGTCAATTCATTGCATTATATAAGGAAAGTCATGTGTTGCCCACATCAGACTTTTTTTTAAAACTATATATGCTTCGGCATGAGCACCCCCAAATGTGAACCTCCAATGCATAGCACCCCAACTGTGAAAGTCTATCGCCGCCTATGCATGTATGCGTGCATGTATGTGTGTGATTTGGTTTGACCTTACCTGCTAAATGATAAATAATATATTATTTTGAGTGATGTTTTCATTGTTCCCATAGTTTTTATGAGGTCCCTATTTTGGTCCGTTTTGCTTACTTGAAAGTGCCCCTAAATTCCTGAAATTGACCTGAATTTGGAGTACTAGCCCTGAATCATGCCACAAGTAAAACTAAACAATATAAAAGGGGCACGTATGAAAAAGTCGACTGGTATGTTCTCACCCCACATATTATTATTAGCGAAAATTGGAATTAAAAAGAAACAAGTGACGTTTCTTTTCTTTTTTAATGAAGAAACACCTGCAGATATATTGAAGAAACTATCTCAGTTTATCTAGCAATTGAAATAAAGTAAAAAAAAAAACGGACAAAGATATTCCCATTGTGCAAAAGCAAACTGTTACGCTGACATCACATTTGATCTGATCCAAAAAATGATCTAATGAATGCTGATAAAGACGTTAAAGCGTAACGTTGGTAAATACCTTAAGTGCAGTTTCAAACTGGGAGTTTCTTTTTCTAAATCTGACGTTTGCTAATGCGATCAGTGAAAAGCAAACTTTCAGACAAAGTAGCCGTATTATTTGTTATTAATTTCTCATATTATTGTATAGAAAACGAATTTTTTTACTTTCCTTATATACATAATGTATAAGGAAAGTAATGTGACGGGGTCGGATATTCGAATTCAAGTTTTCGACGGGAGAGCACGTTTCAAGCATCCCTGATCACGAATCGAACATTTTTGAAGTGATGTCTGTGTGTGTGTGTGAAAGTGTGTGTGTGTGTGTGTGAAAGTGTGTGTGTGTGTGTGTGTGTGTCAGTGAGTCTGTGGAGACGATAACTGACTAACGAATGAAATTTGGTACAAAAATTACAATCCGTAAACACTGGAAGCCTATTGTTTTTATACGCAATCAAATGTTCAGAACCTCCCTAAATTTTCGCGTGAAATTCTGAAAAAATCGTCAAAAAATCAAAACCTCTAATAAAGTTACGCAAATAGACATTTCTTATGTAATTTTTCATTATAAAACGATTGACATAAATTTTAGAACGCTACCATGAACCGTTCTAGTGATATTGCCCATTTAAAAAAAAATTGTCAAAAAATCATATAAAATAAAAAAAAACACTTCCTATTGAGAAACATGTTCACTTTTCATATGTAATACCATGTGATAAATTGGGTGACATCATTCTCGTTGATTTAGCTCGTTCCATTCAAGAAAAAATATACTTTGAGTAATACATTTGTATATGAACGCCAATAGTCATTTATCTGCTGTAAGAATAACTTATTTCTCCGTCCGTAACGCTTGGCGATATTTTGGCGACGAATGTGGTGGAATGTCGCCAACTTGACGAATTTTTTAAATGTTGATAAATTAACGAAAAACTCGCCAAATGGATAAAAATGACGATAAATCAATGACGACTCATGATGACGACATGGAAAATGACAACACATTGACGAAAATTCCATATCTTGGAAAGAATATAAATAACTACTATAAAAATAATCTATCTTTTTTTACTGTAAAAGTAGTAAATTCATTGCATTATATAAGGAAAGTCATGTGCTGCCCACATCAGATTTTTTAAATTTTAAAATCAGGTGCACCATAATTTTGAGTAGAACATAATATAATACGTTTTATTGTATCAGGGTGGTCCATTTAGATTAATGAAATATTCAGCAAATTAAATGTCAAAATTACAAGTTTCTATTCTATCACCACTTATAAAATATCTGGCATTCTCTGCCTGATTTAATGACTTTACGTATGTCACAGCGAAATAATGGCATACACGATCCTCTACGCAATGTTTTTGGAATTGAATTAACAATGCGTTAATTCAAACTGGGCATATTTGGCAACTTTTGAGTCGAAATAGAATGACTTCCTCATACTCACGTTCAAAATCCTCATCGAACTTGGCGAATAATCTAGCGAAATATCGCCAACTTGACAATATTTCGACCCAAATTGGGGAAAATTTCATCAAAATTGCAGAAAATGACGCTAAATTGATGAATTAATTATTAAAATATCTTAATATATAGACTATATCGCTTATTGCGGATGCTATCAATATTGTTAATTGTCAATGGTTGCTATCAATATTGCTGAGGATGCTATCAATATTGCTAATTTAATTAATATCTCCTGAAATGACAGACTATTGGCGATATATGACATCAAAATATGTTGTTGTTACAAATCCCCATGGTGCAGGAACCCCCACACCAAGTCCAAAGACCCCTGGTCCATGGCGAAGAGTAGTATGCAGCTTCACTTTGAACGAGGCTTCACTAGAGCAGAAGACTGACTTAACCTCAACATCACAATACCCATGGCCGCAGGTGGGACTCGAACCCACAACCCGGCAACCGAGCGATCACAAGGAAACGCCTGCCTCCTGACCGTTCGACCACAGCGTCGGCACACATCAAAATATAAAACTGATATAAAATTATCTTCTCTCGTGAGTGCAAAGAAACTAGATCCATGAAAATAATGCTAACATATTCCTTGCATAACACTGAATAATGAAATTGAGCATATTGTGTGAAACTTACTATTTCATTTTATATAATTTTTTTGATAAATTTATCTGAAAAATGTGCTAGTACATGCTTAGTTCTAAGGGTTCATGCTAGCGTTCTAAAATTTATGTCGTTTTTTTTAGTAAAAAAATTACGTTTAAAATTTTAATAAAAAATATTGAATTGAAAATCCTGATTTTCTCACAGAAGTGTTCGAAAATTAAGGGAGAGGTCTTCTGAACATTCGATTGCGCTTAACATCGACAGGGTGTCTGTATTCACTGATTGTATATTATTTTCAAAATGCTCCATTCGTTCGTGAGATATCGTGTCAACACACACACATTAACATGCATACAAGCATAGTAAGATGTGATACACACACAGAGACACAACCTCAGAAAACTTGACTTGAGTTCAAAAATGCTTAAAATGTGCTCTCCCTTCGAAATTTCGAATTCGAATTTCCGACCCCTTCTAAATACATTTACTTATACATTATATTATGTACTAGCAGCATACCCGTTCTTCGTACGGAGTATATAATATAAAGAAACTTGAAATTCATAATCATGCCCAAATTCTTATAGTATACTAAATGACATGTTTAATCAAAATATTCTGTTAAAATATTTAATATAATGCTCCTAAAAAGAAGTTTAAGAATCTCTGTTCTCGCTATATAAAATTATCTTCATGGACATATATGAAGAATAAAACATCTTGGACCCCTTGTGTAAGCAAATATAAAAAAAAATATGGAATTGAATCAATATATGCAAAATAAAAGCGTTAAAATTGTATGGGGCCCGTACTAATTATATACGCGAATATTTGAAAATATAACCTGTATTAGTAGATTACATGTATAAATTGAAAATACCAATAAATCCGTAATCTTTAAATCTGAAGACAGTCATTTATTCCAATATATGTCAAAATTAAAGTGCTAAAATTATATGGGAATATATACACGTACTACTTATAATGTCCGATTATTAGTAGAAGATTACCCGTTTTGCAATATGAGTCACAAATGTTTTTTGGTAAAATACAACAGACGACGTAATAAATTGAATATATAATTAATCCCCTTAATCTTCATACCAGAAGACTGTACTTGATTCCAATATATATGCCAATATATGTCAAAATATATGCCAATATACCTGTACTACTTATATTCTCGTAGGTTAGAAGATATACCCGTGCATTCCTAGAAGATTACTCGTACAACGTACAATATGCGTGTGTCAGCAATTTTTGCCGCAATAAAACAATGGCGTAATAACTTAAAAATATCAATAATCCCTGAATCAATAATTCCGGAAAATATCAATAATAATAATGTTTAAACCTGAAGAGTATAATTGATATTATCCAGTCCAAAATGAAATGGCAATGAAATTTATTTTATATACATATCTTCATTATTCAAATCGGAAAGTATTTAATAAAAATCGTCTGCCGCATAAACACATTGGATTTAAATCCGTTGCTAAGCGACATGATATCATTTGCTTCAAATAAATTGGTAGAAAAAATATCGACTAAATAGTTATATTTCTATGGAACATTTGGCGACAGTTTCGTCAAATTAGCGACATTTTAAAAAATCGCCAAATTTATCACCAAGTGGGACTGTAGAACTGACAGTTCCACTTTGCGACAAATTGACGAAATATCATCACAATACTATCCCCTAACAAAAAACAATTAATATCATTTATGTAGCGCAATTTTATCAATTTCAAGATATTTTTATAGATTTGAAAATATTTTTATCAATTTGGTGACATTTTAAAAATTCGCTAAATGTATTACTATGTAGGATGGTTGGTCTGACAGATAAATGCTAACCAAACATCATTTCAGTACTCTCTTCTAACAAAACAAAAAAAAATTTCATTGATATGTAGAAGACCCAAGCCACACGACCAACCCGAAGGTTTATGGCAGCTGTTTGTGTGTCGTTTATATCAATTTGGCGACATTTCCGTCAATTTGGCAAAGTTTAAGAAAAGTTGTCAAATTAGCGATATCCCTCCAAATTCGTAGCTTTGAATTTGCAGATCTGAATGAAACATTCTTATCCCGTTTCAATATACTAAATGAAAACACTACAATTGTATTAGAAGATATACCCGCTCTACTCTTTTTCTGTTTCAACAATCGGCTATATGAATTTATTGGCTGAACACAATATATGAGTTTAGTAGCTAAATGCGATATAAGCTTGAAAACTCTTTGCCAAAATAAATGAAATTGATGTACGCAGTCAGCAATTAATATAATTAAAAGAAAAATCAAACCGTCCATTCATAAGATATACTTTTATATCCATTTATCCATTTATTTATTATTTAAATCGAAAAAAAATAACAAAAACATTAACAAACACATTTAATTTAATTGCGATGCCGAGCAACATGATATATCCTCCTAAAATGTTAAAATTTTTAACCACTAACAGCACACCCGTTATTCGTACGGAGTGTATAATTTAAAGAAACTTAAATTTCGCAATCATGTGCGAATTCTGTTAAAATATTAAATTTATTGCTCCTAAAGAGAAGTTTAAGAATATATGTTCACACTATGTAAAATTATCTTCACGATCAGATCTGAAGAATAAAACATCCTGCCCCCTTTTGTAAGCAAATTTACAGAAGAAAAAATAGGAATTGAATGAATATATGCAACCCCGTACTAATTATATTGTCGCAGATCAGAAAATATGCCAATGTGTTAGTAGAAGATTACCCGTATTACAATATGCGTCTCAAAAATATTTGCCAAAATAAAAGAGATGACGTAATAAATTGAAAACATCAATAATATCCGTACTCTTTATACCAGAAGGTCGTAATTGATTCCAATATATGCCAATATATATCAAAACATATGTCAATATACCTGTACTACTTAAATTCTCGTAGATTAAAAGATATACACGTGTATTTGTAGAAGATTCGTACAACATACAATATATGAGTTTAAACAATTTTTGTCATAATAAAATAATTGCATAATAACTTGAAAATATCAATAATCCTTGAATCAATAATCCCCGAAAATATAAATAATAATAATTTTTAAACCTGAAGACCGTAATTGATATTATCCAGTCAAAAATGCTATAAGAAAAATCAAATCGTTCTTTTCTAAAATATATTTTTATATCCATTTATTTATTATTCAAATCGAAAAAATAATTATTAAAATTAACAGACAGATTTAATTTAATTGCGTTTCTGAGTAACATGATATAAGATAGAATCTTATAACATGTTAAATGTGTCATGTCTTATAACATAAACTGCGAAATTAAATAACGATTTTGATTTCTCTATACTTCTCATTGTTCCGTAAAAGCTTGTTTTAAATAAACCATGAACCATGGAGATAGATTTCCCCTTTAAATCATGTTTCAAACAATTCATGTTTTCAGAAAGTGACTAATTAACGCAAAAAATCTCCCATCAAACTCAGAGATTAAATTTTAATTCACTTTCAAACGATTTTCAAGCTTTTCGCTTGGATAAACCACGGAGTTAGGGAGTAGAACTCCTAGGAAAGAGTTCCGTTTTTCATTAATATCTCGACAACCCCAGGTCTTAGAAACTCGAAACTTGGACAAAAGTTATGGGGGTATATTTCAAGGCTATTCACCAAATTTCATTAAATTCGGTTCAGCCGTTTTTCCGTGATGATGAGACAAACGCAAATTTCGTTTTTTATTATATCTCGAGAACCACTGGTCGTAGCAACTCAAAACACAGATATAATTTTAAGTGGGGCTATTTCTGGGCTACCCACAAAATTTCATCAAATTCGGTTCAGCCGTTCTCCCGTGATGGTGTGACAGACAGACAGACAGACAGACAGACAGACAGACAGACAGACAGATTTTCATTTTTATTTATATAGATGTAATACAGAATAATGGAACTACATAAATTTCTCATTTTTCACAGTAATGTCCATTAAAGCATAGGAACATCTTTTACTTTCATATTTCTTTTTATGATAATATGATTTATTTTAAATCTAAAATTGGTAAAATCATAAAGCTTTTATAAACGACAATTAATTAGTGGCAATGTTAAAATCAGTAATTTATTAGGAGACTTTTTCTGCAAAGCTTTGTTAAGGATCTGAGTTTAAAATATTGTTGGATGATAATCAGTGGTATCAATAATTGGATTTTGTTTTAATTTCAAAAATCTTAAAAACATTAATTAGGAAGATTAATCTAAAATTTTTAATTTCAAGCATCTTTAAAAATTATAATTAGCTTTCGAAGATAAGGAGTATTGGGCAAAAATTAAGAATGATTATTAATTAGTTTTCGATTCAAAATTATCTGGTAAAATGTCAGAAGAGCAGAAATAAACAATTAATTTTTCTTATTGTGAATATTTTTGCTATGTTCTAATTTTGGAATATATATGATTTGGACTCAAAACTAAATCAATAAAAAAATTACTTAGCAATTTCTGAATAAAATATTTTGGATTCCTTACAACAAACTTGAATTTGAATCTGCTTCTGAAAATAATATTTAATTCACGTTGTCTTCAGATTTTTTAGTTTTATTACTACGCACTTTTATTTAACTTTTGTCTCAATATATAAGTATATATACTCGTATGTATTTAAAAGTTTGCTTTAAAACATCTATAAACTAAAGAATAAAGCTCAAAAAATGACTAATATAGGTTCGGCATTTAATTATGAAGGGAGTTGCGTGTATATATATATATATATATATATATATATATATATATATAAATATACATATGTTTATATGTATGTATATATATATATGTATATATGTATGTATATATATATATGTATGTATATATATATGTATATATGTATATATGTATGTATATATATATATATATATATATATATATATATATATATATATATATATATATAAATAGACATATAAATATATATATATATATATATATACATATATACTTATATTTTCCGTGTAGGGGCTGGTTGTAGAATAACCCTACCACACCCCTGTGTTTCGTAGAAGGCGAAAAATGGGGCCCCAGTGCCTGGGGGGATAGCCAGGTACCCTGCTCCTGGGGATTATATCAGGGGACTGGTCCTCCAGGTTGGGGGTTGGGCGTGGGGCTAACAATTCCACCCAGGAAAAAAATTCTTGTTACGAAACCTTAAAGGAGGTCTTGGCCCTACAAGGGCTGTAGTACCATGATAATGATATAGTTATATATATATACATATATATATATATATATACATATATATATACATATATATATATATATATATATATATATATATATATATATATATATATATATATATATATATATATATATATATATATATATATATATATATATATATATATATATTATAGTCTTTTTGATAACACATTTATATTTCTGTCCATCTTCCTTTCACTTTTGCTATACAGAACAGTTTCTATTAATGATCCTCCATCTCAGGTATATATAATACAAGTAAAATAAAAATTCTTCAATTATATATATATACACACACACGCACATATATATATATATATATATATATACACACATGATACCTTAAAATGTGTTATAATAGCTAGGGATTGTGATTCCAGATGTCATTAACAGTCCCGGGATTTCGGATTTGTAAATTTCTTAAACCCGCTATTCCAGGATTGAGTGCGTCATTTCACTCCATTTAAAGAAAGCCAAATCCCATACTCTTTTATGTTTCGCTTCAATTTGTCTACATCACATCCCCAACAGCACATAAGGTCACCGTGAAGTCAAAGTGACAACTGGTCACTCCGGTCACAGTCACCATGATGACTTAATTGCCAGTTAAGTTTCGGTGACTTGTTCATTTGGGGAACCACCAAGATATTGAAAAAGAGGAAAAATATATTCGATCACCCTGTATCATAAAAAGCTGGAAATTGTTTGTAACTTTCACAAAATAGTTAACTCGCTTTGTTCAATGTGTATAAGCATTTTCGTAAAACAAAAACGATATGAAGATATTCATGAAGATATAACCGTTTCTTTAAAAAAAAAAAAACTAAATTTTGTTACACTTTTTTTGCTTACAAAATCCATAGGTTTCAACCAAATTTCACGAAACTTACAAAACACTTGTCAATGTCCAAGAAAAACATTATACTTCAAATGAAAATTAAAGCATTGAATATACGATGAGATAGATATAAGCATTTGAAGAAACTAAGTTTTTACTACGCAGACGCGAAACATAGCAATAGTTTTCTTTCATGATTTTGTAGTGAATACTGTAGGGCAGCGTCTATAAAAAATCCAATGGAATATCGTGAAAATTCACAAAGATATCGACGATATAGTGATCAGTTTTTCTCTGACTCTCTGAAAGCACCTGGATGCTAAGGAGGTTTCCACACATTGACATTTTACAAATTCATCGGACACCCCTGTTCTGAAAATGAACTAGTCCAATTTTATGCAAATAATGATCAAAAGTCTCCGGACACCCCCGTACGTGGTGGATTCTGCCAGTGGAGTCAAATTTCTAGCTCTCAGACAAGTATAAAAGAAGTCAGACGAGCTAACAAATTTAATTTCAGAGACAGAAAAGTAAAATGGAAAGAAAACGCGAGCTAAATGAGTTTGAACGTAAGTGGTGATTGATTTGTTTGCACCGCTGTGGAAAATCTGTTCGTGAGATTACTGTCATGTTACGAGAGGCCCCGTTCCACCGTAAATGATGTTATTGTGAAGTGGAAACGTACATGCGCTACAACTGTGCATGCACGACCTGGTCGACCATTTCGTCTAGTGGAAAGTGACCGCAGAGTGCTGAAGAGAGTTGTGAAAGCGAACCGCATGCAGTTGGCTGAAATAGTTTGTTTGGAATTTCAGGAAGCCTCTGGATGTTACGTCAGCACAATGACAGTTTGCTGGTAGCTGCAATGTCTTGGTTTTAATGGGAGAGCAGCTACATATAAACCAAGCATTACCGCAACTAATACCAAGCTTTGCTTACAGTGTTGCAAAGTGGGCAAAAAATGGAGCCTTCAGCAATGGCGTCAGATGTTATGAAGCGACGAATCATGGTACACTCTCTGGCAATCCGATGGTAGAGTCTGGGTGTGGAGTATGCCAGGTGAACGCCTTTTATGTGACTGTATTGTGCCGCAACTTAAGTTTGGTGGTGGAAGCATAATGATTTGGGGCTGTTTCTCATGGTTTGGACTTGGCCCTCTTATTCCTGTGAAGGGAACTCTGAAGACGGAAGGATATCTCGACATTTTGGACAATTCCATGCTGCCTGCATTATGGCAACAGTTTGGGGTGGGTCTATTCTTGTTTCAACAAGATCGTGATCCTGTCCACAAAGTACGGACTGTGCAGAGCTGGTTTGTTGACATGAATGTTGAGGAATTGGACTAGTCTGCTCAGAGACCAGACCCTCAACCCCATAGAACACCTATGGGATGAATTGGAACGTCGATTGCGAGCTACGCCAAAACGCCTCACATCGGCGGCAGAGCTGACTAGTATCTGCCAATATTGACAAGCATCCACCTCCCATTGGGTTGCCTCTGGTTTGTTGATAAAAAGACACTCCGTCATATAGTATATTCTCAAATACTACTATTTGAGAACATACTATCAGAGACATGTAAATTTTGATGTCAATAGTTCTTTTTAATTCATATTCATCGTATACCATTAGGAGGATTTTTTTCAAGTTATTAATATCAACGTTATTAAATAACTCTTTAAAGTCATAAGTATTTAAATAAAGTCTATCTGGTATACATGAAAGTATATATTTTACTTCAAGGCTGTTTTTTATTAAACAAGATTCCATTGTTACAAAAAGATTGAAGACAGGTTTTAAAATATGAAGTAGCTTTTTGTTAGCTATAGTAAGGTATATATATATATATGTCCCAAAAACATTGACCTCGGCTTTTATTCCTTAAATATTGGTCTTAGACATATATAATAAGTTACAAAGTTGCGTAGAAAAAGGTTCAGTATTTTATGAAATAGATAAAAATTTTCAGGGGATTAAATTTGAAGAAATACGAAATTTAAATTTTTATGCGGCCTTCGTACAAAAACATTTCCAATGAGTAAAATGTGATCCATGCAATAATAAGGTGATGTACAAAATTTAAGCATTTTATCATAAAAAGTCCCAGAAATATGTTTAAACAAAGTTGGTGAGGGATTAATCACAAATTAAAATGTAAATGTTTACAGCAAGAGTGCAAGAACGCAGAAATGCATCATAGGCACATAATATCTGCCTCTTATCTTGATATTAGGCATGGATGGAAAACATTTTGAACACGCTTTGCAATCTTTGTGTAAAGTAATTATTTCTACACAGTGTAGATACTTTTGTACCAATAAACAGCAAAATTATTATTTATTTATGTAATCGTTGTCTTCTTTCGTAATTTGTGTATGCCCCCTGAAACGCGATCTGCCGACATGATTTTTCCCCTCTAAGAACTCATGGCGATGCATAGAAAAGTGGCTTAAGTCAGCATTCTTGTCTTTTCACATCTCTGGAACTTTTTTATGATAAAATGCTGAAATTTTGTACATCACCTTATTAGTGTATGGGGCTCATTTTACTCATTGGAAATGTTTTTGTAAGGTGGCCGTATAAAAATTTCAATTTTGTATTTCTTAAAATTTCCCATGAAATTTTAATCGATTTCATAAAATTCTGTACCTTTTTTTACGCAACTTTGTAGTTTATTATATATGTCTAAGATCAATATTTAAGAAATAAAAGCCGAGGTCAATGTTTTTGGGACACGCTGCATACATATATCTTGCGTATCAAGGAAAGAAGTGAGTTCTCCAGTTCTTCAATAAACATATAACAATAATAATGACAATTTTACAATTTTAATAACTTTTTATTCATAGAGTCTTCTAAACAAAGCTGCCGACAAAAAAAAAATCTTCTCTATATTTTGCATAAAATATTCTAAACGAAATTCTTGGTAAATAAAAATCATAATAAAAGAAATCTCCCTATTTTATGATACTGTATGTAAGCTGCTAAGCAGAGCTAAAACATTAAAAGTCACAATGTAAAAGAACCGAGAATTGCATATTTTATAAATTCCAGAAACATCGATTTTTTTCCTCCTGATTGCATAATATGCTTTGTAGCAGAATTTATTTTTTCCGTCGGGATAAGTTTCTTTTTTCCATAATGTCATTTGTTATTCTGTATTTTTCAATTTTGTGTACACGAAAAAATGCTTTGAAACAATTCTTGAAACTTGATGGTAACTGCGTTTTTCATGGTGTTTCGTTAATAATGTTTTGCTGATTAAATAAGATATTTATATAGGTATATATATTTTAGAAAAATAAATGACTTTCCTTTGTAAAAACTATGAAAGTGGGCACACCATAGATATGTGAAGCCACCACATGTAAAAATCGCCATATATATGTGAAGAGACAGAAAGTTGGCGAGAATTTGTTGGACAGTTTAATGAAGTGATTTAAAACTGTTTTCGAATTTGGATATAAAGGATTGCAGAGTTCACTTCGACAGTATGAGCTTGCAATTCTATTCTAGAAGCTGAAAGTAGAGTGTCTGTTGGCCAGTTTGAAATTCAGGGTTCGATAACCGGTTGGTGTAGCAAGGTTCTTTACAATGGCGTCTGAGCAAATCAACCCTGTAGGTTAGTGCAAAGATGTTTGAGGTCTGAAAGTGACCCAGTACGACTATCACGGATGTTATGGACCTGGGATATTGAACACCGATTTCAAATCGCGAGGATAACAACCACGCAGGAAGGACCTGGAGGACAAAAAATAGCATCAGGTGGCTCATCTGAGGTAAAGATAGGTGGTGGTCAGTCAAATTGTCAGCTGCACGCCAATCAGACAGTAGAGAGTGGAGAATGCAGCGTACACTTCGACAATAAGAACTTTCAATTTCGTTCCATTACCTCAACCACAGAATCGGTAGAACCAGCCATGAATCGAACCCTGGCTAGTTCGAAGATCCAGGGTTCGATTCATGGCTGGGGCAGCAAGGTTCTTTACGGGTTTAGAGACAATATCCCTCACAGCAAAGATCGTCACATGTGTGACAGTGACGGTGTAGTCACGTGACACCTGGGTCACAATGTGACATCATATTTGTGACTTCTATGCGACGTTACGTATTAGTAACTTTGTAACTTCATTGTGACTATATTCTGTGACGTCTCCACAATTTAATTAACACGTAACAATGTGACGACATTACAATGACAATTACAATGTGACGTCACAAACAAGTTAATATGCGACGTCACAAACGACCATGAAAATGACCAAAATGACTGCGCTGTGACGTCCCAAAGTCACAGTGTGACGTAAATCTTACGTCACTATGAAAAAATGCTATTAGGGATACAACATATTAAAAAATCTGACTTTTTTACTTTCCTTATATACATAATGTATAAGGAAAGTATTGTGACGGGGTCGAAAATTCGAATTCGAGTTTTCGACGGGAGAGCACGTTTCAAGCATCCCTGATCACGAATCAAACATTTTTGAAGTAATGTCTGTCTGTGTGTGTGTGTGTCAGTGAGTCTGTGGAGACGATAACTGGCGAACGAATGAATCGATTCGAACGAAACTTGGTACAAAAATCACAATCTGTAAACACTGGAAGCCTATTGGTTTTAAACGTAATCGAATGTTTCGAATCGAATGAATCGAACGTAATCGAACCCCCCTAAATTTTCGAGTGAAATTTTGAAAAAATCGTCAAAAAATCAAAACCGCTAATAAAGTTACGCAAATAGACATTTCTTTCGTAAGTTTTTATTAGAAAACGATTAACATAAATTTTAGAACGCTAACATGAACCGTTCTCGAGATATTGCACATTTTTCAAAAAAATTATCAAAAAGTCATATAAAATAAAAAATATATTTCCTATTGAGAAACATGTTCACTTTTCATATGTAATACCATGCGATAAATTGGGTGACATCATTCTCGTGGATCTAGCTCGTTTCATTCATG
The DNA here is from genome assembly GCA_951213105.1 of Amaurobius ferox. Classification (NCBI taxonomy): domain Eukaryota; kingdom Metazoa; phylum Arthropoda; class Arachnida; order Araneae; family Amaurobiidae; genus Amaurobius; species Amaurobius ferox. Next base: position 99,066,146 of record OX578140.1, read on the forward strand.
AGAAAAGATACTTCGAGTAATACTTTTGTATTTGAAAGCCAATAGTCATTTATCTGCTATAGGAATAACTTATTTCTCCGTCAGTAAAGCTTGGCGAGATTTTGGCGACGAATTTGGCGGAATGTCGCCAACTTGGCGACTTTTTAAATGCTGTCAAATTAACGAAAATCTCGCCAAATGGATTAAAATGACGCTAAATCAATGACAATGACGACTAATTGTCGAAAATTCAATATCTTGAAAGGAATATAAGTATCTACTATAAGAAAAACCTATTTTCATTACTGTAAAAGTAGTAAATTCATTGCATTATATAAGGAAAGTCATGTGTTGCCCACATCAGATCTTTTTATTTGGTAGTTGCCCATCTTAATTCTGATAGCTGTAATACAAGTTAAGAAAAGCATCATGAAATATGAATGCATGGAAAGGTTGAGTGGGCTTCTTCATTTTCAAATATTTTAGTATTATTTAATGTTCCATATCTAATCAGTACGCATATATCCTTTATAAACCCCTTTATTCACCTCTATTTAGATGTTTCTCGAGACGTTATGTAGCATTATAATTGCCCTACACACTAAGCTATTTAATTGCCGACTGAAAGCTGTAGATTCACAAGGATAAGGTTGATTAGCCGAATAAAATTACGCACTAACAGTGTAGCGAGTTCCGTTGAAGGCCATTTTGAGTTATAATTTACATTTTGGAGCTTTCCATACTTAGCTACGTATAATTTGATCATGATACTTCCATCCGTTGTAATTTGATTTACGGGGATTCAAAAGATTTATTTTCTCACTATTATTTGAGCCTGTCATAAACAGAAAAACTACATTCTTTTAAAAATTAAACTGCAGTTTTTGTAATTATATTTTCTTTGTTTAACAGAGTATAGTGCTTAACGTCGGAAACAGGCCAGTTCGAAACATAATTCGAAAATTGGCCCAGTTAAGTTTTGCCCCGTGGTCGGGGATCAACCTTTTGGGTTGCCGAATAGGGAGGGGGGGGGGGCTTCGGGAGGATTATTAAATATTCCCCCCTCCCTTTATTTGGTCCACCCGATGGGAAATCGAAAACATGGCTTCATTCGAATTCCTTCTATCACGCCCGTAGTTTCCCAGCTTCCAATGTGTCCGGAAAAATGGAGCACTGACCTCTCTAGATCAAAATTATTAATTTTATGCGAACTTAACGAAACCTAATTACTCAACTATCCTGTAACAAAACACAATTAATTTACGATAACGTAAAGCCCTAACGAAACGTACCTGCCCCAGAAGAAATGAACACACACTATATTTTGAATCAAGTTATTAAATTAATAATTAACAACGGAGTGACAAATATTATAAAAAAATCTGATGTGGGCAACCCATGACTTTCCTTATATAATGCAATGAATTTACTACTTTCACAGTAAAAAAAAAGTAGATTATTTTTATAGTAGATATTTATATTCTTTCCAAGATATTGAATTTTCGTCAATTAGTAGTGATTTTCATTGATTTAGCGTCATTTTTATCTATTTGGCGAGTTTTTCGTTAATTTAGCAACATTTAAAAAAGTCGCCAAGTTGGCGATATTCCACCAAATTCGCCGCTAAAATCTCGCAAAGCGTTATGGACGAAGAAATAAGTTATTCCTACAACAGATAAATGACTATTGGCGTTCAAATAAAAAAGTATTGCTGAAAGTATCTTTTTTTATGAATGGAACGAGCTCGATCCACGAGAATGATGTCACCCAATTTATCGCATGGTATTACATATGAAAAGTGAACAAGTTTCTCAATAGGAAATATTTTTTTTTATTTTATATGACTTTTTGATAATGTTTTTGAAAAATGTGCAATATCTCGAGAACGGTTAGCGTTCTAAAATTTATGTCAATCGTTTTCTAATGAAAACTTACGTAAGAAATGTCTATTTGCGTAACTTTATTATCGGTTTTGATTTTTTGAAAATTTTTCAAAATTTCACTCAAAACTTTAGGGGGATTCTGCACATTCGATTGCGTTTAAAAACAATAGGCTTCCAGTGTTTACGGATTGTGATTTTTGTACTAAATTTCGTTTGAATCGGTCCATTCGTTCGTCAGTTATCGTCTCCACAGACTCACTGACACACACACACACATACTTTCACACACATGCACATACTTTCACACACACACACATACTTTCACACACACATACTTTCACACACACACACACAGACATCACTTTAAAAATGTTTGATTCGTGATCAGGGATTCTTGAAACGTGCTCTCCCGTCGAAAACTCGAATTCGAATTTTCGACACGGTCACAATACTTTCCTTATACATTATGTATATAAGAAAACCAATAAATAACTCAATTAATAACTGAAATAATACTAGAACTAAACTAAGTTTTACGAGATACTGAATTTGCTTCAATTTGGTGACGTTTTCTAAACGTTGCCATATTGGCGATATATCATCCTCTGTCGTCAAGTTGGACATCAAACAGACCAAGATAAGTACTTTTCCTAAACAGTATTATTTCAAATATTTTTAATCAAAAACTAAAATCTGATGTGGGCAGCACATGACTTTCATTATATAATGCAATGAATTTACTACTTTTACAGTAAAAAAAAATAGATTATTCTTATAGTAGATACTAATATTTTTTCCAAGATATTAAATTTTCGTCAATTAGTCGTCATTTTCATTGATTTAGCGTCATTTTTATCCATTTGGTGAGATTTTCGTTAATTTGGCAACATTTAAAGAAGTCACAAAGTTGGCGACATTCCGTTAATTCGTCGCCAAATTCTCGCCAAACGTTATGGAGAAACAAATTATTCTTAAAGCAGATAAATGACTATTGGCGTTCAAATACAAAAGTATTACTCAAAGTATCTTTTTCATGAATGGAATGAGCAATATCGACGAGAATGATGTCACCAAATATATCGCATGGTATTACATATGAAAAGTGAACATGTTTCTCAATAGGAAATATTTTTTTTTATTTTATATGACTTTTTGTTAATTTTTTTTAAAAATGTGCAATATCTCGAGAACGGTTCATGTTAGCGTTCTAAAATTTATGTCAATCGTTTTCGAATGGAAAATTACGTAAGAAATGTCTATTTGCGTAACTTTATTATCGGTTTTGATTTTTTGACGATTTTTCCAAAATTTCACTCGTAAATTTAGGGAGGTTCTGAACTTTTGAATGTGTTTAGAAACAATAGGCTTCCAGTATTCACGGATTGTAATTTTTGTACCAAATTTCATTCGAATCGCTCCATTCGTTTGTGAGATATCGTCTCCACAGTCACACACACACACACACACATCACCTCAAAAATGTTCGATTCGGGATCAGGGGTGCTTGATAAGTGCTCTCCCGTCGAAAATTCGAATTTGAATTTTCGACTCCCTAACAATAATTTCCTTATACATTATACTATGTATATAAGGAAAGTAATAAGATCTGTAAACTGTATTTAAAAGCACTCTCTTAACGTACAAGAAACTTTTACATTTTAAAGTACAACAGTACTTTTAGGCACCATAATGTCCATCATCAGTGGAAATGTTAAGAGATTTTGTTTACAGATTTTGTGGTCTTTGATTGAAAATATTTGATAAATTTTAGACTTGCTAACCATACTTATTAAATAATATTTCTCCAGGAAATTTTTGAATTTGAGGAAAAAACACATTATGAGACCTAAACACATTTCAAACACCTTTAAAAATGTTCATATGTATGTATTTTTGTGTATGCATGTTCGTATAGACATATGTCTGTGAGGTGTGGCAACGCTAACTCTTAAAACTAATAAATAAATATACCGTTCTTGAATATTATGTGCTGTTGCATTATGTAAAAAATCTGATGCGGGCAACACATGACTTTCCTTATATAATGCAATGAATTTACTATTTTTACAGTTAAAAAAATGGTATTCCTATAGTAGATACTTATATTCTTTCCAAGATATTGAATTTTCTTCAATTAGTCGTCATTTTCATTGATTTAGTGTCATTTTTATCAATTTGGCGAGATTTTTGTTAATTTGGCAACAATTAAAATGTCGCCAAGTTGGCGGCATTCCGCCAGATTCCTCCCCAAAATCTCGCCAAGCGTTATGGACGGAGAAATAAGTTATTCTTACAGCAGATAAATGACTACTGGCGTTCAAATACAAAAGTTTTACTCAAAATATATTTTTACATGAATGGAATGAGCTAGATCCACGAGAATGATGTCACCCAATTTATCGCATTGTATTACACACACACACACACATACTTTCACACACACACACATACTTTCACACACTCACACACAGCCATCACTTCAAAAATGTTTGATTTGTGATCAGGGAGGCTTGAAACGTGCTCTCCCGTCGAAAACTCGAATTCGAATTTTCTACCCCGTCACAATACTTTACTTATACATTATGTATATAAGGAAAGTAAAAATATACTTGTGTGTAGAAGATTTTGTAATTCGTAAGATTAGAACATGAGACTACTTGAAATTTAAAATTGTCATAGCATTATTTCTTATGGAGAACAAAGATAATTACTTTAACAATGATAGTACCATTATTAATCCAGCAAACAGAAATATTGAGATTCGTAATACGATATTAAACATTGTAGTTTAAATAAAATACTCGAAATTTAAAATAACTATTGGAAAAATGATAGTAGCATTATTAAACCATTCGTAACATGATATTAGATATTATATTTTAAATAAAGTATTGAATTTCAAATAAAACCGTTGTAAATGATATTAAAATGTATTACCACAAATCATCTAATTCAATGGTACTTTTAGCGTAATATTAATGTGTTTGTCTCAGTGTTTATCTGTCAGTGGGCAATGCATTTATTCACTCAATCTCAATATATATTCTGGTTTTAATAAGATTGCCGTTTTGTGATTTATACGTTACACTGGCACTGATTATATTGTATAACAAATAAAAATATCTAATGCTCGAGTCTCTGCTTGATTATTTCATATTCCAATTAATTCAACTAATTAATTTTTCATATTCCAATTAGTTCAACTTGTATCACTGTTATTAAAATGAATAAAAAATATATGCATCTTTTTTGGATTTCGTATCCAAGTTATTCATTTAAAATATGTCGTTAAAAGTTTCTTTTCAGTTGGCAACAGCTTAATGAAGTCAATAAGCTGGCTTATGTGTTAATATAAACCATTTTTAACACTTTATAACATAGTTGAAAAGTGTTTACGACTTTGTTCATTCTGTCTGTCTGTCTGTCTGTCCGTTAGCACGATAACTGCCGTAAAAATGACTTTATCAAAATGAAATTTTAGTATGGTGTTCAGACGGTCTGTGGGACCTATGGGATTATAAATAAATAATATCACCCAATTAGTTTTTTATTGAACCCGGGTTGAAAAAGTGAAATCCATTGAACCCTATGGGGCCTAATTTTTCAAACATTTTTTAAGCACATTTAAAATTCACAAATTGCTTTGAAATTTTTAGGAAATATTCACATTATATCCCATAAAATATATAAAAAAAATTTCAGTAAAATATGTTAAGTAGTTTTTAAATTAAAAATTATTTAATATAGGGAAAAACGCAAATTCAATTAAATTCTGATTTTTGGGATATCCTCCAGAAAGAAAACAGAGATATATTATATAATAAATATCCTTCCAAGAGTTTGATCATTTTGTATATGAGAGAGGCTTCACATTTTAAAGTAAATTTGGTAGATAGCATTTTTTCAAATTTTATATAACTCTTCATGATATACTTATTTGAAGGCATTTTTAATGCACTTTCTTACGTCCTAGAGAGTTAAAATTTGGTGCACAGCTTAAATTTGTTGAACATTTTATTCTACAAAAATTTGGTGGATCTTTAAATATAGATCATATATATTTTTTGAAATGGCCTGCAAATAATCCCCGTTCACTTCTATAAATCATTGTTGTAATATTGTTAAAAATTCTGATGTGGACAACAGATGTTTTTCGCTGCAGACTCATATTTACGTTCTCTTTATTTCTTCAATAATAATTTGAGTTTATCTGCACAAAATAACAGCCATAAGTATTTTAAATGTCATTGAATTTGCACGTTAAACTTAAATTTGGTTCTCATTTCATAGCTGGACTTATTATCAAAGGTGGCGTAGCGAAAACTCGAAAAAACTAGAATATATCAAGAACGGTAAGTCCTAGAGTAATGGGGTTAGTCTTATTCTTTTGGTTGTCAAAAATCACGTATAAAATATGAATTTAATTGACATAATTGAGTATACGTAGTCTTTTATTTTTATATTTAACGATTTTTGCGGGCCATTTCGCAAAAACAGCCCGTTGTTTTTCCCGAATCGTACTAGAATAACCTACAAATGCTTTATATACCACATTTTGTTAAATTTGGTATATAAATCACTTGTAGGTTATTGAAATATTATACACCAAATTTTGTTAAATTTGTTCCATTAGTTTTTAGGTAGAGTGGAAAAAGGCAATTTCTGCCGGCCATTTCGCAAAGAAGGCAGATTCTTTTATTACGAATCGTACTATAATCTAATGAACATTAGGATTTCCCACAAAAAACATACCTACCAAATTGTATGAAATTCGGTCTATTAGTTTTTCAATTAGAGTGGATGTAATATCCTCACAGACACACAGAAATATACACAGATACACCCTTACACACACTGGTGGTCTGGGCCTTCGAGCCTTACACACACAGACGTCTTCCTAAAAATAGTTTTTTCGTGTTCTAGAAGACCCAAAATGAGTAGATCCTTCGAAAATTCGAGTTCCGATCTATAGCACGATTCCAATACTTTGAATACATAGACACACACACACACATATATTATCTGTGTATCTGTATCTGTGTATTATCTGTGTATCTAAATTCCGTGCCTATGCAATTACAATAGTTGTGATTTTAAATGATCCCTAAACTTTTATTGTTTCTTCGACGTAGCCTAATTTTAAGTTATGCAGAATGCAAATATCTCAAGCGATTGCAGGGTGAGTTACATAAAAATTGCTGAATTTTTTTCACACAAAATTATTTAGATCTGGAGTCTAGAATATAAGTTATATGAATGAAATATTCATTGATTTTGCATAGAGAATAAGATGATTTATATTTCGATAGAGTTTTAAATATTTAAGTATAATAAATTACTGTAGTACTGTGATAATGTAAAAGATATCACCACTGAATGTATCATATTTTAGAAATTTTTAAATGAAATTGCATTTCAGTTGGAAAGTGTTTCATAATCAATGCTTATGCATGATGTATCTTTCTTGTTTAATTTAACACATTACAACAAATTTGAAAAGTGTTCATGACTTTGTTCATTCTGTCTGTCTGTCTGTCCGTTAGCACGATAACTGCCGTAAAAATGACTTAATCAAAATGAAATTTTAGTATGTTGTTCAGACGGTCAGTGGGACCTATGGGAATATAAATGAATAACATCACCCAGTTAGTTTCGGATTGAACTCGGGTTGAAGAAATGAAATACATTGAACCCTGTGGGACCTAATTTTTCAAACATATTTTAAGCGGATTTAAAATTCACAAATTGCTTCGAAAATTTTAGGTAATATTCAAATTATTCCATAAAATAAATATATAAAAAAATTCAGCAAAATATATGCAGTAGTTTTTTAAATATAAATTAAAATAATAATTAAACCTCTTATATGAAGAGATCACGTGATCCACTTCAAAATGAAATATGGCATCCATCTTGTCTCAAAATCATGATTTTTAAAGTTCTTTTTAATTCATATTGAGTGCTGTATACGTCCTAAAACTGCTTTATTTCTGCTTAAATTCTGTGCATCTACATACTGAAGCAATGCAATTACAATATATTTGAGTTTAAATGATCATTCAAATTTGATTATTTCTACAACGAAGCCTATTTTTCACTTATGTAAAATGTAAACAGCAAAATATGTAGAATGAGTTGTATAAGATTTGCTGTATATTTTTAACGCAAAATTAATTTGCTCATGGAGTCTGCATAGCTGATGTGAATGAAATATTCATTGGTTTTACAAAGAGAAGGACGATTTTTTCGATGAAGTTTTAAGCATAGACTTTTATTACTCGTTCCTCCATGGTCTTAAGTTTTTTAAATTTAATAAATTATTTTAGTATTGTGATGAATGAAAGGAGTGGGAAAATGTTAATGAATGAAATGCTGCTTTTATAGAGAGAGCCAGGCGTGTTATATTTCGATGGCGTCATTTGAATAAATTTCAGTTGTTTTTGATGAAGTTTTCAAATATAATATATTATTGTAGTATTATGATAATGTTAAAAACATTACCAAGGAGCCAGGCGATTTATATTTAATTGACGTCATTTGAATGAAGTTCATTTTTTTCGATGAACTTTTAAGTTTTCAAATATAATAAATTAATGTAGTATTGTGATAATTTTTAAAATATTAGAGAGGAATGTATCGCATTTTATTGATGTTTAAATAAAATTTCATTTCAGTTGGAATGTGTTTCATAATCAATGCTTTATGCATGATTGAGCTTTCCTGTTTTATCATTAACATTATTATAATGGTTCAAATTTTTATTTACTAAATAGAAAGATTCGGATAAAATCAGATATACGGTTCAAACTGCGTATCACTGTTTCAAACTAAAGTAGGTCTTCTGTCTGATGAAGACTAGATCTAACTGAAGCTTTAAATCATTGGGATCTCAACTGCAGTAACATATCTATTTATTGTTTGCAGAGAATCAATCAGTGAAATATCTTTAACAAAAATGTCAGGATGATTAACTTATCTTTGGAGTGATCCTTCAACAAATCTAATACAGATAAACAATTGATAAGTGTAGTGTTGAATTCTTTATTTAATCAGCTATAAATTAAATGTGCAGTTAAATTTTTGATAGATTATAATCTCAACGACATCATGTTTTCTTTCATGAGGGACAGATGGGGTACACGTGGGTACTACTTCTCGTAGGCGGGTTCCGATACCCGAATTCAATGCCTTAAATGCCGCAATTGGCCTCACCAATAGAGCAGTGTTAGTTAACGGCTGATCTCACTTTTTCCAAAATAATTTGGCCATAGAACATCTTGAATTAGAACATTTTATTTCGGAGGGAATGTAGATTTCGGAGAATTAAAAGGTTACCGTATACGGCTTTAACAGTGTTGATGCAATAGGGCAGGGGTCGGCAAGTAATTTTAGGTGGGGTCCGGATACTTTTGAAAATTTTTATCGAGGTCCAGAAAAAAAAACTCATATTCCTTACTAGTTTTTTATTTTAATTTTCACTCACAAAATAATATGCAATACAGTAGATAGGCATATTTGTATTCAAAAATCAATGGGAGATAATCAAAGACATTTGCGGTCTTGAGCCAGTTTTAACAGTTAGGTTCACGCGGGGAAGCAGCTTATGCGAAGAATGTCTTCAAGGTGGGCGGCCGTTAATCTTGAGCGATATTCGTTCTTCAAAAAATTCATTTTTGAAAATGAAGTTTCACAGACATATGTGGAGTCAAACAGAGTAGCCAGGTAAATGGCTATTTTTTTGCAATTTCCATATTTTTCTGGGATATGTTTACTCCAAAATTCTTCGGTGGATGCAGTTTTATACGTTTGCAAGGAAATGTCTTCCTGCAAGTCTATTATCTCCATTTGCAGTAAAGGCTTTGAAAGTCGGAGCAACTTCGCAGCCACATCTGTCCATTCTGACGCTGGAGAAACTTCAAAAGGCGATTTTAAGAATTGCGACAATTTCTCTATCTCTGAAAAGTCTTGAATCTTGTTGCAAATTCCTCTTATGTTCTGACATGAAATTTGAAAATACTGCAATGTCTAATTCAGGATTATTTTTATATTCAAAAATTGTTGGAAAGTGAATAAATTCTTGACTTGCAATGTCTTTTTCAAAGATATCCAGCTTGTGACGGAAAGAAGACATACTTTGTATCAGATCACATATTAATTTACCATTTCCTTGTAGCTCGGTATTGAGCGCATTTAAATGTTTAAGGATGTCTTTCAGGAAAGCCACAGTTAGCATATTGCGTTCTTTTTCTAGGAACTCCAAATAGTTTCTTGCTTTTTGTGTATCCAAATTTTCTAAGAAGGAGGTTATTTCTTCTTTTATTTCCCAAAAACTTTCAATCACTTGACCTTTACTTAGCCAACGAACATTGTTGTATTGCAGTAAGTCAGAATGCGCCGAATCACACTCAGATAGAATCTCTTTGAACTGTCTGTGCTGAAGAGCAGAATGAGACCTCATAAAATCTTGTGGACGTGGTGCGTAGGTGCTCTTTCACCACGGGGAATTAGTAACGAACGAACAGTAACTAGTGGTCATACTACTTACTCCACTACTGCGAGTAAATTACTTCTAAATTATTTAAATGTAAAAAATGATAGTTAACGTTTTTCTAGCAATAACTACCTTATTCTAAACTAGCCGTCTTCGGCAACCAGCCTGTTCGCTACTCTTGAAAATTCTGACCGTGGCAAACTCACTGGCGCCATAACCCCGTGGAGTTAACAAAGTTTGTTTTAGTTTAATGACGTTAAAACTAATAATAAAATTTTAAGATGAAAAATAATGTTCTAGTGGGGGTTCTTGAAAATTGATTTGTAAAGTGAATTTATTCTAATGTTTGTGAACTGTGAGATTTTGAGGATTTCTGTACCTGTAACCCTAGAAAGGGGTCCCTTTGATATGTACTCACAGCTGGGATCAGCTACTCCTATGTTTTTTATAGAGGTATGCTCCCCCATTTTTTGTTTTACATAAATGAAATTGTATCCGTTTGTGTGCATTTTTAGTATTGCATCGCAAATAACATGAAAGTGTTTTTGAGACTGATGATGTTGAATGTGAATTTAGTATTTAAGAAATAACGATGCTGCTTTAACGATGCTGCTTAGAGAAATTTTTTTTTTTTTAAAGCTTGTCCCCACCACCACCCGATGCATAAATGCACCGCGACAGTCTCCATAACTTTCTTTTCATTTATTTTTTTATTTCTTCAGTGTTTAAGTTTTCTTATTGTGGTCCCAACCACCACCCGATGTAAACAATACATCGCCACAATTCAACCCAGCATAATGAGCCAAAAACCTTATAAAAAGCAAACACTAATTCGGTTTTCAATTGTCCATAGAGCTAAAACCGTACAAAAAGCAAACACTTATTCGGTTTTTAATTGTTCCTAGGCCTAAAACCGTATAAAAAGCAATCACTGATGACATTTGCAAATATAATTTAATACCCATGCGAATATCCTCATCGGAATATTCGCATGGGTATCAAGAGCACGACCCAAATATATCAGCCAGATACCACCAAACGCTAATTCGGTTTTTAATTGTCCCTAGACCAAAAACCGTACAAAAAGCAAACACTTATTCGGTTTTAATTGTCCCTAGGCCTAAAACCGTATAAAAAGCAATCACTGATGACATTTGAAAATATAATTTAATAGCCATGCGAATATCCTCATCAGGATATTCGCATGGGTATCAAGAGCATGACCCAAATATATCAGCCAGATACCACCAAACGCTAATTCGGTTCTTAATTGTCAATAGGCCAAAAACCGTCACCATAGCAGCACCGTGCGTCTGCGCGCGCATGTGGGTGAAAAATCGAACTACTTTCACCGTTTCGCTGAGAAATTGAAAATCATGACTTCCTTAAAATCCGGATCGTGCGGCTATTTATTACTATTTCTTGACTAGATTGGGCTTGTAAGAATGCTTGATCTTTGAGCTTTCTAAAAATGTAAATTATTAGTCGAAATTATCGGTACTTTTTCCGACGCGAGGATTTAAAAACGAAAGTTCGTTTTTTTGAGTCGAAAGTGACTTTTGTTTTAAAATATTTAAAATATATTAGAATTTGTCCCTGAGATTTGAAATTGATATATTTTTACTCGCAATTGTCTGCTCTTTCCGGTCGTGTGATTTGGTTTTTTCTATGATGTCTGGATGGTGGAGAAAAAAAGGGAAAAATGGGAAAAAATGGTCGAAATCGCATAAAACAATAAATAACACACAAAAAATAATTCAAATTTTATAAATCGGTTTTCACGTGTCACCTCCCCCCCCCCCGGGTCTCCGATTGCCAAATTTCGTAGCTCTACTACGCTCTGTCGCTGAGCCTATAGTATATAAGACAGACAGACAGACCGACACACAAACATTGCCTTTTATTATTTAAGATAATAGTAAAGAATTAAAGAATAAATTAACATCACTCGGTAAACTAATTGGATTTCAAACTTTTGATTTTAAAAATCTTTTTAATAATATTAAGATCTCTGATCTTTTTGTAGTAATGTTAGCTGTATATAATGCATATATTACTTATAATACTGTTCATACTATATTTACCAAATTTCCTAAATTTCTTCACTTTGTTCTTTTCAATAATTACATATTTCAAGGTAATAAATTATATTTACAAGTCTCAGGGTTCCACAAGGTGGCTGTAGCAGCAGTATATTAGCTAATTTATACCTTTTTCATTATGAAAAATCTTTTACTTCAACAGATTATAAAATTTACAGATATATGATCTGATTTGTTTGGTCTTTACAGACAAATGTGTCATAGATATAGATTTCTCTATCCGAATAATTTGGAATTAATTCCTAATGAAGCCATTGTTAATAATAACATTCATTTTTTGAACTTAAATCTTATTATTGAACCTACTAATAGGGTAGTTACTAATTTATGTGATAAAAAAGACTATTTTAACTTTAACATTAATAAAATATTACCTTCCAATTCTTGTAACTCGATTCAATTGTTTAGAAATATTATACTTAATCAGCTTTTTAGAATTTATAGATTATCTGATAAAAAACATTTCATGCTATGCATATTAATAAACTTAAAATTACTAGCAAATTATATAAATCTCCAGCTTATTTAGTACATAGTATAGTTAAAAAGTTTGGAATGGTAGATTATACTAAAATTCCCTCCTTAGTAAGACAGACATCCACTTTCTCTTAAATAAACATTGCCATGTATTTACATGTTCTTACTGTTGAATATCACCTTTTATCGTCTTTTCGCATTAATGATATTTCTTTCTCACGATTGGCAACAGCAGTTCTCAACTTTTTATTTTTTGAGATTGGCAACATTGGTCTCCTTATTCAAGGCTCCAATGGATCAGACGTATGCAGTGTTTCTTCAGATATTTTTGTTTCCAATTATTTTTCCATCTTTATGCATGTTGTCCAATTATCAGTGTTTATAGAAATAATCTACCACTGATATCCGAAGCATGCATTTTGTGTTCATTTTTATAAAATGCTTGGACTTTATAAAGAGTTTCATCGAAATGAACAATTCATTATTAGGCCTAGGGTTTGTCCACACATAAAATTTTCATGCTTGGATTTTATTTTATTTTATTTTATCGACTCTTTTCCATTGATGTTTCTTGTTTGTCTTCAGCTTGATGACTAGTGGTTTGCATTTTATTTTCCACTTGATTGATGATTCTCTGTGTGATACATTTATTTGTAACGCATTTTTTAATGTTGGGGTTTTTTGAGTTGAAACTTCTCTCAATTCATTCATTGGATTTTCAAACTTTTATTATTATTGAAATCAATTTATTTATATGCTGCATTTGTGCAATAAAATAAATGTATTTCGTTTCGTCATTCTTTTTTACTTAATATCTTTAGTATTTTTAACTATTCATATTTGCAAAGTATCCTTAATTCTTTTAGTATGCTTCGGTATATATATATATATATAAAGAAGCCTTCAAACCCTGGAGTGTCTTAATAGAGCAATACTTGAATCACTATATTAATAAATCTTATAAATTTAATTCAATTAAAAATGATATTAAAGAAATTCAAAATGATTTTGTCATTACATATGTCGATAAGGCAAGTGGTAACTACTCAATTATTTGTAAATATTACTATATAAGTACCCTCCAGTCACACTTAATAATAAAATCTATAATTTACATAAAACTAACCTTAAAATCTTATCCAATAGAATTTCAGCCAAATATAAGCAAATCCATCTAAAACATAGTTGTAATAACATTCCATATATTGTTTTAGTACTCAAGTTTCATAAATCCCCTGTTGCTTTTCGAACCATTACCAGTGGGCATAAATCCTACATTACTAATGCTGGAAAATTATTAAAAATATTACATGAAGTATCCTTGTCAGATGAAATCTCAAATAATTGTCATATTGTTAAAACAGTTTTGAATTAGTTTAGAAATTTAAAACTCTTACTAATATTCATAGTATTTATACTTATGATTTCAAAGATTTGCTTAATAATATTAATATAGATGATCTGTATAGAATAATTAAAGGAATTTTTGAAAAATATAATATCAACCTAAAATATTCTAATTTTCTCTTTAGAATATTTTAGTAAAAAATTACTTAATTTCACTCTTTATGAGAATTATATTCAACATAGTGGTACTTTTTTTAAACAACAGGTTGGTATCCCACAAGGAGGGGGGGGGGAGGAGCTCATCATTGTTAGCTAATCTGTATTTATTCTTCTATGAAAAAACATTAATCAAAGCTTGCATAATATGCACATTTTCATCTTTGATTCATGTTCATATTCAGAATTACGTATATCGGTTGTTCATATTCAGAATTGTGTATATGGGTTGTTCATATTAGGAATTGCTTGTCCGGTCTCCTGCTTAGACTCACTGGACGGTTCTGGGAGTATTTCTTTGAACGTTCGTACTGCCTCCCTGGTAGAATTTCGACTTGTTCATTCCGGTGCTTCTAGATAATTTAAGCTGTTGAAGTTGAACGTGTATACACGTGGTGAAAGAAGAACGGTTCATGCCGCATGGTAATACAAATTTTCTTAATGTTTCTTATCTTCATTTTTTGATGGCTGTAGTCTGAGTTAGAGTATTTATAGTAATGTACTATTACTCTATCTGAAGCAGGCATGTGTTTAGGTTAGTTAGAGTTGAATACCCAGACCTGAGGAGGAATTTAATTCTGTCTAATCATCGAATTTGGGCTGGTGCTGTTCTCTTCTCTTATCGGCATTATGGCCGTGAACTTGCTTCTATGGTGATGTTAATATCACTTGAATTTTTTATTATTACATATTTTTAATATATATATATATATATATATATATATATATATATATATATATACAGGGTCTTTCAAAAGTCCGTATAAACTTAAAAAATTCATTAAAAATCGAAAAATCATCGCATTGAGATACGGTTTGTACCATAAGTATTGTCAGGATGGGTTTTTTTTTTTTTTTTTTTTGACGTGAAAAAATTTTGTAGTTTAAAAAATCACCTATAGGTGGCACTTACGCGAATACATCTTCCCGAAGTATGCAAATGAGGCTGTTATAAAAGAGCTGTAGTGCTCTGTAGATTCTTCATTTGATTCATTAGTAAACGGTGCAAAGAAGAAGTTTTTGCGAGAATGTTAACTTTGATCAAGAAAGCCTTGTTAATGAAGCTGTATTACGTGAGCGGAGAATCAGAATCAGATGCTTTGCGAAAATTTCGATTTAGGAAAAATCTAAAGAAAGGAAATTGTCCTATCACCTGTTCTGCGTTACTGAAGCTTGTCACACGATTTGAAGAAACTGGATGTTTGGAGAATTGTCCACGAAGCTGAAAACCATCGTTAACGGACTCCCGTGCGAGTGCTGTGGCATCTGAAAGTGAAAACCTAGCAACTGAAACAGCAACTGAAGCAGCGCTTCTGAAACTGCAAGGCGATTGGATATTCCTGTATCCTCGGTATGGCGTATCCTTCACGGTATCTTAAATCTGTATCCTTACAAATTGCAATCACTCCATCAGCTTTTATTACCGGTAGAAACCGCACAGCGAGAAACGTTTGCCAAATGGGCTATGTCAAAAATCGCACAGGAGCCACAGTGGTTATTTAATGTTTTGTGGACAGACGAAGCCCACTTTTCACTGAATGGAAATGTGAACATACACAACTGTCGTATATGGGCGACTTCTAATCCACGTGAGTACATAGAGCAGCCATTTCCTTCACCACGAGTGACAGTTTGGTGTGACTTCACTGGCTCTTACATTCTGGGACCCTTTCTCTTCAAGAAGTTTAGCTCAAGTACTGGTTGAAAAACTTACACAGTAAACGCACAGTGTTATTTGACTTTTCTGCATGAGCAAGTCGTGCCATCTTTGCAAGAACGAAATGTGGTATCTACTGTAACATTTATGCAGGATGAAGCACCATCTCACATAGCAAATCCAGTAATAAAATTTCTAATTGACACCTTCGGGGAAGACAGACTTATCAGTGGGCATTGCAAGATCCCATGGTCTCCTCGGTTTCCAGATTTAACACCAGTTGATTTTTGGTTGTGGGGTTATTTAAAGTCACGAGTGTATCAATCAGGTCCTTCCACATTGTCGGAACTAAAATATTCCATTCGTCGTGAAGTGAGTTTGATCCACCCAGACATGCTGCATTCTGCAGTTATTGGTGTTTTCACTCGACTAAATTACTCGTGTCATACCTTGTGGAGGAGGACATGTCGAACACATGATGCTATAATAAAGGTACTGAGCGTACAGTAAGTTATTTTCGTTGTCTTTCCAATGCGTTTAGCGCCACCTAAAGGCGATTTTTTAAACTGCAAAATTTTTTCACGTCAAAAAAAAAAAAAAAACCCTGTCCTGTCAAAACTTATGGTACAAACCGCATCTCAATGCGATGATTTTTCGATTTTTAATGAATTTTTAAAATTTATACGGACTTTTGAAAGACCCTGTATATATACACGTGTTTTATCAAATTTAAATGTTTCTTTTAAATATAAAGTAATTTACAATGCATGAAAAAACTTATGTAAATATAAATATATATATTAATGCATATTTATATATATGCTTAAATAATTTTATGTATATACATTTTTATGTTATGTGAGCGGATATATTTTATTTAACTAGATTACTGAAAAACGTGATTTGAAAATGTGTGTGAAATGTGAGTGAAAACTTGATCACTAAAATCTTTAATTGGTATCTCTGCGGAAGAGATGATCAATGATTATTTTTTTCCCACTTTTGAAATCTATTTGCATCGACTAAAATTTTTGATAATAATTTCGTATTATATAGAAAAAAAAATTATTTTACTCAAGTATCATTAATGAAATGAAAGGCTAATTTTCAGTACCGTGAAAAACAAACTAAATTTGTACTGGATTCTTAGTATATTTTGAATAATTGTGAAAACATTTTCCGATCATTTCTTAAATCTTTCCTTCTTTTTTAAACATAGAAAAGTCAAAATTTCTTCTGTTGGATAACCCTGAAGTTGTTTTTATAATATCTGGAAATTTGAGGGTAAGTGATCATTTGTTAAAAAATACTCCTTTGGAAAGGAAAATAATTCTAAAGCGAAAATTATAAAAGCGAAATACTCCTTTTGAGTAAGTCGGGAAGTATTTTTGGTCTCCTGGAAAAATTCTAGATCGATCTCTGCCCCGAACACACTCTCTGGGCAACATTGTCTGGCTATGAGGAAACGTGTTAATTCTATTGGTGTAACACGATGGGAAACCATTGTATAAGCTTGCTTAAAAGTTCGCCAATGTTAGTTTCGAGCAATTGATACCTATTTCGCTACATTATAAAAACCTTTGAAACATACATATATATATATATATTGTAAATTATAGACCTGCACTTCTGCAATACTATACGGTTGCACCCCAAACCTCGGGTCGCATCCAAAGTGTTGTTGTTGATGTTCGCATCCAAAGGGTGAAAAAACTTTGTAATTGTAAACCGCTTGTAAAGTAATTGAGTAATCTTGCTAATAATTGCAAAGGTCACATTGAACTTTGCTTTTGTGTATAGGAACCCGGGAAAGGGTTACGTCATTCCTGCCTCTTATAAGAAATTAAACAAATTGAAAATCTTCACAATTATGATCCTAATTTAGAAAATAAGCATTAAGAAAATATCTACTAAATTTAATTGTGCATAGCCAGGACATGCATAAATTGGGTATATGGCCACGCCCACATTTGTGTACTTCCATTTATAGCATTCTGAGTTTTCTTGCGGCATTGAAAAAGTGTTTATTTTCAATATATGTGAAAGAGGGGGAGGAGAGTAAATTATTTACCAGATGACTTTAATCACTATTTCCACAAGTGGTAAAATGGCCAAGGGAAATGAGAAAATTTAAATAACTTTCCGGTGTCAACGCGCGAGTCGACGTCAACTGAAGTATCGGGTTGCTCAAGTATTAGACAGCAATATTTATGGGGGAGACAAGTCAAGAGGCGTAGCCCAATACTCGGCAAAGAATCGAAAAGTTAGAATTGAAGGAGATGTGATTCTGGAATCAAGGAATACACAGTCATCAGCCAGGCCGCTCCAGCGGTTAACTAGGGTCATCTTGATTCATCGCAAGGTGCCATTCATCGAGGACCATCTTGATTTATCCCAGCTGCAATTCATCCAAGGCTATCTTGAATCAAGGTGGTCCTGGGTTTACCCGGGCAAGTCCTTTGAATTCCCGTCTCACGCATGCAGTCAGTGAAGCCATTGCCACGCTAAGACATGCCCGATAATTTCAGATAATTATACTTGCTCTCATATTCTAAGATATTAGTATCTCGTCAATGATGTGAAATTCTTATTAATGGCGTAAAATTGAATTAAAATATTTTATGAAGGTAATTTAGATATAATCTCAAATAATTTTAAAGGAGATCTTGAACTTACTTTTGCATATAGGAGCCCGGGCAAGGGGTTACGCCAGTCCAGCCTCTTACAAGAAATTAAATAAATTAAAAATCCAGACAATATGATCCTAGTACAGAAAATAAGCATTAAGAAAATATTCACAAGTTTTATTTGTGAATTGCCGGAAGATGCATAAATTGCGTATATGGCCACGCCCACATTTCTCTATTCCGATTTTTATCATTCCGAGTTTTCTTGTGACATTGAAATAATATTTATTTGCAATAAATATGAAAGGTGGGGGAGGAAAGTAAATTACTTACCATATAGCCTCATTCTAATCACTATTTCCACAGGTGGTAAAATGGCCAGATGAAAATGCGAAAATAAAAATAACTTTCCGGTGTAGGTTGCATTGTTGCCACTAATTTTGCCATTTCAAGTCTACATTTCATTTCATTTTATTCATTTCCCGGTAGATCATAAGTACACTTTTTCGATAGCAGCCATTTGGTATGATACTTAGTTAAACCCAAAGCTGATAACGCTATGCGATCTCCCCAAAAAGTTTTGCAAAAAGTTAAAAGTGAAATATTTTTGCGTACTATCTATATATATGTCGGTAATATTTTTTAATTATATCATATATAAGAAATAATTTCGTTTGATCAATTGCATTCACATAACTTGGATGTTCATCTAGAAAACTGTGCCGAATAAGGTTCGCAGCTAATAGAAATAGGCAGAACAAATTGATATAACGCCTCTATACGCGTGTTTCACGCTGTAAAATAGGAAAATACGCTTTGAAAATTAAGTAAAGTGTATTTTTACTCATTGAATTTGTGAAAAAAAACAAAAAACGCCAATCACGATGTTTACAGGTCACGGAAGTTCCGGAAAAGGTCACGAATTTCCTTAAAATGTTGCGAATTTAAAAACAGACTCTAATTTTGAGATCGGAGTTTTCTTATTCTTATAGTAATCCGTTTCTGTGCGATTGAGAAAACTGAACTCACAAGCGACGATTATCACTGTTCCAGGTAAGAGCAGAGATACCGCGATTACTACGGATTCTCCGTAGTTTCTACGAGATACAACCTCATATTACGGATTACGGAATTTGCTCAGTTTTCTACGGAAAGCTGCCTTTATGTCTAGGCCAGTGTAAACTTACGGCCGCTTGCACGTTAATGCCAATCAAATCAACGTGACAATAGGGATTTATGGCCTCGTGTAATGTAAATTAAGATAGCGAATTGGGTATGAACCCTGTGAAGAGATATTTTCCAAAAAGTGGTATTCGAACATTGATGTAGGCAAATTAAAAGAAACCATTTTTGGCAACGATATATTAAATTTATATATATATATATATAGATATATATATATATATATATATATATATATATATATATATATATATATATATATATATATAATGATAATAATAAAAGCTTGCAAGTCCAATGAAAGAAAAGTGAGACGCTGTAACTCGAAAAACCTAACTTTCTAACAAGCTTACAGAATAAAAGAATAAATGAGCAAATCTTCAAACAAATGGAAAAAAATACAAATTTCAAATCATCAAGTCAAAGAAAATCATCAAAAATCAATGGTATGGAATCGATAAATGAAAAACAGATGAAATCCAAGCACAAACGCTATACACGTGGACAAGGTCTAAGCCTAAATCATGGATTTGTTCACTTCTTCAAAACTCTTTCTCATGTCCAGTCCAAGTATCATGTAGCAGCAAACACAAAAATGTATGTTTCTGAAGAAATAGATAGATTATATCTATAAACTATTTCCACTTGGACAACACTTGGACGACAAGAAGAAAAAATAAAAGGAAAAAAGGATACCTGAAATCTAACTCAACAAATACTCGAACTTGTCGATCTCGGGAACCCAGAATGAATATTTTTTTCCTTTGTGTGTTGCCATTCACAAAGGAAAAAAAAATATGATCTACCGTTGCCATACGGGAGAAATAAATAACAATAATGCGAAAAGACAAGTATAAGAGATAATATACAATCAAGAGGGGTACTAATAGAAAGGCTAAATAAAATATAATTTCAACAAGAGTATGGAGATGTCCGGTTAATATATAAAACACCATGAATAGAATTCATGAAAATCCAGCTAATCTAAATTTAACTATACCATTTACAAAATATGAGAGATATTTACATAAATTGCTGGTAATTTTTAGATTATCAATATGTATAGCATGAGATTTTTTATCAGATAATCTATAAATTCTTAAAAGCTGATTAAGTATAATATTTCTAAACAAAAGAATCGAGTTGCAGGAATTAAATAGCAAGATTTTATTAACGTCAAAATTAAAAAGTCTTTTTTATTTTTATCATATAAATTAGTAACAATTCTATTAGGAGGTTCAATAATAAGATATTAATCCAAAAAATTAATATTTTTACTAACAGTAGCTTCATTAGGAATTAATTCCAAATTGTCAGGATAGAAATCTATATCTATGACACAATTTTCTGTATATACTAAGCAAATGAGATCATCAACATAGCTGTATAATGTATAATCTATTGATGTAAAAGACTGTTCATAACGATAAAGATATAAATTAACTAACATACTGCTACTGCAGCCACCCTGTGAAACTCCTGATACTTGTAAGTCTAATTTATTTCCTTGAAAAATATAATTATTGAAAATAACAAATGAAGAATATATATATATGTGTGTGTGTGTGTGTATGAATATATATATATATATATATATATATATATATATATATATATATACATGGTGAGTCAGAACGCTAGGGCCAAACTTTAAGGGATGATAAATCACATCTCAACAAGCAATACAATGGAAAAGCAATAATATGGACAACGCCGGCAGCAACAGCAATCCTAGCAACAAGGTCTTCATCGGAGTCGATGGGGCTATCGTAGATGAAACTTTTTATATGGCCCCATAAGAAAAAGTCGAGACAGGAGAGAGCAGGTGATCAGCTTAAACCCTGGCTAGTTATGACGCACTCGTCACTGCCAGCGACGTCTAGAGCAGGGGTCGGCAAGTAATTTTATGTGGGGTCCGGATACTTTTGAAAATTTTTATCGAGGTCCAGACAAAAAAAAAAAACTCATATTCCTTACTAGATTTTTATTTTAATTTTTACTCACAAAATAATATAAAATACAGAAGATAGGCATATGTGTATTCAAAAATTAATGGGAGAAATAACATTTGAAGTCTCGAGCCAGTTTTTTAAAGTTAGGTTCACGCGGGGAGCAGTTTATGCGAAAAATGTCTTCAAGGTGGGCGGCTGTTAATCTTGAGCGATATTCGTTCTTCAAAAACTTCATTTATGAAAATGAAGTTTCACAGACATATGTCAAACAGAGTAAAGGTAAATGGCTAATTTTCTGCAATTTCCATATTTTTCTGGGACATGTATACTCCAAAATTCTTCGGCAGATGCAGTTTTATACGTTTGCAAGGAAATGTCCTCCTGCAAGTCTATTATCTCCATTTGGAGTAAAGGCTTTGAAAGGCGGAACAACTTCGCAGCCACATCTGTCTATTCTGCCGCTGGAGAAACTTCAAAAGGCGATTTTAGGAATCGCGACAACTTTTCTATCTGCAAAGTCTTGGAATCTTGTTGCAAATTCCTTCTTAAGTTCTGACATAAAATTTGAAAATACTGCAATATCGAATTCAGAATTATTTTTATATTCAAAAATTGTTGGAAAGTGAATAAATTCTTGATTTGCAATGTCTTTTTCAAAGATATCCAGCTTGCGACGAAAGGAAGACACACTTTGTATCAGATCACATATTAATTTCCCATTTCCTTGTAGCGCGGTATTGAGCGCATTTAAATGTTTAAGGATGTCTTTCAGGAAAGCCACAGCTAGCATATTGCGGTTGCTAGGAATTCTAGGAACTAGTGTTTGCTAGGAACTCTAGGAACTAGCGTTTGCTAGGAACTCCAAATGTTTTTTTGCGTTTTGTGTATCCAAATTTTCTAAGAAGGAGGTTACTTCTTCTTTTATTTCCCCAAAACGTTCAATCGCTTGACCTTTACTTATTGCAATACAACAATGTTCGTTGGCTAAGTCAGAATGCACCGAATCACTCGCAGATAGAAACTCTTTGAACTGTCTGTGCTGAAGAGCAGAATGAGACCTCATAAAATTAATCAACCTAATCAAGCTGTCCATTACTTTTTTCATTTACTTCTTTCTTGACACTAAGTTTTCCACAAAGGGCTGCCTGGTGAATTACGCACTGATAAGATAGTAGCCCAGCATTCTTATCCTTGATTCTCTTTACTAGTTCCTTTTCTTTGCCGATCACTGTTGGGGCCCCGTCAGTTAAAAGAGACACCATTTTATCATAACTAATGTTTGATTTTGTCATGAAGTCATCAAAAGTCTTGAATAAATCTTCTCCGCGAGTCTTGCCGTTAAACGGCAATATTGCTAGCAAATCTTCCCTAAATGATTTACTTTCAATATCCAAAAATCTCACGAAAATGGACATTTGTTCCTCATCAACAGTTTCGCATGATTCATCAAGTGCTATGGCGTAGCAAGGCATCTTCTGCAGAGCAAACTACTTTTATTGTCAGCAGCCAAAATTTCGGTTCTTCTTGCATTGCTTCTTGCCGACAATGGAATACCTTGAATTGCGGCAACAACATCCTTTTTCTCTTCAAAAAGTGTCGCGGCCACTTCCAACATACATTTTTTTACTACCTCAGAGTTTGAAAATGGCTTCTGGTGTTTATTAAGCGTCCAACACACACGCAACGCTGCTTCTGCAGATTTTTCTTGCTCCCTCATAGAGCGAACTAGTAAGAGCGTGCTTTTTTTGTAAGACGCTAGATATGCCTGGAGTTTTTCTTGACTAGCTTCACTACCCAGAGGAAAATTCTTATGGAACTGCTGATGAGTTGTTTCGTAGTGTCGCTTTAAATTGCCACTTTTGACAAGAGCGACAGTTCTGTAGCATATGAGGCAAACTGGAACAGCTTCAGGCCTAACAGGCAGCGTAAAACAATATTGTTCAGTCCACTCAGTCAAAACCTTCCTATTTTCACTATCAACTTTACGCTTTTTAGGATCCATATCTATGAAAACGAAACGTTATAAGTTTCGATAATAACAAAACGCCCAGTACGAGGTCGCAACAACTACTGTTGAAGTGATTCGACGACCGCTTTCGTGTCAAAGTGTATGCTGGCGCACAGCAAAGGACCGCACCGCAAAAGTTAGGCGCTTCCATTGCCAAGGTCGCCTCCGCCGAGTAGACCCGACCGAAAGATATGTTTCATAAAGTCGTTAGGGTTTCGTTTGAGTTACGCCTGCTCTGATGAAATAAAAATAATTTCATTAAATAAAAATAATAAGGGTGGCGCTCAAACTTATAGATTCTATAAGTTTGATTCTAAAACATTTTTCTATAATATAGAAAAATATTTTTTAAATAATTTGATTCATTTATTTTATACTGTCAAAAAATTGTTGGCGGTCCAGTTTTTGACCTTCCGCGGTCTGGACCTGGACCGAGGTCCGCCAGTTGCCGACCACCGCAATAGGGTATTTTTCTGCTTTAGTTTTCAGAATTCGAGCATCTTCTATGGAGCTTTATAAATATCGGTCTGTACCTTATAAGGTACGCAGCGATCGACATGGGTCATTGAAGTTTAAGGAGCCCTTCGTCGTGCTGAATGACATCAAGAGTTCTTAAAAAATTGAAACCTTTAAATTTCATAACTTTTATACATAAATCAAGATTTTGCTTTGGTTTGCAAATTATTGCTTTTGGTATAAAAGTTGAACAAAAACTTTTGAATCTGGTAGTAGTTGGTGCTATAAGTAACGTATAAGAAATGACATGAAAGGCATCCGCCTCTCATATCATTTCCTATAAGCTTAAGAATTTTGGTCACCTTTTAACTGCCAATAGAAATATATAGAAAAAAAGTAAAAAAAAGTCCTTATTATAGGATCTCAATTTTTCTATTTAAATATGTTGTATATATAAAATTAAGCTGAAAATGCTGCCAACATAAATCTAGCATTAAAATATTTCGTTAATAACAGTATAAACAGTTGATTAAAAGTATCTTGTTGATTAAACATTTAGTTGATTAAAACAATCTAGTTAAGCAAAACTATTTAATTGCAGATTATTTTACACAGTTAAAAATTATATTTCCTGATCACATTTTGCTTTGATGCCATATCCTACCTTCGAAAATTTTTTTCACGTCTACGATTCTTAAACTATCTTACTTCAAAACGAAAATCCATCCTAAACATCTTATCATACATTCTTAAAATTTAATCTTCCTGTAGAAAATTTTAGAAGCTCCGAAGGGGACATCGCTTTGAGATATTTTAAAGCTTTTCATACCGTGATATTCAGAAGCTGTTGACAACTATTGTTGGCAACTATTGGTTTCCTTGAAATGGAATTCTTATTTGGGAATCTACCTGTTTAAATCAAAAGTTAATTTTCTTTGATTAAAACATTTACAAACGTTCATTTTTTTAACACTTTACAACATTTTTGAAAAGTGTTTATGACTTTGTTCACTCTATCTGTCTGTCTGTTCGCACCATAACTGACGTTAAAATGACTATAATCGAAATGAAATTTTAGTATGTTGTTGAGGCGGTCTGTGGGATGGATATACGGGAATGTAAATTAATAATATCACCCAATTAATTTGAGATAAAACCCGGGTTGAAAAATGCCATGAACCCCATGGGACCTAATTTGTGAAACATTTTTTAAGCAAATTTAAAATTCACAAATTGCTTCGAAAGTTTTAGGAAATATTCAAATTATCCCATAAAATATATAAAAAAAAATTTCAGCAAAATATGTTTGGTAGTTTTTTAAATATAAATTAAAATAATAATTACACCCATATTATATGAAGAGATCACGTGACTCACTTCAACATAAAATGTGGCATCTGTCTTTTTTTCCAGTGTCAAAATTGGGATTTTTAAAGTTCTTTTTAATTTATATTTAGTGTTGCATCCATCCTAAAACCACTTTATTTTTGCATAAATTCTGTGCATCTATATTCTGATCCAAAGCAATTAAAACATTTTTGAGTTTAAATGATCATCAAACTTTGATTATTTCTACAATGAAGCCTAATTTTAACGTATGCAGAATGGAAACACACCAAGCTGTAATATGAGTTGTATAAGAATTATTTTAACGCAAAATTATTTAGCTCTGGAGTCTGGAATACAGCTGATATTAATGAAAAATTCATTGATTTTACATATAGATGCAGACGATTTTATAGCATTGCCTTTAGCGATGAAGTTTTAAGCATGAAGTTAGAAAGTGCTTTTATCTCCATGATTTTAAGTTTTTAAGTAAAATAAATTATTGTAGTATTGCGATAATTTTAAAATGTCACCGCTGAATGAGAGGAATGGAATAAAATTGTATGAATGAAATATTCACTACTTTTATACAGAGAGCCAGGCGATTTATATTTAGGTGACGTCATTTGAATAAAGTTAATTTCTTTTTTCGATGAAGTTTTAAGTTTTCAAATATCATAAATTATTGTAGTATTGCGATAATTTTAAAAATATCATCTCTGAATGCATCACATTTTAGAAATGCTTAAATAAAATTGCATTGCATTTGGAAAGTATTTCATGATCAATGCTTCATGCATGATTGACCTTGTTTATATATTCGGGCGTTGCAGCATATTTGACCTCGATTTGCGTATTTAGACAATTGGGTTTAAACACAGACTTCCAATTTAAAAGTTTGCTTTTTGTTGGAGACACAAAGATTTGCGAATAAAAAAAAAATCTTTAAGTAATATTGTCTAGGATCGCACAAATATTCTGCTCACGAAGGTTTTTATGTAAATACCAAGGCCCAAATGTGACCAAACGGTTTTCTTTCTCTCACTGGATTCCATTGGAATCCAGTGAGTGGACCTAACCATCCATGCCTGTAAGGGTTTATGAATCGTTTCATACGCTACAAGTCATGGTCAAAGTAGAAAAAGGAATCATATAAAGTATAACAAATAATCTAAGCCTTTATGGAGTCTTTATTAGGGTAGGATTTGAATCTATGAACATTTTTTAAAGTCAAGTGCTCTAACGCCAGTGTTACAAGGGCTCTTAAATCCTACACGATTGCCTGTAAAATCGTATCAGTCATCATATAAGCACATCGATAACCAACCTTAAAAAATGCACGCAACAAGCAAAATGAAAATTTTTTAATCGGAAATAACATCTACAGAACCGGCTTGGAAATCCTTAGTGATCCACCTATCTCCTCCGAAATTTGGTGCTGAACTCTATAAAAGGATATCTATAGCCAAATTTGAATAATATATGTTTCAAGGACATTTTTTGAACCAGAAGTAGAAACAGAACGCATTCGTTCGTTACTAATTCCCCCGCGGTGAAGGAGCGCCTACGCACCGCATCCACAAGACCCCCCCAGGGTATCCCATGGCGAAGGGGAGGGGATTTGCAGCTTCACTTTTATAGAGGCTCCCCGAAGAGCTGAAGTCTGACTTGGCCTCGACATGACAACATCCATGCCCGCTGGCGGGATTCGAACCCGCAACCCGGCAATCCAGCGATCAGACGGAAACGCATGCTCCTGACCGCTCGACCACCGGATTGGCGGCAAAGGAACTGAAAGTGGAAAAGTATCTGGAAGTGAAAAATTAATCATAAGTGAAAAGGAACTGAGAGTGGAAATTGTAAACTACTCTACCTTCTAAAGAATTTCATGTGGCATCCATATAAGTTATCATCTAACCTCTATTTATATTACCAATATTAAAAAAAAAAATAAATGCTTAAAGGAAAATAAAAATTTTTGAACCGAATTTGGTAAAATAAACGAAATGAAATCTTTAGTGATTACTCTGCTTCATCCAAAATTTAGCTTTATTTATAGTAGATCCTGAAAAATCAGCTTCATAACTTTTTTTTTTTGTAAAACAATGGTATTGCAAAAATGTTGCCACCAATCATCTTTCAAAACTTTTTTCCCTTTAAATCTCCCTAGAGAAAACTCAAGGAAAGCTGGAGGAGGCGTTCTTCTGAAGCATTTGACAGCTTATCACATCCTTACATATGCAAAAGATGTTGACAACCATTGTTCGGATTTCTTTGAAATTGAATTCCGATAGGAGAATCCGCTTGTTTGATTCAAAAGTTGAAGTAAACAAGCTTTCGTTTCCGAGATGTCTGTATCTATACAAAAGGTGGATTCTCAAGAAGGGACACAGCAGATAGATGTTTGTGTCTAAATTAGCATTCTAAACTTGATCAAACAATTGCTCAATAACTGCTGCGAATTGAATTCAATAAATGAAAATAAAAAGTTTGTAAATACAGCATACATACATAACTTTTTCAATTTATATATATATATATATATATATATATATATATATATATATATATATATATATATATATATATATATATATATATATATATATATAATACAAAAGTAATCACAGGAAGAAAACGTAGGCATACAAAAGTATAAAAAAAGGCTTAACGTAGATGGCGCAATGCTGCACAAGTACGTAAAGCAGTATATAGCAAATAAAAGTATTAAGGAAAAAATGGGAATCAAGCCCACGGGAAAGCATAAATGGCCGAGGGGGATTGTGACCCCTCGTTCTCGGTTATAGCATGCTATTACACCTAGGTAACACTCCCGAAACCAAATACTTTGCCGAAACTTGACCTCCGAAATGGTGTCGAGCACAAGACACTGACCGTGGAAGTGAGTACAAAACTCAAG
Organism: Amaurobius ferox; assembly: GCA_951213105.1. Lineage (NCBI taxonomy): Eukaryota > Metazoa > Arthropoda > Arachnida > Araneae > Amaurobiidae > Amaurobius > Amaurobius ferox. The sequence continues at coordinate 99,094,769 of OX578140.1, forward strand.
AATCGAAGAAAAGTCCGAAGTACAAAGCCGAAGTAAAACACATAATGAAAAAGGCCAAGAGTATGAGTGAGATTGCAATCCATATATAGCATTATACTACCACTAGGGTGTGCTATTAACAAGTTCCGTGTAGGTGAATCTCACAGTTACCATTTCCAAAATCGATGACATCATAGGTGTGTACAAGTTATATCCTTAAAATAAGCGTTTTTTACATCGTTGTATACAGTATTATAATAATGTCTAAGGAAATTTTCGGGATAATGTTTCTTGATAGCCTCTTGCATTATTATTCTGTCATTTTCAGTTCGATCGTTTTTGAAAGCATGGATTCTTTGATTGCGTATCAGATGATTGATTATAATATTTCGTAATATATTTTTACTCAAATTTGAGTTCCAATCGATAACGTGATTGATGCTGGTCTTGAAAGTATTTCTCTGGTCGTATAAAATGGTATATAAACAATTGTTTTTATCATAAAGGATATTAATATCCAGGAAATCAACTCGATTTTTATTTTCCATGTGTGTTTCTATGAGATCCAAGTTATCAGGGTAGAAACTGAAGTCAAATTCAGGCATTTGTTCGTATTGGCCCACAAGAATGTCATCCACGAAACGAAAGTATGGTATTTCATTTAATATGTGAGTGCCTTCCTCGTATTTATTCAGGTAGATGTCAGCAAGGAGTGAAGAACATCCTCCCCCCATTGGAATGCCTTTGACTTGCTGATAATAGTTGGTCCCGTTAAATAGTATATTTTAGAACAGAACAATCCTGATCATGGCTTTATATTTACTTAATATAATATATTCATGTAGTTCATAAATCTCATAAATCTCCAATAAAATAATAAGAAGATCATCAAGGTCAATATTATTAAAAAGATCTTTAAAATCGTAACTTCGGAAATTCATACGATCAGGGAAGAATTTGAGTTTGTTGAGTACTTCATAACTATTATTTACAATAATGGAACATTTATGCTTGATTTTTGTCATGACATGTTTCAGCAGAGCTAATAGTTTAGAATTAGCTATAGTCAGATAAGTCTTGAAACCGACAGTTACGGGACGGAATTTTACAGGGGTTTTATGAAGCTTCGGAATCAGGATGAGGTAAGGAAATTTAACTTGTTTTAAATCATAATCAATGCGTTTATATAAGGCCTTGATTTTATTTTCTATAGTACGGCCTGTAAGGTGTAATTTTGTATACATAAGTTCATCTTGATAATGATTACAAAGAAATTCCACGTAATATTTGATGCACGTAAGGGTATAATTAGAAAAGACCTTGTCGGTATAAGTTATTACATAATCGTTGCAATATTTATTCAAAATGTCTTCCTTGATCTTGCTTTGATTTTTGTCAGTACGTTGATTTTTATCAATACGTAAGCCATGATAATGAAAATTGAATAACCCCGTAATATTAAATTTCCATTCTTCAAATGCGTCCAATGGTACACTATATTTCACGGCCATCCTATATATAAAACCATTAAGATCCTTCTTGAAATTATTAACTACATTTGCAAATTCTTGAATACGGAATTTTGTTCCAAGTTGCAAAATAGACTTCAGGTTGGTATCTTGGATGAAATTCAAGTCCCCTGTTATGATGTGTCCATGATGACGATCGGTAAACACGCTGTTTTCGCAATCACATTCACTGGATTTGTACTTTTCTATATTTTGCCCAATTTGATTGTAGTTGAAAATTTTTCGACCATTCGTTTTAACAAATCTGTAAGCCAATTTAATTTCGATGTTAGGTATGGGCATAAGGTGAGACATGTCTTTCAAGAATGCTTTAAGAGGTATTTGATCATAAGTTTTGTTTCTGAATGTCGTAACGAAATATTCTTTATTTGCCTGCTTTTTTTCCTGCGTAGTCAAGTCTCACCTTATGCCCATACCTAACGAAATTAAATTGGCTTACAGATTTATTAAGACGAATAGTCGAAAAATTTTCAACTACAATCAAATTGGGCAAAATATAGAAAAGTACAAATCCAGTGAATGTGATTGCGCAAACAGCGTGTTTACCGATCGTCATCATGGACACATCATAACAGGGGACTTGAATTTCATCCAAGATACCAACCTGAAGTCTATTTTGCAACTTGGAACAAAATTCCGTATTCAAGAATTTGCAAATGTTGTTAATAATTTCAAGAAGGATCTTAATGGCTTTATATATAGGATGGTCGTGAAATATAGTGTACCATTGGACGCATTTGAAGAATGGAAATTTAATATTACGGGGTTATTCAATTTTCATTATCATGGCTTACGTATTGATAAAAATCAACGTACTGACAAAAATCAAAGCAAGATCAAGGAAGACATTTTGAATAAATATTGCAACGATTATGTAATAACTTATACCGACAAGGTCTTTTCTAATTATACCCTTACGTGCATCAAATATTACGTGGAATTTCTTTGTAATCATTATCAAGATGAACTTATGTATACAAAATTACACCTTACAGGCCGTACTATAGAAAATAAAATCAAGGCCTTATATAAACGCATTGATTATGATTTAAAACAAGTTAAATTTCCTTACCTCATCCTGATTCCGAAGCTTCATAAAACCCCTGTAAAATTCCGTCCCGTAACTGTCGGTTTCAAGACTTATCTGACTATAGCTAATTCTAAACTATTAGCTCTGCTGAAACATGTCATGACAAAAATCAAGCATAAATGTTCCATTATTGTAAATAATAGTTATGAAGTACTCAACAAACTCAAATTCTTCCCTGATCGTATGAATTTCCGAAGTTACGATTTTAAAGATCTTTTTAATAATATTGACCTTGATGATCTTCTTATTATTTTATTGGAGATTTATGAGATTTATGAACTACATGAATATATTATATTAAGTAAATATAAAGCCATGATCAGGATTGTTCTGTTCTAAAATATACTATTTAACGGGACCAACTATTATCAGCAAGTCAAAGGCATTCCAATGGGGGGAGGATGTTCTTCACTCCTTGCTGACATCTACCTGAATAAATACGAGGAAGGCACTCACATATTAAATGAAATACCATACTTTCGTTTCGTGGATGACATTCTTGTGGGCCAATACGAACAAATGCCTGAATTTGACTTCAGTTTCTACCCTGATAACTTGGATCTCATAGAAACACGCATGGAAAATAAAAATCGAGTTGATTTCCTGGATATTAGTATCCTTTACGATAAAAACAATTGTTTATATACCATTTTATACGACCAGAGAAATACTTTCAAGACCAGCATCAATCACGTTATCGATTGGAACTCAAATTTGAGTAAAAATATATTACGAAATATTATAATCAATCATCTGATACGCAATCAAAGAATCCATGCTTTCAAAAGCGATCGAACTGAAAATGACAGAATAATAATGCAAGAGGCTATCAAGAAACATTATCCCGCAAATTTCCTTAGACATTATTATAATACTGTATACAACGATGTAAAAAACGCTTATTTTAAGGATATAACTTGTACACACCTATGATGTCATCGATTTTGGAAATGGTAACTGTGAGATTCACCTACACGGAACTTGTTAATAGCACACCTTAGTGGTAGTATAATGCTATATATGGATTGCAATCTCACTCATACTCTTGGCCTTTTCCATTATGTGTTTTACTTCGGCTTTGTACTTCGGACTTTTCTTCGATTCTTGAGTTTTGTACTCACTTCCACGGTCAGTGTCTTGTGCTCGACACCATTTCGGAGGTCAAGTTTCGGCAAAGTATTTGGTTCCGGAAGTGTTACCTAGGTGTAATAGCATGCTATAACCGGGAACGAGGGGTCACAATCCCCCTCGGCCACTTATGCTTTCCCGTTGGCTTGATTCCCATTTTTTCCTTAATACTTTTATTTGCTATATATATATATATATATATATATATATATATATATATATGGCAGCAGTCGACTTTGCTCCTGCCAAAGACATCGATCGAAGATGCTAGGATACGCGAATTATAAGTTCGGAGAGGAAGTTAGCTTTTGCTCTAACCTTATAATGTAGGTCACCGGGTCCCCGAGTTCAGGTCCGGCTCTTGATCAATTCCTACATATATATATATATATATATATATATATATATATATATATATATATATATATATATATATATATATACATATATATATATATATACATATATATATATATATACATATATATATATATATAATATGCAATATATATATATATGTATGTGTGTGTGTGCTCTCTGTGTGTATGTGTGTGTCTCTTTATACAATGTATATATCCACTCTAACTAGAAACTAATTGACCAAATTTCATAAAAGTTGGTAGGTAAGTCACTTATGTGGACCCTGGTGCTGATTAGATTTTGGTATGATCCGGGTTAAAAGAACCTGTCTACTTTTACAAAATGGCCTCAAAAATTGAATGCATTCACTCTAATCAAAAAACTATTTGACCACATTTCACAAAATTTGGTAGATAGGTCATTTGTCAGTTACCCTGGTGCTGATTAGATTTTGGTAGGATTCGGAAAAAAGAAACTTGCTTTTTTTTACGAAATGGCCCTCAAAAAATGTCAAAATCTAATATAAAAGACTATTCTCAAATGTATTAATTTAATGCTCGTATTATACTTAATTCTCGACGATGAAAAGAATGAGACTAACCCCATTACTCTAGTAATAGCAGTTCTCCAGATATTTTAGATTTTCCGCATTTTTACTACGCCGCCTTAGAAACCAGTTATCGAATTGAAATGATAATTGAATTAAAAGTGCAAATTCAGTGCGATTTCAAATAATTGTGTGTGTTATTTCCTTATGCAATAAAAGTCAATTTATAGAATTATTAAGGAAAAATACATGCATGGTTCAAGTGTATAATATGAGCTTATTTTTATTTCTGGTTCAAGTGTGTAAGTTTTCTTTTGTAACTGTTTTCTGTAAGTTTTCTCTCTGTTCAGCTGTTACAATTCGATCCAATAGTCAATCTCTTACGGTCATATTTTCTTCTTTTTTTCCCCCTCTGCGGTTTTGCGTGTGCTTTGTTTCGTGCCAGCCAGTTTGATTTTTCCCTTTCACTTTTTTCCGCGGCGTTGACAATTTCATTTTTCCTACCTTTAAGGGTGAGCGTCAGTAAATCTTCTGCCCTATCTTCGCTTTGTTAACTTTCGCGGCACACATATTTCGCCGAAATTCTGTTCAAACAGTTGCGAAATATTTCCTGAAAGATAAAATGCAATGTTTAGCTTATATTAAAACTAAATTTAATACCCAATAAAACATAGAATATATATTTTTTTATCTTAATCCAAAATATTTTTGGTGCTGCCATCTGTTGTCGTAATTTAATTCATACCGATTATTTTTATTTTTTAATGAAAATTTTTTAAAATCTAATCCTTCTAATACAGTATTAAATACAACAACAGATAATATATAATAATGCCACAATCTCGGAAAGGTAATTTCTCATTCTATAAATTTGATAAGGGGATCTGAATGTACATCACTGAGGACTGCAGTTTTGTCTTCAAGTTCCTTTGTCTTCCAGTTCAAGTCCAAGTTCAATTACGTTTCCGTGATTGTTGCATTATTATATATGATCTGTTGTTGTATTTAATAGCGTATTAGAAGGAATATACATTTAAAAATGTTCATTAAAAAATAAAAATATTTTGAATTAAAATAAAAAATATATTCTATGTTTTATTGGGTATTAAATTTAGTTTTAATATAATCTAAGCATTGCATTTTATGTTACAGAAAATATTTCGCAACTGTTTGAGCAGAATTTCGGAGAAATATGTGTGCCGCGAAAGTTAACAAAGCGCGGATAGGGCAGAAGATTTACTGACGCTCACCCTTAACATGTGCCATCCTTATTTGCCGACTTGGCTTGAATAAGTCGCGCTTCTTGTTTGTCCTGAAAAACAAACCTGTTATTTAATTTTTGAAATTGGATTTGACCAGTTTTTTGTATGTATGATGCATTTACGAAGTTTCTATTTTTAAATGTCTTTTTTAAATATTATGTATTGGCTTTTGAATTTATATTTATGGTTTTATAACTTTGGGTCGTAGTTTAATAAAATAAAACAGCTACAGTACTAGTCACTTTCATCAGTCACATTTATAGCTGTCACTTTTTAGCGAGGACTTGTTTAGCTGTAACTTTTTAGCAGGCACTATTTTTACAATTTTTAGCAGCCGTAGCTAAAAATAGACACTGATGGAACTGATAATACTTATATATAGAGCCCCAGTATATATGCGCATGACACTGTGATCCAGTACAACATTTAATTAACTATCTCAAAGCGTTCCTTCCCCTCCTCAACTCAGGGCTCTTAAAAAAATTCTGAGTTGAGTGGGAGTCCTGTTCTCAGGCTAGTTGAGGACAGAGCCTTAGAGCCCTGTCCTCAACTAGCCTGTTTCAAGGCTAGCCTGTCATCAAAGGCTATTTGAGGACAGCGCTTTAGAGCCCTGTCCTCAAATAGCTTTTGATAGTTAATCTCAAGTGTGGAATTTAATCACGAAATCGCGGTAAATAAGTATACCAAAAAAGAAAATCCTAATTCGTGTAATTATTGTCATAATCACATGATTTTTGCACAATGATTTATACGCTAATATTTCCATATATCCAATGTGAAGTAAATAGATATAACAATCATAAAGTTAGAATTTTGCATTCTTAAGTCCCACGCAATTGAAAAGTTTATCAGGCATCTATCTCGTGAATCTCCACTGTTGGCAACAATTCGTCATTCCTTCGATTGCATTCTTTTATTAATTTCAATTCCAAAAACGTTCGCCCTGCGCTTGTGCAGCGGGCCAAAGACAGACCAAAGTCCCTTATTAAAGGCGTATTACGCCTGCTGCGCAGGCATACTCAGATTGCATACGTTAATTGCATGCGCAAGCGCATAGAGAGATACGACTACAACAAGAAAGCTATTGAAAATTAAGAGCTTTTAAAAAAAGGGTCCAGACTACTCAGCAAAGGTGGGGTACGATTTGGCTCTGTGCCCGCACTGGCATGTCTTGCTTCGTTCATTTGCTAAAAAAAATAGCTAGCTGTTAATATCACAGCAAGTATTAATTAAATGTCAATTGCATTCTTATGTGGACTCTATATGTGAATATGAATGAGTTGTTTTGTTTTGACGAATAAAATTACTAACGCACCAAATCTTGATTTATGTGATGCCAATTCAATGTAATAAAATTGCAGTATTGCTTTATTCATTCATACATACATTTGGTGACTTTACATACTGTATACTTTACATACTGTATACTTTATAGACTTTACATACTTATATGGCAGTAGCATAGCGTAATATTTTTGACTGAGAAGACTAAGCGATTAGCATTTTAACTTGTAAAAGGTTTCTGCATTATAAATGAATTTATACTGGAATTCGCACTTTCAATAAGTTTTATATCCTTGGTGAGTAAAATAAAATAATTTGACATAAAAATGCTAAGAGTGAATGAAATGCCCAATATTTTAAAATATATTACCTATGTAAGATAAATTCATACAAAGTATAACATTTTAAATGGGGAAGGACACTCTTCCGCTTGCATATTCAAGATAACAAAGACCAGCATCGAGCTAGACGATGTTATACATTTTATTCTTGAGTTTACCCCCCTCCCCCTCCCCGTTCTACAGGCGCCCATGTATAAAAAAGTGCACTAAAAATGTGTAAGAAATCTGGAACATAAGCTTAGTTGAAAATTATTGTAGTCAACAATGTCCTTAAACAATATTGTATATTAATTATTTACAAATATTACAATTTGGTGACATTTTAAAAATTCGCTAAATGTGTTACTAAGTAGGATAGATGAACTGACAGACAAATGTTAACGAAACATCATTTCAGTACTCTTTCCTAAAAAAAAAAAAAATTAATTTCATGGATTTGCGTCGTTTTTATTAATTTGGCGACATTTGCGTCAATTTGGCAACGTTTAAGAAAAATTGCCAAGTTAGCGATATCCCGTCAAATTCGTAGATCTGAGATCTGAAGAATAAAACATCCTCATCCCGTTTGTATATACTAAATGAAAACACTAAAATTGTGTTAGAAGATATATATCCGTTCTACTCTTTTTCTGTTTCAAAAATCGGCTAAATGAGTTTATTGGCTGAACACAATATATGAGTTTATTAGCTAAACGCAATATATTAGCTTGAAAACTCTTTTTCCAAAATAATTGAAAGTTATGTACGCAGTCCGCAATTAATATAATTAAAAGAAAAATCAAACTGTTCATTTATAAGATATATTTTTACATCCATTTATTTATTATTCAAATCAAAAAATAATAATAAAAATTAGTAAACACATTTAATTTAATTGTGTTGCTGAGCAATATGATATAAGATAGAATCTTCCTCATAAAATGCTGATAATTAAATGACCATTTTGATTTCTTAATACTTTTCATTGTTGAGTAAGAGCCTGTGAAAAATTAACCATGGTGATAGGGTTTCCATTTAAATTCATGTTTTAAGCCTGTGATTTTTAAAAGTGACTGATTAGCGCAATAAATTCCCACCAAACTCAGAGATAAAATATTAATTCACTTTCACGTTTAATACACACGATTTCCAACCTTTTCGTTTGGAAGAACCAGGGAGTTGTTAGAAAGTAGAACTCCTAGGAAAAGTTTCGTTTTTTATTAATATCTCGACAACCCCTGGTCTTAGAAACGCAATACTCGGACTAAATGTAAGGTGGGGAGGGGGGGGGGGGGTGGCTATTTCAAGGTTGCCCACAAAATTTCATTAAATTCGGTACAGCCGTTCTCCCGTGATGATGAGACAAACAGACAGACAGACAGGCAGACGGACAAATAGATTATCCTTGTTATTTTGTGCAATTAAATTCAATTTAATGAATTATGAAGGGAATATAGAGAAAAAGAATTTAAGTCTGTAGGAAAAGTCTTGTGCTGCCCATATTGGATTTTCCTTACAGATGTTAATAGCCAAATTACTTTTGCGGGAAATATATGTTAATTTGACACTTCGAAATAGCTTTTGATGCTGTCATTAAGAAAAGCGCCAATTTTAATCATGTACAAATCGCCAAAAATGTGCACTGTCGATCTTGTGCATCATTAATTTCCTGTGAAGGAAGTAAAGGCAGCATGTAGCGAAAGTCATGTGTTGAAAACATCGGATTTTTTTATCATTTCATTTTCTTAGCGTTTTACGCTGTGATGTGCTTCTTCATTTTTACTTTCCTTATACACACAGTATAATGTATAAGGGAATGCATTGTGACGGCGTGGAACATTCAAATTCGAGTTTTAAACGGGAGAGCACTTTTTAAGCATTTCTGAATACGAATCAAACGTTTTTGAGGTGATGTCTGTGTGTGTGTCATTGAGTCTGTGGAGACGATATCTCACGAACGAATGGAGCGATCCGAACAAAATTTAGTACAAAAATCAAAATCAATGAATACAGGAAGCCAATTATTTTTACACGCAATCGAATGTTCAGAACCCTTCTAAATTTTAAAATGAAAGTTAAAAAAAACATCAAAAAACAAACATTCAGTAAAGTTACGTAAATAATCATTTCTTATGTAATTTTTCATTAGAAAGCGATTAACATAAACTTTAGAAGGCTAGCATGAACCGTTTTTCAGATATTGCACATTTTTTAAATAAATTTATCAAAATCACATATAATTAAAAAAATATTAACTATTGTGAAATCTGTTCACTTTTTATATATAATATTATGCGATACATTTATTATCATCATTCTCGTAGATCTAGCTCATTCCATTTATGAGAGAAGGCACTTTGGGTAATAGTTTTGTAATTTGACGCCATCAGTCGTTTATCTACCATAAGACTAACCTATTTCTTCATAAACAATGCTTGGTGAAATTTTAGCCGCGAATTTGGCGGAATATCGCCAACTTGGCCAGTTTTTAAATGTTGCTAACTTGACGAAAATATTGCTAAATTGATAAAAATGACGCTAAATCAATGTAAATGAAGACTAATTGATGAAAATTCAATATTTTGGAAATAATATAAGACTACTCCATCTGTAACGCTTATCAAAATTCTGGCGACAAAGTTTGGCGGCATATCGTAAACTTGGCGACTGTTTTAAATGTTGCCAAATTGATGAAACTGTTGCCAAATTGATAAAAATGTTATTAAATTAATAAAAATGTCTCCAAATTGATAAAAATGACGCCAAATAGAATGCAATATTTTGCAAATGTTTAATTCCGTCATATGATGGGCATACCTTTTATTATATAAGAGATAATCTTCTAAATATCGCCAACTTGGCGATATTTGGTCCCACATTGACGAAAATATCGTCAAAATTGTAAAAATGACGCCATGTTAATGAAAATGGTGACTAATTGACGAATTTATTATTAAAATACTTAAATATATGGACTATATTGCTTATTGAGTATGCTATCAATATTGGTAATTGGTAATTTAGAGTTACGTAAAATATAAGTTAATTGGGTACGAAATAGTTTTAGATGTTATCATCCGGATGTACAATTTACCGCACCAAATGTACAATTTAACGTTACAAACACTGTACCGTGGATCTTTTCATCACTTTTTCATAGTTGAAGAAGTAAATTTATTACATTATATAGGGAAAGTCATGTGCTGCCCACATCAGATTTTTTTTAATTGCGTGTAATCACGTTCTTATATCACTTAAAAATCCCAATCGGCCAGAACGAATCCACACCATCTCAGGTAACTATTTATAAGTAATTATAGAAAAGTAATTATTTCCATCCCCATTTCATTTGAAGCTTATCGAAATACCCATAATGATGTTAAATAATTGCACAATACGAGAATATGGAATTTGCAAATGAGAATTGCGAATCTGTATAAGCGCAATGTTGATGGGTCGAATGAGATTAAGCAGTTACGGTATTACACATGAATGTGAAGGCCATTTTAAGCCTCAGTTTATGATATGGATAATTTAAAAGGGATTATGTCGAGGTGTGTGTTTATTTTATAGTAATGAATAGATTTTGTACATTAAAGTAAACTGAATTCCATACTTCTTTTGACGTTATTAGTGTATGAGGTCCAAATATACGTTTGAAATTCGAATATTACAAAAAATGTAAACAGTTTGGGCGCTTATATTAGAACTTAATATGTAAACACAGAAACATTTATCACTTGTGTTTGCCGGAAATAGAGTACCATTTATGAATATATAAATATGATTTCAATATTTCAATATTTTGAACAACATGCTCCAAAATTTTTTATTTTCCCTACAATACATGGTAATGCATACGGAAAATATCGGAAGCGTGGAAAATTGGAGTTCATGTTTTCGACTGATTTACACGTTTCGGGGGACTCAGAACACGATAAACATATTTTTAGCATGACGTCTGTATGTGTGTGCGTGCGTGTGTCTGTTTGTGTGTGTATGTGTGTGCGCGTGTGTGTATGTGTGTGTCTGTATGTGTGTTTGTGTGTGTGTCTGTTTGCGAGTGTGTGTGTCAAGTGTGAAAGTCAAGTACTGTCGACATCAGATTAGTTTTTCTTTGTCCGAGCGAATTTATTGCTCCACATTGTTTACTTTCACTCAGATCTTCTAAGAAAATACGATTCTTTGATCAACATATTTTTTTTTTACATAGCTCTTACTGGTTTTGAGTTATCGTTTCTTATCGAGATAAAGAAAATTGAAATTTTTCCTTTCAAAGACAGCAATCCTTATATCTTGAAAACTAAAAGATCTATGAACAGTACAGAAAAAGTTTGCAGCCCTTTTAAAATATTAATCGATTAATGATTAACCGATTAACCGATTAATGATTCATAACCTAATTTAGGTCTCACAAGATAGATAAATAATATAATCTCAGTTTTATAATGATGACTATGAGAATTTTTAATCAAGAACCCAAAACTTCCAAAAGAATTCAAAGTTATTTGTCTTATATGTTCATTAAAAGAAAATTTACAATCAAATATCATAACTTAATCAAATATCATAACATAAACAAAACTTTGACAGTGATTTAATTTATTTTTCCACAGCATAATTATTAATAAAAATAATGGACTTAAGTGAAAAACTCATGAAAACAGATTTACAAAAGCTTAAATATAAGTGATTATGCCAGCACCATAAAATCAAACTATCTAAATCATCCTGAATTGCAATACAATAATCAATTGTTACAATGTATTCACGCATTTTAAGGTCAAAGAAAACAAGACTCACTTTGAATGAATTAAAATACCAGGTAGATCATTAATGAATAAAATAAACAATAAACGTCACAACCTCGACAACTGCTCAAAACAACAGTTACCTAAGAAATGAACAATTACGTACTAATGTAAGAATAAATTACAAAGCCCAAACTAAAATTCAAGCTTACTAATTTTCTACACGAAATGCCAAATATTAATTTTTAAAATAGTTTAATATATGAACTATATTTCTGAGCTGACGATAATTTTTCTTACAGCTTTTAATAGCCAAATTGCATTTGCGCTAAATATAAGTTAATTTGTCACTTCAAAAGGCTGTCATCAAGAAAAACGACAAATTTTAACATCCCAACTCAAATTGAAATCCTGTAAAGAGCCTTGCTACTCCAATCAGGAATCGAACCTCGGATCTCTGAACTGACCAGCCGACGCTCTACCGTTGAGTTACTGGGACGAAATTGCAAGCTCTTATCGTCCAAGTGGACTCTGCATTTTTCACCCTATAATGTCAGATTTTCGGGTAACTGACAATATACCACCAATGTACCATACTTGACAATGTACCACATCTGGAGAGGAAGGGTGTAAATTGTCCCAAGGAGGACTAATGACGTCACGAATGAAAAACAATTGTATCGCGGCTGTTTTTTACAACAATGATTGAAACTATTAAGTCTATTGACCATTGAGCCATGAATAAATCCTTTTATGCATGATTATGTCAAATTTTGTTCTATGTTGCCATGTTAAAAAAATCAGATGTGGGCAACACATGACTTTCCTTATATAATGCAATGAATTTACCACTTTTACAGTAATAAAATAGGTTTTTCTTATAGTAGATACTTATATGCTTTCCAAACTATTGAATTTTCGACGATTAGTCGTCATTTTCTTTGATTTAGCGTCATTTTTATCCATTTGGCGAGATTTTTGTTAATTTAGCAACATTTAAAAAAAATCGCCAAATTGGCGACATTCCGACATATTCGTCGCCAAAATCTCGCCAAGCGTTATGGACGGAGAAATAACTTATTCTTATAGCAGATAAATGATTATTGCCTTTCAAATACAAAAGTATTACTCAAAGTATCTTTTCTCATGAATGGAACGAACTAGATCCACGAGAATGATGTTACCCAATTTATCTCATGATATTACATATGAAAAGTGAACATATTTCTCAACAGCTAATATTTTTTTTATTTATGGGATTTTTTGATAAATTTATTTGAAAAATGCGCAATATCTCAAAAACGGTTCATGCTAGCGTTCTAAAGTTTATGTCAATCGTTTTCTAAGGAAAAATTACATAAGAAATGTCTATTTGCGTAACATTATTAAAGGTTTTGATTTTTTGATGATTTTTTCAAAACTTCACTCGAAAATTTAGGGGAGTTCTGAACATTCGATTACGTTTAAAAACAATAGGCTTCCAGTATTCATGGATTGTTATTTTTGTACCAAATTTCATTTGAATCGCTCCATTCGTTCGTGAGATATCGTCTCCACAGACCCACTGACACACACACACATACTTTCACACACACACACACACACACATACTTTCACACACACACACACACATACTTTCACACACACACACACACACACATACTTTCACACACACACACACACACACAGACATCACTTCAAAAATGTTTGATTCGTGATCAGGGATGCTTGAAAAGTGCTCTCCCGTCGAAAACTCAAATTCGAATTTTCGAACGCGTCACAATACTTTCCTTATACATTATGTATATAAGGAAAGTAAAAATATAAAACTTAAAATAAAATTCAAAGTTTTGGCTCGAATTTAACAAAAAAACTTCTATTTAGTTCTAGATTTTTTGATAGCAAAGCCAGATACAAAGTTTCATGAAAATCCATTAATATTTGCAGCTGCTATTGTGTACACAAGAAATCGACCACAGATTGACAGACAGACAGACAGGCGGACATCACTTCAAAAATAGTCAAAACGTGTCCAGAAGGACTTAAAACACATATTGTCATCAAAATCTCGAAATCGAAGACTTCGGGAAAACAATACTTTTTACGTACGATAAAGTAAAAATCACAATCGGTCAGAACGAATCTCAGACCTACCCGTCCATGTCAGGTAATTCCTTATAAGTAATTAATATAAAAGTAATGATTTCCCATCCCCATTTCATTCGAAGCTTACCGCGATACCCATAATGATGTTATATGATTACATAATACGAAGTTATGTAATTTGCAAATGAGAGCTGTGAATCCGTATGAGTCCAATGTTGATGGGACGAATGAGATTACGCAGTTACGGTATTATAAATGACTCTGAAGGCCACTTTAAGCCTCAATTTATGATATGGATAATTTAAAAGCGATCATGCTGAGGTGCGGGTTTATTTGATAGCAATAAATAGATTTTGTACATTGAAATAAACTGAATTCTATGACGTCTGAATTCTATGACGTCTATATGACGTCTAGGCTGAAATGGGATTGTTACAAAAAATGTAAACACGTTTGGGTTGCTTATATCTCAGCCTAAAAGATAAAATATGTAAACATTTTTTACTTATTTTATCGGAAATAGGGTAAATATTAGGAATATATAAAAGTAATTTCAATATTTTAATACTTTGAACAATTTTTTTTTCAAAATTCTATATCCTTTGTCCAAGCGAGTTTTGACTCGAAATATCTTCTAAACCAGTCGTGCACAACCCGCGGCCCGCGGGCCGCATGCGGCCCTCGGCCTAATCGTGTACGGCCCGCCGCCACCCTCAGCTTGGCGAACACATAAAAAAAATTCCAAGACTTTCGCAAAAAAAAAAGAACATCTGCATCATAACATTTTACAAAAAAACATTTTATGTCAAATTTTCTTTAAGACTAGCAGAAAATCTGCAAAATGAGTTCAGTCGTCGATTTCAAGATATCAAAAAACTTGAGAAATCTTTGGAAGTGTTTGCAATACCATTCGCAACAAATATTGAAAAAGCGCCCGTTAATTTTCAAATGGAGCTTATCGAAATTCAGAGTAACTCCGAAATGAAATCTAAATTTTCCGAAGTTTCTTTGCTAGCATTTTACAGAAATTACTTGTCTTGTGAAATGGAAAAATTGAAAATTCACGTTCAAAAATCGATAACATTATTCGGGAGCACCTACTTCGGGAGCACCTGTGAACAATCATTTTCATTAATGAAACAAGTGAAATCAAGAGGCCGTTCTCGTCTAACTGATGAACACTTGGCTGGAAACTTACGGATCGCTGTATCCAACATTGAACCAGACATTGAAAGAATAATGAAAACCGAACAATGGCAAATTTCCCACTAGCTCTACAAAAAATAAAAGGATTTTAGCGATGTCTGTATGTTTTTGAAGTGAGTTGTTTTGTTCATTTCTGTATTTGTTTTTAATTTTCACTTTTAATTTTTTGTTTCGGTATTTACTAAAATATATTGCTGGATGGTACCCCCCCCCCCCTCCTTGCGGCCCGCCGTTGCTTAGTCCATATGAAATTGGCCCGCAGGTGCTGAAAGGTTGTGCACCCCTGTTCTAAACTATAAAGGATAGATGTAAACAATAAGCAAAAAAAAAAAATTTGCATTGCACAGTTTAGTTGCTAGATCAATAATTTTTTGTGCTGCTATCCTTTTTGAATAATCGTCTTATCGAGTTGAATAAAAATGAAAATGTTTGTTTTAAAGACTGTAATATTTATATCTTACAAACTAAAAGTGACATCTATATGAACAGTACAAAAGTAATTTATAGAACTTTATACGCCTTATAAGGATATTTAAGCTGATTTTTGATCGGATTTTTTTGTTTTCGAAATACATGAACGAAACTTGCAATTGTTCCTATAGAATCCACTAAACTACTAAAAATTGTATAAGAAGGATTTTTTAGTTTTGCTAGATGTTAATCACGCAAAGCCATTTCGTGTCCATCGGATTAGAGCAGCCATACTCAATCTGTGGCCCACGGGCCGCATCCGGCCCGCCGAGCTTTTGTGAGTGGCCCGTTAAAGACAGTCTGCGAATTTGACGAATTTATTGAAAAACAATACACACCTGGAAGTTGTGGCACTTCCCAGCAGTCCAAACAGTTACCTTACACCTTTCTGGTAGATCGGACGGTCTGGGTCTCAACAACAACAACAACACCTGGAAGTTATTTTTAAAGAAAAGAGGGAGGAAAAGGAGTACGCCGAATTTTGGAAAATAGTGCCCGAACAGTATAAGACTGTACAAAAATGTTCTCAAATTTTGCTCACGTTGTTCGCATCAACGTATCTTTGTGAATCGTCCTACTCGAAAATGAAATATGCAAAGAATATATATAGAAACCGGCTTACTGATTCTCATCTGGATGGCATTTTAAGAGTAGCATGTAGCAGCTACAAGCCTGATTTAAATAAGATTTTTAAAAAGAGTTCATAATATCAACGGTCTCATTAGTTACATTCCTTGATCAATAAATACTTGGGCTTATTTAGGTTTTTTTCATTAATCCTTATGTTGCGGCCCGTGTGAAATAGCCGTCATGTGTATGTTGTTGTTGAAACCCAGACCGTCCGACCTACCAGAAAGGTGTAAGGTAACTGTTTGGACGGTCGGGAAGTGCCACCCAATTTAGACCGGAACCCAGTGGGGGAGGCATCCACAGGGACCGTACCCTCCTTCCCCTACCACCAACCTCTCGGAAGGACTTTCGGACCCACATGTTTAACGTGATCGTACTCCACATGAACACGGCGGCAGTATAGGCAGTGGCTGGAATCGAACCCGGGCCTACCGAGTGCAACTCCAGCGCGCTAACCAATGGGCTACCGCGCTCCATCATGGCCCAAAATACCATTAATTAATAAAAAAAAATAGAAAAAAATAGAAAAAAAAGGTTGAGTTTGGCTGGACTAGAGCAACCCCGATTTTCGAAGCATATTTTGCAGGACTGAATTTTATCATAAAATATAAATTGCAAAACTATTGAAGCAATGGAACGAAGCGACTGAGTTTTTATTATTTATTGATATTTTATTTCTCATTGATATCCAGAACTCATTTAGATATATATTTTATCATATGTTGTTTTTAAAGTCTTGTAACAAGATTGCTGAATGAGATTTTCTTCCACTATCTTCTGAACTGCCTGGATCTAACTGTTCTTCTTCGGCCCAGACCGTCCAACCTACCCGAAGATGCAAGGTATCTGTTTGGACGGCTAGGAAGTACTACCCCATTTAGACCGGAATCCAGTGTGGGTGCGGCATCCACAGGGACCGTATATTTTTTCCCCTACCACCAATCTCTCGGAAGGACTTACGGATCCACATATTTAACTTCCCGTGCTCCGCATGAACACGGGGGCCGTTTGGGCAGAACCGGGAATCGAACTCGAGTCGTCCGAGTGCAATCCCCGCGCGCTAACCATTGGGCTGTCTCACCGGATCTAACTGTTCGCAAGTGTACTATGAAAGGCGAATATCCTTCAAAATTTAAAACCGTCTTCGGCGCCACTGTGAGTTCGCTACACCACCTCATGTTGTGGCGACCTAAAATTCGTTGCGATATTCATTAATTTACCGAAAAAAATATTATATAGTAAAAAAAAATATTTGTGTGACTGTGTGTGTGTTCTCGGTAGCGTAAAACTGAATCGTTGGACAGCAACGAAATTGGTTGCAGAGGTACTTCAGTTCCTTGTATGATGCACCTTGGCGAGATTTTATCAAAATTCGAATTAGGTTAAAAATAATAAACATTTAAAACCAATAAAATCCGTCGAAATTTCGACTGTAAAATAAGTTTTATTCTGGGCAGACGATAAAAGGTAAAATAGTAGATATTTGTCAAGAGGGAAAACAGCTGTCTATCTAACGAAGTCGATGTTATTTATCGGTTTTCTAGCTTTGCGAATTTAAAATGTAATATTCTTTTTTTATGTGGTATTATATTATCTTTATATAATACCACATATTTATTGTTCTTGAAAATGACTAAATTCTAATGAAGATTCGATAAGATAGCATTTAATGTTTTTTAACAAAATTGGCGAGGCGCGATTACGCCTATTGAAAAATTGAATGAATGAATTTAATTAATTCCCCGGAAACTTGAGGCACATCTTTAGTAGTACATAAAATATATATTATTTGAATTTTATTCGACTTGAAGCTTTAAAGTTGTTTCTTTTTCATTTCGCGACTCTTCTTTTTAATTTTGCGCATGTTGAAATGTCACCAGACCGCCCCTAAAAAAAATTGCGATATTTCGAAAATGATTTATTACAGACTAATGAGGTTGACTTTTATTCATTTCCTCATTAACATTTGAGTATAAACAAGTGTTTAAGCCATTCATTTAAGGGTATTTTGTCTGTTATCTCAGATTTTGTCGATTTTTGAAGACCATTTAGAAAAAAAGACAGATCAAAATCTAATCAGCACCAATGTAACCCATACGTGGGCCCCTACGAAATTTTTCAAACATTTTTTGATTTATTATGGATACATACATTACACATACACACAGACATATACATACAAGCGGATACACACACATACAGCTAAACGGATACACTCACACACATACACACAAGCGGATGCACACATATACACACAAGCAAGCACACCCACCCACAGACATCACATTAAAAATAGTGTTGTTGTTGTTGTTGAGACCCAGACCGTCCGACCTACCAGAAAGGTGTAAGGTAACAGTTTGGACGGCCAGGAAGTGCCACCCAATTTAGACCGGTACCCAGTGGAGGAACCACCTCCTTCCCCTATCACCAACCGCTCGGAAGGACTTACGGACCCACATGTTTAACGTGATCGTACTCTGCATGAACACGGCGGCAGTTGTGGTAGCGTGCAAATCCAGCGCGCAAACCACCGGGCTACCGCGCCCGAAATATGCCAACAGCACGCGGTGTTCCCAGGTGGTCACCCACCCAAGTACTAACCGCGCCCGATGCTGCTTGACTTCGGTGATCTAACGAGAACCGGTGTTTTCAGCACGGTAGAGCCGTTGGAATTAAAAATAGTGTATCCGTGTTCTAGATAACAGGCAAAAATTCGAGTTTTAATTTAAAACTTCCTTCCAATATTTCCCATTGCATTGTAGGGGTATTTTAGGGAACGAAAAATAATATTTTCAATATCTGATGCAGTTTTCCTATCCTATTTCATTGTAAGTCCTAAATGTGAAAGACATTTTCTTGCTATCAAGTTCTATAACTTATTCATCCCTTAAAGAAATTCCAAGATATTATTTCTGCTATTGCACTTCGTGGGCTGTCATTGGAAAGAAATTCAAATAAACTCAGAGTGACATTATTGAGATGCCTTTTCTAAAAAGCTGCCAGTCTTTCAAACCTTTTAAACAAATACATTATTCAAAATTTATTGTTCCGTGAAAGTTATTTTTGTACATAATTTTTTTTGCTTAAATTAAACATAAATATCTATCAAAATGCAAATTTACGTTTATTGAGGGGCATTTTTGAATATTTTATATAGGAGTTGATCGAAATTTTCATTTATGTTTTATTTATATTTCATTTTTGTGTCAAGTTTTGATTAAACTACGCACCCGTCTGAAATCAGATTTCGCACACTTATAGAATATTATAAAAATACGAAAACGTTACCTGTGTGTGTGTGTGTGCTATGCGCAGTAAGTATATACACAAACATTTTGTGCTATGCAGTTTATTTAATCGGTTTCGCTCTAAACTCTTCAACATATTGAAACAAACATTGATAGAAAATTAGACTGGTGAATACAAAGCCGCTTTCTTATTAAATTTTTTCCGTCGTGTGTAATTTATGCAAGCTTATTTTGCACTTTCTTACGTTTTCGAAACTACACAACCGATTGAATCCAAATTTGTTACAAATGACATCTCATGAATATGACTGTTACATAAATGCGAATTTTCCTTATGTGGTTACTGTTTTTGATATAAAAATAGAACTACAAAATTTCGCCTGGGATGTCGGTGAGTATAACCATAGTATTCCTTGAACATGAAAAATTGGTGTCTGCAAAATGTAGATCGCTGAATTTTAAGATCTAGAAGCACTTTTGGAGGGTTCAATTAACAGAGTTGTGGTATTGATTTGTCAGGGATGCTTTATCAAGGTTATATACTCAGAAAATACAAAGTAAGTGACGGAATCACTCCTCTAACAAACATGTATTTTATTATTACTTTCCCTACACATGATACATAATGAAACCAAATTAGATTCTTCATAGCAAAAGTTAAGCACACATCCACAACAGAAGGTCTTTATTTTACTTCCTATAAGACGTACAAAAATTTTTAAAAAAATTTTTGTACGTCTTATAGGAAGTAAAATAAAGACCTTCTGTTGAGGATGTGTGCTTAATTTTTGCTATTATAACATCAGACGTGATGCCAAATTATTTATATATATAGATTCTTCATAGTATGTATGCTATTGTGACGAGGTTGAGAATTATGATTCGAATTCCCGACGAAAGAGCCCGTTTAAAGCGATCTTGAGCTTGAAACGTTTTCGATGTCATATCTTTGTGTGTGTAGGCATGTTAGTGTGTGTGTGTGTGTGTGTGCTTATGTGTGTGTGTGCTTATGTGTGTGTGTGTGCTTGTGTGTGCTTGTGTGCGCTTGTGTGTGCTTGTGTGTGCTTGTGTGTGCTTGTGTCTGCTTGTGTGTGCTTGTGTTAATGTGTGTGTGTGCTTGTGTTAATGTGTGTGTGTGTTAGTAGATGTGCCTGTGAAACTGTGGGCGCAATATCTCACGAACAAATGAAATGTAGCGGAAATAATTGTGTACGATTATTACAATCAGTGAATACTGCTTAGAACTTTATAGATAACGCAACCAAATGTTTAGAAGCCCCCACCCCACTCAATTTTTGAATGAAATTTGAAAGAATTATAAACAGATCAGGACCACGAATAATTCTAAACACATAATTATTTAGGACGTAATGTTTCATTAGAAAACGAATAACTCCGATTGTAGAACGCTAGCACGAATCGTTCTCGAAATATTGAACGTTTTTAAAATAAATTTATCAAAATATTACATGAAATTATAAAAAATAGTAAGTATCATTCCATATGTCCATTTTCCACATGCACTATTATAAAAAAAATCTGTTACCATTATTGTCATGGATTTATTTCCGTGGATTCAATCCCTTTATGAGAGAAGATACAGAGTGATTTTTAAAAAACTTTGCCGATATATGAGCCCCTAGCGATCACACCGTTCAAGGAAACGGAAATAAATTTTGGATGCAGGTATTTTAAGGCATGCGCTCAAGAATGATGTGAAAAAACAACAGCCCTGCTCTCACAGTTAGGGTTACAGTGACGCAATTTCGAAACTTTCAAATGGTAACACCTACTTCTTTTTTTATTGGAATGTGATCTTCAGTAAAAAACCATGAATGGCGTTGAAACGGTACCTGCAGCACGAAACACAGAGACTTCTTAGGCAGAGACTAAGAAAAAAGAGAAAACAACTGTGGCGTTCACCAGAACACGAATTATTAGCACGTCCCTAGATACCTTAGTGATATTTAAAAAAAATATATATAAATTACGTTTTTAGTTATTTTATATTGAAGTGCAATTTTGAGTGATGTTCATACAAATTAAGTCCCTTAGCAATCGAAAATATTATAATCATACCAATTTTTTTCAAAACTATTCACTTGCTCGTGAGATATCGCCTCAACAGATTCACGGATAGACACACTAATATGCACACACGTATGTACGCACACAGGCATCGCCCCAAAAACTTTCGATTCGAGTTCAGGAATAAACGAAACATGCTCTTACCGTCGAGAAAACGGATTTGAATTTTCTACTCCGTCCGTAGCAATACTTTTCATATACAATACTAATTGGCTCCTCCGCCCCTTGCTCGCTACGCTCGCTAACCCCCAATATCTCGCTTCGCGAGCCCTTTCGTGTCGTCTGCTACGCAAGCGTAATACGGAAATAGGTACCGTCCTTCTGTACTAACATTCATCAGCTCCAGAACTCGCTTCGCTAGCTCTTCCAATCTGGATGGCGCACACGATCGCCTACGTGTCCCATGCTTGTGGATGCTAGCAGAATCCCGGGACTCCGCCCTGCATTGGCTGTCTCTCATTAACTCCGTAACTTCATTCCCGTACTTCGCCCCCTAATCGCTGCCGCTCACTGCCGCTCGCAGAACCCCGGGGATACGCCCTCCGTTGGTGCCGCTCATTAACCCCCGTAACTGGATTTGCGAGTCGGGTCGCATCGCTTCTATCTCGCTAAGATCGCTTCGCCAGTATTTTTGTGCCGCCTGCTACGCAGACGTAATGTATCCGTTGGGGGCCGACCCTTAATAACTGACATTGGTCAGCCATAGAGTTCGCTTTGCGAGCTCTTTCAATTCCGACCGGGCACACGATCGCTTACGTATCCCATGCTCGCTGAAGCTTGTAAAACCCCGATACTCATCCATCCATTGACCGCCACTTATTGATCGCAGCTCGCCACAGGCTTCATGTCCACGTGGGTGCTTCGTCTCATTATTAGCTGATACTTATCAACTCCCTTAACTTCGCGAACAATGTCAACAAGCTCAGCCCCCAATTTCGCCTACTCTCGCCAACTCCGAATTTCGCTTTGTGAGTTGGGAAGCTTCGTCTTCTACTTCCTGGCGCTCGCTGAGTCTGCATCGCGAATCCTTTCATGCCGCCTGCTATTAAGAACGATAGCTTACTGTATTAGGGAGAAACGGCAAAATTTCATAACTGTAGGCTTTTCTGCTTATTCGTAATACAATTTCATAGTACGTGTTACGCTTTCAGTATAGAGATATTTACAACAATAAAACATTTAATTGTTGCGCCATATAACTATGAAATCCTGATGCTCATGACAATAATGGTAGCGAAACGCTCTGTTTGTTTGTCAGAATAAACGATAAGTCATATGTTTGTCAACATTTCACATTTTCCTAAGTGCACTACTAACCTTGTAGTCATGTTTAGAAATAAATATCTATACTTTTAAAGTTTTTAATGTTTCAATAACTCAGTCCTTGCCTATTTTGTAACGTTTCTGCCAGAAACCAATGGGAAAGATGTTAGCAAGTGTCTCGACCAATTAAATCTTCTCTGGTAGAGAAGGAAAATTCACTTCAGAAGTGCATAAAAAATTGAATAACTCATTAACTAAATCGAAATTTAAAAAAAGGGGCTGCGCCCTGCAAAAATTCAACTACGTAGGTACATGACAACAAAAATTGGAGGTCTTCGTATTGCTAGTCTGTCTAGGACGTGAACTCGCAGCTCAAAAACTCTTCCTTTGACTTTGATATATGGACATTAAATATTTACTAAACTAAATTTTAAATCAAAAAACGGTTTATAACAATGTATTCCCCTAATATTTCTCTACAAATGTACTAACTTTCATATTTTTATATGTTATAGATTTTACGACACGTGACAGAGAAACTTGAGAAACGAAAAATGTGTCAAACAGATGCGACGTCAGTTACTTTTTTACTTTCCTTATATACATATAATGTATAAGGAAAGTATTGTGACGGGGTCGAAAATTCGAATTCAAATTCGACGGAAGAGCACATTTCAAGCATCCCTGAACATGAATCAGACGTTTTTGAGGTGATGTCTGTATGTATGTGTGTGCGCGTGTGTGTGTGTGTGTGCCGGTGAGTCTGTGGAGACGATAACTGACGAACGAATGGAGCGATGCGAACAAAATTTAGTACAAAAATTACAATCCGCGAATACTGGAAGCCTATTGTTTTTAAATACAATCGAATGTTCAGAACCCTCTTAAATTTTCGAGTGAAATTTTGAAAAAATCATCAAAAATAAAGTTACCTTACTTAAATAAAGAATTCTTTAATAAAGTTACGCAAAAAGACATGTCTTATGCAATGTATCCTTAGAAAACGATTAACATAAACTTTAGAACGCTAGCACGAACCGTTCTCGAGATATTGCACATTTTACAAATACATTTATCAAAATATCCCATAAATTAAAAAAATATATTTACTGCTGAGAAACATGTTCACTTCTCATATGTATATCATGCGATAAATTGGGTGACATCATTCTCGTGGATTTAGCTCGTTCCATTCATGAGAAAAGATACTTTGAGTAATAGTTTTGTATTTGAGCGCCAATAATCATTTATCTGCTATAAGAATAACTTATTTCTCCGTCCATAACGCTTGGTGATTTTAGTGATGAATTTGGCAAAATGTCGCCAACTTGGCGATTTTTTAAAATGTTGCCAAATTAATGAAAATCTCGCCAAATGGATAAACATGACGCTAAATCAATGAAAATGACGACTAATTGACGAAAATTCAATATCTTGGAAAGAATATAAGTATCTACTATAAGAATAACTTATTTTTTTTACTGTAAAAGTAGTAAATTCATTGCATTATATAAGGAAAGTCATGTGTTGCCCACATCAGCATTTTTTAATATAGAGAGATACTTTGCATATAGAAAAAAGAAAAATGCACTTATACGTTAAAATTTATGGATTTGAGCACAATTAAATTGAACCAAAAGATTGAGTTTAAAAATTTACTTTCCAGTTTGACATTTGCTTAAGATCGCTTGCATAAATTACATATTTAATGACTTTAAATAGGTAATATGTGACTTTAACCGTAAAATTAAGAATTCAAACGCATGCTTTATCAGACGAATATATGAGATGGTTTATATAATCTTTAATTCATATTTTTTTATTCCTTAATATTCACATTTGGTACGAATGTTTCAATCCTCCCATTGATCAGTGATTAACTTTTTTTCTGAAGATGAAGAAAATTCTTTAAAAGAATCCGCTATTATTTGCAGCTGGTGACATGATTAAGGAATTCGTATGCATGAAAACAAATTCAGCAAATGAAATGTGCTATTTCGTTATTCAAAAAGTAAAAAAAAATATTATATGTTCCTTTAAGGCAATTTTTTGATTTATAAAATTTCGTATACGCCTGGAAAAAATCCTTTAAGAATATATTTTATTGACGTGCAATGGATTTAACTTTCACATTTTATTTCAATTAAATGTTTCAGTATGGTATGAAAAGGAAGGAGGAGAACTTGATTTAAAATCAACGTTGAAAAAGTTAAGAAATGAAACCGTTAGAGAAAGATTTATTATAGAAGGTAAACGTAAAAGAAAATCGTCTCATGAATTTATAGCTATAGTGATAAAAAAAGATAGAAGGATATAAGTATATCTAAGAGAGAAAATAATAAGACATTATTAATTGAGAAGTAAAGGTAGACTAAAATAAAAAAATCTGATATAGGCAGCACATGACTTTCCCTGCAGACTTATATTCACGTTCTTTTTATTTTAATTACATTTAATTAACTTTTAATTCAATTTTCTCTCTCATTTGATAACTGGACTTCTTTTCAAAGGTGGCGTAGAGAAAATACGAAAAACTAAAATATCTCGAGAACGGCTAGTCCTAGTGTAATGGGTTGGTCTTATTCTTTTCTTCGTTAAAAATTACGTATTAAACACGCATTTTATGGATATATTTGAGCATACGTAGTTTTTTTTTTAGATTTTGGCGATTTTTGAGGGCCATTTTGCAAAAAAAGGCAGGTTATTTTTTCCGAATCATACTAAAATCTAATCAGCACCAGGGTGTCACACATGTGACTTACCTACCAAATTTTGTGGAATTCGGTCCATTAGTTTTTTAGCTAGAGTGGATACAAGCTTTTGCGGGCCATTTCGCCAAAAAAGGCGAGTTCTTGTATCCCAAATCATACCCAAAACTAATCAGCACCAGACTCGCTCACGAGTGACTTACCTACCAAATTTTATGACATTCGGTTCATTAGTTTTTTAGTTAGAGTGGATACAAAATCAGCACAGACAGATAGACACACACACACAGACGTCACGATAAAAATGATGGTATTTTTGTATTCTAGAGGTCTTGAAACGTGTAGATCTGTCGAAAACTCGAGTTGCGATTTTCGACATAATTCCAATACTTTCCCTATACATTACCATGTATTGTAGGGAAGTAAAAGGAAGATACAAAATACATATAAGACTAACGACAAATAATTAGTGAAAAACAAAATTAAATATTGCTACTCATGTTTTTGTTCATAAAACAGGGATAAATCATTTAAAAAAGAACAGTATAAAATAACTATTTTATTGGCAACAAATAAAGTTTTACGTTTAACATAATGCTCTTATTAAAAGGTTAAACTACAACCCTGGCTAGGTTTGGATCAAATATAAAACCAATCATCTTACTATTAAAAGTTTCAATGTATCCATCTATTTCTCGGGATCCAATTAGTGAATGCTTTATCTTAGAAGCTGATTTTTGTATTAAAATAAAGGTACAGGCTTAAGAGTTCTTTTAGGTTTTTAAAAGTTTAAGATGAAGTTCGTAGACTTTCAAATATTAGGGAAACAAGAAAGATCAATCATGCATAAAGCATTGATTATGAAACACTTTCCAACTTTGCAATTTTATTTAAACATCTTTAAATTGCGATACATTGCTCGGTAATATTTTTAAAATTAACACAATACTACATTAATTTATTATATTTGAAAACTTAAAACTTCATCGAAAAAAATGAACTTCATTCAAATGATGGCATTGAAATATAAATTGCCTGGTTTAAACATCTCTAAAATGCGATACATTCCTCGGTAATATTTTTAAAATTATCGTAATACTACAATAATTTATTATATTTGAAAACTTCATTGAAAACAAATGAACTTTTTTCAAATGACGTCATCGAAATATAAATCGCCTGGTTCTCTCTATAAAAGCAGCATTTCATTCAAAAACTATTTTCCATTCCTTTCATTCATCACAATACTATAATAATTTATTTTATTAAGAAACTTAAAACCATGGAGGTACAAGTAATTTAACTTTATCCTTAAAACTTCATCGAAAAAATCGTCTTCTTCTCTGTGTAAAATCAGTGAATGTTTCATTCATATCAGTTATATTGCAGACTCCATGAGCTAAATATGCGTTAAAGAAATGTAGAAATTCTTATACAACTCATTCTACATCTTTTGGTGTTTATATTTTCCATAAGTGAAAATTAGGCTTCATTGTAGGAATAATCAAAAGTTGATGATCATTTAAACTCAAATATATTGTAATTGCGTTGTTTCAGTATGTAGATGCACAGAATTTAAGCAAAAATAAAGCAGTTTTAGGACGGATACAACACTAAATATGAATTAAAAAGAACTTTAAAAATCACGATTTTGACACAAGATTGATGCTATATTTTATTTTGAAGTGGGTCACGCGATCTCTTTATATAATGGTCACGTTATCGCTTCATATAAAGGGTGTAATTATTATTTTAATTTTTATTTAAAAACTACTGAATATATTTTACTGAAATTTTTTTTATATATTTTATTGGATAATTTTAATATTTTCTAAAACTTTCGAAGCAATTTGAGAATTTTAAATTTGCTTTAAAAATGTTTGAAAAATTAGGTCCCATAGGGTTCAATGTATATCATTTTTTCAACCCGGGTTCAATCCAAAATTAATTGGGTGATTTTATTCTTTTTTATTCCCATAGGTCCCACAGACCATCTGAACAGCATACTAAAATTTGATTTTGATAAAGTCATTTTTACGACAGTTATCGTGATAACGGACAGATAGAGAGACAGACAGAATGAACAAATTGATAAACACTTTTCAACTATGTTGTAAAGTGTTAATAAAAGGAAAATGAAGAATTCATCGAAAATCATCATTAAATGTCTGTTTCCAGGATTTTACGAGTTGCAGTGAAGATAATTTATTTTAGATGAATCCTTGGCGAAGTGGTAAATTTATTTTCGTTGGCTAGGCAATTTTATTTAGTTTGGCTTAAAGCACATAACTGCCCTCATTGAAAATGGGTGAGTTGGGCGATTAGGAACAAGAATTCACCATTTCTCTTTTTATGGTAACATCATGTGATTTTCACACGTGGTTTGAAAATGCATTTGTGTTTTTTTTGCTGTTCGTGGTTTTTGCAGGAATTTTTCTTGATGTGTGTGTTTGTGTCGGGGGCAGCAGTATTGGTGTGAAGATTTAAAAATATACATTTGTTTTCCCTATTTTACCAAGAGAGTTAAGGCAATAAGAAATAAAATACATTTCCATTTTGTTTTTGGTCTAGTCATGCTAACTAGTCATGCTAACTAGTCATGATATGACCCCTGATTTTAATGACGACTTAACTATGACAATGAATCTAGTCTAGTATGGCAATGAATCTACCCTTATTTACACGATATAATTATGTTGTTATGACTATAATATAAAAATGAATCTTGTCAGAATATTAAAAAATCTGATTTTAGGGCAGCATATGACTTTCCCTATAGACTTAAATCCATTTTCTCTTTATTTACTTAATAATTAATTAAATTGAGTTTAATTGTCCAAAATAACACGCATAATTATTTGAAATTGCACTGAATTTGTTTCAATTTTATTACATATTTATACATATATATTACATATATATTTTATTGATGTGCAATGGATTTAACTATCGTATTTTATTTCAATTAAATGTTTTAGTATAATATGAAAAGGAGAGAGGGGAACTTGATTTAAAATCAACGTTGAAAAAAGGTAAAAAATGAAACCTTTGGAGAAATACTTAGTATAGACGATAAACGTGAAAGAAAATCATTTCATAAAATTATGGTATTAGTGGAAAGGAAAGATAGAAGGATATAAGTGTATCTAAGAGAGAAAATAATAAGATATTATTAATTAAGTAAAAGTAGAATAAAATGAAAAAATAAGATGTAAAATAAATTAAGACTAACTGGAAATAATTAGAGTGAAACAAAATTAAATATTGCTGTTCATAAAACAGGACTAAGTCTTTAAAAAATTACAGTATAAAATAAATATTTTATTGGCAACAAATTAAATTTTACGTTTAACATAATGCTCTTATTAACGGGTTACTCTGCAACCATGGCTAGGTTTAAATCAAATATAAATCCAATCGTCTTACTATTAAAAGTTTCAACGTATCTATCTATTTCCCGCGATCTAATTAATGAATGCTTTATCTTGGAAGCTGATTTTTGTATTAAAATAAAGGTACATACTTAGAGTTCAGCAGGGTTTAAAAAGCTTAAGACGAAGTTCGTAGACAACGAGGAAAATAAAAGGAAAATAAATAATTCATCGAAAATAATCCATAAATATCTGTTTTCAGGATTTTACGAGCTGCAGTGAAAATAATTCATTTTAGATGAATCCATGTCGAAGTGTTAAATTTAGTTTTCGTTCATTTGGTAATTTTATTTAGTTTGGCCATAACTGCCCGCATTTCAAATGGGGGTGAGTGAGGTGTTTAGGATCAAGAATTTAGCATTTCTCTTTTTTATGGTAACATCATGTGATTTTCACATGTAGTTTAAAAATGCTTTTACGGTTCGTGGTTATTGCATGAATTTTACTTTCCTTATATACATAATGTATAAGGAAAGTATTGTGACGGGGTCGAAAATTCGAAATCGAGTTTTCGACGAGAGAGCACGTTTCAAGCAACCCTGATCACGAATCAAACATTTTTGAAGTGATGTCTCTGTGTGTGTGTGTGTGTGTGTGTGTGTGTGTGTGTGAAAGTATGTGTGTGTGTGTGTGAAAGTATGTGTGTGTGTGTGTGTGTGTGTGTGTGTCAGTGAGTCAGTGAGACTGTGGAGACGATAACTCACGAACGAATGGACTGATTCGAACCAAATTTGATACAAAAATCACAATCCGTAAACACTGGAAGCCTATTGTTTTTATACGCAATCGAATGTTAAGAACACCCCTAAGTTTTCGAATGAAATTTTGAAAAAATAGTCAAAAAATCAAAACCACTTATAAAGTTACGCAAATAGACATTTCTTGTTGTTGATGTTGAAACCCAGACCGTCCGACCTACCAGAAAGGTGTAAGGTAACTGTTTGGACGGTCGGGAAGTGCCACCCAATTTAGACCGGAACCCAGTGGGGGAGGCATCCACAGGGACCGTACCCTCCTTCCCCTACCACCAACCTCTCGGAAGGACTTTCGGACCCACATGTTTAACGTGATCGTACTCCGCATGAACACGGCGGCAGTTTTGGCAGTGGCTGGAATCGAACCCGGGCCATTTTCTTGTTGTTGTTGTTGAAACCCAGACCGTCCGACCTACCAGAAAGGTGTAAGGTAACTGTTTGGACGGTCGGGAGGGCCATTTTCTTGTGTAATTTTTCTTGTGTAAGACATTTCTTGTGTAATTTTTCATTAGAAAACGATTGATATAAATTTTAGAACGCTAACATGAACCGTTCTTGAGATATTGCACATTTTTCAAAAACATTATCAGAAAGTCATATAAAATAAAAAAAAAATTTCCTCTTGAGAGACATGTTCACTTTTCAGTAATACCATGCGATAAATTGGATGACATCATTCTCGTGGATCTAGCTCTTTCCATTCATGAAAAAAGATACTTTTTGTAATACTTTTGTATTTGAACGCCAATAGTCATTTATCTGCTGTAAGAATAACTTATTTCTTTGTCCATTATACTTGGCGAGATTTTGGCGACGAATTTGGCGGAATGTCGCCAACTTGGCGACTTTTTGAAATGTTGCCAAATTAACGAAAATCTCGCCAAATGGATAAAAATGACGCTAAATCAATGAAATGACGACTAATTGTCGAAAATTCAATATCTTGGCAAAAATATTAGTATCTACTATGAGAAAAACCTATTTATTTTACTGTAAAAGTGGTAAATTCATTACATTATATAAGGAAAGTCATGTGTTGCCCACATCAGATTTTTCTTGATGTGTGTCTGTCTGGGAGGGGGCAGCATTGGTGTGAAGATTTTAAAACAAACATTTATTTTCCCTATTTTATCAGGAGTATTAAAATAATAAGAAGTAAAATACATTTCTATTTTGTTTCCGGTCTAGTCATGCTATCTAGTCATGATATGACCCCTGATTTCAATGATGACTTAACTATGACAATGAATGCAGTCTCTAGAATAGCAATGAATCTGCCCTTATTTTACACTATATAATTATGCAGTCTTGAATAAATTACGAAAACGAATCTTATCAGAATTTAAACAAGAAAAATCAATTATGCATAAAACATTCCAAAAAGCATTTTATGCATAAAGCACTTTCCAACTGCAATGCAATTTTATTTAAAAATCTCTAAAATGTGATACATTCAGAGCTGATATTTTATAATTTATTGTACTTGAAATCTTAAAATTTCATCGGAAAAGTCCATAGTTACACAATAATATTGAAATAACGTCATCGGAATATGAATCCCCTGCTTCTCTATTTAAAACCAATATATTTCATATCACTTATATTCCAGACTCCAGAGTAAATAATCTTACGTGAAAATTCTGCAGCAATTTTTATACAGCTCACCTTACAATCACTTGATGTGTTTACATTCTGCATGCTATATTATAGCATTAAATTCAGGCTTCGTTTTAGTAAAAATCAAAGTTTAGTGATCATTTAAAATAAATAATATTGAAATTGCGATGGCACAAAATTCAGATGCACATATAATACGTAAAAATAAAGCGGTTTTAGGACGGATACGACAGCAAATATAAATTTAAAAGATTTTCAAACATCCCAACCTTTATACAGCGGGGAAAAAAATGGATGCCATATTTTATTTTGCAATGAGATACGTGATCTTTTCATATATCATAGGTGTAATTATTATTTAAATTTTTATTTAGAAAACTACCAAATATATTTTGCTGAAATTTTTTTTTTACACATTTTACGTGATAATTAAAATATTTCCTTATATTTTCGAAGCAATTTTTGAATATTAACTTTGCTTAAAAAATGTTTGAAGAATAAGTTCCATAGGGTTCAATGGATTTCATTTTTTCAACTCGGGTTAAATCCGACACTAAGTGGGTGATATTATTTATTTTCATTCCCATACATCCCATCAATCGTCTCAAAAACATACTAAAATTTCATTTCGATAAAGTCACTTTTACGGCAGTTATCGTGCGAATGGACAGACAGTCAGAATGAATGAACAAAGTCATAAACACTTTTCAACTATGTTGGAAAGTGTTAAAAATGATTCTCGTTACAATGGGCTCTATTGCTGACTTATTAGTCATTAAAATGGGACTGACTCGTATGTTTCTATTAGGCAGTAAAATAGTTGACTTTTGAAGAATACCCCCCCCCAAAAGAGTTCTTAATAAAGTCATAGTAGAAGTTGAATTAACTTTTTTGAAATAAAACTTTAATTAAATTATAAATTTTCTATGTAAGATTGAACTACATCATGGATTTTCAGTTCACATGAAAATAATAATAAAATGGATTACAACGCAAAATGAAGTGCAAATACAGATGAAAAAGCGTACGTTTGTAAGATGAGTTGTATAAGAATTGCTGAATTTTTTTATGCAAAATTATTTAGCTCTGGAGTCTAGAATATAAGTGATATGAATGAAATATTCATTTATTTTCCATAGATTGAGCCATACGATTTATATTTCGATGACATCATTCGAATAAAGTTTATTTTTTCGATGAAATTTGAAGTTTTCAAGTAAAATAAATTATTGTAGTTCTGTGCTAATTAAACAAGAAAGATCAATAATGCATAAAGCATTGATTATGTAACACTTTTCAACTGCGATACAATTTTATTTAAACATCTCTAAAATGCGATACATTCAGCGGTGATATTTTTAACACTTTAAAACATAGTTGAAAAGTGTTTGTGACTTGATTCATTCTGTCTGTCTGTCTGTCTGTTAGCACGATAACTGCCGTAAAAATGACTTTATCAAAATGAAATTTTAGTATGTTTTTGAGACGGTCTGTTTGACACATGGGGATGTAAATGAATAATATCACCGAATTAGGTTTGGATTGAAACTGAGTTTCAAAAATGGAATGTATTGAATCCTGAGAGTCCTAATTTTTCAAACATTTTTTAGGCGAAGTTAAAATTCACAAATTGCTTTGAAAATTTTAAAAAATATTCAAATTATCCCATAAAATACTTAAAAAAATTTTCAGCAAAATATGTTTGGTAGTTTCTTAAATAAAAATTAAAAAAATCTGATGTGGGCAACACATGACTTTCCTTATATAATGTAATGAATTTACTACTTTTACAGTAAAAAAATAGGTTTTTCTTATAGTAGATACGAATATTCTTTCCAAGACATTGAATTTTCGACAATCAGTCGTCATTTTCATTGATTTAGCGTCATTTTTATCCATTTGGCGAGATTTTCGTTAATTTGGCAACATTTCAAAAAGTCGCCAACTTGGCGACATTCCGCCAAATTTGTCGCCAAAATCTCGCTAGTTATTCTTACAGCCGATAAATGACATTTGGCGTCCAAATACAAAAGTGTTACTCAGAGTATCTTTTTTCATGAATGGAACGAGCTAGATCCACGAGAATGATGTCACTCAATTTATCGCATGGTATTACATATGAAAAGTGAACATGTTTATCAATAGGAATTTTTTTTTTTATTTTGTGACTTTTTGATATTTTTTTTGAAAAATGTACAATATCTCAAAAACGGCTCGTGTTAGCGTTCTAAAATTTATGTCAATCGTTTTCTAATGAAAAATTACATAAGAAATGTCTATTTGCGTAACTTTATTAGTGATTTTGATTTTTTGACGATTTTTTCAAAATTTCATTCGAAAATTTAGGGGGGTTTTGAACTTTTGAATATTCGATTGCGTATAAAAACAATAGGCTTCCAGTGTTTACGAATTGTGATTTTTGTACCAAATTTGGTTCAAATCGGTCCATTCGTTCGTCAGTTATCGTCTCCACAGACTCACTGACACACACACACACATACTTTCACACACACACACACACACACACACACACACACACACACACACAGACATCACTTCAAAAATGTTTGATTCGTGATCAGGGATGCTTGAAACGTGCTCTCCCGTCGAAAACTCGAATTCGAATTTTTGACACAATACTTTCCTTATACATTATGTATATAAGGAAAGTCATAATAATTATAGTATAATATGAAGGGATCACGTGACCCATTTCTAAATAAAATATGGCATCCATTTTTTCCCCAGTATCAAAATCGTGATTTTAAAAGTTCTTTTATATTTATATTTAGTGTTGACCCAATGATTTGATTTTTGCATTGATTGACCCAATTTGTCTAAGGGGGTCGTATAAAAATTTAAAAAGTGTATCTTTTTGAAAATTAATGGGAGGACTATTTCATTAATGTAGTCTTATTTCCTACCTTACTTTCAACATTTTTGCAATTTACATTGCCCACTTATCTCCACACAGTTAAAGAATTAAAGCTCGTTTCAATCTTTTTGGGATACCCTCTGTATTCATTTGATGGAATATTATTTAAAGACCAATTACATTTGTAAGAGAATTTTGCATGTGAATATCAATAAGTCATTCTGTTTGGACTAGGGTGCCGAAAGCGCCAAATTTCAATCAGCGTGACGTCAATTAAATCCCAAATCCATTATGCCATAGAACGTGTGCACAATTATTTCACTGTAGAAAAAGCCAAGTCACTACATATGCAGAGAAAGTTATGAGTTGCCCACATCAGATTTTTTTTTAATATGAGTTCTCTTTCTGAAATCATACTGATTTCAGTAACGCGTCAAAAGTTAAAAAATAACTCTCGAAAATGCGAGATAAAGAAAAGGAAAAGAAAGAAAAGCGACGTTGAAAAACGATTAAATAGCTCTTTAGTAGGAAATATGATAACTTAATAATGGATATTTAAAAAAGATTTGGCAGCGCATTCTACGCGGGAGCCATTTGGAATTGATTTGTGAAGAATGGCCATTCTAGAGATGAAGTACATTCATATTGTATTACTCCGCCTTAGTAAAATGTTGCGTATATGTTGAGATTCATGAATGGACACTTTTAAAGGAAGTTTATTTATTATGATCTAGCAGAAATATCCGACGTTGCCCGGGATACTACTGAAATAAAATTAAAGCAGTACAATAGCTGGCTTAAAAATAGATGTTGAAAGCAATTAAATAGATGTTTAGTAGGAAATGTTATAACTTAATAATAGATATTTAAAAAGGACTTGGCAGAGCCTGACTATGCGGAAGCCATATGGTATTGAATTGTGAAGGATGGTCATTCAAGAGGATGAAGTAAATTCATATTGTATTACTCCACCTTACAAGGGAAGGCTTTGCAATAGTTCTCTCGGATTGCAATATTTCATGTCCTATCTTGTAAAGGACCATGAATAATGTGAAAACGCCACGGCTTTCATCTGCTAAGCGATAGGGGGCGCCACAATAACAATCTGAAGTTGTCATGCAAACGTGCTCTACTGACGTGTATTATTTACATTTTAGTGTGAAAATATTATCCTTTTCAATTACTATTATTATTTTGAAATAAAATGGACAATAATGGTAAGTAGTAAACGATAAATTTATTACTAATATAATTTATATCTTATTAATTAACTAAACAACTTCCAAGACATGGTCGTAAAGGTTGATCAAACACAACAAAGAGAAAGGCTGAAATTTTTGGAAACCAAAACTGAACTAATCAACAAAACTATTGACTGTATTACGATGAAAGTCAAAGCAAATGAAATTTGTAAAATAATGAATGATTTAAATTCTTTGTAAGTTTGAAATTATGAATGGGAATGATAAAATGTATGATCAATACAAATGAAAACGTTACAATGTGCACATTTAATAAATGCATAATCATTGCAATTTACAATGAAACAAGTTGCTGAACCAATATTAAATACAGTTGTCATTACCTTGTTAAATTTTGTAATGTGTTTTTCAACAGAATATCCAGTTTTTTTCCAAGAATATATTACCATATCTTGAAATATATCAGCGCCAAGTTAATTGTACACAAATGAATGCATTTTTAAAATAAATAATCTGTCATTTAACTTTCTGTTTGCCTCTTCATCGATGTTGGTTCAAAATTCATTAATGTCTTCAATATGGACCCCTTCAATGCATGCAGCTCGAATTTTTATGTAGTCTTCGATACGTTTTACAAATGCCTTATAAGGATTGAAGAAGTAACAGTCTAACGGCTGTGCGTATTTTGTTGTTTTTTCAGGTATTATTTAATAATAATAATAACTGGACAGAAAATAATATTTTCACACTAAAATGTAAATAATACTCGTCAGTAGAGCACGTTTGCATGACAACTTCAGATTGTTATTGTGGCGCCCCCTATCACTTAGCAGATGAAAACCGTGGCGTTTTATCATTATTCATGGTTCTTTACAAATAGGACATGAAAGATTGCAATCCGAGAGAACTATTGCAAAGCCTTCTCTTGTTAGTAAAATGTTGCACATATGTTGAGATTCATGTATAGACACTTTTTAAGGAAGTTTATTTATTATGGTCTAGCAGAAATATCCAACGTTGCCCGGGATATTACTGAAATAAAATTAACGCAGTGCAAAAGCTGACTTAATAATAGATGTTGAAAGCAATTAAATAACTGTTTAATAAGAAATGTTATAACTTAATAATAGATATTTAAAAAGAACTTGGCAGCGCAGGCTACGTGGAAGCCATATAGTATTGAATTGTGAAGATTGGTCATTCGGGAGGATGAAGTAAATTCATATTGTATTTATTTCTTCACCTTAGTAAAATGTTGCACGTAAGTCAAAAAAGTATTTACATCGGTTGATCCGTTTTCAAATTCTAAGCGGTCATTTCAGACCGATAAAACCGGTATTTTAATTCCTGTTGCTTCGAGGGGAGGTGCAGAGGAAAAAGACTTGTATTGATATATTTCCCTGCTTCACTGTCATTGTCTGAAAAAATTTCAAGAAATTTTAGTGCTTATTTCATAGGAGATTTTGCTTGAAGGCGTATGTCAGAATTTTTACTTTTATGAATTAAAGGGGTATACAAGCGAAGATTAATTTAGTCATAAACCTATTAATGTTTATTTTCCCTGCATGCACAGTATAATGCATAGGAAATATATTGTGACGGGATTGAAGATTTGAATTCTAGGGAAAAGTAAATTTTAAGCATCTCTAAGCTCAATTCCAACGTGTTTGAGGCGATGTTTGCGTAAGTGCGGGGTGAATATATGTGTGTGTATGCGGGTGTATGTATATGTGTGTGTGCACGTATGCTTGTGTTTGTGTGTGCCTGTGAATGTGATACTTCACGAACGAATGGAATATTTGGAAAGAATAAAACACCTTTCAGAAGATCTCCTAGTGACTTAGAAGGCTGAATCTTTGCACACTTGTAGTATCAACTGCGTGGCAAAATATGACGGAGCTGGGTTTTCTGTCTTCCCCCAGAGGACGAAGAAACTGGAGGAAGGGTCGAAAAGTCCTTCCAGGCTCTCCTGAAGTTCCGAGGACATTGAAGTTTGAAACTTTGCATCCTTATTGTACCGAACACAGCACGAAGCTTAACGTATAGGTGTTTGTGTTTCCCATGGCTGACGTACAAAAAGGGTGGATTGAAAAGTCTTTTGCAAACCCTCCAGAAGCTCCCGGATACTTAGCCTGAAACTTTGAACACTTGTATCGACAACTGGACGCATCCTAACCGAACCAATTTTCGATTCAGAAGACTATTTCAGACGCTAAACGCCATGCATTGTTAAACGAAATAGAACTTATTAAAAAATAATTGCAATTTAATTTTTTAATAGGGATAGTTTTCCTGTCTTTGACAGGTATAAATATTATTAGTTTTAGAATAATTAGTAATTTGGGATGCATTTAGAATATTAAATACATTCTAAGTCAAGAAGACTATTTGCTTAATTATTAATTTAAAGTCATAAGGAAAGGTCCTATAAGGCTTTTTATTTATTCTAGAATAAGAAGAGTCTCTTAAGAAATTTTACCTTTCGATGATCCCAGTGCTGTAAGATGAATATGAGTTTATTAGAAACAGTTGCTTATCGAAGAAAGCTTATTAAAGATGTTTAGAGTAGGAAATTTTCTAATAAGAAGTTTATGAGGAACAGTTGTTCATCAAAGAAAGCTTACCAAAGTTTATCAAAGAAGTGTAAAGCATGAAGTTTCCTAATAATGAGTTACATAGTTAAGAACAGCTGTTTATCAACGAAAGTTTATCAAAGTTTATCAAAGAAGTTTTGAATATGAGTTTATTAGGAACAAAGTTTATCAAAGAAGTTTAGAACGTCTTTTATGAATTGAGATCTGACTGTTTTGATTTCAAAGTCCTTTCTATAACCCAGTTTCCTAGATATCTAGGGGGGGGGGGTGTCTCCAAATAGTTCTGAAATTATATTTTAATTGAATTCTAGGGTGTTTCGTTGGATTTTATAGGCATATCCCAAACATGGTAACACAAAAAGTATTATTGGGCAAATGATAGGTTTATAAAGTATTAGTTTATTTTGGTAGTTTAAGTTTTCATTTTCTTTAAGGGGGCACAGCTTACCAATTTCAATATTAGCTTTTTTCGATAACATTATCTATGTGAAATTTCGTAGTAAGGTAATAATAAGTGAAATACACTTTATACAAAAGATGAGGAAAACTAGAGCAACGTAAATAAGCACAAATAACACAATATTGCAGTATATAGCTGTTTCGAGGATACGTTAAATCTCCTTCGTCAATGAAAGAGAACCAACAAACCCAATTCGCGTCCATTCCTCTTTTGGGCTGCGGGTTATATAGTATATGTTGAAAAGTGTGGGGTTAAGTATAGAGACGTCGCATTTAATGAATTTAGGTATTGATAGTTTGTCTTTAACTCTGACTTGAAAGTGTCTCCTATTTAAATATGGAATTAAAAGTTCAACAATTGCATCAGGGACTTTGAGTATAATTAGTTTGTAAATCAATCTACAATAGTAAATCTTATCGAAGGTTTTTTTAATAGCTAAAAACATCGCAGTTGTGGAAGTCTTCTTACCTTGTAGTCTGGAAGAAATATACTGAACCACCCTTAGTAACTGATGTGCAATAGAAAGCAGGGGATAAAATCCAAATTGTTCCGAGATAATGATGTTATTTTCTTTGAGATATTAATTTAATCTATTAGTTTTAAATCTACTCTGTAATTTTGCTAAGAGCGGGGAGATAACTTATTGGTCTATAATTAGCTGGCATTCTGGCATCGTCATCTAACTTGTAGAATGGAATTATAATAGCACTCTTCCAATCTTTAGATAAGTACTTTAACTATATGATTTGATTTATTAGAATTGTTGCATGGAATATGAAATTAAGTTATAATTTGTTTTCGCACATTCCCAATACTATCATGTCCTGGGCACTCATGATTTTCGAGGTTTTTAATATAGGTTTCAGTAGGAGTGACTGGGTTTAATATCAGTTTGGGATGGAGAATTTCTAAAAAAAAAATTAAATTTGGTTAACTCAAATTGGCTCAATTTTTAGGTTTCGTCAAGTAGTTTTTCGTGATTTGGCTCGAATTGGATCTCATAATAACTAGTTAAAGCTTTAACTTTATCCTCTTTCAAGTAAGTCAGACAAAAATTGTTATTCATGCGGGATGATTTAGCATACGGTATTTTAAATTTTATGGATTCTGTATCTATGTATAGTGCTATATGGACTCGTAACAGAATGCCACGTCTCTGTGATACTAAAAACCACGCCAGCTTCCATCACACGAAACACAGGAATTTGGTTCCTCTTCGTAACATTAGGTGGCGCTACCTGCTTTGCAGTTTACCTGTTTTGCTAGCACAGCGTGGGTAAGTTCTCATTTAGCGTTGAGATCTAAATTTGTTCACATTGAAGAAATAAATACAAGTATTTCAGAACAGATTGTTAGCTGTTATTATTTAATTGCTTTCCACTTTATTTATTGCTATTGCTCGAAATTGTGTTTTATACTTAAATTACCCTATTCTAGCATAGAACAAAGAATATTTATTTTTATCCAGAATCTTGAGAATAAAATAATGACCCTGCTTCTGAAAGCTTGTTACAGGTTTTATTTTACAATTTCAAGTCGCGTTCTATGGCCTCCTTATCACACATTATTTTGATGTATCGATCTCATAATTCTCAAATCTCTTTTAAAAAGAATATTCTTTCTTACTTAGATCTCCGGCAAACTGTTAAAGTAGCTCGCATGTCGAAAGCGATTACATCGCCCTGTAATAGAAATTATTATAGCTTGAAAATTAATGGATCTTTAAAAAGATGCGACAGGCTGAACAGCGCGAAACCCATTGAGTATTGAGGTGTGTTAAATAAGTATCAAAAAGAGTGAAATGAATTGCGCTTCTTACTTTGAATAATAGAGTAACAAATATGGATTGCTTTTCTGATCGATAGAGCTTATTGCGGCATCGTTATCCAGAATTAAAAATCTGATTTGAGCAGCACATGAATTTCCTTTTTGAAACCAATTACGCTTTTCACTTTCATTATAAGGAGTAAGTCGGGTAGAAATGGACACCGTCTTTTGATTTTACAATTTTGTAAACAACTTTTTTTTCAATAAATATTCATTTACTGTCATGAAAATTTTTAGTACCAAATAACAACAAATGTGCAATATGTATATTACATATACATATATATATATATATATATTATATATATTATATATATATATATTATATATATATATATATATATATATTATAAATTTTATACATTTTATAAGCTCTGCATATACTTTTTACAGATATATTGACGATGTAATTCTCATTAAAATAGCTCCCTCATCTTTTTGATTTTTATCCTCCAAATTCATCCCTTATACCAAACGAAAGCAACATCTCGTCTAGTGTTAATTTCTTAGATTTAACTCTATCTCTTGATAATGAATATTCATTTTTGTCAAACATTTTCGACAAAAGAAAAAGTTTTCCATTTAAAATTCACAAGATAATCAATTTTAACTCATGTATGAGTAAACAGGTATACAAAAATATTTTAATAAATCAATTTCATAGAATTTTTAGGTTATGTGAAAATACACAATACAGTAACCATCTAGCAGATTTATTTCAATACTGTAAGGCTGAATCATATCTTGTTAGTTTTGTTAAATATCACTTTAGAAATTTTGAATTCTATTTATAATATATTTTTTTTTTATTGTTTTAGTCAAATTTGAAATTGCTATTGTATACTTTAAACATTAAAATATTCTTTGAGATTTTATTGTCTTAGTAATAAGTTTTTGATACATATTATATAATTGTTAATTATTACTTAGTATATTTCGTAAACATATTTTTCTTTATATCTCTAATTTTTGGGATTGAAACATATAAATTTGTATGGTCCATTGGTTGAATATTCAGGAGTATTTCCTATCATTAACAACTGATGACGCTCTTTAGTACTCTTTCCTAATACTTTGTTTAGAGCAACGAAATATGTGTCCGGTATAATGGTGATGAAAGGTATGACTTTTATTCTATCTGAATCTTTGTGGATTGTTGGTTAGATTACTTATTTGTTTGCTTTATGAATTTTCATCATATTCTTTTCAATTTTCTTTTATTATTTTTGTTATTTTCATTTATGTTACTGTCGGGAAGTGTGTCGGATCTTTTGACGATGTTTCGGCCATGTGGCCGTATCGTTGAGCGAAACACATTTGGAACCTTTGTGGATGCAAAGATCCTTGAAAAGCTGGATCTACAGAAGTTCTATCCAATCTCATATTTTCGGATTGTACCTTTTCTCTTATTTTTTGTTATTTTCTGTCATTTTAATATATTGAGCCACCAAATTTTGATAATCCTTTGATGTTTGAACTTGATTTTTATGCATCGCTCTTGAATATTGATAAATTCATGTGTATTACTGAAATTTAAAATTAAGATCATTTTGTCTTATATGGTAGCATTGTTTTCCTTTAGTCTATTATATCCTTTCATATCCTCTTTACTTAATTTTTCTCCGTATTGTTTTTGAACCAGGGTATGACACTGATCATGTTTTAAATTAGTCTTATTATTTTTATTTTATTTTTAATTTTATCTTTTTTATTATATATATATATATATTTGAAATGCAATAATAAGAATTATGTAAAAAAAAAAAAAAAAAAAAAATACGATTCAAGTAATATTAACATCACCCTAGAAGCAAATTCACGGCCATAATGCCGATAAGAGAAAAGACCAGAACCTTCCCAAATTCGATGATTAATCAGAATAAAATTCATCTTCAGGTCTGAGTATTTTATTCTAATTAACCCAAACAAATGCCTGTTTCAGATTAAGCAATAGTACATTACTATAAATGCTTAAACTCAGACTACAGGCATCAAAAAATGAAAAAAGGATACATTAAGAAAATTGTATTACCATGCGGCATGAACCCTTCTTCTACCACGTGTATACACGATCAACCTCAACAGCTTAATCTAGAAGCACCGGAATGAACAAGTCGAAATTCTACCAGGGAGGCAATACGAACGTTCACGGAAATACTCCCAAACCCGTCCAGTGAGTCTAAGCTAGAGACTAGACAAGCAATTCAGAATACAACTTCCCAAACATGCAGAACTGAATATGAATATGAATCAAAGATGAAAATTCCTACTAAACAAGTAATTCATAGGAAAACTGGATAATCGAGAATGCCACTATACACCATTATAAGGGCGCTCAAAACGTAGTTTCAATACTGACAAAAGTTACATTTTTTTGCGAAAATAAAATTCAAAACATTAATGTTAATGCATCTTATTTTCCGATTTTTTGATTTTTCTAATGTTTTTGACTTAGTTTATTATTTTTCATTTTTATTTATTTATATAATTAATAAATAATTATATATAATATACACATATACACACATATATATATATATACATATATACATATATATATACACACATACACACATATATATATATATATATATATATATATTTTTTTTTTTTCTCTTGTATGTTAGTCACTATAATTGGGAATGTTTTCTAGGATGTTATCGAGTGAAATTTGATACACTGAGTTGATAATTTTAATAACAAAATTGGGGGGATATGCATTATTAGTCGCTGTACTCAATAATTCCATAAAGTGCGCTAATTTATAATATTCATCACAAATTTTATTGATTCTAAGAGCCTGGTTATAATATTTCTAAATACAGATATATGCAGACAAGAGTCAAAATGTTGAATTTTTGATGTATTAAATTTAAAATCCTGTCTTTTATCATACAAGTTTATAACCATATTACAATTTTGTAAATTTAAATTTAAATCTAAAAAGTTTGCAACATTTGTGTCATTATTACTTGCATTTAATTGTAAATTTTTTGGATAAAAGTTTAATACTATAGGGATATTATTATTTGGGGATACATATAAAATGTCATCTAAATATCTAAACATGTGCATATTATGCAAGCTTGGATTAATGTTTTTTTCATAGAAGAATAAATACAGATTAGCTAACAATGATGAGGCACACCCCCCTTGTGGGATACCAACCTGTTGTTTAAAAATAGTACCACCATGTTGAATATAATTCTCATAAAGAGTGAAGAAAATTTGAATATTTTAGGTTGATATTATATTT
Organism: Amaurobius ferox; assembly: GCA_951213105.1. Lineage (NCBI taxonomy): Eukaryota > Metazoa > Arthropoda > Arachnida > Araneae > Amaurobiidae > Amaurobius > Amaurobius ferox. The sequence goes on from OX578140.1 coordinate 99,138,756, forward strand.
TTCAAAAATTCCTAAAATAATTCTATACAGATCATCTATATTAATATTATTAAACAAATCTTTGAAATCAAAGGTATAAATACTACGAATATTAGTAAGAGTTTTCAATTTCTTAACTACTTCAAAACTGTTTTTTACAATATGACAATTATTTGAGATTTCATCTGACGAGGATACTTCATGTAATATCTTTAATAATAATTTTCCAGCATTAGTAATGTAAGAATTATGCCCACTGGTAATGGTTCGAAAAGCAACAGGGGATTTATGAAACTTGAGTACTAAAACAATATATGGAATGCTATTACAACTATTTTTTAGATGGATTTGCTTATATTTGGCTGATATTCTATTGTATAAGATTTTAAGGTTAGTTTTATGTAAATTATAGATATGATTATTAAGTAAGTGTGACTGAAGGGTATTTTTATAATAATACTAGCCGCCTTTGGCTACCAGCCTGTTCGCTACCCTTGAAAATTCTGACCGTGGCAAATTGTAACCGTGGCACACTCGCTGGCGCGACCTTACCAGAAGGTGTAAGGTAACTGTTTGGACGGCCAGGAAGTGCCACCCAATTTAGACCGGAACTCAGTGGGGGAGACATCCACAGGGACCGTACCCTCCTTCCCCTACCACCAACCTTTCGGAAGGACTTACGATCCCACATGTTTAACGTGATCGTACTCCGCGTGAACGCGGCTGCAGTTTTGGCAGTGGCGGCAATCGAACCCGGGCCTACCCAGTGAAATTCCCGCGCGCTAACCACTGGTGTACTTCGCCCTCCGCGACATTTTCCATAACTTTCTTTTTATTCACCGAATTTAGACCGGAACCCAGTGGGAGAGGCATCCACGGGGACCGTACCCTCCTTCCCCAACCACCAACCTCTCGAAAGGACTTACAGACACACATGTTTATTCCGCGTGATCGTACTCCGCGTGAACACGGCGGCAATTTTGGAAATCGAACCCGGGCCTACCGCGTGCAATTCCCGCGCGCTAACCACTGGGCTACTTCGCCCTCCGCGACAATCTCCATAACTTTCTTTTTATTCACCCAATTTAGGCCGTACCCTCCTTCCCCTACCACAAACCTCTCGAAGGGTATTTTTATAATAATATTTACATATAATTGAGTAGTTTCCACTTGCCTTATCGACATATGTAATGACAAAATCATTTTGTATTTCTTTAATATCATTTTTAATTGAATTAAATATATATATACATTATACCTTAAAATGCGTTATAATAGCTAGGAATTGCGATCCCAGACGTATTTTTACAATCCCGGGATTTCGGGTTTGAAAATTTCTTAAATCCGCTATCCCGGGATTGTGTCATTTCACTCCATTTAAAGAAAGCCAAATTTTATGTTCTTTTATATTTCATTTCCATTCGTCTACATTGTATGTATGTGAACGACAATAACACCTTTGGATTTTTTTTATGAAAAGCTTTTAGTACAAGAATTTTTGGATATAATGAACATTTTCATAAAAAAAGGAATATTTTTTGGTACCTTAATGTAGGTATTAGAAATATGAGGAAACCTACTTCGACATATATACTGGCACACATATAAACTGCACTCCACATATAAACTGCACTCGATATATAAACTGCACAAATAAACTGCACTTAAAACTGCATATACAATTTATAAATAAAAGCATCTTACGTTACGTGGCTTAAAAATTATGTTTTGAGAAGATGGTCACGCACTGAAATGTGGCGCAAATTGCAATTAGTTTGCTTCTTGTTGCGGCTTTGTTGTAAATTTAAATAGTACTTGCTGTTGTAATAACCCACCATTGTGCCCGGTGTTAACTGAAAGTAAAATGCTTTATTAAAGATTCAATGTATTAATCAGCCTAGCACAATGAAGAGACATAAATTTGCTCAAATTTAAATTTTATTATAAATATTACTTATGTTTAAATTTTGTCATGATCAAATCCAGAATTATTATTATTCGATTTCGTACATATTATCAATTACTATTATTAAAGACAGAGTATTCGGCTAGAATGTTGTGTGTATGATACAGGTTCTTCTTATTACTTGACTTGGAGTCAGATCTCTGCTGTCTCCTCAGATAAGGTAATAAATAGGTTACCTGGTGTTTCTTGTATGTACATCATTCGGCGTTTATTGGTAAGGTTTATACGTATCTTTTGGGATCCGTAGTTGAACTTTTGACATCACTAACAAACGTATCACGTTTCCATAACGCACAGAATCTAACTCCTCTTCGTCACGTACTTGTACAGACATTTATTAACTTGCAAGTATGTCTCCATAATGTAATGTGTTGAATTGAATAGAATGAATCTTTCATCTGTTGCATGGGGCTATCTGCGAGCTCCCCTCCCCCTGGCTCCAATGGCTCGCAGACATCTGTTTGTCCATTGGCTCACAGGCATCTGGGAGGAGACTGGTCCTGACTTCAATTTGAGAGTCCTTTATATAGCCCGGAGTCTGCAAGGTATACTGAGTCCTCGAAACTGGCGTGTCTTGATGTCATCACTTATTTACCGTGAACATAAATTTGTGTCCGCCCATATAATGAATTTTGACGCCTTCTTGTCTAAGTCTTGGTCTTGTGAAATTTTGTCGCTTTTGTATATATCAACAATCTATAAAAACTTTTTAAGACCACTGTATCACAATTTTTCCCTGCCCGAAGAAAAAATATCTAAAGTCCTACGTGAAAATTCACACCATCGACAAATTGTTTACTTTAAATTGTTCGTTATTGCCATCAGGAGATAACACACACCAGTTATATCGGCAGTTCAAGTCATTACAACTGATACATGTCAGCCATAGTGTAGTTGCATTGTACCATATATCATATGTGATGTAGTAAAGTTATATTTTCATTGCACCTAATTGGTCCAAAAATGGGAAAATGTAAAACTATGTATTACAAAAGAATATATTCTTTTTTCATGACATTACCACATATTATGACATATTAAACACACTTTTTAATTATTTTACAAGTTTCTATATATTTTTACAGTTTCTAGAAGTTTCTAAAGGTCATAATCGTGATCAGAGAAGGCAGAAATCAAATTTCTCGAACAAAAATTATTAAAAGAAAGTAAATAAATAAACTACATAATTGTGCTCTATGTACACGATTTTGCAAAAAAAAAATAGCAGTATAATTTTTTCAAGTTAGGCTGAAATCGGAGAACTTTTACTGGCACAATGTACACACAACTTGGCACAACTTGGATGCATAACAAAAACCTGTTTTCATGAACTCAGTTTTCTTCTTACCCTAACTATTTTTCATGTCTATAAAAAAATACCACCGAGACAATCGGATTTAAGTAAAAAAACTATTCTCTATCAAATTTGGTATCATTTAGTTGAGTAGTTTCGAAAATATTACAATAAAATGTAAAATTTCTTTGAGCATTCTGCGCATGACAATACAAGATACGGACGGAATTCGTTGGACAACTACATTTTGTTAGAGTCTAGTGGAGTGATAAGTTAATTGCATTATGTTAGAGGATGGCATAGGATATGTTTTGATAAGGAGTTGTTGTTGTTGAGACCCAGAGCGTCCGACCTACCAGAAAGATGTACGGTAACTGTTTGGACGGCCGGGAAGAGCAACCCAATTTAGACCGGAATCCAGTGTGGAAGGTATCCACAGGGACCGTACCCTCCTTCCCCTACCACCAACGTCTCGTAAAGACTTACGGACCCACATGTTTAATGTGATCGTACTCCGCGTGAAAACAGCGGCAGTTTTAGCGAAGGAGGGAATCGAACCCAGGCCTGCCGAGTGCAATTCCCGAGCTCTAACCACTGGGCTACCGCGCCCCGAGGTGGTACACTGTTTTTGTTGTTGAGACCTAAACCGTCCGACCTACCAGAAAGGTGTAAGGTAACTGTTTGGACGGCCGGAAAGTGCCACCCAATTTAGACCGGAACCCAGTGGGAGAGGCATCCACAGGGACCGTACACTCCTTCCCCTACCACCAACCGCTCGGAAGGACTGACCCACATGTTTAACGTGAGCGTACTCCGCGTGAACACGGCTGCAGTTTTTGCAGTGGCGGGAATCGAACCCGGGCCTACCGAGTGCAATTCCCGCGCTTTAACCACTGGGGTTCAAACTTGTATCGATACAAAGATTTTTTTCAAGTTCTTTAAAATGAAGTGTAAATGCTACATTTTGATCACTTGGACCAACGACGATACATATTTTTTAATTCTTTCTTCATAGGAAATTAAAAAAAAAATAACAATTCACAAGCAACTTAAATTAAAAATGGATTTTGGTATGAGACAGTCGAGTTGATACACACTCGAGTTAATTTTATTATTGGATTGTACAGTTGGTACTTTTCCAGATAACAGCATGTAAAACTATTTTGAAGTACCTAAGTAACTTATATTTCGCGCAACTCTAAACTGACAGGTATTAATATTGATAGCATCTGAAATAAACAATATAGTCAATATATTAAAGTGTTTTTATAATAACTTCATCAATTTAGAGTTATTTCCGTTAATTTAACTTCATTTTTTATAATTTTGACTATAATTTCGTCAATCTGGGACGACATACCGCCATATTGGCGATATTTCGTTAAATGTGTAGCAAGGTTCGCCAAATTTATCGTGAAATGTTACACACAGACGGACAAAAGATCTTATATATAAATGACTATTGGAGAACTGTTGGTCTTAATACAAAATTATTACACAAGTACCTCCTCTTCGGCCACACATATGGCTACTGTAAGCCTTCGGGTCAGTCGTGTGGTCTGGCCTTTCGATAAATACCTTCTCTCGTGAATGGAACGAACTAGACCCACGAAAATAATGTTAACAAATTTGTCGCGCATAATATTGCTGGAAAAGTGAGCATATTTCACGATAGTTAATACTTTTTTTAATTTTATGCAATATTTTTGATAAATTTATTAGAATAGCCTGCAATACCTTTAGAACTGTTCATGCTAGCTTCCTAAAGTATGAGTTATTTGTTTCTTAATGAAAAATTATAAGAGAAATGATCATTTACGTAGCATTATTAAAAGTTCTGATTTTTAATGGTTTTTTAAAATTTCAGTCGAAAATTTGCAGATCTTTTGAACATTCGTTTGCTTTTAAAATCAATATTCTTTCAGTATTCACCGACAATCATAATAATTGTACCAAATTTCTTTCGAAACACTCCATTCGTTGGTGAGGTATTGCTTGCACAGACTCACGAACGTACACACTAACACTAAAACACACGCACACTAAAATATGCACACATTAACACTAAAACGCAGTCACACTAAAACACGCACATGCTAAAAGACACCCACTAACACACATACACATACATACGCACAGACATCGCCTTAAAACGTTGATAGGAATTCAGGGATGCTTGAAACGTGCGTATTCTTCCGGCGACAACTCGAATTCGAATTTTCGACCCCGTCACAATACCTTCTCCATACATTATACTATGTATATAGGGAAAGTAATTAGGAAATTAAATGAATTTGGGGATCTAAAGATGTATTACGATTGATGAGGTTTGAACAGAATATATGGAAATATACGTATTCATGTAAGTATTTATGTGCTTATAGTTTATAGATTAACTTGAATCTAAAATCCCGTAAGAGATATTGCATAAGTTTACTTTATATACCGCCAAACAAGTTAGTACAAAAAATTGATATTTTAACATTAAATCTCTGGCCGAAATATGTAGTTGAAATCGCGATAAAAACTGAAAGTGCTAGCTATATATAAACAGTTAGCAAATAATTTGTAGCGCTTTGAAAGCCTGTAAACGAAATAAATGCGTCTGAAAAAATCGAATAAACGTATTGAACCTTTGCTGGAGTTTTATTTTAAAAATGTTTTTCACACAAAACCATTTCGGCTCCATCGAATTGGAGCCAACGCCGATTTTTATTTAAACTTCCGTCATATTTTCAAAGGAAGCTTTGAAGCAAGTAATTACCATCAAATTTTATAAGGTTGGCGGATCAATTGGGCGTTACCCATTAAGTTACCATCCATCAATGACCAAGAAAGATTTGTGTACATGTTTGCTAGGTAAATTTTTAATGGTTGTATCAAAACTTTAAAACGATATTTTCTGAGTTTGTATTGAGTGGATGAAATGTTTAAAGTATCCGTTTAGAAATAAAAGATGGAAACAAAACTCATAGTTTTATGTATATAACTGAATGTTTTCAGTAGTAAATAAATAATAACTTTATATACTGTGATATATATGATTAAGAACTATCGGCATATTTTTGTTAACACTTTACACCATAGTTGAAAAGAATTTATGACTTTGTTCATTAACACTTTACAACATAGTTGAAAAGTGTTTATGACTTTGTTCATTCATTCTGTCTGTCTGTCCGTTTGCACGATAACTGCCGTAAAAATGACTGTATCAAAATGAAATTTTAGTATGTTGTTAAGACGGTTTGTGGAACCTATGGGAATATAAATGAATATTATCACTCAATTAGTTTTAGACTGAACCCGGGTTAAAAAAAATGAAATACATTGAACCCTATGAGACCCAATTTTTCAAACATTTTTTAAGCGAATTTAAAATTCACAAAATTGCTGCGAAAGTTTTAGGAAATACTCAAATTATCTCATAAAAAATATGAAAAAAATTTCACCAAAATATATCCGGTAGTTTTTTAAATAAAAATTATCATATAATATTTAAATAATTAAACCCATATTATATGAAGAGATCGCGTGACCCACTTCAAGATAGAATATGTCATCCATCTTGTGTCAAAATCGTGATTTTTAAAGTTCTTTTTAATTTATATTTAGTGTTGTATCCGTCTTAAAACCGCTTTATTTTTGCCTAATTTCTGTGCATCTATATTCTGAAACAAAGCAATTATAATATATTTGAGTTTAAATGATCAATGTCATCCATTTTGTGTCAAAATCGTGATTTTTAAAGTTCTTTTTAATTTATATTTAGTGTGTATCCGTCCTAAAACCGCTTTATTTTTGCCTAAATTCTGTGCATCTACAAATTGAAATAAAGCAATTACAATATTGTTGAGTTTAAATGATCATCTAACTTTGATTATTTGTACAACAAAGTCTAATTTTCACATATGGAGAATGTAAACACATAAAGATGTAGGATGAGTTATATAAGAATTGCTGAATTTCTTTAACACAAAGTTATTTAGCTCTGGAGTCTGCAATATAGCTGATATGAATGAAACATTCATTGATTTTACATAGAGAACAGATGATTTTATAGCAGACTTTTAGACTGAAGTTTTAAGCAAGGAATTAAATTACGTTTACCTCCATGGTTTAAAGTTTTTAAATAAAATAAATTATTGTAGTATTGTGATGAAAAGAATTTAATAAGAGTGTATGAATGAAATATTTACAGCTTTTACAAGAGAGCCACGCGATTTATATGTCAATGACGCCATTTGTGTAAAGTTCATTTTTTTCGATGAAGTTTTAAGTTTTCAAATATAATAAATTAATGTAGTTTTGTGATAATTTTAAAAATATTACCGCTGAAGGTATCGCATTTTAGAGATATTTAAACCAGGCGACTTATATTTCAATGACGTCATTTGAATTAAATTCATTTTTTTCGATAAAGTTTGAAGTTTTCAAATATAATAAATTAATGTAGTGTTGCGATAATTTTAAAAATATTACCGCTGAATGTATCGCATTTTAGTGATGTTTAAATAAAATTGCATTGCAGTTGGAAAGTGTTTCATAACCAATGCTTTATGCATGATTAATCTTTCTTGTTTTGTCATATTAATAGTATAGTATAGAGAAACTATTATTTTACCAAATATTTTTGAATTATAGATTTTGAGGAATACTCCCGTTTTAAGACCTTCTGAACCCTTTCAAACACATTTAGAAAGATGCCGTGTGTATCTGGTGTATATGCATCTGTATGTGTGGTGTATGTGTATGTGCCGAAAACCCATACCATTCGACTCACCCTAGTGTACTAGCAGTTTGAGTGGCCGGGTATGTGTATGTGTGGTGTATGTGCATGTGCATATGTGTTGTGCATGTGTATGTGTAGTGTATGAGTATGTGGGAATGTGTTTAATATGTGTGTGTGTTTATATGTATGTGTGTGTGGTAGATGTGTATGTGTGTGTGGTGTATGTGTATGTGTTGAAGACCCAGACCGTCCGACTCATCCTGAGGACTTGAGTAACAAATTGGACTGTCGGGTATGTGTATGTGTGTATGTGTTTATATGTGTGTGTGTGCGAGTCTGTATATATGTTTATATGTGTGTGTGTGCGAGTCTGTATATGTGTGTATATGAGTGTGTGTGTGCGAGTGTGTATATGTGTTTATATGTGTGTGTGTGTGTGTGTGCGAGTCTGTATATGTGTTTATATGTGTGTGCGTGTGTGCAAGCCTGTATATATGCTTATATGTGTGTGTGTGTGCGAGTCTGTATATATGTTTATATGTGAGTGTGTGCGAGTGTGTATATGTGTTTATATGTGTGTGTGTGCGAATCTGTATATGTGTTTATATATGTGTGTGTGTGAGCGAGTCTGTATATGTGTGTATATGAGTGTGTGCGAGTGAGTATATGTGTTTATATGTGTGTGTGTGCGAGTCTGTATATGTGTTTATATGTGTGTGCGTGTGTGCGAGTCTGTATATATGTCTATATGTGTGTGTGTGTGTGCGAGTCTGTATATGTGTTTATATGTGTGTGTGTGCGAGTCTGTATATGTGTTTATATGTGAGTGTGTGCGAGTGTGTATATGTGTTTATATGTGTGTGTGTGCGAATCTGTATATGTGTTTATATATGTGTGTGTGAGCGAGTCTGTATATGTGTGTATATGAGTGTGTGTGTGTGCGAGTGAGTATATGTGTTTATATGTGTGTGTGTGTGTGCGAGTCTGTATATGTGTTTATATGTGTGTGTGTGTGTGCGAGTCTATATATGTGTTTATGTGTGTGTGTGCGAGTCTGTATATGTGTTTATATGTGTGTGTGTGCGAGTCTGTATATGTGTTTATATATGTGTGTGTGTGCGAGTCTGTATATGTGTAGTTGTTGGGTATGTTCTTAAGGTGTGAAGTAAATGCGGTAACACAAGAATGAGAACATCTACTTCTATTAGATTATGAATACCTTATACGAAAAACAATTAGAATTGGATAGAATTTTTAATAATTCTGATGATTAGAACTCGAATCATTTGAATTTTAAGAATTTTATGGCATTATCTTTTATAGAAAACAATAATTCCCTAAACAATGATTGTAATATATATAGTATGTGGGAAAATCTATAACCTGCCGTTGAATCTTTTTATACGACTATCTATCTTTCATCTCTTCTGTTTATTTCAGCATTCTGAATTGTAATCAAATTTGAACAATACCTATGAATTGATTTATTTTCAAAGTGTACACAGATATAATATACTTATACTGCTTGGTGTAAACTTTTCAAACCAATGAACTTTTATATCCGAACTTACAGTATACTTTTCATAGTAACAGTTTCTTAGCTTTAAGTATATTTTGAAATATGCAGAAATTCTCTTAGAATTACCTATTGATTTGGGAAAAAAATATGTTGTTTAATATTTTTGTATTAAGTATAGTGGCTATAGGAAGAATATGTAGTCTGAGGTTTATGTAGTCTGAGGAACCGTTAAGCTTGACGATGATATATAGTATGTACAGAACACGAAGTTGCATATTTAAAGAAGATGTGCTTGTGTCATTCGTAACAAAAAATTCAAGACTTGAACAGCAGCGAAATTCCGTACAGGGTATTTAATATTCCCGGTCGATACTGCTTGGCGAGATTTTCTTTAAAATGCGAATTAGTGTTTTAGTTATTATTTGTTGAAGCACGATTTTAAACGATTTTCACACAAATCGGTTTCTTAGCGATTGAAAATTTAATCACAGAGTTTCCCTTTTGACATCATCGGAATGACCAAAACAGGTTCTTTCTAAAGATTCTTAAACCGAATCCGTACGTCAACTCCTTCATATTTATTTATTTATTTGTCTTTAAATGAGTCGAAATATGCGTAGCTTTGGATAATCAGATTCTTATTTCGTCGCACCCAAAAATAGAAGATAATCACAATTCTAAAGCTTGTCAAAATATGAGTGTATATCTTCGCATTTCAATAAAATTTTTATTACTCTATTTCTTAAATTTCAGTGAATTTTCAAGGAAAAGCATAAAAATTAAGACTTTGGAATCCGCTGGGGAGAGACTTTATCCTTCGGTTCACCAATTCCTTCATATTTATTTATTTATTTTTAAATGAGTCGAAATATGCATAGCTTTAGGTAATCTGATTCTTATTTCGCCGCACCCAAAAATAGAAGAGTAGCACAATTCTAAAGCTCGTCAAAATATGAGTATATATCTCCGCATTTCAATAAAATTTTTAATTACTCTATTTCTTAAATTTCAGTGAATTTTCAAGGAAAAGCATAAAAATTGAGACTTTGGAATTCGCTGGGACGAAGCTTTATTCTTCGGTTCGACAATTCCTTCATATTTATTTATTTATTTTTAAATGAGTCGATATATGCGTAGCTTTGGGTAATCTGATTCTTATTTCGCCGCACCCAAAAATAGAAGATTAGCACAATTCTAAAGCTTGGCAAAATATGAGTGTATATATTCGCATTTCAATAAAATTTTTAATTACTCTATTTTTTAAATTTCAGTGAATTTTCAAGGAAAAGCATAAACACTGAGACTTTGGAATCCGCTGGGGAGAGGCTTTATTCTTCGGTTCGCCAATTGCTTCATATTTATTTATTTATTTTTAAATGAGTCGAAATATGCGTAGCTTTGTGTAATCTGATTCTTACTTCGCCGCACCCAAAAATAGAAGATTAGCACAATTCTAAAGCCTGGCAAAATATGAGTGTATATCTCCGCATTTCAATAAAATTTTTAATTACTCTATTTCTTAAATTTCAGTGAATTTTCAAGGAAAAGCATAAACATTGAGACTTTGGAATCCGCTGGGGAGAGGCTTTATTCTTCGGTCCGTCAATTTCTTCATATTTATTTATTTATTTTTAAATGAGTCGCAATATGCATAGCTTTAGGTAATCTGATTCTTATATCGCCACACCGAAAAGTAGAAGATTATCACAATTCTAAAGCTTGACAAAATATGAGTGTATATCTTCGCATTTCAATAAAATTTTTAATTACTCTATTTCTCAAATTTCAGTGAATTTTGAAGGAAAAGCAGAAAAATTGAGACTTTGGAGTCCGCTGTGGAGGGGCTTTATCCTTCGTTTCGCCGGTTGTTATGCACTGGGTGCGTTACACAACTTCTCCGTTGCTATGGGTTGCTGTGACGTATTTATTGTAAAAGCGTTGTTGGGTTTCAGGGCGTTCCGGGCAGACTATAGAAATAACATGCCAGGGCGGAGTGCGATTTCGCCTTTTCACAAGTTGAGTGAATGAATTTAATTAATCCCTGCTGCAATGCCAGTTACATTTTGTAGTAGTAAATAAAACAAACGCAACATGAGCAAAATTGTAAAAGCTGACGATTTTTATTCTTTAATAATCTTTAATATTCAAATTTTTTAATATTCAAAGTAAGGAGGTTACAGGATCTATGAATATCCACTCCTTGAAGCTAACCTTATAAGAAGGAGATGGGTAAACAAGACAATTAAAGTGGCACCAAATGCCTTAAAAACAGTTACAGATAAAACAATTACAATAAATCATTACAAAATAACATCTAAAAAGATAAACTTAGATGGGTAATGATGACAATTAAAGCAGGTAAATAATTAGCTATCAGTACGGAAAAAATTCTCAATTTCCACTGAATTATAAGTAAATAACTACTTTCTGATAGCCCTGAAAAAAGAACGATAGGTAACAATACTTTTAAAAGATTGAGGGATGAGATTGCAAAATCTAGGAGCTAAATAAGGAGGAGCTAAGAGGTTTACGAGGTCAGTACGTCGGCCAAAGAAAATTCCAGCCCATATGAGGATACCACCACCTGAAAATGAGTGGCTTTGGACAAAGTTAATCGTTTGATACAGTATACCAGTCTCTCTCCACACAAAAATCCGTCGGTCTTCTGACTGCAAAGCGAATCTGGATTTATCGGTGAATAAGACATTGCTCCAATCGTCTATGGTCCAACTGACTTGTACCTGACACCATTGGAGACGGGCTGCTCTGTGCCTCGCAGAAAATATAACACAAATGGTTGACCTCTGCGCATAAAAGCCATGTGCATGTAACCTCCTCACAGTTGTAACGGATACATGCCTACCTGTAGCTGCAGCGAGGCTAGAACGTAAAGCAGGTGCTGCTGCTTGACTATTGCTTCTGACCAATAACGCTAAGTAGCGGTCGTCGGAAGATGTTGTAACTCGAGGGCGACCCTAACCTGACCTTCTGCTTATTGTTTTGCTGTTTTGTAATTGGGTCCATAAGCGGGGAATCACAGAATTGTGGACTCTAAAGAATTTAGCAGCTTCTCCAATAAAATGGCCGGATTCTAATCTGCCCACGACCTTGCCTTGGTAGACCATCATCTAAACGTCTTCTTTGAGACATATCGAATGAAATGGCTATTTCGGATTTTCACCTTAATGTCCGTAGTAGAAGTAACAAGAAATATCACTCATGCATAAAGTATTGATTGTGAAACACTTTTCAACTGCAATGCAATTTTATTTAAACTTCTCTAAAATGCGATACATTCAGCGGCAATATTTTTAAAATTATCACAATACTACAATCATTTATTATACTTGGAAACTTCATTGGCAAAAAATAAACTTTATTCAAATGACGTCATTGAAATACAACGCCTGGCTCTCTATAAAAAAGCAATGAAAATTACATTCATCACAGTACTACAATAATTTCTTTTACTTAAAAACTTAAAGTCATGGAGGTAAAAGTAATTTAACTCTGTGCTTAAAACTTCACCGAAAAAGTCTGGTATAAAATCGTCTGTCCTCTATGTAAAATCAATGACTGTTTCATTCATATCAACTATATTGCAGACTCCAGCACTAAATAATTGTGCGTTAAAGAAATTCAGCAATTCTTTTACAACTCATTCTACATTTTTTGGTAGTTATATTCTCCATAAGTGAAAATTAGGCTTCGTTGTAGAAATAATCAAAGTTTGATGATCATTTGAACTCAAATATATTGTAATTGCGTGGTTTCTGAACATTGATGCACAGAAATTAAGCAAAAATAAAGCGGTTTTAGGACGGACGCAACACTAAATGTAAATTAAAAAGAACTTTAAAAATCATGATTTTGATACAAGATGGATCACATATTTTATTTTGAAGTGGATCACGTGATCTCTTTATATAATGGCCACGTGATTTCTTCATATAATGGTCACATGATCTCTTTCTTCATATAATTGGCGTAATTATTATTTTAATTTTTATTTAAGAAACTACTGAATATATTTTTGTGAATTTTTTTTTATATATTTTATGGCATAATTTGAATTGAATATTTCCCAAAACTTTTGTGAATTTTGACTTTGCTTAAAAAATGTTTGAAAAATTAGGTCCCATAGTGTTCAATGTACTTCCTGTTTTCAACCCGGGTTCAATCCAAAACTAATTGGGTGATATTATTCATTTATACTCCCATAGGTCCCACAGACCGTCTGTACAACATACTAAAATTTCATTTTGATAAAGTCATTTTTACGTCAGTTATCGTGCTAACGGACAGACAGACAGACAGACAGACAGAATGAACAAAGTCATAAACACTTTTCAACTATGTTGTAAAGTGTTAAAAACGCACAGAAGGAAACACCTGATTTTACGAAGACGCTGATTTAAGAATTTGGCACGGAGCCAATTGATACTATGCAAGTGTTTCTACATTTTCATATTGTATTTGCTAAGTATGCAGCAAGTTTTGTACAATAAAATTTATTCGTCTGCTCGTGATCTGAGAATTTGCATTTCGTGCTTATTTTTTGGAGGAGTTTATTTTATCAATTTATGTATGTCCCATTGATTTTGAGTTTCAGCTGGAAGAATGTGAGAATAAAAGAAATTTCAAGATATACACACTTTTTGGCCAAAATTCCAAGATTATATATATTTATCATCACTTATAGGTCAAGTTACACGTGTATGGAAAGTTTCAAGTTTCTACCTTCAACAATTTGGGCTGTGTAATTCATTCGCAGCCAATCAGTCGCACTCAACTGTATGATATAGCTTATTTGAATTACTCTATACATAATATTCATTTATGTTTGAAAAAATATTTTTTTATGCAGAATTCATTTTTCTTCTCTTTTGATTTATTATCAATGTTCATATTACTTTTCTAGGAAATAAAATTTAAAACCCCTAAAAATATAAAACAAAATATATCTTGATATTTTTTAAATTTTTTTTTATCAAGGAAAATAATTTTTTTTTAATAAATTCTCACACTTGTAGCATTTTTGAAAAACTGAACTGAGTCTCGAATTTTAACGAGATTTAGAAATAAGACTGAATATTCGTTTTAATTCGTTTCATTTGTTTCTTTAGAATAGAGGATCCTTCATTTAACATTCTAAGATAAAAGATTTACAAAAAAAATTCTTAATTTGAATTTAAATCTTTAACCTTAGTAATTTTGTTTTCATTCCGTTTGAATAATCAGAACGTTCAGAGAATACAGATTTGAAGTAATCTGCATAAAGATACCATGTTTTTGTTATTTGGTAATTTTTTCTTTAACAAACAAATTGGAAAAAGTGTTCATATATATTGTTAAGCAACTGGGAAAATAAGAAAACAGTCTCAAACATGTTCTTGCAAATTATTGAGAAGATACCTCAGGTTAAGAATGTTTCTAAAAGAAAAGGCCAATTTAAATATAGAAAGAATTTTAATTGGTTTATAAGATAAATAAGGTACACACACAAAAATATTAAACTGGTAAATTTTAAAACCATTTCATTTCAATATTTGTGAAGTTCTTGTACACAAAAACTTATTAAATATTTGAGTCAAGTTTTCGTTTCATAAATTTATGCAATGTTATCTGACCTCTGAAAACGAAAAGGTTTTCATGTTTATCTCGCCGCTATTTTTGGAAATTGTTCATAATTTTCTAAATCAAACGTCAAAGATAGTTTTGTTTTCAAGATTTTACCTCCTCAAAATAAAATGTGAAATGTTTTCAACAGGATTGTTTTATATGCATTACTAATCATGTTTAAATATGACTTTGTTCTATGGAATTGACTATAGAATAGCTTGACCATTCATCTTATCCACTGTACAGAAAATGCTCTACGAATCAGAGTAGTTTAAACAACACCGTTATAGGGACTTTTGTTAACAAGTAATTCATTTAAAAAGTTGGTGTAACATTATGTGTTCATACACAACAAAGGGATGGTCTACACTTACAGTCCAGAACGTCAGTCTAGCATGAAGTTGATGCAACAGATTACAACGCCGGGAAGCGTGTGATATCAAAATATTCAACACGCCAAGCATATTCGCTGTATTGTGAGTGTGCACGTATTAACCGGAAAAACGCATCTGGCGTATGGTTACAAAAACAGCAATCACACACGCTATAAGTTACAGACATGGAACTCTGGATTTAAATATTTTACATTAAATATCATAATATTAAATATTACGTCAAAACCACATGATTTAAATACTTTGCTTGACCATTCATCTTACAATTTACTAATATTGTCCATTTCGTAATCGAAGGGGCGTCCGGATCTTCGTTCGCTTTTATGAACAATAAGGCTGCAGTATACACTAATAGTGATAATCGTGCAAAATTTTCTTCAAAATGATATATATTCGTTCATGAGGTATAGAGCTCATAGATACATACACACACACATATATATATATTCGCAGACACCACTTTAAAAAACGTTCGAGTCGGGTTCAAGGATTACCGAAACGTGTAAATATGTCGAAAACTAGAATTTGATTTTTCTGCCCTGTTAAAGTATTTTCCCCGATTCTTTGTATGCATGGAAAATAAAAATTCTTACTTTTACGGATTATAAAAATACATGTTATTTAATCTGTATAAACAAAATGTGTTTGTCTGTCTGTTTGTCTTATCATCACGGGAGAACGGCTGTAAAAAATATCATGGAATTTTAATGGATAGTCTTGGTATGGTCTCCTGTAAAATTTAGACGTCCGTTGATCTGTCTGCATTCATGTATTTCTGAATATATCCACACTTTGAGCGTGACCCAATCGATATATGAGCCTCCAAACGGGCGACACTCAATCTTTATTTGAGTCTAGAAACTAACGTGACCCAATATTTTTTTTAACTTCTCAACAATAAATGCTTTTTCGCTCATATAATTGATTCTGATTCAGTAATTTGACATTCCAACATTGAGATTGGACATTTAGCGTTCACTAGGAATTTTTTTAATGTAAGAATACTGATTTCTTAATTAAATATGAATTTCTAAAAATATAACTTCACGCTTGACAACCAACCCCGTGCACGGGACACGTTGTTACATTATACTGTTCAGATTGTCACTGATTACAAAATATAGAATCTTGTTGAATATAACACAATCGCGTTACATATATCAAGAATATTTAAAGGAAACGTTATTTTATGAAACTTATGACAGCTGTAAATGAGATGAGAGACTAGTGGAAATAATCAAATTTACAAATATACAAATTTACGCTTGTTAAACACAGAATGTAAATATCCAAATAATATTTGACGTGGTGAATCCATAGTAGTACATATGTATCATCTCCTGAGTCACAGTTCTGATAGATGTAATAAGCATCCCCACTTGTACAATTCACATGAGCCCACAATTTGCATGTTGTACATTTGATCCACTGTTCTTTTGAAGTACTTTTGGAGAACGGATCATAGCAAACCAGGCAAATGCGGCAAAAATACTCTTCGTTTTCCCTTTTTTTCTGGTCGAGGGGATGGCTTTGTATTTTTATTTATTTATATATTTATTTATTTTTGTTGTTTATTAATAGTGTTCTTTCACATCTTAATGATTGCTTCTCCTCTTCAAACGAATTCTTGATGGGTGAGTTGGTTAATAAAGCAAAAAACTGCTTTCACCTGTTACGGATTGTTCTCTTTCGTGGCTCCGTCTTCCCAGAAGGTCGAACATCTTCAGGGTCAAACACACTGCAGCCGATGATGATTGATTCGGTGTTGCTTTTGATTGGTTTTTAGTGGAATCATTTCTATTAACCGCAGGATTCTTCGGCACATAGACTGTTACTAAATGATCTGGTGTTTCATGAAGATCTAAAATTCTTGAGGGACCAGCCACGTACATGAATCTCTGACTGAGTAGATTTGATAGACTAGCAACCATGTCGTCCATATCTGCTTCATCTTGCTCATCTACATTAACCTTATCCAAGTTCGTTTCTCGGTCTATCAGTAAAAAAAGCAGGAGAAAACTCCTCGTCAGAGAAAATATTTGGGTTAAAAGTAAATATACCACCGATTTTAAAGCTGGCCACGATATTGTTAGGTGTTGAGGCCAGTGGTAAAACAGTAGTAACTATCTCAGGGATATCATAAATCCCCATTGCTTCCCCAAGATTATTAACCATCCTTGAATCACAAGCTAAAATTATTAACTTCTTTAAAAGGCCATAGACGGTCTAAATTACAGTGCCTAGAATAGGTATTCCAGTCCCTATAGTCTAAATGCTGTAATTTGTGGGAGTAGTGAGGAGGGAATGGAAGAATTGTAATTCCACTCTTTTTAACATAGTTCAATGATCCAATAGATAGATGAGAGTCATGGTTGTCAAGGTGTTATTGTTTAGGGCATCCTGTGTGTCGAAGTAAGTATTCTAAGAACGCCATAAAATCATCTAACCAGATTTATTAGCTGTCCCCTTGCTACCTGCTGGTCTTCTGAAAACGAAATGATCTCAATTATGTACACGTGGGAAAATAAAAAAGGGGCGGTAACTCATTTCCTGTAGCAGAAATAGTAATGGCTAGTGTGACAAGTGTCCCTCTTTTGGCTGAAGTTATTGCTCACACTTACTTGAATCCCCTGCGATCCACTATTCTATCTAGTTTCTGAACGGCTGTAATTCGCGTTTCGTCTATGTTCCAAATATTACATAGGCCGATCCCACGTGAAAGGACCTCAGACATATTTTCAAGAAATATCTCGACATGTGTTTTGTTAAAACTCGCCGCTCTGGTTAAACTAATTGCTACTGGGCTGCGAATAGACAAGGTAGATTAACGTTTCAAGAATTCGGTGAACCAATCGATCCTTGCATTTTGTTGATTTGTCCAGGATTGTGGTACTTTCAGTTTGTGATACTACTTGTGCCGATTGTTTGTTGTGCCGTATTGATTTAGTTAATTACTTATCTTAAGAAAGGGGTAACTCTACATCATTTAACTTATTAACTACAGCCATTAGTAGTTTGGGTCAGTACATTGCTTTGGTGGCCGCAAAACCCACCTAAATTTTGCATAACGGGATACTAAGTAATATGTATCTATATCTTATAGACATTCAAAAGTAAGATCTAAGGGTAAATACAACAGTCTTCAATTTATTTAACACACATCATCAATGTTACATCATTATTTTTAATATTACAAATTCTATCATTCTTCTTCAGACACTTAATTAATTAACTATCGAGATGTAAGCCAGACTTAGTAATATTCGGTTGGAACACTGGGTGGGACGCATTAATTAGCCTTTTTTTTATAAAACACAATTTTGATATTATCCTCATATAATTAAAAATGTACCTGATAATCTTTCACATCTTGGGAGAATCTTCGGGTTTTCCACCATCTCAACACCAGATGAATCTGAGTCATCACACACAATTTACAAAACTGTTATACTGCCTTGCTCTATAAAAGTGTCCAACTTCACAGACTGACTGGACTCCAACTGCTGGCCAACTCTGAGCAACAAGCAACTCTCTTGACCCCCAGCTTGACCTCATATATATACCTTTCTTCCGTTGGATGGTCTACGTGCTGGTATGTAAACATGAGGGCTGATCCGTAGACATGGGGCGTGGTATGTAAGACATGGGACCACCTGTATGTTATCGCCACTGTGCTTAGCGTGGGGATAATCATTCCCCCCGCATTCCTCGCTCCCTCATTTCTTAATCCTTCCAAATCTTTAATCTTTTACATTTCTGGCATTACACTACTCACTGTGTATTAATAAGCAAATATGCGCACTTTCTTCGGCATTACTCTATAATATATATTTGCCGCTTTCTTGCGGTAATCGGCCAAATATATCTCATGCTCATCCGGAAATAACTGCCTATTCCTTAAATAGGCGCTATTGAATGACGGTTAAGCATTTTTCTGTGGTGTAATCTTTTTGCAGTACTACCGTGTGAGTGTCCTATAGTTTATATTAAAATTCTTTGAGACACACACACCGAAGTCAGTAAAATATTAAAAGGGCGAATTTCAACGCCAGAAAACGAGTATTTTTAAGTTTCAATACATTACCTACAGAATGACTCGACAAGCTAGTTCGTAGTTTCATATTTAAAAATCTCCATTTGTTTCGTTATGTTTATACTAATTGTTCTATAAGTATATTGAAATTGATCAACGAAATACAAAATGATCTATAACAGTAATCTAAAGGGCAAGATGTTACATATGCAAATCTGCCCCACCCCTTCTGGGGCAACTAGTCAAAATGCCCCGTGAGTGAAATATACTAAGCCTAACAGCCGACATTTTGTTCATAACAAGATCACGATAGCGCTATAAAAGGTAGCTGATATATCAATTCATAATAAAACAAATTTGATGTGGGCAACACATGACTTTTCTTATATAATGCAATGAATTTACTACTTTTACAGTAAAAAAATAATATATAGAATCCACGGTACTGTGTTTTTATCGCTGAATTGTACATTTGGCGATTTTCCGGATGACAACATGTAAAACTATTTCAAAGTACCCGATTAGCTTATATTTCGCGCAACTCTAAATAAACAATTATCAATATTGATAGCATTTCTAATAAGCCATATAGTCTATATATTAAAATATTTTAATAATTAATTCTCCACAAAGTCGTCATTTTCATTAATTTTGCTTCATTTTTGCAATTTCGACGATATTTTTGTCAATCTGGGGCGAAATATGGCCAAGTTGGCGATACGTTACTAAATTATTCGCCAAGTTCGCCACATGCATCACCAAGCATTACAGACAAACGTAGAGAAGAGCCTTTCTTATATACTAGAAGGTGAAAATCAGAATTTGCGTAACGTTGCTCCCCACATGGCGTCAATTTGATCAATTTGGCGACATTTTTGTCACTTTGGCAACATTTAAAATAGTCGCCAAGTTGGCGACGTTTTTATGAACGGGTATACAGCTAGTATGAACATGAAAAGAAAAACTCATTGATAATTTTATGAACGGGTATACAGCTAGTTTGAATATAAAAAGGAAAACTCATTGATAATCCTTTGAACGGGTATGCAGCTAGTATGAACATAAAAAGAAAAACTCATTGATAATCCTAAGCAATGGGGCGGATTCAAAATAAACAAACTATTGATGTTATATAGCGAAAATCAGTGGCAGCACATATTTCCCGCAGAAAAATCCCTAGCTAATAAAACCCTTCGCACGTATTCCAAATGATAAATTACAGCCAACCCGATGATTCTTTGCGCAATTAAGAAACGAAAAGGATTAATTACGAGCAAATGAGTGTACCGTTGTTCCTTCCCAGTTTTTCTAGCCTGAGGATCACCAGTCTGCATAAGGCGAGCATTACCGCGGGTTGCCATTTATTTTGGAAACAAATATTGAACTCCAGCCAAGGAAAGATCTCGTCACTTTCTGTTTGGTGAAGGAAGGGGAGGAGGGGGGTTTCTTTCTCCTGTGTGTAGTTTGTGTAAAATCCTAACTGAAGATATATTATTCTGTTGGCAGGATTGGACGGATTTGTAAGATTAAAATAAATAAATATTTTTTTTCATTTTGGTGGGTGTTAAGATTTGCGCGAAACATTTTTCTTTTGAGGAGTGAAATAAATGGAAAATTAAAGCTTCGTTAACTACACAAATTAATTAATAGAAGATACCAATGGTTTTATAAGCAGAAATCAGTCTTCTACTTCTTCGCCTCAGATCATCTGATCTTCCCGAAGGTGTAAGGTATCTGTTTGGACGGCCAGAACAGTGCCACCAAATTTAGATCGGAACCCAGTGGGGGTAGCATCCACAGGGACCGTACTCTTTTCCTTTCACTAACCTCACAGAAGGACTTGTGAACCCCCATATTTAAAGTGCCCGAACTCCACGTGAGCAAGGGGACAATTTGGGCAGAACCGGGAATCGAACTTGGATCGTCTGAGTGCAATCCATTTGCGCAAACAACTAGGCTGTCCCGCCACGGTCTTCAACTTCGGGATTAAAAGACATAGCAGCTTTCTATTGCTCTAACTAGGTGAGCTGCTCTGATTTTTCATCTTGAAGAAGAAAGATGTTTTCCGCCTGCAGAACTAACAAATATTTTTGGCAATTAATTGCAGTACATAACAGAATTTTACTTTTCTTTTTATTACAAAAATGTATGGTGATATGCCTGAAACATTAAATATTAAAGAATAACACTTTATAATAAAAGTCTTTATTTGATCACTTTAAAATCATATTAAAACCAGAGCGCTTTCGAACATCAGACGTCCATCACCAGTGGTAATTGCGAAAAAAGAGAGAGAGGGGGGGGGGGGGGGTACATGGCCACTTATACTCAGTCAAAACTCGCGAACAAAATTCGCATACGAATTGTCAGGTTACACAAGACTTTTTTTTTTTTTTTTTTGAATGAGATACATTTAATTCTAAAATCATTTAATTATAAATTTCCCTCAGTAGAAGTGAAATACAAATAACAGCTTTAGAAGTCAAAATAACAAAATTAGATATATAAAAATTCAGACAAAGATTTAACTCTCAAGGAGTCGAGAATGGGACGCATCGCCAAAATGAGGTTTTGAATTGGATCGAATTACAGTTGGAGTCACGATAAATATAAACGAAGAGGAATTCGAAAAGCAAGATATTACGGGAATTATTGCAATTAGTTAACAAAAAAGTTTTATCAAACGCCTGGATAAAGTTATCATTAATGATAATTTGGGATAAAGCAGTGAAAAATTTATTATTTTTAATATTATGCGGTTGTTCTAATGCCAATAGTATGTTTAGTACTGCCACTTCAAAAGACGCGAAAAAAATTTACATACGGATTGTCAGATTACATAAGGAAATAATTTTTGAATGTAAAACATTTTAGTTTATTTATCTATCAAATGTACTCCAATATCCGTTTTAAATTTATTTATCCTAAAACGAAACTGGCCCTGTCTTATCGAAACTGTCTTCAACTAAACAGTACTAAATGCACTGTTGGCATTAGATTATCCGAACATACATGCGATATTAAAAATAATGAATTTTCCATTGCTTTATCCCAAATTGTTATTAATGATTTGTCTCGGTTTCTGATAAAATTTTCAGTTAGCTAATTGCAATAAGCCCCGTACTATTTTGCGTTTCAAATCCCTCTTTATTAACACTTTACAACAAAATTAAAAAGTGTTTATGACTTTGTTCATTCTGTCTGTCTGTCTGTCCGTTAGCACGATAACTGCCGTAAAAATGACTTAATCAAAATGAAATTTTAGTATGTTGTTCAGACGGTCTGTAGGACTTATGGGAATATAAATGAATAATATCACTCAGTTAGTTTTGGATTGAACCCGGATTGAAAAAATGAAATACATTGAGCCTAATGGGACCTAATTTTCAAACATTTTTTAAGCAAATTTAAAATTCACAATTTGCTTCGAAAATTTTAGGTAATATTAAAATTGTTATGTAAAATATATAAAAAAAATTCAGTGAAATATATTCAGTAGTTTTTTAAATAAAAATTAAAATAATAATAACACCTCTTACATGAAGCGATCACGTGACAATGATATGAAAAGATCACGTGACTCACTTCAAAATGATATATGGCATCCATTTTGTCTCATAATCGTGATATTTAAAGTTCTTTTTAATTCATATTGAGTGTCGTATCCTTCCTAAAACCACTTTATTTTTGCTTAAATTCTGTGCATCTACATAATGAAAGAGCGCAATTACAATATATTTGAGTTTAAATGCTCCTCCAAATTTGATTATTTCTACAACGAAACCTATTTTTCACCTATGTAAAATGTAAACAGCAAAATATATAGAATGGGTTGTATTAGAATTGCTGTATTTCTTTAACACAAAATCATTTACTTCATGGAGTCTGCGTAGCTGATATGAATGAAATATTCATTGATTTTACAAAGAGAAGGACGATTTTTTTCAATGAAGTTTTACGCATAGAGTTTAATAACTTGTAGCTCCATGGTCTCAATTTTTAAATAAAATAAATTATTATAGTATTGTGATGAATGATATGAATGGGAAATTATATATGAATGAAATGCTGTTTTTATAGAGAGAGCCAGGCGTGTTATTTTTTCTATGACTTCATAGGAATGAATTTCAGTTGTTTTCGATGAAGTTTTCAAATATAATAAATTATCGTAGTATTATGATAATTCTAAAATTATTACCGAGGAATGTATCGCATTTTAGAGATGTTTAAACCAGGCAATTTATATTTCAATGTCGTCATTTGAATGAAGTTCATTTTTTTCAATAAAGGTTTAAGTTTTCAAATATAATAAATTAATGTAGTATTGTGATAAGTTTCAAAATATTACCGAGGAATGTATTGCATTTTAGACATGTTTAAATAAAATTGCATTGAAGTTGGAAAGTGTTTCATAATCAATGCTTTAAGCATGGCTGATTTTTCTTGTTTTCACTTGCCACTGATGATGGACGTCTGACATCCAGAAGTGATCGAGTTTTAATGTCATTTTAATGTCTTATTAATGTGATCAAATAAAGAATTTTATTAAAAAGAGTTATTATTTAAAATTTCGTTTTATCTTTTGCATCAGTGTGAACGTCATTTTTTACGTATTTGAGGAGTCTGATTCCCCAAAAATATTTGCACCATATGGGAAGATATCCTCTATGGTGAATACCTAGACGAATACCTAGGTTTATGTGAGGTTTTTCTATTGTAACGATAGTACCCACTCCCCACCTGACTCTCCTTACAAATAAACAAATTTCTTCAATTAGCTTTACAAATAAACAAATAAAAATATTTCCACAAGTCAAAGAGATACTGCTTTACGAATAAATAGGTTTACGACAAATTATTTTTATTGTAAGAATAATCTTGTGCACCCATACGACCCTCCTTACAAATAATCAAATTTGTGTAAAAATCTTCAAAAGGAACAAATGAAAAAAATTAACCATACAAGAAGGTACCGCTTCACAAATACCCAGATTTACGAGAGTTTTTTTAATTGCTAGCATAGTAATATACTATCCACATGACTCTTCTCATAAATAAAAACATTTGTATAAATATCCTTACAAATAAACAAATAAAAATATTTTCACCATACAGGAAGGTACCACTTCACGAATACCTAGATTTACGCAAATGTTTTTACTTTCCTTATATACATAGTATAATGTAAAAGGATAGTATTGTGACGGGGTCGAAAATTCAAATTCAAATTTTCGACGGGAGAGCACGTTTCAAGCATCCCTGGTCACGAATCAAACTTTTTTGAAGTGATGTCTGTGTGTGTGTGTGAAAGTATGTGTGTGTCAGTGAGACTGTGGAGACGATATCTCACGAACGAATCAAGCGATCTGAACAAAATTTAGTACAAAAATCACAACCAGTGAATACCGGAAGTCTATTGCTTTTACACGCAATCGAATATTCAGAACCCTCCTAAATTTTGAAATTATATTTTAAAAAAATCATCAAAAAATTAAAACATTATAAAAAGCATTCTAAACATTCTAAAGTTAGGTAAATAATCATTTCTTATGCAATTTTTTATTGGAAAACGATTGACATAAACTTTAAAACGCTAACATGAACCATTCTCGAGATATTGCCCATTTTTAAAATAAATTTATCAAAAAATCACATGAAATTAAAAAGAGTATTAACCATTGTGAAATCTGTTCTATTTTCATATATAATATTATGCGATAAATTTATTATCATCATTCTCGTAGATCTAGTCCTTTCCATTCACGACAGAAGACACTTTGGGTAATAGCTTTGTAATTTGACGTCATTAATCGTTTATCTACCATAAGACTAACCTATTTCTCCATGAACAATGATTGGTGAAATTTTGGCGGCGAATTTGGCGGAATATCTCCAGCTTGGCGAGTTTTATAAATGTTGCCAAATTGTCAAAAATATTACCAAATTGATAAAAATGCCAACAAAGTGACAAAAGGAACCTAAATCAATGAAAATGAAGACTAATTGATGAAAATCCAATATCCTGGAAAGAATAAGAATCTAGTATAAGAGAAGATACTTTGGGTAATAGTTTTGTATTTGGACGCCATTACTCATTTATCTGCCATAAGAATAACCTACTCCTCCGACCATAATATTTGACGAAATTTTAGCGATAAATTTGGCGGAATATCGCCAAATTGGCGAGTTTTTGAAATGTCGCTAAATTTATAAGAATGACGCTAAATCAAATTGATTGATTTAAATTCAATATTTTGGAATGAACATAAGACTCTTCCATAAGACTCCGTCTGTAACGCTAGGCAAAATTCTGGCGTCGAATTTTGGCGGCATATCGCCATCTTGGCGACTTTTGAAATGTTGTCAAATTGACGAAGCTGTTGCCAAATTGATAAAAATGTTATCAAATTGATGAAAATATCGCCAAATTGATCGAAATTACGCCAAATAGGATGCAATATTTTGCAAAATTTTAATTCCATCATATGATGGGCATACTTTTTATTATATAAGAAATGCTCGTCTAAATATCGTCAAGTTGGGGATATTTGGCCCCAGATTGACAAAAATATTGTCAAAATTGTGAAAATGATGCCAAGTTAATGAAAATAACGCCTAAATATTTTATTTATACATTTTTTATTTATACATTTATTGCATAAATTTATTATTATATATGTATATTATATATATATATATATATATTATTATATATATATATATTATATATATATATTATTATATATATATATATATATTATATATATATTATTATATATATATTATTATTATATATATTTAATGAACTATATTGCTTATTGAGGATGCTATCAATATTGATAATTGTTAATTTAGAGTTGCATAAAATATAAGTTAATTGGGTACGAAATAGTTTTAGGTGTTGTCATCCGGATGTACAATTTACCGCGCCAAATGTACAATTTAACGTTAGAAACACTGTGCCGATGATCTTTTCATCACTTTGTCACCGTTAAAGAAATAAATTCATTGCATTATATAAGGAGAGTCATGTGCTACTCACATCAGATTTTTTTTTAATTGTAAAGATAGTCATGTGCTCTCCCTCCGTGACTGACAATTTTACAAATATCTTTACACATATACAAATATGTCCTTCCCGGTCGTCCATCTCGCTGCTCTAAGTCCTCTGGACGAGCCGGACGGCCTGGGGCTTTCACATATACAAATATAAAGTATTTTTATCTTACGGGTAGGTATAGCGAAACGAATACCTAAGTTTACGTGATTATTTTTTTTTATTGTAAAGATAGTCATGTGCATCTCATACACTTCCTTAACAGCCAAACAAATCTCTACAAATATTCTTACAAATAAACAAATAAAGACATTTTTACCACACGAGAAGGTACCGCTTTATAAATATCCAAGTGTACGTGAAATTTTTTTTTTGTTCTTCATTGCAAGGATAGTCATGTGTCCATCATATAGCTAGCTATTCTTACAAATAAATACATTTCTAATATTCTGGGAAAGCAACAAAAACATTTCTTTTCATTCGATATCGCAAAACATTAATAGATATTATTATTTTCCTTATATACATAATGTGTAAGGAAAGTATTGTGACGGGGTCGAAAATTCGAATTCGAGTTTTCGACGGGAGAGCACGTTTCAAGCATCCTTGATCACGAATCAAACATTTTTGAGGTGATGTCTGTGTGTGTGTGTGTCAGTGAGTCTGTGGAGACGATATCTCACGAACGAAGGGAGCGATTCGAATGAAATTTGGTACAAAAATCACAATCCATTAATACTGGAAGCCTATTGTTTTTAAACGTAATCGAATGTTCAGAACCCCCCTAAATTTTCGAATGAAAATTTAAAAAAATCATCAAAAAATCAAAACCTTTAATAAAGTTACGCAAATAGACATTTCTTATGTAATGTTTCCTTAGAAAACGATTGATATAAACTTTAGAACGCTAGCATGAACCGTTCTCGAGATATTGCACATTTTTCAAATAAATGTATCAAAAAAACCATAAATTCAAAAAAAATATTAATTGTTGAACAACGTGTTTCCTTTTCATATGTAATATTATGCCATAAATTTGGTGACATCATTCTCATGGATCTAACTCGTTCCATTCATGAGAAAAGATACTTTGAGTAATACTTTTGAATTTGAAAGCCAATACTCATGTATTTGCTATAAGAATAACTTATTTCTCCTTCCATATGGCTTGGCGAGATTTTGGCGGAATGTCGCCAACTTGGCGACTTTTTTAAATGTTGCCAAATTAACGAAAATCTCGCCAAATGGATAAAAATTAAGCTAAATCAATGAAAGTGACGACTAATTGAAGAAATTTCAATATCTTGGAAAGAATATAAGCATCTACTATAAGAATAACCTATTTTTACTGTAAAAGTAGCAAATTCATAACATTATATAAGGAAAGTCATGTGTTGCCCACATCAGATTTTTGTATTATTGTAGCCGATTAAAATTATAATTCCAAATACTGTTTGACTATAAGCTCAATGTTTTCGAGAGATGTCGTGCAAACTGACATCATTCAATGTTATTTAAATCGTACAGAATTCAAGGTGTTTAAAATATGTAGATCCACCCAACACACAGTATTTTGTTCTTTAGATTTACAGGACATTCTAGGAAAATAAAACCCTGGTTTTTAACTGCGAACCGTCTGGGAAGATTGCGATAAATGCAAAATGCTTTTAGAGCTTTTAAAGTCCCTTTGACCCTAAGTGCTTTTAGTTTATTCTTTCATCGTTTTTAGAAGCATTGAAGGAAAATAGAAAAGTAGGACACATACGACCTGCTGTCTTATATAAACGGTTTAAGAAGTAAATGATTTGCAGTGTGTAGGGACAATCATGCAATTGCCCATTTACTTTATAACTAGGGTAATCATAACTCTAACTAGGGTTTTAATCCCTATAATCGAATTTAAGCCTGTCAAAAACAGAGAAACTAGCATTGTTAAAAATTTCAGTTGCAGTTTTTTTAACAAGTTTTATTTATTTAACACTGTATGGCATTTAGCGTTGAAAACAACCGTCTTAATTTTGCTCAGTGTGGTTCTGTCCCGATGTTGATATCGTGAAAAGATTCAGCCTTCTGGGTTTCGTGTATGTATTGGGTTAATGTGTGCCGAAAATATTTTTCGACCCTACCCTACTTTTTGTCAATTTCCGAGGGAGATACCGGAAATTTGGCTCCGTTAGGTTCTAGTCCGTGGTCGATACTATAAAGGTGCAAATCAGCCTTATGGGTCACGTGAGGGGTGGGGGCAATTTATTGAGGGATGTAGAAATACTTTTGACTTTCCCCCATTTCTTGTTAACTCTCTGGGGAGAAAGCGAAAATCTGGCTCCGTTGGATTCTAGCTCCTAGTCAATAATATAAGAAGCAAATAAGCCTTTTAGGTTACGCTGGGGGGGGGGGGGGGAGGTTGTGTGTTAAGGGAAGCAAGGGGGGGGGGCAGTGTGATGAGGGATGTAGAAACATTTTTCGACCCTTTCCCCCAATTTTTGTCAATTCCTGGGGAGAGATCAAAACTATAGGGATGGTTGATACTATGATGGTTGCCCATGGTTAATACTTTAAAGGTGAAAATATTCAGTCTTCTAGATTACCCAGTGAATGGCTTCTGAAGGGTTTGTAAAGACATTCAAAGAAATCATTTACTTTGGGAGTGGAGGGGGGGGGAGGGGCACGAAAATCCGGTTTCCCTAGTTTCTGGCTCACTGTCGCTTCTATATCTGTATAAATATTCAGTCTTTTAGGTCACCGGGATGGCTTCTGGAGGTCTGTATGTTTTTGCTATTGAGACCCAGACCGTCCGACCTACGAGAAAGGTGTAAGGTAACTGTTTGGACGGCCGGGAAGTGCCACCCAATTTAGACCGGAACCCAGTGGGGGAGGCATCCACAGGGACCGTATCCTCCTCCCCCTACCACCAACCTCTCGGAAGGACTTACGGACCCTCATGTTTAACGTGATCGTACTCCGCATGAACACGGCGGCAGTTGTGGCAGCGTGCAAATCCAGCGCGCAAACCACCGGGCTACCGCGCCTGAAATGTACCAACAGCACGCGGTGTTCCCAGATGGTCACCCACCCAAGTACTAACCGCGCCCGATGCTGCCTGACTTCGGTGATCTAACGAAAACCGGTGTTTTCAGCACGGTACGGTCGTCGGGGAGGTCTGTATGTAAAAAACATCCCATTTTCATCGACCTCCCTCCGGATGGGATCTAAAATCGGGGTCCGGTAGGTTCTGACTCGCGTTCTATATCGTAAATGCGCAGATATTCAGTCTTCAAGCTCATTGGTGCGTCGCTTTTCAATAGGGTTTATTAAGAGGGTGCCGAAGCATTTTGAGGAAGACAGAGAATAAGCGAAAAATAACTAGTGTTTATTATTTTGTTTCAATATCTAGATTTTATCTCAACTTTCACATTAGGCTGTAAAACATATTATCCAAAATTGATATTATGCGAAATTGTCGAAGGGAAATGAGGCTATAACTGGATGAAATAGTTTCAACAATTATACATAAAATCAATTTTGGACAATGATAAGATTAATATTGTTTGAATGGAAACTGCTTATACTCTCAAATTGGTTCAATTTTGCGTGTGATAAAAAAAAACTCTACATTTCCTTGCGTCACTGTTTTGTAAGATAAGACATTGAAAAACATAATTTTTCTCAACAATTTTAAATTTTTACTTCCTCATACTGTGTAATACAATATAGAGAAAGTATTGTTTACACGAAATTTTCGAATTCGAGATTTTGTGTGTGTGAAGCTTTGATGCCAATATATATATTAAGACTTCCTGAACACGTTCTGACTTTTTGCGCCGTCTCAGTGATGCCGTCTCTGTGTTGTCTGTGGTCAATTTCTTGTGTACACATTAGCAGCCACTAATATTAATGGACTTTTGCGAAACTTTATATCAGGTTTTGTAATAAAAAAATGTAGAACTAGATACATTTTTTTCTAAAATTCGAGCGAAAACTTCGAAATTTTATATTTTTTCAATATAGCAGCAAAAACATGGCATTTTAACATGGCACGAAATATTTGATAGTTTGACGTCATTAGTCCCCTGGGGGGGGGGGGCAAGTTACCCTCGGAGGTACACTATCAAGTAGGGTATCAATCGAAATATTTTTTAAGTCCTTTAAAGTGAAGGGTAACAACACGCTTGTTGTAATCATTTGGACCCACGAAGCCGATTTTTCAAATTTTTTCTTGTAAAATTTGAAAAAAAAAAAAATCTCTAGTTAATTTTTTTGACGTACAAACCTATGTACATGTATGCGTTAGAAGCTATGTAACGCATACATGTATGCGTGAAACCTATGTACCATGTACATGATGCGTTAGAACAAGGAGAACATTTCATCTGAAAATACTGAATCGTAATTTACAAAGAAAATGCATGAAAAAAGAAAAGCCATAGTCATAACGTACGTAATTGACTTTACGTAACATAAAAAATTTGATAGGTGGAAATAAGGCCCCTAAATGTACAAGCTGACGTAACCGCCATTTTGACTCCAACTGGTCTAGTCAGTTATCGTCTGCCCGTGCTATTTCGATGGCGCACGCATATTACATGGCTGACTGATATTTGAAACGCTATTTACCTGTAAAATAGGCACTTCTGCTTTCAAAAAATTGTATCTATCATTCAAGAAAGTAGTCTCGAAGGTTTTGATTTTCTCGATATCCCAAGAAATGGGAGATAAAGTAACCCACTTTTTACTATGTACAGCCATTGTTTCAACTGAGAGTCAAGATGGTCGCTGTATATGTAGTATGACCAACCTGTATATACAGTATGGCCACGAGAATAAATAAACAGCCTGCGTAGTAGAATGAGCAGAAATGTAAGGGCAAAAGGGCATTATTTTTACCTTAGCGGGTAATTTTTAAACTAACGATGATGACAAATAAAAATTCAATTTAGACCCATTAAATATCGAAATGTATCTTTAGCTGAAAATGAGTTATTTAGAAAACTTGAGTACTTGATTATAAGAAATCTTGTAACCGAATTGCTGCAACTTTTTCGAACTCGACAATAAAAATTGCTCAATTTTTGAGCGTGAACCACAATCAGAGGACAACAAGATTCACTCCGCTCCGCCTTTCTTCTTCTCATTTGCATTTAAGATGGCGATGGTGACTGAAAGCAGCTCAACTACGTTGGAATCTGGAGATGGTAAAAATAATAATTGTACTTATACCAAATTACAGATATCTGTGGGATATAAAAGAATATAAAAGATCCTAATTATACGAAAAAAGCACTAAAGAATGATTCTTGGATGAAATCGGTGACATTAGAGAGGAGGGACCTAAAGTATGATTAACGGGCGGAATTGCCGAAGTCTGGAGATGGAAAAAATAATAATATAACTTCTACCAAATTACAGATACTTGTGGAATCTGAATGATCCCAATTATACGAAAACATACGCACTCACTAAATACTCAAGTCCTCAGGACGAGTCGGACGGTCTGGGTCTTCAACACTCACTAAAGAATGCTTCCTGGAATAAAATCGGTGGCATTACAGCGGAGGGGTCTAAAGTAGGATTGACGGGCGGAATTACCGAAGTCTGGAGATGGAAAAATTAATAATATAACTTCTGCCAAATTATAGATACCTGTGGGATATAAAAGATCCAAATTATACGATAAAAATCAGCAAACAATGCTTCCTGGAATGACATCGGTGTCATTATAGAGGAGGGGCCTAAAGTATGATTGACGGGCGGAATTACCGAAGTCTGGAGATGGAAAAATTAATAATATAACTTCTGCCAAGTTATAGATACCTGTGGGATATAAAAGATCCAAATTATACGATAACACGAAAGATCAATCATGCATAAAGCATTGATTATGAAACACTTTCCAACTTCAAAGCAATTTAACTTAAACATCTCTAAAATGCGATACATTCCTCGGTAATATTTTTAAATCTATCATAATACTATATTAATTTATTATATTTGAAAACTTAAAACTTCAGAAAAAAAAATGAACTTCATTCAAATGACGGTATTGAAATATAAAATGCCTGGTTTAAACATCTTTAAAATGCAATACATTTCTGGGTAATATTTTTAAAATTATCGTAATACTACAATAATTTATTATATTTGAAAACTTCATCGAAAACAAATGAAATTTATTCAAATGACGTCATCGAAACACGCCTGGCTCTCTATATAAAAGCAGCATTCTCTATATAAAAGCAGCATTTCATTAATAAACATTTTTCCATTCAGTTCATTCATAACCATTTTTCCATTCATTTCATTCATTACAATACTATAATAATTTATTTCATTTAAAAACTTAAAACCATGGAGGTACAAGTAATTTAACTCTATGCTTAAAACTTATCGAAAAAAATCATTTGCTTCTCCGTAAAATCAATGAATGTTTCATTCATATCAGCTATATTGCAGACTTCATGAGTTAAAATAATTTTGCCTTAAAGAAATGCAGCAATTCCTATACAACTCATTCTACATCTTTTGGTATTTACATTCTCCATAAATGAAAAAAGTAGACTTTGTTGTAGAAATAATCAAAGTTAGATGATCATTTAAACTCAACTATATTGTAATTGCTTTGTTTCAATATGTAGATGCACAGAATTTAAGCAAAAATAAAGCGGTTTTAGGACGGATACAACACTAAATATAAATTAAAAAGAACTTAAAAATCACGATTTTGAGACAAGATGGAGGCCTGATTTCATTTTGAAGGGGATCACGTGATCTCTTCATATAATGGTCACGTGATCTCTCCATATAAAGGGTGCAATTATTATTTTAATTTTTATTTAAAAAACTACTGAATATATTTTGCTGAAATTTTTTTTATATATTTTATGGGATAATTTGAATATTTCATGAAACTTTCGAAGCAAATTGTGAATTTTAAATGCGCTTAAAAAATGTTTAAAAAATTAGGTCCCATAAGGTGTGATGTATTTCATTTTTTCAACCCGGGTTCAATCCAAAACTAATTGGCTGATATTATTCATTTATATTCCCTTAGGTCCCATAGACCGTCTGAACAACATACTAAAATTTGATTTTGATAAAGTCATTGTTAAAGCAGTTTTCGTGCTAACGGCAGACAGACAGACAGACAAAATGAACAAAGTCATAAACACTTTTCAACTATGTTGTAAAGTGTTAAAAACCAGTAAACAATGCTTCCCAGAATGACATCGGCGTCGTTATAGAGGAGGAGCCTAAAGTATGATTGACGGGCGGAATTGCCGAAGCCTGCAGATGGAAAAATTAATAATATATTTTCTGCCAATTTGTAGATACCTGTGGGATATAAAAGATCCAAATTATACGATAAAAACCGGTAAATAATGTTTTCTAGAATGACATCGTCGTCATTAGAGTGGAGGGGTTTAGAGTACGATTGACGGGCGAAATTCGGCAATGAAATTTGGCCTGTTTTATAACACCATTAGTCTGACCATACATTGGGGATTTAGAACACACTGTAGGTCGTGCACTGCGTCTCATATGTCGATCCAATATGCACTAGAAACCTGTTTTTCTACTGTTATTTTGAGTCTCGAGTGCAGCGTATAGCCATGTGTCTTCAATGTGTGGACAGTAGGTAGCAACCATTGTTCAAAACGAACAGCAGATAGTGCGGCAGCAGACAACTCTGCTCCTGCCAAAGACATCGATCGAAGATGCTTGGATACCCGAATTATGAGTTCGGAGTGGAAGCTAGCTTTTGCTCTAAACTTATAATGTCGGTCTTGTAAGCCCGAGGTCCCGAGTTTGGTTCTGGCGACTTTCAAACCCCACAATGATGACTGGACGTTTGAAACACGCAACCTTCTCTCTCCAACGATCTCACCTCTCAACAAGAGATGACAGCAGCACACGTAGTCAGAGATCCTGCCACTCCCTTCCTGGTTGACCACGCCTGACTTCACGCCCGAGGCGACACGCCTCCCGGCCATTCAGCCTCTCGACTGAGTCTCGTATGGGGACGCGCAGGGGTTTCCTGGGCAGCCCCGCCCCTCGTCGCCGATTTTCGACCGGGGCCTTCTCATCAGGTGAGGGAGTGTGCGGCAGCACACGACTCTGCTCCTGCCAAAGACATCGATCGAAGATGCTAGGATACCCGAATTATGAGTTCGGAGTGGAAGCTAGCTTTTGCTCTAAACTTATAATGTTGGTCTTGTAAGCACGAGGTCCCGAGTTCGGGTCTGGCGACTCTCAATCGCTACAATAGGATGCAGCATGCTTCCTTAATATGTGTCCTCCCTTAGGTGAAAATGTTCCGTGCGATGAAATTGTGCGACGAGTTTCTAATCCCTACCTGCACTGGGAGCCCAGAACGAGCCTGTCAAGGATGCTGAACGAAAATACGCGCAATCAAAGGGAGGTAACATGAAGTAAATATAAATTAGTGTGAGAAAAATAGACCATCGAAACACTTAACTAAAACACGCAGTCAAGTAAGAAAGTTAATTTCCTAAGTTAACTTTTAAAACATTTCCTGCATGGAATTAACTAATTAATAATGGGACAAGATAGGCAATATATATAGTTTTTAGAGTTTATTCCACCGTCACTTATGAGGTTAATTACTTTCTTCGTTAAATTGTCCTATCCATTTTGCTCTAAATGTCTTGGCTGTCACTTGCATTTTAAGACAGCTGTTCTTATCTTTCAGTGCTAATTATCAGGGAAAAAGAAAGAAATTTCAGTGATGTAAAAAAAAATATATATTTATCGGATTATTAATTTTTCGATTAAATGTATGAGGGCAGATGTGCTTTATAAAATACACGATCCTAGTCAGATTGAATTTGCGTAATAACAAACAAACGTATGCGAGGAGATAAAAAAATTACATCATTTGTGATTTTTTGTTAGGTGGCAGTATAATAACGTACGTATAAAAGTTAATATAGATTATTTTGTAAATTTATATTATAGTTTAGGTGTATTTATAATTGGTTGATTTTCTCATCGAATCTCGATTTTATTAGGGGTCGAACATATAAATGGAGAATAAAAATCACTACGTGTTTTCATGTTTTGTTTCATTTAAAACTTTAAGCGACTTTTCAAATTTATGCACTACAATTATTTTCGTTTATATTCAGAATTTTCTTAATAATACTAAAAAAAAATATATTTTAATGACATTTAACAGTTTACTTTATACGATAGATGCGTTGATGCTGATTACATTTTGTTACATATCTGAAAATGGCTACATATCTAAAAGTGGTATTTAAACAACTCTAATTTTTTTTTTAAATAATTAATCATGCACTACTACGCTAAAGGAAACCATTCTCAAGATATTTTCATTTTTATTATGAACATACGTAATTAGAAAGTTACTGTTTGAAAAATTAAATTTATTAAAAAATTTTATGCATTGCTCGTTGTGTCACCCGCAGGCAGCCGAACGGTTAAAATACAGTTTGTTTGAAAGTACTATAATTCATACATACATACAACTTGATACGAGTCCGGAGTATTAGCGGGCGATTTCACGATGCCTTCTATAGACTAAAAAAGCAATACACATTAAACGTACGTTGGACAAGACAAATTAAATAGACAGAGAGAGACACACATTTTTGTGAAGACCGTTCTAAAAAATCTGATGTGGACAGCCCAAGACTTTCCTTATATAATGCAATGAATTCTTTCACAGTGAAAAATTATGTATAAAATCCATGGCACTGTGTTCTTAATATTGAATTGTACATTTTCCGCTTTTCTGGATGACAACATGTAAAGCTATTTCATACCCAATGAACTTATATTTGACGCAACTCTAAATTTACAATTATCAATATAGATAGCATCCTCAATAAACAATATAGTCCATATATTAAAATATTTTAACAATAAAATCATAAATTAGGCATCAACTTCGTTAACTTGGCGTAATTTTTGCAATTTGACAATGTTTTTTTCAATCTTTAGTGAAAAATTGCCAAGTTGGTGATATTTGGCTATATTATTTACTGAGTTCGCCAAATGTATCTCTAAATGTTACAAACAAATGGAGAGAAGAACATTTCTTGTACACCAGCAGGTATGCCCGTCATATGACGGAATTAAAATTTTGCAAAACATTACCTCCCATTTAGCTTCATTTTTATCAGTTTGGTAACATTTTTATCAATTTGGCGGCATTTTCGTCAATTTGGCAACATTTAAAAAGTCGCCACTATGACGACATCCCGCTAAATTTATCGCCAAGCATTATGGACTGACGGACGGACGGAGAAATGGGTTATTCTCATAATCGAATCTTATGTTCTTTCAGATATATTTAATGTTCATCAATTAGTCGTCATTTCCATTGATTAACGTTTTTTTTTTTACCAGTTTGGTGATATTTTTATCAATTTGGCGATATTTTTGTCAATTTGGCGATATTTTTGTCAATTTGACTGCAGTTTTATCAATCTGGCAAAATTTTCATCAATTTGGCAACATTTAAAAAGCCGCCGTCTTCACGAGATTTTGCCAAAATTTGTAGTCAAAATTCCGCTAAGCGTAACAGACGAAAAAATTGGTTATTCCTATAGTGGATTCTTATATTCCTTTCAAGATATTGAATTTTCATCAATTAGTTGTCATTTTCATTGATTTAACGTAATTTTTATCAATTTGGCGACATTTTTGTTAATTTAGCAGCATTTAATTAAGTCGCCCAGTTGGCGACATTCCGCCAAATTTGTCGCCACAATCTCGCCAAACGTTATGGATGGAAAATAAATTATTCATATAGTGGATAAATGACTATTGGCGTCTAAATACTAAAACTATTGCCCAAAATATATTTTCTCATAAATGGAACGAGCTAGATCCACGTAAATGATGTGAACAAATTTATCGTATAATATTACACAAGACAAAGGAACATATTTCACAAAAGTTGTATTTTTGTTTTTAATTTCATTTGATTTTTTCATAAAATTATTTTAAAAATGTGCAAAATCTCGAGAATGGTTTATGCTAGCGTTCTAAAATTTATGTCAATCGTTTTCTAATGAAAAAGTACGTAAGAGATGATTATTTTCATAACTATATTGAAAGTTTTGATATTTTGATGACTTTTTCAAAATTTTAGTCGAAAATTTAGGAGGGTTCTGAACATTTGATTGCGTTTAAAAACAATAGGCTTCCAGTACTCATGGATTGTAATTTTTGTACCAAATTCCGCTCAAATCCCTTCCTTTCGTCATGAGATATAGTTTCCACAGTCTCCTAAAAACATTTGATTCGTGTTCAGGGATGCTTGAAACGTGGTCTACCATCGAAAACTCGAATCCGAATTTTCGACCCCGTCACAATACTTTCCTATAAGGAAAGTAAAAAGTTCTCTCTAGTGCAGAAGAACAAAATGTGTTCCAGTGTTTCCTCTTCCACAGAGAAAACAAGGCACTTAGCAAAATGAAATTTATTCAAGTAGACCTGGGTGACTATGTGACCTTTACTAGCCTTAGCAGCAAAAGTGTCAACCACCCTAGGGATTTTTCTGAAATAATTAAGGTCATTTCGATCACTTTGTAAACGAAAAAGGTGGCAATTAATTCCAGAATCACATCACAGTACACGAACTCCTTGTTTGATTTTACAAAAACACCTAGAGAGGGTGACTTTCGGCAGTGGGATTGGATCCACTGTGGATGGCAATTTAGCCGAACTATCTGCTATTTCATTACCGTGCACACCGCAATGTGAGGGAAACCACAGCAATTTTTGTCTTTTAATTTTTAAATTAAAAGACAAATTTAGAATTAAAAGACAAATTTAGCATTGAAGGAATCAGAATTAAAATTTAATTAAAAGACAAATTTAGAATTAAAAGACAAATTTAGAATTGCAGAAATCAGACATCTTCTTGTTAAAACAAGAAGATGTCTGATTTCTTCAATTCTAAAGCAATAGTTCCCTGGTCTGTGCTGGCAAAGACACTGAAGAGCGGGCATAGAATCACATAAAATAGATATGGGACGATCCACCAAGGAGAGGAAGCACAGCAAAGCTTCATTGATTGCCAAACGCTTTGCATCAAGCCTCGAATATAAAGCCGTTGGAACAAGAAAGACATAGTTCATTAAATATTTAAAAATTTTGATTAAATATTTGTAAAATTTCAAAACTTGGTTCACTGAATTGCCGGTTCAATGTATCAGTTTTGGTACTTATCCTGTTTCGTGAGATATATTTTGTGTCCACACTCTATACGAGTATGTGCGACGTAGTGCTACACTCTATACAGATCATAACGATACCCATGTGTATTGACCACCGGCTATTTAGGTAATAATGATGAAAACTTACATAGCTTAAATCGAAACAATGAAACCGAAAATAAAGATATATAGCGTAGTACATGCCGGGTTCTCATTCGATTCGTGCTAAAGATGTTTTCCTCTTAAAAGGTTGTAAAGGGTCTTGATGCCCCAACCGGGAATCGAACCTTGGATCTCCGAACTGGCCAGCCGACGCTCTACCGTTGAACTACTGGGACGAAATGGCAAGCTCTTATAGAAGTGGACTCTGTATTTTCCACCCTATAATGCCAGATTGGCGGGACACTGACAATCTGACTGCTATTTTTAATTCAGGTTAGCACCCTGTTTCTACTATTTTTACCCAGGTTAGTATCATGAGTGGTCGTTATACTTCCTCTCAATTTGAAATCGACACTCAAGCTTCCAGAGTTCGCTGAATTCTTATTAGTCGTACTGGAGTCTCTTAAAGACCTCCGACATCTTTGCATTAACCAACAGGGTTGAGTTGTTCGGGTATCATTGTAAAGAACCTTGATCCCCCAACCGGGAATCGAACCTTGGATCTCCGAACTGGCCAGCCGACGCTCTACCGTTGAACTACTGAGACGAAATGGCAAGCTCTTATAGAAGTGGACTCTGCATTTTCTGCCCTCTAATGTCAGATTGGCGGGACACTGACAATCTGACTGCTATTTTTAATTCAGGTTAGCACCCTGTTTCTACTACTTTTACCCAGGTTAGTATCATGAGTGGGCGTTATACTTCCTCTCAATTTGAAATCGACAGTCAAGCTTCCAGAGTTCGCTGAATTCTTATTAGTCGTACTAGAGTCTCTTAAAGACCTCCGACATCTTTGCATTAACCAACAGGGTTGAGTTGTTCGGGCATCATTGTCAAGAACCTTGCTGCCCCAACCTGAAATCGAACCTTGGATCTCCGAACTGGCCAGACGACCCTCTACCGTTGAGCTACTGAGACGAAATTGCAAGCTCTTATAGTCGACGTGGACTGTGCAAGGTGCCCAATAGAGATGTCCATTTGCAGCAATGATCATTAAGTGAAAGTGTCTGCCTGAAGCTCAGCGAGGTTCGAGCGCAGTTTTCTTAGCATCAACTTAAATACATTTGTGTTGTTGACACTGTTTCTTAGAGACTATTTGACTGATTTTTGCGAAATTTGAAACATTTATAAAATCCATCAAATTACAGGCTATGACTGAACCCGAATGTTAAAATTCGATTTATGGACTGAGATAGAGGTTAAAAGTAAGTGAGAATAATTTATTTCCTTAAGTAAATAGAAATAAACATTTTCAGAAATGTAATTACTTCGTTAAAATTGTATCCCCCCCTTCCCAAGTAGTACTATTGTGATCAGATTTAATATTATGCTCACGCTCGAAAAAAATTTTGAACACGTACCATGGTCAGGTACAAAGCACGTGCTACAGGTACGTAGAGAGCACGTTCTTGCAGAACGTGACGACGGATATCTATGTGTCACAGCAAACAACCGTCAAGCAACACATAGAATTGGTGCTATAATACAGCTTTATCACGTCTTATATCACATTGAATATTTAGTGTTCCTAGAATTTGTATAGTACTATAGATACGTGTTTCTAAAATCATTTGAGAACGTTATATAGCAAGCCGAATATGCATGTGAAGAGGCCCAAATTAGTAATTATCAACCTCTCTTTTCTCTTCGCCAACAGGATATAGTCAAAGCGGCGAAGCAAGTGATTTTACTCATAGTCAATGATGAACTGGTTTATAACATTAAATGCAGCGCAAATTAGAGACAAATAAGCATAAGTACGTCTTGGAAATCAACTGGATTTCCTTTTTTAATGAAAAAAGACTGGACCTAAACGCCCAATTAAGTGCAAGCCAATATCGATCAAACTGAAATGACTAGACGACATTCTAATATAAAGGCGCCACCTAGTGACACTAAAAGAAAATAAGACGATTTAAATAGTGAACAAGGAAATATGAATATGAGACGCAAATAAGAAAAAAAAATAAAGAAATGGAAAAGAATATAAACTCAAAGACACAAAAAAGTTAGACGTGGTCTCATGCCCATACCTTAGAGAAATATAGAGTCATTGACAAATCATATGCTTTGCTCTTATTTGGACGTTTAGGTCCAGTCCTTTTGCACCAATGAAGAAAATTCAGTTGATTTCCGAAACGTGCGTATGCTTATTTTTCTAATTTGTGCTATATTTTACGTTGTAAAGCAGTTTATTATTTCTAAATTGATTTGAGCCCATTGATTAGGGCAAGAGGATCGTACGCGGTAGTCTTACCAGTCGTACGCGGTAGTTAGTTCGAACCTGGACCCCGCCCCAAAGCTACCCCGTACAAATATGGGGTATGGGCACGATAAATTTGTAAGTTCTAATATAGAGACGATGCGTTAGACATGATGTGTAGAGAGATGAGTAGGGAGGCCTTAGTAACACCTCCCCCACCCCCTAAGCTCTCCAGAATTCGGTGCTGAAACCATACCCTTCATCCTCCAAGTTTTATCTATAGCAGATCCTGAGAAACTTTAAAAAAAATAGTATGGTGAAATTTTTGAAACCAACAAATCTGAGTTTTGGGGTAAAGTCATATGGCTTCCTGCATCATATTTTCGTGTTGTTAGTTATTCGTCAACTTTTTAGATAACGTTAGACAGGCTAAAATATCATGCGTATTGAATGATTTCTTTAATATTGTTACGAACTTGTAAAAAGCATTGGAGTATCTTTCCCCCCTCTCACTTTCGTCTCTTTCGAAGACCAGATGGCGAAAATACCTGTAGAGTCATCCCTTCCTATAGCGTGATTCTAGAGTTGACACATTTGGAGATTTTTCGCTAATTTGGCTACATTTGGCGACGAAACACCTCGAAATAACTAGTATTTTACGAGATATGGGAGATCTTCAGAAGTTTTTATTTAAGAGAAGTTCTCACTCAGTCGGAGAGCAGTTGACGAGATACGAGCTACATTGAACTTTGACTTGCGTTGATGTTTTGAGAATAGTAGCGGCTGTTTGGTGAAACGGCTTTCGTCAATGTTTTGGAAATACTATCGGTTATTTTGTGAAATTAGTGGAGTATTTATAAGTGTTGTTTTACTGCATGTTGTTCTTGTTTGTGAATAAACGTATTAGTTATTCAGAAATTTGGACTCATTCTTGTTTCCTGAGCGCACACCCACCTTTCTTTAAAATACGCCGTAACAATATTGGTCGAAGGTTGGTTACTTAAAATTCGCATCGTGTAACTTTATCTTCTCATTTTTTCAGCTTTCGCAAATACCTTTTCTTCAACAGTTCATTTCTTTTGAGATTATTAATTTCCAACGTTTTTCAATTCAAGATTAAGCAAATTCTGAAACAAAATTGTTTCGAAGACGAGATCAAAAGCAAATGCATAAGACTCTTTTTGATAACTCAACCTCGAAATCTTAATTAAAGTTGCCCAACATGCATTTATTTTCGTAGCTAAGCTTTGAAAAGAGTTATTTTCATGTATGCTAAATTTAGTTCTCACATAAATCTTTATATCGAAATACGGAATTCACCACTGGACTTTCTCATGTAGTCATATTCGATATTTTTAAAGTATCAGATGCAAACAAAAACTTTATAGGAAGACACTCCCATTCTAGATACCAGCATCCGTTGACCGGTTTCACGCTTATTATAAGCTCGTCGGCATGGAATAACCGATATTTGCGATGACAGCAAGAAATTTGATATAAACTACAATTTTTGCGAGCTTCTATGGTAACTGATAATTTCAATTCTTCTACACGTTCGGCATAAAATTCATTTACAATTTAGCTTAGGCCACATGAAGCTGCAAAAGCAAGGTTCATAAAACACACAGCTCGCTTATATGGATTGTTCCCAAAACTATGAAAGACACTCCTATGACTCAAATCGCAATCGAATTTTATGCCGTCCACATGAAAGTATTAAAATTGTCTTCGTCTGAATTTTTGCACTCTTATAAAGTATCAAATACAACACAGAACTTAACAGAGCCATATTTTCGACCCCCCCCCCCAGGGAAATCGAATTTTTGAACACTTACATTATCTAGCTCATAGCGCGCGGGAATTGCACTCGGTAGGCCCTAGTTCGATTCCCGCCACTGCCAAAACTGCCGTCGTGTTCACGCGGAGTACGATCATGTTAAACATGTGGGTCCGTAAGTCCTTCCGAGAGGTTGATGGAAGGGGAAGGAGGGTACGGTCGCTGTGGATGCTTCCCCCACTGGGTTCCGGTCTAAATTGGGTGGCACTTCCCAGGCCTTCCAAACTGTTACCTTACACCTTTCTGGTAGATCGGACGGTCTGGGTGTCAACAACAACAACACTTACATTATCGACCACGGGGCAGAGCCTAACGGAGTCCGATTTTTAATTTCCTTTCGCTGAAACGGACAAAATTGGAAGAGTGGCAAAAAACTATTACCTGACCTTTAGAAAACCTTTTCCTCCGGTGACGTAAAAGGCTGAATGCTGATTTTTGAAACTCATATTGCTGTACGAGTAATCTTCTATTAACACACGGGCATATATTCTAATCTGCGACATTATAAGTAGAACGGGTATATATATCTTCCCATACAATTTTAGTGATATCATTTTAGCACATTTTGGAATCAATTACGGCCTTTAGGTATAAATATTACGGGGTAATTGATATTTTCAATTTATTACGTCATCTGTTTTATTTTGGCACAGATTTTAGAAACTCATATGTTGTAGTACCAGTAATCTTCTACAAAGACACGGGTATATCTTCTAATATTCGCGAATATAAGTAGTACGGGTCCCATGCAATTTTAGCGCTTTTATTTTGCATCTATCGATTCCGTTTTATA
Organism: Amaurobius ferox; assembly: GCA_951213105.1. Classification (NCBI taxonomy): domain Eukaryota; kingdom Metazoa; phylum Arthropoda; class Arachnida; order Araneae; family Amaurobiidae; genus Amaurobius; species Amaurobius ferox. The sequence continues at coordinate 99,182,551 of OX578140.1, forward strand.
TTTTTTGTAAATTTTTTTACAAACGTACGTACATGAAGTTTTATTCTTCAGGTCTACCCGTGAAGTTAATTTTGTATAGCGAATCAATTACGATCTTCAGGTTCAAAGATGACGGGTTTATTGATATTTTCAATTTATACATGTAATCAGCTAATGCAGGTTATATCTTCCAATATTCGTGTATATAAGTAGTACGGGTTCCATACAATATTAACGCTTTTATTTTGCATGTATTGATTTAATTTCATATTTTTTGTAAATTTGCTTACAAATGTGGCCAGAATGTTTTATTCTTCAAATATGCTCGTTAAGATAATTTTGCTGAGGACAGATATTTTTAAACTTCTTTTTAGGATCATTAAATTAAATATTTTAATAGAATATTTTGATTATCAATGTTATTTAGTATACTATAGGAATGTGTACATGATTGTGAATTTTAAGTTTCTTTATATTATACTAGCAGCGATTGTCCGTTGTTGCTCGGGATTTACGATGCAAAACTCTGATAACATATAGGGCCGTGAATCTTATACATTGTTTTTTCACTGTGAGAGAAGTAAATTTATTGCATTATGTAAGAAAAAAATGGAGCATACATACATACTTTTCTTCTTTATATATATAGATAGATATTTTTATATTCATTTATTTATTATTCAAATTAATAAAATTTGTTGAGTAAGCCTGTGAAAAATACACCATGGCGATAGATTTTCTATTTAAATTCATATTTCAACCCTGCGATTTTCAAAAGTGACTAATACGTTCAATAAACTTCCACAAAATTCAGAGATTTAATTGACTTTCACGTTCTAAACCAAAGATTTCCAACCTTTTTCGTTGGGAATCATGGAGTTAGAGAGTAGAACTACTAGGAAAAAGTTTCGTTTTCCATTAATATCTCGACAACCCCTGGTCTTAGAAACTCGAAACTTGGTCTACATTTATGGGGTCTATTTCAAAGCTACCCACAACATTTCATTAAATTCTGTGCAGATGTTCGCCCGTGCTGATGAGATAAACGAAAGTTTCATTTTTCAATGATATCACGACAACCCCTGGTGTTAGTAACTCGAAACATGAACTAAATTGTAAGTGGGGCTATTTCAAGACTACCCACCAAATTTTATCAAATTCGGTTCAGCAGTTCTTCCGTGATGTTGGATCATACATACATACATACATACATATATACATACATATATACATATTTTTCTTCTTTATATATATAGATACAAGAAGAACGGGTATGCTGCTAGTATTCAATGCATTTCTTTTTCTCAATGCTTTGCATTAGTTTAATGTTATTGATTCCCGACAAACCTTAATTAAAGCTTATGCATTTTCTAAAACTACTTCTATTGTCTTTTAATTCTCTACCTTGTACTTAAAGACAAGATCAAAAGGAAATAGAAAAGTTCTTTTGATAATCCAGCCCCCAAAGATTAATTAAAGGTTTCCGTAACGCTGCTTGGAGTTTCACTTTTCTTTTAAAAGTAATTTCAGTTAAAACATATCAAATCCATATGTTCCTTTTTTCAAATAATGAGTAAAAGTCTGCTGTTTTTATTTTCTCATCCTAGTGTATAGAGAAAGTTTTGTTTCTCTTAAACAATTCTTTAACAACTTTCTTTTAACAACCCGAAATCATTTTAATTTGAGATTTTGACTATTTTCAAGTCCCCCTGAACACATTTCGAACACTCAAAACCGTGATAATTGTATAAATTTGCATGAATGAATCGCGAATTATTTGAAATTTAATGAATTACCTGAATACAAATCTATCAAGGAAAATAAATATCGTTTTAATACGTCTTTTCAGGTACAACAAAATTCTAACTACAATTTCTCCATTTTGCAAATTACAACCAGCATTGATTCGGGATTTTTCATTTTTTTTCCAAGGAGGGAAACGTCATAAAGATCACTGGGTGCTTGAACTAGTACCACTTAAAATTTAATCCATGTTTCGAAATTCTAAGACCAAGAGATGTCGAGATATTAATAAGAAAGATCAATCATGCATAAAGCATTGATTAAGAAACACTTTTCAAATAAAATGAATTTTAATTTAAACATTTCTAAAATGCGATTCATTCAGCCCTGATATATTTTTAATCATCACAGTGCTGCAATAAGTTATTATATTTGAAAATTTAAAACTTTATCGAAAAATAAATGAACTTTATTCAAATGAAGATATCGAAATATAAATCGTCTGACTCTCTATGTAAAAGCAGTGAATATTTCTTTCACACACTTTTATGCCAAACTCCAGAGACAAATAATTTTGCGTGAAAAATAATCAGCAGTTTCTTATACAACTCATCTTATAATCACATGTTTACATTTTGCATCCATTAAAATTATGTTTCGTTATAGAAATAAGCAAAGTTTGATAATCATTTAAACTAAAAAATATTGTAATTGCGTTGGTATAGAATATAGAAGCACGGAAAATATTAAAATATAAAAAGGTTTTATGACAGATGCAATACTAAATATAAATTTAAAAGAACTTTAAAAATCACAATTTTTACGCTAGTAAAAAAGGATGGATGCCATATTTTATTTTGAAGTGGGTCACGTGATCTCTACATAAATCCAAACATTGTATAACTATGGAATTTGGTACAGGAGTGCCTCGATGCCCTAGAGGAAACATTTCGTCGAGTTTTTAAATTGAAATTAGTTAAAATATTAAACTTAAAAGCGGAAATTCGGACGATTATAATTGGTGGTACTATTTATTGCTCGTTGCTGAAGCTAAAGTAATTTTTAGTATTGCAAAAACAAGTTTTACGAGTATTTTATTGATAAACAAAATATGTAATTCATTGGTAAACAAAATATGTATTTCATTGGTATGTATTTCATTGGTTTTGTTTATCAAAATTGTTTTATTGATAAACAAAATAAGTATTTTATTAATAAACAAAGTAAGTATTTTATTGATAAACAAAATAACTACTATTGTATTGATATAAAAGTGAGTATTTTATTATTAAAAAAAATCAGCTTCTATATCTTCATCTAACGTTCGATTTTTTGTCAACTTTGATTTATTTATCTACCCCAAACTAAGTAATTATGAAATTTCTTGCAGTTTTCAGATTTCTACAGAAATCGACAAAATTACGCTGATTGGTTAGGGGACATTGCACTTTTCCAAAACTAAACCAAATTCATTTCTTTCCTTAGCCCAGGCTCATTTTGAAATCTTATATGAATGAATTAATTTAATCCCTGCCTTGTCTCTCAGACAAAGACGGATACATTTTCTAGCTACTAATATTTTGATGTATACTATGCACTTTTATGTACAATGTATGCATAATTGTGCATTTTAGCGAGCTCTGAATATATTTAAATTATACGTGGCATTGTCATAAACTCAGAATACATTTATTACGATAATTGATTTAAGTAAATAAACATATTCACAAATGTAATTACTTAGTTAAAATTTCATCCTCCTCATGTCTTCTTCGTGAATGCGAACCTGAGGCACTAAATATAAATAAACTGATGAAATGAACAAACCAACAAGTTTTCAGAAATCAAATTTCACCTTTAAAGAAGACTCACTTTGAAAGAGAATACATGGGATTATATTTCCTTCCAGTGAATTCATCAAGAATTGTATTCTCTTAAGTGAATCAACATGGTACGAAATTCTTTAATATGAGTGAATAATTGAAATGTAAAAGCTTGCATCAGTATGGAATAATTAATGAAAGCTTGAACTGAAATAATTAGGCATTTCAACTAATTAAATTTATAAAGTAATTAAGGTTATAAGATATCTTGGTGACTTATTAGTTCTTTGAAAAATAATCAGTGGCTAAGATCAAATAAAATACAATATTGGATTAATTTAAATTAAATACATGATATAAATATTATTTGATAGAAAACTATTTCTTGAAACTTCTATTTCCAGCGCGAATGTTTTTATTTTCCTTGCAACACATGGTAATGTATAGGTGAAGTATTGGAATCATGCCGAAAATCGCAACTCGAGTTTTCGACGGATCTACACGATTTGGGACCCCTAGAACTCGGAAAAACTGTTTTTAGCGTCACGTCTGTCTGTCTATCTGTGCAATGTATGTATAATCCAATCTAACTAAAAAATTAATTGACCGAATTTCATAAAATTTGGCATGTAAGTCCTTTGTGGGAGACCCTGGTGCTGATTAGATTTTGGTAGGATTCAGGATAAATGAATCTGCCTTTTTTTTGCGAAATGGATCGCAAAAATTGACTGTATCCACTCTAGCTGAAAAACTAGACGCAATTCCACAAAATTTGATAGATAAGTCACTTGTGGGTTACTTTGGTGCTAACTGGATTCTGATACGATTAAAATAAAAGTAACTTGCTTTATTTTTGCAAAATCGTCACAATCTAAAATAAAAGTAACTTGCTTTATTTTGCAAAATCGTCACAATCTAAAAAAATCTGATGTGGGCAACACATGACTTTCCTTATATAATGTAATGAATTTACTACTTTTACAGTAAAAAAAGAAGTTTTTCTTATAGTAGATACTTATATTCTTTCCAAGATATTGAATTTTCAACAATTAGTCGTCATTTTCATTGATTTAGCGTCATTTTTATCCATTTGGCGAGATTTTCGTTAATTTGGCAACATTTAAAAAAACTCGCCAGGTTGGCGACATTTCGCCAAATTCGTCGCCAAAATCTCGCCAAGCGTTATGCACTAAGAAATAAGTTATTCTTACAGCAGATAAATGTCTATTGGCGATCAAATACAAAAGTATTACTCAAAATATCTTTTTTCATGAATGGAACGAGCTAGATCCACGAGAACGATGTAACTCAATTTATCGCATGGTATTACATATGAAAAATGAACATGTTTCTCAATAGGAAATATTTTTTTTTTATTTTATATGACTATATTATATATATATATATATATATATATATATATATATATATAATAGTAAATATATCATCAAATTGAAAAATGGGGGGGAGGTACAAAGGAAAGGGGGAAAAGAAAGGAGAGTGTTTACAGGAACGACAGAAAATTGGCCGGGGTGGATAGTGACCTCCCGTTCCCGGTTAAAGCGCTTTTACTCTAGAAACACTCCCGGTGCCTCTGTCTTCCTGAAGCACTCCTCCGTCCGATGAAATCTATGAAACATCCCGAAGTATATAGACCATGAATCAAAGGCACCGGGAGTGTTTCTAGAGTAAAAGCGCTTTAACCGGGAACGGGGGTTCACTATCCCCCCCGGCCTTTTTTCTGTCGTTCCTGTAAACACTCTCCTTTCTTTTCCCCCTTTCCTTTGTACCTCTCCCGCTTTTTTCAATTTGATGATATATTTACTACTAGCCGCCTTTGGCGACCAGCCTGTTCGCAACCCTTGAAAATGCTGATCGTGGCAAATTCCAACCGTGGCAAACTCGTTGGCGCGACCTACCAGAAAGGCGTAAGGTAACTGGTTGGACGGCCAGGATATGCCACCCAATTTAGACCGGAACCCAGTGGGGGAGGCATCCACAGGGAACGTACCCTCCTTCCCCTACCACCAACCTCTCGGAAAAACATACGGATCCATATGTTTAACGTGATCGTACTCCGTGTCAGTGGCGGAAATCGAACCCGGGCCTACCGCGTGCAATTAACGCGCGCTAACCACAGGGCTACTTCGCCCTCCGAGACAATCTCCATAACTTTCTTTTTATTCACCCAATTTAGACCGTACCCTCCTTCCCCTACCACCAACCTCTCGGAAGGACTCACGAACCCACATGTTTAACGTTATCGTACTCTGCGTGAACGTGGCGTAAGTTTTGGCAGTGGCGGGAATCGAACCCGGGCCTACTGAGTGCAATTCCCGCGCGCTAACCACTGGGCTGCCGCGCCCTCCGCGATAATCTCCATAACTTTCTATATATTCACCCAATTTAGACGGGAACTCAGTGAGGGAGGCATCCACAGGGGCCGTATCCTCCTTCTCCTACCACCAACCTCTCGGAAGGACTTACGGACCCACATATTTAACGTGATCGTATTCCACGTAAACACGGCGGCAGTTTTGGCAGTGGCGGGAATCGAACCCGGGCCTACCGCTAACTTCCCGCGCGCTAATTTGCAATTTAAAATGACCATATGCTTAATTCCATCATCCTCATTCCATTGTTTCATTGTTCCATCATTTAAAATATCCATAAAATTAAAATATCCATTTAAAATATCCAAAAGTTAAAATATACATTTAAAAAATCCATATCGTTCCATCATTTAAAATATAAATATAATAATTTATATGGAGTAAAGGAGCTCTATTCAGAACCGTGACGTCACCTCCACCTTGACGTCCCCACCCACCACCTTCCCTCCTTCTGCGGGGGAGAAACGCCGGTTAAAGAAGCGGCACGCCGAGAAATTGAAATTCGGAAACTTTTAAAATCCCGATCCTGTGGGCAATACGGAATATTTCCTGACCAGATTGGACTTGTAAAAATGCCAGATGTTTGACCTTTCTAAAAATGTAAATTATTAGTCGAAATTCTGAGTACTTTTTACTATGCGAGAATTTAAAAACCAAAAATCGTGTTTTTGAGTCAAAAGTGACTTTTGTTTTAAAATCATAAAAAAATATTAGAATTTGTCCCTGAGATTTGAAATTGATATATGTTTACTCGAAATTCTCTGCTCTTTCCGATGGTGTGATTTGTTTTTTTCTACAATGTCTGGATCGTGGAGAAAAAGGGGCAAAAAGGTCAAAAAACGGTCGAAATCGCATAAAACATTAAATAACAAAAAAATAATTAAAACTTTAAAAATCGGTATTCACGAATCCCCTTCCCCCCCCCCCCCGGGTCTCCGATTGCCAAATTTCGTAGCTCTCCGATGCGCGGTCGCTGAACGTTCAATAAAATATCCATTCGTTCAATTATTTAAAATATTCAATATCGTTCCACAAATACATAAATATAATAAGTTCAAATACATCACCACAATTCAATCCACCATAATGCAATCATTTAAATTATTTAAAATATCCATAAATTAAAATATCCATTTAAAATATCATATAAATATAATCATTTCACCCGTTGTATACAACACATATCTTAATTCATTTAAACCCGGAAGGGCGGTCGGTCTCCATGGAGACGGGGTGAAAATTCAACGGGTGAAAACGCGGTTCGCCGAGAAATTGGAAATCCTTAGGTCATTAAAATCGCGATCCTGTGAATATTTATAATTATTTCTTGACCAGATTGGACTTGTAAGAATGCCAGATGTTTGACCTTTCTAAAAATGTAAATTATTAGTCGAAATTCTGAGTACTTTTTACTATGCGAGAATTTAAAAACCAAAAATCGTTTTTTTGAGTCAAAAGTGACTTTTGCTTTAAAATCATAAAAAAATATTAGAATTTATCTCTGAGATTTGAAATTGATATATTTTTACTCGAAATTCTCTGCTCTTTCCGATGGTGTGATTTGTTTTTTTCTACAATGTCTGGATCGACGAGAAAAAAGGACAAAAAGATCAAAAAACGGTCGAACTCGCATAAAACATTAAATAACAAAAAAAATAATTAAAATTTTAAAAATCGGTTTTTATGTGTCCCCTTCCCACCCTCCCGGGTCTCCGATTGCCAAATTTCGTAGCTCTCCGACGCGCGGTCGCTGAACGTATAGTGTATAAGACAGACAGACAGACAGACGCACAGACAGACATTGCCTTTTATTATTTAAGATTATATACCTGCTAAACATGAAAGAGCGGCATGGCGCCTTAATGTTATGAAGTGTTATGATTATGTTTTTTGTATATCTTATTTTTAGATATTTATCTAATATATATATATATATATATATATATATATATATATCTATATATATATATATTATATATATATATGTATATATATATATATATATATATATATATATATATTATTATAACCATGAAAAACGAATACAAAGTAAAGGGAGGGAAGCCATATGAATTGCATATAAATGGCTGAGAGGGATAGCGACCTCTCATTCCCGTTTAAAGTACTTTTACGTCAGACAACGCCCACGGATACCAATGCAATTCAACGACAGATCCCCGTACCATGTGCAAACATGAAAGCACCAGAATGCAGACAGATAAGGAACGACGAAAAACAATTTTCAGCTACACCACCAACAGTAATGGAACACTCGCAACGCCGCCTTTAATGCATGTCCGTACGCATGCGTACTGAGATAAGATCAAAATGATGTCACATCCCCAATTCTGCATTGAATGAATATTCTTCTTCTTTAAAGAAAGAACAGACATTTGATAAAATACCTTTCAAGCTTATATTTAATCAACTGAATGAAATGATCCCTATTGCTAACATCAATGTTAAACTTACATATCGTTTTGTACGTCCATATGGACGTAAATTATATAACTATAACCATTTAAGCAAAAATTTATCACTGATGAATGGTAGTGAATGTAAATGTCATCTTAGTAATTTAATGGATAAGCACCATCATCACATAATTACAGGAAATCTGGATGTGATCAATGATTTGCCATTGAGAAATATATTTGAAAAGGGTACAAAATTCCGTAGTCAGGAATATGAATATGTGACAGAGGAATTTAATGCCGATGTAGAGTCTTTCATATACAAATTGGCTATTAAACATAGTTTGCCCATCAAAGCATTTGATGAATGGAAATTCAATTTACTGAACCGGTTCACCAGTCAATATCATAGCAAACTCAAACATCAGCAAATTTCCATCATTCCCACTTCTATCAGGGAAGTAAGGGATAGTTTCGTAATCACATATACTGACAAAGTGATATCAAATTACGCATTTACTTGCAAACCTTATTACATTAAAATTTTAAAGCAGTCTTATATGGAAAGCACTATGTACAAACCTTTGCCATATAATTTAACTATAATGTCAAACAAGATCACTGCTTTATATAAAAGAATCGACATCAATATAAAAAAGGTAACCTTTCCTTATTTAGTACTTATTCCGAAGCTGCATAAAACACCAGTAAAATTCCGTACTGTTACAGTTGGTTGTAATACATATATTACGATAGCTAACAAAAAATTAATGAAAATACTTCAACCAGCTTATAAAGCTATATTGGAACAAAATTCTATAATCATTAAAAACAGCTATGAAGTTATTAAACGCTTAAAATATTGCAATAAAGATTTACAGTTCAGCAGCTATGACTTCCGGGACCTTTTCAATAACATTGATCTTAATAAATTGTATAAAATACTTTTACTGGTGCATTCTGAATATAATCTCAAAAGTGTAATAACTTTGCGTAGATATATGGATCTAATTCACCTGGTGTTATTTGAGAACATACTGTATAACGGTGAGGTATTTTTTCAACAAATTAAAGGAATTCCCATGGGCGGCGGATGTTCGTCAGTCCTAGCTGACATCTATTTAACCTATTTTGAAAGGAATAATCACGTTTTATACGAGATTCCATATTACAGATTTGTGGACGATGTGATTTTGGGACATTACGCTAATACTCCTGAAATTGAATTTGACTTTTATCCACCGGAATTGGAACTAATTAAAAACCCTAATAATGTAAAAGACGAAGTAAATTTCCTTGATATAACCATAAGATTTAAACATAGAAATGGAATTCATACAGTAATGTACAATAAACGTAATAATTATGAAATGAAGATTAACCAAATTATAGGATGGAAGTCGAATTTAACTAGGAACATTTTCCGTAACATCATAACTGGACACCTCAGAAGAAATCGAAATAATAATACCTTCAAAAAGGATTGTCTCACAAACAATAAACAAATTTTGATGGAGGCAATGAAAAAACATTACCCAAGGAATTTCCTTAAAGTTATTTATAATTCTTTCTTTAAAGAAGAAGAATATTCATTCAATGCAGAATTGGGGATGTGACATCATTTTGATCTTATCTCAGTACGCATGCGTACGGACATGCATTAAAGGCGGCGTTGCGAGTGTTCCATTACTGTTGGTGGTGTAGCTGAAAATTGTTTTTCGTCGTTCCTTATCTGTCTGCATTCTGGTGCTTTCATGTTTGCACATGGTACGGGGATCTGTCGTTGAATTGCATTGGTATCCGTGGGCGTTGTCTGACGTAAAAGTACTTTAAACGGGAATGAGAGGTCGCTATCCCTCTCAGCCATTTATATGCAATTCATATGGCTTCCCTCCCTTTACTTTGTATTCGTTTTTCATGGTTATATCCTACTTCAGTTTTTTGAGCGGCATTGCGCCTTTTTCTGAGTGGTATTATATGTCTAATGTTATATATTAAACGTATCTTTTATAGTTGTATATTTATATATTATTATATATATATATATATATATATATTATATATATATATATATATAATATATATATATATTATATATATATATATATTATACATATATATATTATATATATATATATATATATATATATATATATATATATATATATATATATCTTTATGGAAAATATTTTGTATTGTATTTATGTTTCTCGTTAGCATTTTTAGATAAAGATTTGGTATTTTAAATATAATCGTCTAATACTGTTTTGTTTTGATTGGAATGTAGAATAAAAGATTTATTTTGAAAATGGTTCCCAAAATTGACAGATGGCTCGAAGGAGACGTAAATGCGCTCTCCGAGGAAAAATATTCGTATCAACAAATTGTAAAGAGGTGTAAAAATCGAGGTCATAGCATTTCGAAGAAAGGTATTTTTAATATATTACATTTGAAAGGGGAAAAGGGTCTAGCTAAAAGTAAAAAATGAAAATAAAGCCCCAAAATCGCACCCTAAAACTGTTCGCACGTGGGTAAATATCAGGAAAGTGAAGTCTCTGATCCTAAAAGAAAATCCATCAATTCAAAGATCCATTGCTTCGAAACTGGGAATGTCTTCTGGCACTGTAAGTAAAATCATTCATAAAGATATGAAGTTAAAAATGATGTTTAAACCTAAAGTTCATCTGCTTTCGCCAAAGCACATTGCTGAAAGAAAAACAAATTGTAGAAAATTATATGAAAAACACCTAGCTGCTGATAAATGGAAATTTATGGCAACACTCGATGAGGCATGGGTGTATTTAAGTGACTGTAATAAAAACAAGAAAGATCAATCATGCTTAAAGCATTGATTATGAAACACTTTCCAACTTCTATGCAATTTTATTTAAAAAAGTCTAAAATGCAATACATTCCTCGGTAATATTTTAAAACTTATTACAATATTACATTGATTTATTATATTTGAAAACTTAAACCTTCATTGAAAAAAATGAACTTCATTCAAATGACGGCATTGAAATATAAATTGCCTGGTTTAAATATCTCTAAAATGCAATACATTCCACGGTAATATTTTTAAAACTATCATAATACTACGATAATTTATTATATTTGAAAACTTCATCGAAAACAACTGAAATAAATTCAAATGACGTCTTAGAAAAAATAACACGCCTGGATCTCTCTATAAAAGCAGGATTTCATTCATAACATTTTCCCAATCATTTCATTCATCACAATACTATAATAATTTATTTTATTTAAAAACTTAAGACCATGGAGATACCAGTAATTAAACTCTATGCTTAAAACTTCATCGAAAAAAATCGTCCTTCTCTCTGTAAAATCAATGAATATTTCATTCATTTACAATTCTAATACAACTCATTCTACATATTTTGCTGTTTACATTTTACATAGGTGAAAAATAGGCTTAGTTGTAGAAATAATCAAATTTGAATGAGAATTTAAACTCAAATATATTGTCATTGTGTTGTTTTAGTATGTAGATGCACAGAATTTAAGCAAAAATAAAGTAGTTTTAGGACGGATACAACACTCAATATGAATTAGAAAGAACTTTAAAAACTCACGGTTTTGAAACAAGATGGATGCCATATATCATTTTGAAGTGGGTCATGTGATCGTTTCATATCATGGTCACGTGATCGTTTCATATAAGATGTGTAATTATTATTTTAATTTTTATTTAAAAAACTACTGAATATATTTCTCTGAATTTTTTTTTATATATTTTATGGAACAATTTGACTATTACCTAAAATTTTTGAAGCAATTTTTTGAATTTTAAATCCGCTTAAATAATGTTTGAAAAATTAGGTCCCATAGGGCTCAATGTATTTCATTTTTTCAACCCGGGTTCAATCCAAAACTAATTGGGTGATATTATTTATTTATATTCGCATAGGTCCTACAGACTGTCTGAACAACATACTAAAATTTCATTTTGATTAAGTCATTTTTACGGCAGTTATCGTGCTAACGGACAGACAGACAGACAGACAGACAGAATGAACAAAGTCATAAATACTTTTCAACTTTGTTGTAAAGTGTTAAAAAGAGCAATTTTCTATTGCTCTACTGACGAAAATGCCCGTACGAAATGACTTCGTCAATGTACAGAAATGTTCCCAAAGGGATTGATGATAGTTGCAGGATTTTGTTACAAAAGTAAATTAAAACTCAAAAAAGTTTTGAGTAAAGTTAAAATTAATTCACTCTACTATCAGCAGAATATTTTAGAACCAATTTTTGAAGAAGAAATTCCACCTTATATGGAAAGGACATCAAAAAAGTTGAGCTTCATATGGACAAAGCCTCTAGTCAACTACCCCATATTTACCAAAGAAAAAAAAATCAGAACCAGGAATAAAATGTATCCCATTTAATGAAATACTTGTAAAATCACCTGATGCTTCTCCTATGGACTTTTGCGCTTTCGATTTGTTAAAACGATCCTTAGGAAAACGGCATCCAAGAACACTGAACGGAATTTAGAAAACGACCCAAGAGGAGTGGGATAAAATCGACATAACGGTACTAAGAAAAAGTTTACTTTCATAGAAAATTCGAACTAGAACTATAGTCAAGAATCAAGGCTATCAGATAGAAGCAAATGACCCCAAGAAATCCACCCTTTATGCATAAAAATTAATTATCACAATCGTTTCCATAAAGTGCAAACCACCTTCTGTGTATATATATATAAATATATATATATAGAAAACATTAATCGTAAAAATAATTTATTCAAGTAATCGTGAAATATTAACATCACCATAAAGGCAAAACCACGGCCATAATGCTGATAATAGAAGAGATCAGTACAGGCTCAAATTCGAATATAATATATATATATATATATATATATATAACATTGACCTCGACTTTTATTCCTTACATATTGATCTTAGACGTATATAATAAATTACAAAGTTGCGTAAAAAAAGGTATAGAAATTTATGAAATCGATGAAATTTTTCAGAGGATTACATTTAAAGAAATACAAAATTAAAATTTTTAAACGGCCCCCGTGCAAAAACATTTCCATTGAGTAAAATGTGCCCCATACTCTAATAAGGGGATGTATAAAATTCCAGCATTTTATCATAAAATGTTCCAAAGATATGTTTAAACAAAGTTGGTGAGGGATTAATCACAAATTAAAATGTAAATGTTTACTGCAAGAGTGCAAATGACGCAACGCAGAAATGAATCGTAGGCAAATATTATCTGCCTCTTATCTTTAATGGATCTTTGGCATGGATGGAAAACATTTTGAACAAGCTTTGTAAACTTTGTGTAACTTTAAAAAGGTACGCCGACCCACCTGAAGGTACACGGGAATATTCTTTGTGTAAAGTTATTATTTTTACACAGTGTAGATAATTTTGTACCAATAAATAGCAAAATTATTTATTTATGTAACATTGTTCTCTTTCGTAATTTGTGAATGACCCTAGAAACGCGATCTGTCGGCATGATTTTTCGCCTCTGAGAACATCGATGCATCGAAAAGTGATTTAAGCCAGCATTTTTGTATTTTCATATCTCTGGGACTTTTTATGAAAAAATGCTGAAATTTTGTACATCACCTTATTAGTGTGTTGAGCACATTTTACTCATTGGAAATGTTTTTGTACGTTGGCCGTATAAAAATTTAAATTTTATATTTCTTAAAATTTAATTCCCTTGAAATTTTAATCGATTTGATAAAATTCTGTACTTTTTTTTCGCAACTTTGTAATATATTATATATGTATAAGATCAATATTTAAGGAATAAAAGCCGAGGTCAATGTTTTTGGGACACCCTGTATATATATATATATATATATATATATATATAGATGCTTTGGGAGAACACCATACCTACTCTTAATCTAAATCATATTCCTTCAATAGATGCAATAATCTTAGGTGCAAAACTTGTCCTTATGCTGACCCATTACAAATTAATAATAATTCCACATCACAAAAATTCTGCAAAGTTTTTAATTGCATATACAAACTTAATTGTACTATTTGTTACTTATTCTATATTGGCCAAACCAGCAACCCTTTACATCTGAGAATGAATGTCCACAGGGATCATATTAAAAAATTTGACCAAAAAGTCTTTAATAATCTCCCTACTAAAAATCAATTTGAATATCAGCACTTTGCTACACACGGATTTAAAAATGTATCCCTTCATATTTTAGTTATTAAAATTTCATTCACTGATAGATTAGTATTTGAAAATTATTACATTAAAAAATATAGAACTCTCTTCCCCTATGGCTTAAATCAAATTTATAATTATAATAATATTGTTAACAATAGTTTTGAATACAATTCTAATAAATCTTCAGTATATAAACATCTTTTTCAGTATTCAAAGTCATCAACTCCTAGTAAAAAGCGATTTAAGCGTGGCAAAGGAAAAAGTAACTTAAGTAAAACTATTGATTACAATGCAAACATTTTGAAATTACAATATAATTATTCTCAACTTGTTAGAACTTGGTTATATAAAGTCAGAAAATGCAAATTAAGTATTGTTTATACTAATTTTTTAAAATTAAAATTAACTCATGAGCATTTTAAACATTTATTTTATGATTTGCTTCTTTCACGTACAAATTTCTTAAATTACCACCTACTCCATTCACCAAATCCACATACTAAAATAGCTTACTGTGTAATTTCTTTTAAACACCCTATTCTTAATTCTCTTAACTTCAATATTTTATTTGCAAAACATCAGCACTTGTTACCATTAAATGATATCAAAATACAAAAATCATTCAAATATAATTTACCAATTGGTAGAACTATTTACAATTACAATGAAGTTTCCAGGACATTAAACTCCGATGACCTTACATCATGTGTATGCAGCGATAATAATCTAACCCCTTATGTCAACTCCTCTCATGGACACATTATTACTGGGGATCTCAGTATATAGTTGAGGATGATATACTTAGGGAAATTATGAATAAAGGGTCTACATTTCGCATTCCATTCTGCCATCACCCTAAACAACTTCTTCAGTCTATATCTTTTGATTTTGATAAATTCATATATCAACTAGCTTGTTCACATTCAAGTCCTATTGAAGCATCCCATCTATGGAAGTATACTACCTTACATCTACTTAAAAATGTTATTATATATATATAAACATTAAATATTAACGAAGCCTAGGTATCCTTATAAACAACTCCTATCTGCTATTAAAGAACTACAACAACATTTTGTCATAACTTATGTAGATAAAGCTTCTAATAATTATGCCATCATTTGGAAAAAATATTATGTTTCTCTGTTACAGAATTACTTAAAAAATAATCAAATTTTTAAATCCATTAATAATCAGTCTGTCAAAATCAAAATCAAAACAGAAATGCTAAAATTATATACACAATTAAATATTAATTGTAAGTTTTTTAAATTTCCTTATGTTACTTTGGTTCCTAAATTCCATAAATCACATCTCAGTCTTAGAACGGTCACTTGTGGACATAATACCTTTACCACTACAGCTAGTAAGTACTTGCTTAACTGTTTAAATAGAATTACTGAATCTCTTAAATTTAGGAATTCAGGATATCTCATTTTGAACAATAGTTTTGATTTAGTTAATCACCTTAGCAAGCTTCCACAAATTCTTGGTTTCCAAACCTTTGATTTTAAAGACCTATTTAATAATATTGTCATTAAAGATTTATATAAAGTTATTATCCCTCTTTATCATGACTATATATCTTCCAATAATGTTGCACTTAATGTCAAAAACTTCCCCATGCTCTTGAACTTTGTGTTATACAACAATTATAGAGACTGCTTTTTTTGTACATACAATAGTTTATGCATAGTTTTCGATTAAAATCTTTTATTTTTTATATATATATTCAAAAATAGTATATACATACATACATAAATACATACATAAATACATACATACACTCTCCTCCAAAAAATAAGCCCGAAAAGCAAATTCTCAGATCACGAGTGAACGAATGAATTTTATTGGACGAAACTTGCTGCATACTTCGAGTACAATTTGCAATATAGAAATACGTGTATAATAGCAATTGCCTCCGTGCAAAAATACGTAGATCAGCATCTTGGTAAAAGCAGATGTATCTTTCTGTGCAGCCTTACTTCTACTACGGAAGTTAGGGTCAAAATCCGAAATACCCATTTCATTCGATATGTCCCAAAGAAGTCTTTTAGATGATGGCTAGCGATGGCGAGCAGTGGTCAGGTTAGAATTCGACCAATTTATTGGAGAAGCTACTGAATTCTTCACAGTCCACCATTCTGTGATTTCCCGCTTACGGACCCAATTCCAAAGCAGCGAAACAATAAGTAGAAGGCCAGGCTCAGGTCGCCATCGAGTTACAACATGTTCCGATGACCACTACTTAGCGTTATTGGTCAGTCGCAACAGACAAGCAACAGCACATGCTTTACGTCCCCGGCCGCCCATATTGCTGCTCTATGTCCTCGGATAAGTCGGACGGTCTGGGCTTTCGACATGCCTTACGTTCTAGCCTCGATGAAGCTACTACAGGTAGGCCTGTATTCGTTACAACTGTGAGAAAGAGATTGCACGCACATGGCTTTTATGCGCAGAGGCAAATCATTTGTGTTCCATTGTCTGCGAGGCACAGAGCTGCAGAGAGCAATGTTGTCAGGAACACGTCAGTTGGACCATAGACGATTGGAGTAATGTCCTATTTACCGATGAGCCCAGATTCGCGTTGCAGTCGGACGATCGACGAATTCTTTTGTAGAGAGGAGCTGGTACACGGTATCAAGCGATTAACATCGTCCGGAGCTACTTCTTTTCTGATGGTGGTATCCTTGTATGGGCTGGGATTTCTTTCGGCTCACGTACTGACCCCATTTCTTCCTCAACGGTACTGTTGTTGTTGAGACCCTGACCGTCCGACCAACCAGAAAGGTGTAAGGTAACCGTTTGGACGGCCGGGAAGTGCCACCCAATTTAGACCGGAGCCCAGTGGGGGAGGCATCCACAGGGACTGTACCCTCCTTCCCCTACCACCAATCTCTCGGAAGGACTTACGGACCCACATGTTTAACGTGATCGTACTCCGCATGAACACGGCGGCAGTTGTGGCAGCGTGCAAATCCAGCGCGCAAACCACCAGGCTACCGCGTCCGAAATGTGCCAACAGCACGCGGTGTTCCCAGGTGGTCACCCAAGTACTAACCGCGCCCGATGCTGCTTGACTTCGGTGATCTAACGAGAACCGGTGTTTTCAGCACTGTAGGGCCGTTGGCTCCTCAACGGTACTGTGACTAGCCAAAGATATCGCAACAAAATCCTTTATTCCTATGTTTGCCCTTATGCGGGTGCAATAGGTTCTAAGTTTGTTCTTATGGACGACAATACCAGGTCATATAGAGCTCGTATCGTAAGCGATTACTTGATAATAGAGAGAATCTAGCGAATGGAGTGGCCAGCGTATTCCCCAGACCGAAACCCAATAGAACATGTATGAGATATAAGAAGAGCGCTGCAATTCGCCAAGCATGCGCATAAACACCTAAATTATCTCTTTACCGAATTTCGTTGCTGTCCGAAGCTTCGAGTTTCGTTACACACGACACACACACAGACAGAAAACACATAGACAGACATTTTCTTTTAATATGCAAGAAGATAAAACTTTAGAAGGATTCTATTATTCAGTAGCCTGTACTGCTACCCTCAATTTATTACTAGCAGACTTGAACGATAAAAAAAGAAATGGCGCCAACACTCGAACAGCGGACGTCCTCAAGTGCACAATTGGCTCTTCATTTGTTTACCCAATGCCTTTGTCTTTTCATTCTCTGACGAAATTCAATTCGTACGGAGTGAAATTTTCTATTCCAACATGGAGAATCAGCAACTGTTTAATAGGAGCTTAGTTGATGTAATCAAGTAAGTAAGTCCTGAGGGAAATGGACCTGGCGCTGAAATGTACTCTTGCATAACAACTGGTTTTTTCTTATGTCAATGAATTGCAGCATACTTTTTACCTTCTCTGTCTTTATAATATGTGCATAGATTAAAACGGGGTCTGAAATACAAATTCAATATAGAGATTTTACATGGATATTAATTTTAGATTTCTCGTAATAAGAATTGTAGAATCGAATGTTTATAAAGTGGTATCATTCTCCCCCCCCCCTCTTCTCGCTTTATGTGTGTGAGGGCGTATATGCGTTTGTAATGATATTGTGTGTGTGTATTGGGGGGGGGTGCTTCTTCTTTGCTCCAGACCGACCGACCTACCCAAAGATATGAGGTATCTGTTTGGACGGCAGGGGAATGCCACCCAATTTAGACCGGAACCCAGTGAGGGCGGAATCCACAGGAACTGTAACCTCTTTTCTTTACCACCAACTTCTCGGAAGTACTTACAGACCCACATATTTAACGTGTTCGTACTGAGCGTGAATACGGGGATAATTTGGGCAGAGCTAGGAATCGAAGTCGGATCGTCCGAGTGCAATCCGTGCGCGCTAGCCACTCGACTGCCCCTTTCCCGTAGGGGGGGGGGGGGGTACTTGTGTGTGAATGTGGAGCTTGAGTATGTATATGGTTCTTGTGTGGTCGTTTGTGTGCGTACATAGGTGCGCCAGTAAGAGAGATGGAAAAAAACTAGTCTGTCTGAGACACTAGATTATCCTTTAAACGAATTTAGC
Organism: Amaurobius ferox; assembly: GCA_951213105.1. NCBI lineage: Eukaryota > Metazoa > Arthropoda > Arachnida > Araneae > Amaurobiidae > Amaurobius > Amaurobius ferox. The sequence continues at coordinate 99,201,636 of OX578140.1, forward strand.
AATTCGCATGAAATATTGCAAATTTACAATCAGTAATATATTATTAAATTACAACCATTTACTGAAAATAATTTTATGAATAGCAATGGAATGATCACTAGAAAATTATTAATCTTACATAATAAAACCTATGGTTAAATGTTTGTCTGTGTGTGTTCTGTCTGTAGCGGAAAATTAAAGCTTTGAACTGAAGCTAAATTCGACACTATGGTAGCTGCACTTCTGGTACAACAGATTTTGGCAAGATTTTTTTTTAAAATTTAAATTCATTTTTGTTATTTTATTTTGAAGCACGATTTTCAGAAATTTGGGTATTCACACAAATCGGCACATTGGCGATCAAAAATATTATCACAAATCTTTCATCTTGACATCACCTAAAAGATCGAAAAGTGTTCTTTTTAGCTATCTTTGAACCGAATCCATAGGAAAATTTCTTCATATTTACATATTTATTATTAAGTACATCGAAATATGCATATCATATTTATTATTTTTTTTTCGCCGCATCTGAGAAAGGAAGATTAGCATAATTTTATTCGTTTGATAATAACCCAGGTCTGTCAATCTCTATCTATCTGTCTGCACGGTACGCTTGGCAAAAAAAAAAAAAAAATAGCGATCTTAGCAACGAATCTGGCGATTCTTTTTATAATATCGCCAAATTGATGAAAGCGACACCAAATTAATGAAAATGATGTCAAAATGAAAAAATTTAAAATCAAAACAAGGATTTTGCTTTTAAATTTTTGGAATGGATTAGAATTCAAACTAATTAATAAACGGATGCATCTTAATTATGTTTAAGTAGGATCTGTCTGTCTGTTCGGCTGTCTCCCTCAACAACAAATTTGGTGATTTTTGGAAAATGTCGCAAGCTAGACAAAATATCGCCAAATTGATGAACATGATGCAAATTGTAGCAAATTCAATAACGCAGAAAATGTACTTTATTAATAATCTCTGTTGTTTTGAGGAACTTATTAATTTAATTTTCTACACTCAAAGTACAGTATTCGTGGGACAACTGCATTTTGTTAGAATCTAGTGGAGTGAAAGTTAATTGCATTATGTTAGAGGATGATGTAGGATATTTTTCGATAAGGAGTTGTGAAAGACCCAGACCTCCCGACTCACCCTAGGGTATGAGCAGCTGGTTGAGTGGCCGCGATAAGGAGTTGTATAAGAACTAATAATGTTGATGAGAGAGGTGTATGTATAGCTCGCATGTGTCTGTTATGTAGATATTTATAGGGCAATTGCTGCAGGCGTGCGGATGCGAGTAAATATTTTGCAATTTTATGGATAGCGGATCGTATGGAAGGTAATTGTTTGCAACTCTATGATGGGCTTACATTTCTAATGCTCTAATTGTTGCAGATGTCCATTATGAAATAATTTGAAAGAAATTATATAGGAATTTGGAAGAATAAAAAAGTGGACGAATTGGCCCAATATTTGCTTAAAATATTGAGACAATATTACGCCAATATTGGCGTTCTATTGGAAATATTTCGAAAGTAACACCAACGGCGTAATATTGTAATGAAAATATTTAGTCAATATCAGAGGACAATGTAACCCCAATATTTGTTCAATATTGGTATTGCATTGGAAATATTTCCAATGTAATGCCAAGATATACAATCAGTATTTAATGCTACTGTTCAGTATTTAATGTTACTTGGGTATAGTTATATATTCATTTTTAACACTTTACAACAAAGTTGAAAAGTGTTTATGACTTTGTTCATTCTGTCTGTCTGTCTGTGTGTCTGTCCGTTAGCACGATAACTGCCGTAAAAATGACTTTATCAAAATGAAATTTTAGTATGTTTTTCAGACGGTCTGTGGAACCTATGGGAATATAAATGAATAATATCACCCAATTAGTTTTGGATTGAACCCGGGTTGAAAAAATGAAATATATTGAACCCTATGGGACCTAATTTCTTAAACATTTTTTAAGTGAATTTAAAATTCACAGATTGCTTCGAAAGTTATAGGAAATATTCAAATTATCCCATAAAATATATAGAAAAACTTTCAGTAAAATATGTTAGGTAGTTTTTTAAATAAAAATTATTTAATATAAGGAGAAAAACAAATGTAATTAAATTCTGAATTTTGCTATATCCTCCAGAAAGAAAAAAGAGATATATTGTATAATAAATATTTTTCGAAGCGTTTCATTGTTTTATATATTAGATAGGTTTCACATTTTAAAATAAATATGGTAGATAACAATTTTCCAAATTTTTAAATAAAATAAATTATTATAGTATTCTGATGAATGAAACGATTGGAAACATGTTTATAAATGAAATGCTGCTTTTATATAGAGGGAATTTATATTTCGATGGCATCATTTGAATATTCATTTGTTTTCGATGAAGTTTTCAAATATAATAAATTATTGTAGTATTATGATAATTTTAAAAATATTACCGAGGAATATATCTAATTTTAGAGATGTTTAAACCAGGCAATTTATATTTCAATGCCGTCATTTGAATGAAGTTCGTTTTCTTCGATGAAGTTTTCAAATATAATAATTTAATTTAGTATTGTGATAATTTTAAAAATATTACCGAGGAATGTTTCGCATTTTAGAGATGTTTAAATAAAACTGCATTGAAGTTGGAAAGTGTTTCACAATCAATGCTTTATGCATGATTGATCTTTCTTGTTGCTTTTGACTTGCTTTTGACTGAATTGATCTTTCTTGTTGCTTTTGACTGAATTGAGATGCTAAGACCTATACTGGTAAATTAAAAACTAAATACGTTCCACTAGTTTTATGCTTTTAAGTTTTACGAACGTTTCATTATAATTTAAAATTTCCTTTTAATGTAATGTTTATACAAAAAATTAATTTGAATTAACAAATTTTTTGAAATATTAAAGATTCTATTTGAAGAACAAGCTACGAGCATACTGTATTTTTATACTTATTTAAATTTATTCTATTTTTTTTTTCTATATTAAAGTAAAATTTTCTCGAAATAATTTTAGGAAAAATTATAATAATTAAATTACTAAATATGAGGTTTTCGTTTCACGTTTGCGTATGTTTGAATTAAACCATTCTCGATTTTTTTTCAATCGAAATTTTAAATCTCAATTTTCATCAGATATTTTATCCTCTTTTAAAAATACAACGGAAATCTCTTCTAAAGAACAGTGCAAGACTGTTCTTATAAGAACTCCTCCTTCGTTTCGAGTTTGTTCATTAATTCTTTCATCCATAAATTCATCCTTAAAATTCATTTTCTCGCACGCGCAGATGATCCCTCATCATGCCTTGTTGAGCGGTAAGAAACGTTTACCTAATTTTATGCAATGCTTTAATCTTAAAATTATATTGAAGATTATTTTATTCAACACGCATCTTCTAAAAGATCAGAAAACACAGAATAAATTTAGACTTCACGGAGCTTGTAATGAAATTGTAATGTAGTCAGCAATGAGTGATTTTAAATGCACATTGCATTAAAAATCTGTAGCTCTAGTGCGATAGAGCTGTGCAATAGTTTTGCATGAATAGCGTCTTTTTTACTCTCCATACAATACATGGCAATGCATAGGGAAAGTATTAGAATCATGTCGAAAATCGCAACTTGAGTTTTCGACGGATCTACACGTTTCGAGATCTCTAGAATGCGAAAAAACTATTTTTAGCGCGATGTCTGTGTGTGTGTCAGTCTCTGTGTGTGTGTATGTGCCTGTCTGTCTGTGTGTGTTTCTGTCTGCCTGTGTGTCTGTGTGTCTGTGTGTGTGTGTGTGTGTGTCTGTGTGTGTGTGTGTGTGTGTGTCTGTCTGTGTGTGTCTGTCTATGCAGATTTTATATCCACTCTAAGTAAAAAACTAATTGATCGAATTTCATAAAATTTGGTAGGTGGGCGAATCTAGTGCTGATTGGTTTCGGGTACGATTCGGGATAACAGAACCCGCCTTTTTCTGCGAAATGGCCCGTAAAAGCCTGTATCCACTCTCGCTGAAAAACTAATAGACCGAATTTAACAAACTTCAGTAGATAAGTAGCTTATGGTTCACCCTCGTGCTGATTAGATTTTGGTACGAATCGGAAAAAAACAACCTCCTTTTTTTTGCAAAATGAATCGCAAAAATCGCCAAAATCTAAATTAAAAAAACTACGTATGATCAAATATATCCATTAAATGTTTGTTTTATACGTAATTTTTAACGAAGATAAGAATAAGACCAACCCCATTTCACAAGAACTAGTCGTTCTCGAGATATTTCACTTTTTTCGTATTTTCTCTACGCCACCATTGAAAATAAGTCCAGTTACCAAATGAAAACGAAAATTGAATTAAAAGTGAAATAAATTTAATTAAAATAAAGAGAACGAGGATATAAGTCTGCAGGAAAAGTCATGTGCTGCCCACATCAGATTTTTTACTTTCCCTGCGATACATGGCAATGTATAGGGAATGAATTGGAATCATGCCGAAAATCGCAACTCGAGTTTTCGACGGATCTACACGTTTCAAGACCTCTCGAATACGAAAAACCTATTTTTAGCGTGACATCTGTGTGTGCGTCTGTGTGTCTGTCTGTGTGTCTGTGCAGATTTTGTATGCACTCAAACTAAAAAAGTAATTTACCGAATTTCATAAAATTTGATTGGTAAATCACTTGTGGGCAAATCTGGTGCTGATTAGTTTTGGGTACGATTCGGGATAAAAAAACCCGCCTTTTTTTTCTAAATGGCCCCCAAAAGACTCTATCCACTTTAGCTGAGAAACTAATGGACCGAATTTAACAAAATTAGGAAGATAAGTCTTTTTTGGTTTACCCTGGTGCTGATTAGATTTTGGTACGATTCGGAAAAAAAGTAACCTTACTTCTTTTGCAAAATGGCCCGCGAAAATCGTCAAAATCTAAAATAAAAAACTACGTATGCACAAATATATCCATTAAATGCTTGTTTTATAAGTCATTTTTAACGATGAAAGGAATAAGACCAACCCCATTGCACTAGACGTAGCCGTTCTCGAGATATTTTAGTTTTTTCGGATTTTCTCCACGTCACCTTTGAAAATAAGTCCAGTTACCAAATGAGAACGAAAATGGAATTAAAAGTGAATTAAATTTATTTAAAATAAAGATAACGTGCATTTAAGTCTGCAGGGAAAGCCATGTGCTGCCCACATCAGATTTTTATTGTATGTCTTCGTTAGACATTTTCAAAGCAGTTCAAAAGATTAAAATATCAATAATTAGAGCTCCTTTTTCAAAATAGTTCAAAATATTAAAATATCGAAATTAAAGCCATTATATTTAGGGCCACTATAAGAACCTGATCCAAAATTTAGTCATACATAAATGTAGGGTTTCAAAGGACAGTATTTTGCTATCAAATTGTTGTTCATGGATAGTACGTTTAGTTTTCATTTCGATTTCAGTCGGTTAATGAATAATACTAGACTATTTTTATAAAAAATCCCTCTTTTCCTTCTAGTCTATTCTTTAATTCTGTCATCCAGAAATTTATTCTTTAAATTCATTTTTCCGCACGCGCAGAGGATTTCTCATCACGCTCTTTTTAGCCATTAAAAATGTTTACGGAATTTTACCAATGCCTTAATTTTTACTTTCCTTATATACATAATGCATAAGGAAAGTATTGTGACGGGGTCGAAAATTCGAATTCGAGTTTTCGACGGGAGAGCACGTTTCAAGCATCCCTGATCACGAATCAAACATTTTTGAAGTGATGTCTGTGTGTGTGTGTGTGTGTGTGAAAGTATGTGTGTGTGTGTGTGTGAAAGTATGTGTGTGTGTGAAAGTATGTGTGTGTGTGTGTGTCAGTGAGTCTGTGGAGACGATAACTGACGAACGAATGGACCGATTCGAACAAAATTTGGTACAAAAATCACAATCTGTAAACACTGGAAGCCTATTGTTTTTATACGCAATCGAATGTTCAGAACCCCCCTAAATTTTCGAATGAAATTTTGAAAAAATCGTCAAAAAATCAAAACCGCTAATAAAGTTACGCAGATAGACATTTCTTATGTAATTTTTCATTAGAAAACGATTGACATAAATTTTAGAACGCTAACATGAACCTTTCTTGAGATATTGCACATTTTTCAAAAAAATTATCAAAAAGTCATATAAAATAAAAAAAATATTTCCTATTCAGAAACATGTTCACTTTTCCTATGTAATACCATGCTATAAATTGGGTGACATCATTCTCGTGGATCTAGCTCGTTGCCCATTCATGAAAAAAGATACTTTAAGTAATACTTTTGTTTTTGAACGCCAATAGTCATTTATCTGCTGTAAGAATAACATATTTCTTCGTCTATAACGCTTGGCGAGATTTTGGCGACAAATTTGGCGGAATGTCGCCAACTTGGCGATTTTTTGAAATGTTGCCAAATTAACGAAAATCTCGCCAAATGGAAAAAGATGACGCTAAATCAATGAATATGACGAGTAATTGTCGAAAATTCAATATCTTGGAAAGAATATTATTATCTACTATAAGAAAAACCTATTTTTTTACTGTAAAAGTAGTAAATTCATTACATTATATAAGGAAAGTCATGTGTTGCCCACATCAGATTTTTTACTTTCCCTGCAATACATGGTAATGTATAGGGGAAGTATTGGAATCATGTCGAAAATCGCAACTCGAGTTTTCGAGGGATATACACGTTTCAAGACCTCTAGAACACGAAAAAACTATTTTTAGCGTGACGTCTGTGTGTCTGTGTGTTTGTGCAATGTATGTATCCACTCTAACTCAAAAACTTATAGACCGAATTTCGTAAAATTTGTTAGGTGAGTCACTTGGGTATGACCCTGGTGTTGATTAGTTTTGGGTACGATTTGTAAAAACAGAACCCGCCTTTTTTTTGCGAAATGACCCTTAAAAATGTCATGTATCCACTCTAGCTAAAATACTAATTGACCAAATTTCACAAAATTTGGTAGATAAGTTACTTGTGGGATATTCTGGTGCTGATTAAATTTTGGTATTAATCGGAAAAGAACGATCTGCCTTTATTTACGAAATGTCCCTCAGAAATCGCCAAAATCTAAAAAAAAGCTACGTATTTTCAAATATATCAATTAAATGCTTGTTTTATACGTAATTTTTGTTGAGGAAAAGAATAATAACAACTCTATTACTCTAAGACTAACCGTTCTCGAGATATTTGAGATTTTTCGCATTTTGTTATGCCACTTTTGGAAAAATGTCCTATTACCAAATAAAAACAAAAGTGGAATTAAAAATGCAAATTTAGTGTTATTTGGTTCAATTAAGCTCAATCTAATGAATTATTAAAGAAATAAAGAACATATGGATTTGAGTCTGCATTGAAAGTCTTGTGCTGCCCACATCAGATTTTTTTATTTTATTCCACTAGCATCCTCGAACAAATAAGACAAACGAGATTAAATTTAGGGTTAACAGGGTCTGTACTAAATACATATCGACATTGCAAATCTAGATTATATTATACAGAGTCATCAAGAAAAAAGAAAAAATTTGATGTGAGCAAGCAGCACATGATTATTTTTTTTTTCCAGAACTCTTGCGAATCATAAAGAAAACTTGAGCAACGGTAATGATAACTTCTTATACTTTGCACAAACTGTATTTCACTTATTGGTCAAGAAAATCATACTTCTCTCGCGCTATTTTGTATTTATTAAAAGTTTCATGGAACAAAATTATGCATGAAATAAGTACGTTTCTATACTATTAAAGCGCTTGTAGCAACAGATAAGGATAATTTCTTATCCTTTGCACAAAGTGTATTTTACTTATTGGTCAAACGAATCATGCTTCTCTTGCGCTATTTTGTATCCATTAAAAGTGTTTCATTTCACATAATAATGCATGAAATATGTACGTTTCTATACTATAATAGCGCGTCTGACTATATATGCGTGTGTGAGTGAGTGTGAGTTTTGTAGCAACATATAAGGATAATTGCTTATCCTTTGCATAAAGTGTATTTTCTTATTAATCAAGCGAATCATACTTCTCTTGCTCTATTTTGTATTCATTAAAAGTTTCATGGTACAAAATAATGCATGAAATAAACACGTTTCTATACTATTAAAGCGCGTCCGACTATATGTGTGATTGTGTGTCTTGTAGCAACAAATGAGGATAATTGCTTATCCTTTGCACAAAGTGTATTTTACTTATTTATCAAGCGAATCATATTTCTCATGAGCTATTTTATATTCATTAAACGTTTCATGGCAAAAAATAATGCATGATAAGTACGTTTCTATACTATTAAAGGGTGTCCGACTATATGTGTGTGAGTGTGTGCCTTGTAGCAACAGTTACGAATAATTTCTTATCCTTTGCACAAAGTGAATTTTACTTATTGATCAAACGAATCATGCTTCTCTTGCACTATTTTGTATCCATTAAAGTTTCATGGTACAAAATAATGCATGAAATCAGTGTATATCTATATTAAAGCGTGTCCGACTAAGTGTGTGTGTGCGAGTGTGTGTCTTGTAGCAACAGATAAGGATAATTTCTCATCCTTTGCACAAAGTGTATTTTATTTATTGATCAAACGAGTCATGCTTTTCTTGCGCTATTTTATATCCATTATGTGGGAAAGCGAATTATGTGGGTGTAGAAAGGTTTTGTCTTAAATGAGATATGCAGATTTGGGATATTGTCATCACAAAGTATGTCTTTGATATTGTCATAACAAAGGTTATGTGTATGACAATATCAAAGAATGTATGTTAATTTGTTGAGACAAGAGGGCATGCACAGTTTTATTTTCAATTTGCTTTGTTTCGAGGTAAAGAGTTTTGTGTGTAATGAGCTTATACCTACATATTCTTTGGATTTTGCTCATAAATTGGAAAATATTTCAAAGAAATAAACTGCGTGGATTACATATAAATTCATGTGCTGCCCACTTCAGATTGTTTTATTACTGTAATTGATCAATGCTTAATATTGAATAATTTTCCATAATTTTTTAGTAAAGCTAGAAGCAATTCTGAGTTCACAAAATCCTTCTTTTCAAATGTAACTTCCATTAAAAACATTTTTTTTAAAAATAAATAATATAATATTTGTAAATAGAATAATAATTATGAATAAGAAATATGTCATTTGATAGTTAACGCGGCATTAGATAGTAAGCGTTGCACAATTAACTGGTGAATTTTTTCTTTCTTACTTTCCTTATATACATAATGTATAAGGAAAGTATTGTGACGGGGTCGAAAATTCGAATTCGAGTTTTCGACGGGAGAGCACGTTTCAAGCATCCTTGATCACGAATCAAACATTTTTGAGGTGATGTCTGTGTGTGTGTGTGTGAAAGTATGTGTGTGTGTGTGTGTCTGTGTGTGTTTGTGTGTGTGTGTGTGTGCGTGGAGACGATATCTCACGAACAAATAGAGCGATTTGAATGAAATTTGGTACAAAAATCCCAATCCGTGAATACTGGAAGCCTATTGTTTTTAAACGTAATCAAATGTTCAGAACCTCCTGCATTTTCGAGTGAAATTTTGAAAAAATCATCAAAAAATCAAAATTTTTAATAAAGTTACGCAAATAGACATTTCTTATGTAATTTGTCCTTAGAAAACGATTGACATAAACTTTAGAACGCTAGCATGAACCGTTCTCGAGATATTGCCCATTTTTAAAATAAATTTATCAAAAAATCCCATAAATTAAAAAAAATATATTAACTGTTGAGAAACATGTTCACTTTTCATATGTAATATCATGTGATATATTGGGTGACATCATTCTCGTGGATCTAGCTCGTTCCAGTCACTGAAAAGATACTTTGAATAATACTTTTGTATTTGAACGCCAATAGTTATTTATCTGCTATAAGAATAACTTATTTCTCCATCCATAACGCTTGGGGAGATTTTGACGCCGAATTTGCCAGAATGTCGCCAACTTGACGATTTTTTGAAATGTTGCCAAATTAACGAAGATCTCGCCAAATGGAAAAAGATGACGCTAAATCAATGAATATGACGAGTAATTGTCGAAAATTCAATTTTTTTTAAATGTTATACCAAATTAACGAAAATATCGAATTAACGAATATAAATTCATTGCATTATATAAGGAAAGTCATGTGTTGCCCACATCAGTTTCTTTTTTCTTTATGTTGTAATTAATTACTTTTCACGTCATTGTGAAAAGTAAATTTATCCTATATTTAAAATAAATGAATTTAATGTCGCGTTTTCAAAACTAATAAAAAGTCAAATAGAATTACAAAAGAGAAATCTCATTAATGGAAACAATAAGAAAAGTAATATCCAAATTATGAAAAAGTCTTAATAATGGATGATGTAATACGTAAATAATAAATTCGTTTTTATAACTGCTTATTTATCGTCTATTGCCAACTTATGGGTGTATTTATTATTTCTTGAGAATAACTATTAATCGTATGCAAATGTGAATCATATTAAATAGTTAAATATGAATAGATTGGTTCTGCATTAAATTGGATGACACCCTCCCGGCCGCCCGTAGTACCTTCGGGTAGGTCGGAAAGTCCGGGTCGAAAACACGAAGGGACTTATATTTCGATCAAACCTAACTTGACAGAAGTACTGCTGGAATCCACTGAACAATACCGTCCATATATTAACATATTTTAATAATCAATTCTCAATTTGGCGCTATTTTTACCAAGTTGGTAACATTTTCGTCCATTTGGCACCATTTTAAAAAATTGATAAGTTGGCGATATTTCGCCAGATTTGTCGCTAGATATTACAGATGGAAATTGAAAGTATTGAACGATACATACTACTCTCTATGTAATTTTTTAAATAAATTTATTTAAAAAATTCTCGAGAAAGATTCTCGAGAATTATCTTCAATATCTTCAATATCAGAACGGTGGTTCATTTTAGATTTGTAAAATTTATGTCATTCGTTTTCGTATGAAAAATTATATATATATAATGTTTACATATTTAGCATTATTGAATGTTCTAATGCTATTATATATATATTTTTACTTCGTTTAAAAATTTGGGGGGGGGGGGTGTCTTCCGAACATTCCAACGTGTTTGAAATCAATGAAGTTCCAGCATTCACTAATTGTAATAACTGTACCAATTTTTTTCCAAACGCTCCATTCGTTTCTGGGATATTACTTTCACACACACACATATGAGAGATATTATCCATCACCCCAAAAGCGTCCGATTCGAGTTCAGGGATTTTTGAAACGTGAAACTTCGAATTTATGATCACGTCACCTTTATGCTATTCATGAAGGAAAAGAAAAAATTGAGTTTTGTTATAACTCGATCTAGTTAAAAATGAAACGGCTTATTGCAGTTACTTAATTATCTTACTAGGAATAAATAAAGCAAATTAAATTTTAAAAAATCAATTTATTCTTTTGGGAGATATGGACGCCAATGTCTGCAAAGTGGGATTGAACTCTCTTTACGAAGAAAGTAAAAGTTTTAAAGTAGTAAAATTTCTAATTTCTCTTGACTCGTGATAACTCTTAAGATAATTATATAAAAGTATTTATAATGAAAAGATTTTAATAAAAGCATTTATAAAGCACTTACTCATATGATTGTGATATACAGGATATACAGGTTATTATCTATTATTATGCTTATAGTTTGAAATGTTGTTTATTAGAAATTATTAAATATATTAATTTTGTATTAGATTGATCTACTATTATAATTAATCGCATTTTTTTTTCTTTTTAGGTAAGTTGTCATCTCATTTTAAATTTTGCACGCGGTAAGTTAATTTTTAAGCAAAATATTACTGTATAAAATATCTGTGCTTGGGATATCTGTAACTAAAATCGAAGCTCTACGAAAAATTTTGGACTCTGATATCTCCGAGCCTTATAGATAAAAGTGTAAAACATTTTTTTTTTGTTTCGTCGGAAATAGATTCCAGATTATGAATACATAAAAATAATTTCAATATTTTAATTTTTTTTTAAGTATCTGTTCAAGCAAGTGTTTTTGTTTTTCCTTTATTTTTTGTACTTTCACTCGAAATAACTTGGAAACAATAAAAATTAGATATAAATAGTTAACGACAAAAATATGTATTATTAAACTTAGTTTCTAAATCTATATTTATTTTAAAAAAGTTCTTATAGTTTTCGAGTAAATGTTTTGCAAGTTGAAGAAGATTGAAACTTCTTCGTTTTCAAGAATATAATGCTTTTATCTCAACGAGTAAAAATGCTAACTATAAATAATAAGCAAAAATTTAAGAAGATTCAAACTTTTTCATTTTGAAGTTTATAATACTTTTATCTCAACGAGTAAAAATGGTAACTATGAACAATAAGCAAAAGTTGAAGCATATTGAATTTTTTCCGTTTTCAAGATTTTAATGTTTTTATCTCAACGAGTAAAAAGGCTAACTATGAACAATAAGCAAGAATTTTTATGTCTTTGAAAACTCTATAAGTGTATATAACTGGATTTTGGATCAAACTCTTAATTTTCAAGCTTTAATGGTCATAATTTCGATATTTTAGTATTTTAAACAGGGTTTTCCAATTGGGAAAAAGCTGTAATTTTTAATATGCCATTAGTATTACAGTTTAATGTGTTTATTTACTCTGTGGTGAAATATTGGTATATAAGCATGATGCATTTTATTCTGTATAGAGAAAATCAGGAGTTTAAATGAACTTTGAGATACTAAAGTTGTTTAATGATTGATGAAGTTCGAATTGAATAGATGGAAATATAAGCATTCAAATATGAATTTATGTGTCTCTAGACAAGTTGATAGATTAACTTGAATCTAAAATCTCGCCACATATATTGTATAATTTTATTTTATTTATATTCCGCCAAGCAAATTAGTTGAATAATTTAATATTTTGCCTTGGAGTCGTTTAGTGTATTATTGGAGTCTTTGTCTATTATTGGAGTACTATCTTAGTCTATTATTGGAGTATTCAGATGAAAAAGGGGCGAAAACTAAAAGTGCTAGCTAACTATAAACAGTTTGGCGAGTGGCTTTTAGCGTTTTGAAAGCCTGTAAACGAAACAAATGAGTCTGAAAAAAGATCGAATAAATTTGTTAAACTTTACTGGAGTTTTATTTTACATAATCTTATTCACGCAAAAATATTTCGGCTCCATTGACTGAACTTACCGCCAAAATTTTTAACATTCACGTGCACCTTTCAGACATTGATCTTATATACATGCCCCTATACAGGGTGTCCCAAAAAGATTGAAACACGCTTTAATTCTTTACCTGTTGGAGATAAGTGGGCAATGTAAATTGCAAAAATGTTGAAAGTAAGGTAGGAAATAAGACTACTTTAATGAAATAGTCCTCCCATTAATTTTCAAAAAGTTACACTTTTTAATTTTTATACGATTCTCTTAGACAAATTTAGTCAATTAGAAAATTTTTATTTTTGATGCAGCAAGATCATAAAAAGAACTCCATGTTTGTATCTTTAAAACTGAGCGAGTTATATTTAATTTAAAATTGGACATTGTGAATGGGAACCATATATAAAATTAGAAATGTAAATTTGTGAGGTATCACAAAAAAGATAAAACTGGATGATAATACATAGGATACCTAACCGCGTAGTGAGTACCACTGCTTTATATGATCGCTGTCTGTGTAATGCTTCATTTAGATGCATTTGCGATAAAAATTTTTGACACATATTAACGTATTCTTGATCTAAACAATTTCCATCGTCAATTTGTTTATGATCCCTATTTTCGCTGATGAAACAGCCTTTTACATGGTACGGAAAAGCGGTATAAGTCAGATTTTTTCATTTATCATAATTCAGTTGATTTTAAAGATACAGATATACGGTTAATAATAATACACATATGCGATTTTTAATCATCTTGTTGCATTAAAAATAAAAATTTTCTGATTGACCAAATTTATCTAAGGGGGTCGTATAAAAATTTAATTAGTGTAACTTTTTAAAAAATAATGGGAGGACTATTTCATTAACGTAGTCTTATTTCTTTCCTTACTTTCAACATTTTTGCAATTTAGATTGCCCACTTATCTCCAACAGGTAAAGAATTAAAGCGCGTTTCAATTTTTTCGCGCGTTTCAATACAGTAGGTAACAGTCATTTTGTGTAAAGTTACCCCTTTTGTATTTATTCGATGAAATGTAATTAAAATTTGATTATTTTGACATAAATGGAAAAAAATTATCAATAGACGCAGGGTACTACAATATAAATTTATAAGTGGAATTCATTTTCATGAAAATAATTAAAATAGTTAATATTTTATAATAGTTATACATTCGGAAGAAACAACACAGGCCGTGACATACAAGATTCTTAAGAAAATCTTTAAGCACCTTAATCATTTTGTAAAGAACTTTCCATTAGTGGCCTCGTTAGGTATGTCTGCAGTAATGTGACCCTGTGAGATCTAATAACAGGGATTGATTGCAGGTCCTTAGCAAGTATAAAAGTCGGGTAAACGAACTAGGCAACAAAGTGAGTTAGTTTAAGAAATCTAAATACAAACTTGTAGAGTACTACTTAATTCAATGGAAATCGACAATAAAGCTATTGCTGTGGGTCCTTTCGAAAATATTGTGTAGGGGAAGAAGGGTACGACCCATATGAATGACGTCTAAATTGGGTTCCAGTCTAAATTGGGTGGCAGTTTTCCGGCCGTCCAAACAGATACATTACACCACTGAATACTATATTCAGAAGGCTCACTCCCATAGGACCCGATGGCAACATTTTTAACATGGGGTGTCACATAGACACTAGCGCTCGTGAGTTGGACCAACTGAACTACGATGTAAACAAGGATACATTTTTTTCTTACATAATGCAATAAATTTATTTCTCTCACAGTGAAAAAACAATGTATAAGATTCACGGCCCTATATGTTATCAGAGTTTTGCATCGTAAATCCCGAGCAACAACGGGCAATCGCTGCTAGTATAATATAAAGAAACTTAAAATTCACAATCATGTACACATTCCTATAGTAGCCCAGTGGTTAGCGCGCGGGAATTGCACTCAGTAGGCCCGGGTTCGATTCCCGCCACTGCCAAAACTTACGCCACGTTCACGCAGAGTACGATCACGTTAAACATGTGGGTTCGTGAGTCCTTCCGAGAGGTCGGTGGTAGGGGAAGGAGGGTACGGTCTAAATTGGGTGAATAAAAAGAAAGTTATGGAGATTGTCGCGGAGGGCGAAGTAGCCCAGTGGTTAGCGCGCGGGAATTGCACGCGGTAGGCCCGGGTTCGATTTCCGCCACTGACATGGAGTACGATCACGTTAAACATATGGGTCCGTATGTTTTTCCGAGAGGTTGGTGGTAGGGGAAGGAGGGTACGTTCCCTGTGGATGCCTCCCCCACTGGGTTCCGGTCTAAATTGGGTGGCACATCCTGGCCGTCCAACCAGTTACCAGGCCCGGGTTCGATTCCCAAAATTGCCGCCGTGTTTACGCGGAGTACGAGCACGTTAAACATGTGGGTCCGTGAGTCCTTCCGAGAAGTTGGTGGTAGGGGAAGGAGGGTACGGTCTAAATTGGATGAATAAAAAGAAAGTTATGGAGATTGTCGCGTAGGGCAAAGTAGCCCAATGGTTAGCGCGCGGAAATTGCACTCGGTAGGCCAGGGTTCGATTCCCAAAATTGCCGCCGTGTTTACGCGGAGTACGATCACGTTAAACATGTGGGTCTGTAAGTCCTTCAGAGAGGTTGGTGGTAGGGGAAGAAGGGTACGGTCCCTGTGGATGCTTCTCCCACTTGGTTCCGATCTAAATTGGGTGAATAAAAAGAAAGTTATGAAGAATATCGCGGAGGGTGAAGTACCCCAGTGGTTAGTGCGCGGGATTTGCACTTGGTAGGCCCGGGTTCGATTCCCAAAATTGCCGAATAAAAATAAAGTTATGGAGATTGTCGCGGATGGCACGGTAGCCCAGTGGTTAGCGCGCGGGAATTTCACTCGGTAGGCCCGGGTTCGATTCCCGCCATTGCCAAAACTGCAGCCGTGTTCATGCGGAGTACGATCACGTTAAACGTGTGGGACTGCAAGTCCTTCCGAGAGGTTTGTGGTAGGGGAAGGAGGGTACGGTCTCTTTGGATGCCTCCCCCATTGGGTTCCGGTCTAAATTGTGTGGCACTTCCTGGCCTTCCAAGCAGTTACCTTACACCTTTCTGGTAGGTCGCGCCAACGAGTTTGCCACGGTCAGAATTTTCAAGGGTAGCGAACAGGCTGGTCGCCAAAGGCGGCTAGTAAATAATAAAAGGCAATGTCTGTGTGTGTGTGTGTCTGTGTGTCTGTCTTATACACTATACGTTTCGCGACCGCGCGTCGGAGAGCTACGAAATTTGGCGATCGGAGACCCGGGGGGGAGGGAAGGGGACACGTAAAAACCGATTTTCAAAATTCTAATTATTTTTTTATTTATTTAATGTTTTATGCGATTTCGACCTTTTTTTGCCCTTTTTTCTCCACGATCCAGACGTCGTAGAAAAAAACAACTCACACCATCGGAAAGAGCAGACAATTGCGAGTAAAAATATATCAATTTCAAATCTCCATTTCGATTTCTAATATTTTTTAAAGATTTTAAAACAAAAGTCACTTTTGGCTCAAAAAAACGATTTTTGGTTTTTAAATTCTCGCATAGTAAAAAGTACTCATAATTTCGACTAATAATTTACATTTTTAGAAAGCTGAAATATCTGGCATTCTTACAAGTCTAATCTGGTCCAAAAATAATGAAAATTGCCTTCAGGATCGCAATTTTAAAGACGTCATGATTTTAAATTTCTCAGCGTGCCGCTCGGCGTGCCGCTTCGTTTCTCCCCCGCTGAAGCAGGGAAGGTGGTGGGTGGGGACGTCAAAGTGGAGGTGACGTCACGGTTCTGTATATGCATAGCGATGGGTGGGACAATAAGAAACCGAATTAGTTTTTACTTTCCGTTTCCCGCGCTTCCGATTTTAAATGAAATAAGAGCTTAACATATGCACTGTAGAAATTATTATATTTATATTTTAAATGATGGAACGATATGGATTTTTTAAATGGATATTTTAATTTTATGGATATTTTAAATGATGGAACGATGGATATTTTAATTTTATGGATATTTTAAATGATGGAACGATGGATATTTAAATTTTATGGATATTTTAAATGATGGAACAATGGAATGAGGATGATGGAATTAAGAGCTTAGAGAGCATATGGTCATTTTAAATTGTAAATTAGCGCGCGGGAAGTTAGCGGTAGGCCCGGGTACGATTCCCGCCACTGCCAAAACTGCCGAAGTGTTCACGCGGAATACGATCACGTTAAACATGTGGGCCCGTAAGTCCTTCCGAGAGGTTGGTGGTAGGGGAAGGAGGGTACGGTCCCTGTGGATGCCTCCTTCACAGGGTTCCCGTCTAAATTGGGTGGATATAAAGAAAGTTGCGGAGGGCGAGGCAGCCCAGTGGTTAGCGCTCAGGAATTGCACTCGGTAGGCCCGGGTTCGATTCCCGCCACTTCCAAAACTGCCGCCGTGTTCACGCGGAGTACGATCACGATAAACATGTGGGTCCGGAAGTCCTTCCGAGAGGTTGGTGGTAGGGGAAGGAGGGTACGGTCCCTGTGGATGCCTCCCTCACAGGGTTCCCGTCTAAATTGGGTGAATATAAAGAAAGTTGCGGAGGGCGAGGCAGCCCAGTGGTTAGCGCTCAGGAATTGCACTCGGTAGGCCCGGGTTCGATTCCCGCCACTTCCAAAACTGCCGCCGTGTTCACGCGGAGTACGATCACGATAAACATGTGGGTCCGGAAGTCCTTCCGAGAGGTTGGTGGTAGGGGAAGGAGGGTACGGTCCCTGTGGATGCCTCCCTCACAGGGTTCCCGTCTAAATTGGGTGAATATAAAGAAAGTTGCGGAGGGCGAGGCAGCCCAGTGGTTAGCGCTCAGGAATTGCACTCGGTAGGCCCGGGTTCGATTCCCGCCACTTCCAAAACTGCCGCCGTGTTCACGCGGAGTACGATCACGATAAACATGTGGGTCCGGAAGTCCTTCCGAGAGGTTGGTGGTAGGGGAAGGAGGGTACGGTCCCTGTGGATGCCTCTCCCACAGGGTTCCGTTCTAAATTGGGTAAATAAAAACAATGTTAGGGAGATAGTCGCTGGGGGCGAAGAAGCCCAGTGGTTAGCGCGCGGGAATTGCACTCAGTAGGCCCGGGTTCGATTCCCAAAATTGCCGCCGTGCTTACGCGGAGTACGATCACGTTAAACATGTGGGTCCGTGAGTCCTTCCGAGAAGTTGGTGGTAGGGGAAGGAGGGTACGGTCTAAATTGGATGAATAAAAAGAAAGTTATGGAGATTGTCGCGTAGGGCAAAGTAGCCCAATGGTTAGCGCGCGGAAATTGCACTCGGTAGGCCCGGGTTCGATTCCCAAAATTGCCGCCGTGTTTACGCGGAGTACGATCACGTTAAACATGTGGGTCTGTAAGTCCTTCCGAGAGGTTGGTGGTAGGGGAAGAAGGGTACGGTCCCTGTGGATGCTTCTCCCACTTGGTTCCGGTCTAAATTGGGTGAATAAAAAGAAAGTTATGAAGAATATCGCGGAGGGTGAAGTACCCCAGTGGTTAGTGCGCGGGATTTGCACTTGGTAGGCCCGGGTTCGATTCCCAAAATTGCGGAATAAAAATAAAGTTATGGAGATTGTCGCGGATGGCACGGTAGCCCAGTGGTTAGCGCGCGGGAATTTCACTCGGTAGGCCCGGGTTCGATTCCCGCCATTGCCAAAACTGCAGCCGTGTTCACGCGGAGTACGATCACGTTAAACGTGTGGGACTGCAAGTCCTTCCGAGAGGTTTGTGGTAGGGGAAGGAGGGTACGGTCTCTTTGGATGCCTCCCCCATTGGGTTCCGGTCTAAATTGTGTGGCACTTCCTGGCCTTCCAAGCAGTTACCTTACACCTTTCTGGTAGGTCGCGCCAACGAGTTTGCCACGGTCAGAATTTTCAAGGGTAGCGAACAGGCTGGTCGCCAAAGGCGGCTAGTAACTAATATAATTTCAATTTTAATAAAAAATAAATTACATAACCTGTAACGCAATCAGTTTTCTTTTGGCAAACCATTTCTTGAAATGATCTAATCACTTAACAAATAATCCTTTTGTACGTTAGTTAAACCACGCTACAATGCAAACTACAGGTTATAATATTGAAAATCGTCTTGGACCCAAACCAGACCATCGCCATGCGCTTAGACCAAACCAGACCTTCGACAAGAGCGCGCCAACCCTCATTCTAATCCAATTTTGGTCCATCTCTGAGGGCGCTGCGAAATCTAGAGTGACAGGTCTGTATATATTAGTCTGTGCATTACTCTTTCGGGTAGATCGGACGGTCTGGGTCGAAGAAGAAAAATAAAACTGTTGCAGAAGAAATTTATTTGATACAATATGTTTATTGGCAAATGTCTGTGTCGTTCAGTAAGGATACAATGAACAAAACTTGCATACAGAGGACTCCAGTGTAAAAGCGAAATATCATCCGCCATCATCAATTCATATTTTAATTAGAGAAAGAACATCACACTACAATTACTGTAAATAATGGCTGTACATCTATAAAGAGCCTTGCTGTCCCAACCGGGAATCGAGTCCTGGATCTCTGAACTGACCAGCCGACCCTCTGCCGTTGAGCTACTGGGACGAAATTGCAAGCCCTTATCGTCGAAGTGGACTTTGCACATCTACCAGTCGATGAAATAGAACAAGTATTTATTGTCTTCTTATACTTGTTTTGTGCGTTCCAGTTGGTCCTTTACTAATTAAGCAGTGCCCTAGAACTTTGTACTTGACATATTCCTTCTATCTCGCATTCTTGCAAGTTCATATTCCTATCGTCTTCATTTATCCTCTAAGGGCGCTGCAATCAAATTTATTTGATCAGGTACAGTCACTTTACTATGAATAGATCTAACTGTTAATAGTGTTCACTCATGTACCTTTACTTACAGCGGGTTTTTAGTTTGTCTTACAAAGGACCTTTACCTTTATTTACCTTTACCGACTTTCTTATCTTTACTTACTCCACTCATGTATTTTTACATATTGGGGTACTTAGGGACATCCCCAATAACACTGTATATACATTTCTTATTTGTAATAACCTTAGATTAAAAGATAGCAAGTAATTATTAATGTGGTGCACTTTTGCCACACAATTTGGTATCAAAAGCTTTGAAATAGATCGAAATTTTCACCATTGAAGTTTCAGCCCATACACTATACATGTGTCACCAATCTTACAAATCGGTATAATATGATAGTAAGTGACAACTTACCAGATTGACTTGAATTAAGTGGTATAACTTAAATTTTCAATAATTTCCAGAATTTTAGAATCTCATGTTTGTTATATATGGTGCCTTTTCATCAACGGCGTATTTATACGTTTTTCTTATAATTTTAAAGAAATGTTTCTGTTTACAAAAACCTAAAGTTAATAAACAAGAAAGATCAATCATGCTTTCATTGCATTGATTATGAAATGCTTTCATGCATTGATTATGAAACACTTTCCAACTTCAATGCAATTTTATTTAAACATGTCTAAAATACAATACATTCCTCGGTAATATATACATTCCTCGGTCAACAGACACACATCCGTTTTCTCTTTATTTCTTTAATATTTCATTAAACCGAGTTTAATTGCACTAAATAACATTCATCATTATTCGAAATGGCACTAAATGCATACTTTTAATTCAATTTTTGCTTTCATTTGGTAACTAGGCGTATCTTCAAAACCGGCGTAGCAGAAATGTGAAATATCTCGAGAACGCCGTTAAATATCTCGAGAACGACTAGTCCTAGAGTAATGGGGTTGATCTTATTATTTCCATCGTCAAAAATTACGTATAAAACGAGCATTTAATGGATATATCTGAGCATGCTTAGTCTTTCATGTTAGATTTTGACAATTTTTGCGGGCCATTTCGCAAAAAAAGGCAGGTTTTTTTTTTCGCATTGTACCAAAATCTAATCAGCACTAGAGTAACCTACAAGTGATTTATCTGTAAAATTTTATTCAATTAGTTTTTTGAGTTAGAGTGGATACATACACGGCACAGATAGACACACACACACAGACGCACACACAGACGTCACATTAATAATAGTATTTCGTGTTCTAGAGGTCCCAAAACGTGTTGATCCATCGCAAACTTCATATTCGGTATGATTCAATGATTCAAAATTTTTGGCATGATTCAATACTTTCCATATACATTACCATGTATTGCAGGGAAAGTAATATGCATGTTATTCGAGAAATGAGCCCGAAATTTCAATAGATGTCATTGTTTCGTTTTAAACTGGTAATTATTTCATGTTTTTATTTTCCTTATATAC
The DNA here is from genome assembly GCA_951213105.1 of Amaurobius ferox. Taxonomy (NCBI): domain Eukaryota; kingdom Metazoa; phylum Arthropoda; class Arachnida; order Araneae; family Amaurobiidae; genus Amaurobius; species Amaurobius ferox. The sequence goes on from OX578140.1 coordinate 99,223,061, forward strand.
ATAGTATAATATATAAGAAAAGTGATGCGACGAGGTTAAAAATTTAAACTCGAGTTTTCGATGGAAGAACACGTTTCAAGTATCCCTGAATTCGAATCTAAATTTTTGATGCGATGTCTGTGTGTTGTTGTTGAGACCCAGACCGTCCGACCTACCAGAACTGTGTAAGGTAATCGTTTGGACGGTCGGGAAGTGCCACTCAATTTAGACCGGAACCCAGTGGGGGAGGCATCCACAAGGACCCGACCCTCCTTCCCCTACAACCAACCTCTCGGAAGGACTTAAGGACCCACACATTTAACGTGATCGTACTCCGCATGAACACTGCGGCAGTTGTGGCAGCGTGCAAATCCAGCGCGCAAACCACAGGGCTACCGCGTCCGAAATGTGCCAACAGCACGCGGTGTTCCCAGGTGGTCACCCACCCAAGTGCGATGTCTATGTGTGTATGTATTAGTGTTAGTGTGTTAGTGTTAGTGTGTCAGTGTTAGTGTGTTAGAGAGAGAGAGAGAGAGAGGAGAGTGTGTGTGTGTGTGTGTTTTAGTGCGTGCTAGTACGTTTCAAGTATTCCTGAACTCGAATCTAACGTTTTGAGGTGATGTCTGTGTTATGTGTGTGTGCGTGTGTATATTTGTGTGTGTATGTGTACATGTGTGTATGTGTCCGAGAGTTTGTGGATGCGATATCTCACCAACGAATGGAGCGTTTTGAATGAAAATTGGTGCAAATATTACAAGCTGTGAATACTGCAACCCTATTGATATTAAACGCAGTCGAATTTTCTGAACACCACCGAATTTTCAAATGAAATCTTGTAAAAATTAACAAAAAATTAGAACCTTTAATAATGTTAGGTAAATGATCTTTTGTGTTACTTTTCATTAGAAAAGGAATGACACAAACTTCTCGAAATACTGCATGTTTTTCAAATATATGTATATAAAAAATTATTTAAAATTAAAACAAAGTAATAACTATTGTTAAATATGTTAATTTTTCATATGTAATATTCTGCGATAAATTTATTAACACCATTATCGTGGATCTAGTTCCTTCCATTCACGAGATAAGATACTTTGAGTAATAGTTTTGTATTTTGACGCCTAACAATTCACCAATAACAAAAGTTTTTTTCTCTGTTTGTCTATACCACGATAAATTTAGCAAACTAGGTAACTAAGTTAGTGAAATATCGCCAACTTCGCCCCAGATTGATGAATATATCGTTAAAATTGCAAAAACGACGCTAAATTAACGAAAATGACGCCAAATTGATGTATCAATTATTGAAATATTTTAATATATATGCTATCAATATTGATAATTGTCGATTTCGATTTGCGCAAAATATAAGTTAATCGGGTACTTCGAAATATTTTCACGTGTTGTCATTCGAAAAAGCGCCAAACGTTTAAAACATTATGCTGCGGATTTTTCACTTCATTTTTACACTGTGAAAGAAGTGAATGTATTTCATTATATAGGGAACGTAAGTACTGCCCACATCAGATTTTTTCAAAAGCGGAACAATATCCTAAAATCATTCTTCAGCTCAAGTGATGTTACTAATACCACTTCTTATCATTGAATGGAGTTTTTTTATTATCACTCCTTCAGATGTCTGTCATGAGCAATCAATTATACCATATGCCTTATTTCTAAGAAGTTATAGATAATGATATCATTCCAAAAATCTAAGCAATGTTTATTTTCTAAGAAGCCATGGAATCGCAGTATTTATGGGCTTTTCTGGGCAGTCAGATCAAAGTCTTCATACTACGGCTCTATATATATGATTTTTAAAATCTTTTCGAAATTACAGTAGAAAAAGATCTGATGTGGACAACACATGACTCTCACTACAGACTCAAACCCGTTTTCTCTTTATTTCTTTAATAATTCATAAAATTGAGTTTAATCGCATAAAATAATATGCATTATTATTTGAAAGGACACTGAATTTACACTTTTAATTCAATTTTCGTTTTCGTTTGGTAACTGGGCGTATTTTCAAAGGGTGGCGTAGATTTAAAGCGAAAAATGTAAAATATCTCGAGAACTGTTAACCGTAGAGGGATGGGATTGATCTCATTCTTTTCATCGTTAAAAATTACGTATAAAATAAGCATTTAATAGATACATATGAGCATACGTAGTCTTTTCTTTTAGATTTTGGCGATTTTTGCGGGCCATTTTGTAAGAAAGGCAGGTTTTATTTTTCGAATTGTACCAAAATCTAATGAGCACTAGGGTAACCTACAAGTGACTTATCTACCAAATTTTGTGATATTTGGTCAAGTTTTTTAGCTAGGGTAGATAATGCAAATTTTGCAGGGTATTTCACAAAAATACAAGTTCTTTTATCCTGAATCATACCAAAATCTAATCAGCACCAGGATCATCCACAAGAGACTTGCCTCTAAAATTTTATAAAATTCAGTCAATTAATTTTTTGAGTCAGAGTGGATATATACATTGCACAGACACACACACACACAGAAGTCCCGCTAAAATAGTTTTTTCGTGTTCCAGAGGTCCCAAAACGTGTAGATCCGTCGAAAACTCGAGTTGCGATTTTCGGCATGATTCTAATATTTTCCCTATACATTACCATGTATTGCAGGGAAAGTAATATACAGTAGCGATTCTGAAGGGGTTGTTGTTGAGACCCAGACCGTCCGACCTACCAGAAAGGTGTAAGGTAACTGTTTGGACGGCCGGGAAGTGCCACCCAATTTAGACCGGAACCCAGTGGGGGAGGCATTCACAGGGACCGTACCCTCCTTCCCCTACCACCAACCTCTCGGAAGAACTTACTGACCCACATGTTTAACGTGATTGTACTCCGCCTGAACACGGCGGTAGTTGTGGCAGCGTGCAAATCCAGCGCGCAAACTCCCGGGCTGCCGCGCCCGAAATGTGCCAACAGCACGATTCTGAAGGGGGTGTGCATGTGCATCAAGGGGTCCGAAAAATTGCATGTTTGTATCAAGTAAAACAAAAAACAATTTTTTTTATTAAAATTGTAAAATAAGAGGAAATAAAAGATAAATTATTTTTAACAACTTTATTTAATAATAAGCGATGAGTGTAGACTTGTAGTCGAGTTGCGATTTTCGATACCATTCCAATACTTTCCCTATACATTACCATGTATTACAGGGTAAGTAATACTTATGATACAATCTCCTCATATAAGCGCGATGGTTTGAGAACAAACTATTATCTTCATCTTCCTGCAGATCCTGCAAAAAAAAAATCTGACCTTGGAGTCTGATGTAATTTCAGAACTACACGGATTTGGAACTCAAATTGGAGAACAGTTGTCCCATTGTACACATCAACTGCTTTAAAAAGCGTTGCTAAAGATAAGAAGACTATTTAATAACAATGTGACGTACGTGATTTAAGTGCTTTTGAGCTGATATGATTAAAGATTGAACTTCCTATATTAATGCCAGATATTGCTGCATGATATGTTTCGATTTTTATTTGTAACGGTACCTGTGGTATATAAGAATCTCATCAGAATTCAGTGGATAAATATTGGAATTATTACAATACGGTGGAAAATTAACTGATGGCTCAACTCGACGTTCCCATAGCAGAATCCAGTTTAGTAGTTTTTTTTTCCAAATTTTACAAGAACATTTTTGAAAAATCGGTATTATGGTTCCGAATGAGTACAATTACAGCGTGTTGCCCTTCTTTTTATAGAGCTTGAAGATTGAAGAAATATTTCGATTGATACTATACTTGACAATGTACACCCCAAAAGGCGGGTTACTTGTCTGTCGAGGGGGGACTAATGATTTCATGAACAAAAGAATTGTCTCGCGGCTATTTTCACAGAAATAATTAAAACTATAAAGTCTTTTGATCATTGAGCCATAAATAAACATCATCACTCCAAAAAAAATCTGATGTGGGAAACGCATGACTTTCCTTATATAATGCAATGAATTTACTACTTTTACAGAAAAAAAATAGGTTTTTCTTATAGTAGATACTTATATTCTTTCCAAGATATTGAATTTTCGACAATTAGTCGTCATTTTCATTGATTTAGCGTCATTTTTAACCATTTGGCGAGGTTTTCATAAATGTGGCAACATTCAAAAAGTCGCCAAGTTGGCGACATTCCGCCAAATTCGTCGCCAAAATCTCACCAAGCATCATGGATGGAGAAATAAGTTATTCTTATAGCAGATAAATGACTATTGGCGTTCAAATACAAAAGTATTACCCAAACTATCTTTTCTCATGAATGGAACGAGTTAGATCCACGAGAATGATATCACTAAATTTATCGCATGATATTACATATGAAAAGTGCACATGTTTCTTCACAGTTAATATATTTTAATTTATGCGATTTTTTGATAAATTTGTTTGAATATCTCGATAACGGTTCATACTAGCGTTCTAAAATTTATGTCAATCGTTTTCTGAGGAAAAATTACATAAGAAATGGCTATTTGCGTAACTTCATTAAAGATTTTGATTTTTTGATGATTTTTTCAAAATCTTTCTCAAAAAGTTAGTGGGGTTCTGAACATTCGATTACGTTTAAAAACAATAGGCTTCCAGTATTCACGGATTGTGATTTTTGTACTAAATTTCTTTCGAACCGTTCCATTCGTTCGTGAAATATCGTCTCCACAGACTCACTGACACACACAAACTTTTACGCGCGCACACACACACACACATACTTTCACACACACACACACACACACACACACACACACACACACACACACACAGACATCACCTCAAAAATTTTCGATTAATGATCAGGGATGCTTGAAACGTGCTCTCCCGTCGAAAACTCAATTCGAATTTTGACCCCGTCACAATACTTTCCTTATGCATTATGTATATACGGAAAGTAATAATCAAAACGTAGTCTTATAACATATATTGGAATTAAAATACCGAATTCGAAAATTTTCGTGAAATCAATACTTTCTCAATACAACGTATGAGAAAGTGAAAATCGTCAGTAGCTCCAGTCCGATGTATCCAAAATAGTTTTAGATTAATAACATCTTTCTTTAGGGTGGTTTGCCGTTAGACATTTTCAAAACAGTTCAAAGTATATCGAAATTATATATCGAAATTAGGACAAAATTTTCAAAATAATTCAAAATATTAAAATATTAAAATTAGAACTACTACACTTTTTTTTTTAATTGGATCCAAACTCTAATTGCATATCATTGTAGAACTTTCGAATGGCCACAAATTGCTTTGCATTGTCCATATTGAACATTTCTAGTTACTTTCCTTATATACATAATGTATAAGGAAAGTATTGTGATGGGGTCGAACATTCGAATTCGAGTTTTTGACGGGAGAGCACGTTTCAAGCATCCCTGAACACGAATCAAACATTTTTGAGGTGATGTCTGTGTGTGTGTGTGTGTGTGCGTGTGAAAGTATGTGTGTGTGTGTATGTCAGTGAGACTGTGGAGACGATAACTGACGAACGAATGGAACGATTCGAACGAAATTTGGTACAAAAATCACAATCCGTAAACGCTGGAAGCCTATTGTTTTTATACGCAATCGAATGTTCAGAATCCCTCTAAATTTTCGAGAGAAATTTTGAAAAAATCGTCAAAAAATCAAAATCGCTAATAAAGTTACGCAAATAGACATTTCGTATGTATTTTTTCATTAGAAAACGAGTGACATAAATTTTAGAACGCTAACATGAACCGTTCTCGAGATATTGCACATTTTTCAAAAAAATTATCAACAAGTCATATAAAATTAAAAAAAATATTTCCCATTGAGAAACATGTTCACTTTTCATATGTATTACCATGCGATAAATTGGGTGACATCATTCTCGTGGAACTAGCTCGTTCCATTCATGAAAAAAGATACTATGAGTAATACTTTTGTATTTGAAAGCCAATAGTCATTTATCTGTTGTAAGAATAACTTATTTCTCCGTCCATGACTCTTGGCGAGATTTTAGCGACGAATTCGACGGAATCTCGCCAACTTGGCGATATTTTTAATTGTTGCCAAATGGATAAAAATGACACTAAATCAATGAAAATGGCGACTAATTGAAGAAAATTCAATATTTTGGAAAGTCTATAAGTATCTACTATAAGAATAACATTTTTTAAACTGTAAAAGTAGTAAATTGATTGCATTATATAAGGAAAGTCATGTGTTGCCCACATCAGATTTTTTTTAGATATAAGCATTATGAACTTGAAAAACGGAAAATTTTCAGTCTTTTACAACTTGGTAAGACAATTCCTCGGAAACTATAATAGCTTTGTAAAAACAAATTATTATTCTAGAAATTGGATTTCTTACTGAACATTTGTGTTGCCTGTTTGCATCTATTTCTTATAGTTTTGAGGTTTTTTCGACTGAAAGTAAGCAAAGTGAAACAAAAACTCGCTTGGAAAAAAACATTTTAATACTTTTTTTTTAAAAATGTTCGAAATATTGATGTCATTTTTATTCTTTCATAAATTGTACCACATTTTCGACAAAAGAAGTAACAATTTTTTTTATATTTTTATCTACTAGGTTTTGAGGTATAAGCGTCTAAAGTGATTACATGTTTAGTAACGATCCGATATCAGCCAGAGATAACCCGGCCATTGATGTTGTTTACATCAAAATATCAGATTGCGTGAGAAAATATTTATATATCCACAAGAAAATTTTACTTAATAACCACTAATGAAGAGCAACCTTTTCTTCTACTGTATAAAAAGGGATCTGATATTGATATTCTAATCCCAAAATATCTATCTATACTATATACTACTCGAATTCAAGGGGGTATGATACCCAAAAAATCCTGAAAATTCTCAATTTCTATTTTATTGTTTAAAAAAAATCATAATTTTCTGATTCCAATGATACCAAATTCATCTTGCTACGTTAAATAGAACCCATTATATTGCAATGCTAAAAATTGAACTAATGAAGTTGCCACCAGCGATGTTAAACTTTAATGCCCTTTTTCTCAAAGACGTGATTTTCGACATGTTTATAAATTTAAATTGATATAAGTCAAATTCTACTGCACGGATATGAATGAAATTTGGATTTTTGTTATATATATATATTTCTTTAAGTTGTCTTCAGCAATTGCTGAAATATGTGTTTGTTTTTTTATTATGATTCTCGAAAACAATATTTGTGGTGTAAAATCACGTTTTTCTACATTATTTTATATTAAATTCTTTTTATTCATATTTGCAGAAACTGTGAAGACAATTCATTTTTTACATATTTTTATGTTAAAAAATGTTCAAATTAAAAGTTTAGAAAAATTATTTTCCCACTTATATAAAAAAAAACTTGTCAAATTTTTGAAATTTTAATTTTTATAAAATATATATTTTTTAATTTTTAAAATTTTGAATATTACATTTTGTTTACTATACTTAAAATCTACCTGAATACAAAAAATTACAACGATAACTTCGAAATTGCAGATTTCAGCAATTTGGGTACCATACCCTCCCTCCCCCCTTAAACCTGTTGTTGTTGTTGAGACCCAGACCGACCGACCTACCTGAAAGGTGTAAGGTAACTGTTTGGACGACCGGGAAGTGCCACCTAATTTAGAACGGAACCCAGTGGGGGAGGCATCCACAGGGACCGTACCCTCCTTCTCCTACCACCAACCTCTCGGAAGGACTTACGGACCCACATGCTTAGCGTGATAGTACTCCGCATGAACACGGCGGCAGTTGCGGCAGCGCGCCAACCACCGGGCTACCGCGCCCGAAATGTGCCAACTGCACGCGGGGTTCCCAGGTGGTCACCCACCCCTTAAACCTGTAAAGTTCTTTGCTGCTCCAACAGGAAATCGATCCACAGATATTCGTATTGGCAAGCTCTTATCATCGAAGTGGACTGCAAACAATACCACGTGGTTTCTCCTATCAAAGCCATCCATCCACAGTACGTCAGTTCCATTTAACTTCGTAAATATTTCTTCAAACTTGCAGAAGAAACATAATCTGACACGTATTCCTAAAGAAAGTGGAATGGTGTGGAAACGAACGTATATTGCCATAAGCTATGTTATGAAACTTTTAAATGCACTGGACGACAATCTCTAACATAAATGCAAAGTTTAATCTTCACTCTGGTTTAAATGTACCCAAAGCTCATTACATTGTTACTAAATAGAACATTCCTATCTTCACCAACAGTTTCCGAAGCATGTGGCATCTGTCTATAAATTATGGAGAGAAAAAGTTGACCTTGAAATATGATTTAATATGATCCACAAGGTATTGGTACTTCATTAATTGGAGAACAGGTTACCCTGTTGTTGACATCAATTGCTTCAAAAAAAGGGTGCTGAAGATAAGAATATAAGATCACAATTCCATTTGATAATAATGTCACTTGAGGGCATTGGGTACATTTACACCTACTGAAGTGACTGAAGATTACATTTTGTATTAATGACAGATGTTGTTTTCTAGATTGTATTTCGAATTTTTATGGTAACGCAGATTATGGAATTTTCAACTTAATGACAAAATATTAGAAATCACATTGTGAGAAATCCCATATAAATCAATAAATTTTTTTAAACTGGAAATAAAAGTGTTTCAGCATAGTTAGACCTCGCTTTTGAGCTTTGACAATTAGTTTCAAACATAAACTTTCAATTTGAAAGTTAAAATTAATTTCGAAATTACTTCATATAATTTTATCTAGTGGGTGATATTTTTTTATTAAAATAGAGGGTTTAAGTTTTAATATGGCTCCTTAAGCAAAAATAGTTCAATTAGAAAAGATTGGAGTTGTACAGTAATTAGTCAAAGGAAGAATCCAGTGTAATTACCTTTAATATTCATAAATATATTTGAAATAAAAAAAGTCTGATGTGGGCAGCACATGACTTTCCTTGCAGACTTATATTCACGTTTTCTTTATTTTAATTAAATTTAATTCACTTTTAATTCAATTTTCGTTCTCATTTGATAACTGGACTTATTTCCAAAGGTGGCGTAGAGAAAATACGAAAAACTAAAATATCTCGAGAACGGCTAGTTCTAGTGTAATAGGGTTGGTCTCATTCTTTTCTTCGTTAAAAATTACGTATTAAACAAGCATTTAATGGATATATTTGAGCATACGTAGTTTTTTATTAGATTTTTGCGGTTTTTGTGGGCCATTTTGCAAAAAAAGGCAGATTATTTTTTTCGTATCCTACTAAAATCTAATCAGCACCAGGGTGACCCACAAGTGACTTATCTACCAAATTTTGTGAAATTCAGTCCATTAGATTTTAGCTAGAGTGGATACAAGCTTTTGCGGGCCATTTCGCAAAAAAAGGCGGGTTCTTTTATCCCGAATTGTATCAAAACTAATCAGCACCAGATTCGCCCACAAGTGACTTACCTGCCAAATTTTGGGAAATTCGGTTCATTAGGTTTTTAGTTAGAGTGGATACAAAATCTGCACAGACACATACACACACAGACGTCACGCTAAAATTAGTTTCTTCGTATTCTAGAGGTCTCGAAATGTGTAGATCCGTCGAAAACTCGAGTTGCGATTTTCGGCATGGTTCCAATACCTTCCCCGTACATTACCATGTATTGCAGGGAAAGTAATAATGTGAAAAACTAGCAAAATAGGTCGGATAGCAAAATTTGAAAAATACCTCAACTGTAACTCGTGTTGCATGGATTGACGGCAACTTGAATTAGACTTTTCATGAAACATGTCTGCGCAATTTTATGTGCGGCTGACCCCAAATTTGTAAGGGAAAATTTCCCTATTTTTTAATAAACAATAACTCGCCTAATATTGCAGATACTAAGTGAACTTTTTAAAATATCACAAATTAGGAAAAGGTAATATAAACAAAAAAATTGCTTTTAGGTTTAATAAACTTTCAAATTGGAAATATTTGTGTAAAACCAGTTGTTGGAGCTCGAAATGCAATGTCAACTATGCTAAAATATTCTGTATACTGATGTGAAGAAATTTGATTTCATCTAACCGTAGTAAATTTCATCTACTTTGGTGATCATATAATCATCATATGTCTACATACAGATCACCTTTTCCATCTTTCATTAACTTATAGAAAAAAATCTGATGTGGGCTTTCCCTGCAAACTTTCCCTGCAAACTTATACCCACGTTCACTTTATTTCAATTAAATTTAATTCACTTTCAATTCAATTTTCGTTCTCATTTGATAACTGGACTTATTTTCAAAGGTGGCGTGGAGAAAATACGAAAAGAGCTAATATATCTCGAGAACGGCTAGTCCTAGTGTAATGGGGTTGGTCTTATTCTTTTCTTCGTTAAAAATTACTTATTAAACAAGCATTTAATGGATATATTTGAGCATACGTAGCTTTTTAGTTCAGATTTTGACAATTTTTGCGGGCCATTCTACAAAAAAAGGCAGGTTTTTTTTCTGAATCGTACCAAACTCTAATCAGCACCAGGGTGACCTATACGTGACTCATCTACTGAATTTTGTAAAATTCGGTCCATTAATTTTTCAACTAGAGTGGTTACAAGCTTTTGCGGGCCATTTCGCAAAAAAAGGCGGGTTGTTTTATCCCGAATCGTACCCAAAACTAATCAGCACCAGATCCGCCCACAAGTGACTTACCTACAAAATTTTGTGAAATTCTGTGTATTAGTTTTTTAGTTAGAGTGGATACAAAATCTGCACAGACAGACAGACAGACAGACACACAGACACACACACAGACGTCACGCTAAAAATGGTTTTTTGTGTAGATCCGTAGTAGAAAACGTGTAGATCCGTCGAAAACTCGAGTTGCGATTTTCGACATGATTCCAATACTTTTCCTATACATTGCCATGTATTGCAGGGAAAGTAAAAATAATATGAAACTGATTTCGTATATAATTAAGTGGATTAGTTTGAGAATGAACGAGTGATCTTTTATTGTCTACAGATCATGGTGGAAAACTTTTAAAATCTAATTCGTCTATAAATGACATTTTCAATCTTTTCCCTACGCATGGAATAAAAAGAAATGGCGAAGTGGATAGGTTCGAAGGTAAAGGAAAACCATTTTTTTCTACAGATCATGGAGGAAATAAATTTATTTGAGTTTTTCAACAGATTACTTTTCAATCTTTTCACAACATACAGAAGAAAATGAATATGATACGGGTTTATGAAATAAATAGATCAGTTTAAGATTAAATGAATTGTCCATTTTGTCTAAAAATAATACACGGGTGCTTTTGAATCTGGTTAAGATCATTCTTTCAATATTTTCTCAACTTATAGAAATTAATATGATAAGAACTTCTCAAATAGAAGCATCGGTTTGAGTGTGAATAAATAACCATTTTTTTTTTGTGACCAAACAAATCATGGAATGAGCTTTTTGAATATGTCTGCAATTTACTTTTTAAATCGTTTTCTTGCTTAAATCATAAATTAAAATGATACAGATTTCTCGTATAAGCGAGCAGATTTAGGCTGAACATAATCTTCGTCTGCCTCAGTTCATGGAGGGGGAAAATGACCTTGAAATCTGATGTAACATTTGTTACCAGAACTTGTACTTGAACTGGAAGAACAGTTATCTCATTGTTGACATCAATTGCTTCAAAAACTTTTCTGAAGATAAGAGGATTCTATTTAGTAACAACGTCACCTGAGGGTTTTGAGTACATTTACACTGGAGGAACTTCAGAATAATCTTTGTATTAATACGATACATTACCGCTGAGATATGTTTGGGTTTTTTTTTTTTGCTAAGAAAAGTAAGGGGTAAGTTTAAAATGTTTACAGTATATCAGAAAATATCATTCATGAAGTAATGAAAAACTACTATTTATACTTTTAAAAGAAAATGAAAGTAGCGAGACATTGTTATGAATAAATAGAAAATGTAGCCGACGTTGCTCGGGATTTAAAATGCAAACCTCAGATAAAAAATACACCGGAACAATGGCGAATTTTCGAAAACCCAACAACATTTTTACGATAAGCACGCTTACAACAAAAAGGAACATATAGCGAACTTTTGAAAACCCAACAACCCTTTTACGATACGCACTCTTACAACAAAAAGAAACATATAGCGAACTTTCGAAAACCTAAAAACCCTTGTACGATACGTACGATTACAACAAAAAGAAACATATAACGAATTTTCGAAAACACAGCAACTCTTTTATGATACGCATGCTTACAAAAAGAAAAAAAAAAGGAACATATAGCGATATTTCGAAAATCCAACAACTCTTTTACGATACGCACTCTTACAACAAAAAGGAGCATATAGTGAATTTTCGAAAACCCAAAAACTATTTTACGATACGCACGCTTACGATGAAAAGGAGCATATAGCGAATTTTTGAAAACCCAACAACTGTTTTACGATACACACGCTTACAAAAAATGAAGTATATAGCGAATTTTCGAAAACCTAACAACTATTTTACGATACGCACGCTTACAACAAAAACGAACATATAGCGAACTTTCGAAAATTCAATAACCCTTTTACGATACGCATGCTTATAACAAAAATTATACTGCTATAAGCCCTAAATAAGTGTGCAGAGCGCATTTAAACCGGATATACAGCAATTGATTCCAAATTATCAGTAAACTTAAATATTGTACTGATATTACTATCAGTACAACTGATTCCGAATATTATCAATAAACTTAAGAGAATTCACGTGTAATATTAACATTTACTTATTAGATGACGTTACTGGTACAACATTGAAAATTGTTTGAACCGACATTTAATTCAAAACTTCGTTCGACAAATGTCATTACATCATTACACACTGTTTGAAAATTCTTATAGAAACGGACCGGTTGTGACGTCAGTTGCAGTTGCCACTGCAAAGCAACCGGCTCAAAGCAAAGTATTTGGCTTTTCTAAACAGAGAATCAGAAAGTATACGAATTAAAGAAAAAATAAAATTAAAACATATTAGAATGCAATGACATACACCCAAATTTTTCTCAAACAACAGAATTCTGCTAATATTTCTTTTTACGTAGAAATAAAAAAAAATCTGATGTCGGCAACAAATGACTTTCCTTATATAAAGCAATGAATTTACGACTTTTACAGTTAAAAAAATGTTATTTTTATTGTAGATACTTATATTCTTTCCAAGATATTGAATTTTCTTCAATTAGTTGTCATTTTCATTGATTTAGCGTCATTTTTATTAATTTGGCGAGATTTTTGTTAATTTGGCAACAGTTAAAAACGTCGCTAAGTTGGCGACATCCCACCAAATTCGTCATCAAAATCTCGCCAAGCGTTATGGACGGAGAAACAATTTATTCTTACAGCAGATAAATGACTATTGGCGTTCAAATAAAAAAGTATTACTCAAAGTATCTTTTTTCATGAATGGAACGAGCTAGATCCACGAGAATGATGTCACGAAATTTATCGCATGGTATTACATATGAAAAGTGAACATGTTTCTCAATGGGAAATATTTTTTTTTATTTTATATAACTTTTAGATAATTTTTTTGAAAAATGTGCAATATCTCGAGAATGGTTCATGTTAGCGATCTAAAATTTATGTCAATCGTTTTCTAATGAAAAATTACATACGAAATGTCTATGAAATGAACTTTATTAGTGGTTTTGATTTTTTGACGATATTTTCAAAATTTTACACGAAAATTTAGGGGGTTCCGAACATTCGATTGCGTATAAAAATAATAAGCTTCCAGTATTTATGGATTGTGATTTTTGTACCAAATTTCATTCGAATCGGTCCATTCGTTCGTCAGTTATCGTCTCCACAGGCTCACTGACACGCACACACAAACACACACATACACACGCACACACACACACACACTTTCACACGCACACACACACACACAGACATCACTTCAAAAGTGTTTGGTTCGTGATCAGGGATGCTTGAAACGTACTCTCCCGTCGAAAACTCGAATTCGAATTTTCGACCCCGTCACGATACTTTGCTTATACATTATGTATATAAGGAAAGTAATAAATAAAAAATGAAAAATGCCTATATTGACGTATTTAAAAATAAATAAATAAATATCAAATATTTATCCTAAAGATTTGGTTTAAAGATCGTTAGAAAGAACGTTAGAAATTTCTTCGACCTTTTCGATGTTATTAAGGAGGAAACTTTGTGATAATATTTCCGATTTCTATGGAACGAATTTTTCTGAATATCGCTTAAAATCGTGCGACAACTTCAAATATTTAAAAAACTAATTCGAATTAAAAGAAATCACTCGAAGAGGTTGAGCCGGAGGTTTAGCTAGCCTAATACGAATTTTATTGTTGTTCAAAACCTTGACTTTCCGCTGCAGAAGGCGCAATCAGACAGACATATTCTTTTAAATAAGATGATTGAATTCATCCACTGAAAGAAATTAAACTCTATAAGTAATATTTGATTTGGAATAGGTAAAAACGCTAATTATTCAATTAATAATACTAGTAAGATTATTAACAAGATTTGACGTGGAAATTTTCTAATATGTACAGTATCCATAATCCCAATTTCTAAACAAACATTCAACAAATCTAAAATTTGTTTTGAGTCCCTACTAACTTTCTGAATCTTTTGAAATCTTAATTCTGTTCAAAAGTTGCTAATATAATCAGCTGTTTTTCTTATCTCTCTGAACATAGCATTTATTTTTCATCTTACCGTTTTCAATATCTTTCATCGCAACTAATTACAGAGTTTGTAGTTTTTTCTTAGAAATTCCAAATAATAAGTTCATTTGAAACGTTTGATCAATGTTTGCATTCCAAGAAATGTTTACAACTATATTCTTGATCAATGGCAGTAGTTTCTTTGATCGAAGTCTTCACATTAAGTCATCATTCATGTGATTTTTAAACCTTATAGTAAATTACAAAGGTTTAGAATGAACAAGACACACAGTATGATTATTATGAACACCTTATCAAAAGGAACATGATCAGGTGTTGATAAATATGCCGACTGGACGTAAAAAAGAACTTAAAATGTTCATTTGTCTACAGATCATCAAAGAAAACAGATATGATATTAAGATTTGATATAATAATTTATGCAGATTAGGAAGATCAGTTTTTCCCTGTTGATAAATAATCTATATTAAAATTTCATAAATTGTTGTTATTCTGGTTGCTATTAGATCACTATTGTAATAATACTTTGATATGATATGTTAATAATATGTTTTTAGCAGTTCCTATGTTAACATAGCTTACTTTATGCGATTTAAAAATTCAATATTTGAAGTAAATGGGCAGCGATGCATTTTCTGAGTTGCTAAAGTGATCTAGTGAGATCTTTTGCACTGTCATTCTGAGCGGCAGAAGCATAAATTTGAAAACTTCCGTCACTGCTTTTGGGATGGTATAGCTGCAAAAAGATAGAAGCTCCCAAAGGGCGTATGCACGACCAAGAAGTACAAGGATATCATATGACATAAATAACAATTATTGTTTTCATTACTGATACTCAGTTAAACTTAAAATCATTTACTTTTAAAGTAAGTTGTGTGAGAATGAACGCCGTCAAATAATATATAGGTAAAAAAGATATTTCAATTCCTTACATGATGAAGGATCCTAGCCCTATAACATAACGTCGAAACCGTTTTGGGGTCTATCGATTTATGCCATTGATTTGTGATATTGTACCATTGAGTAACTAATTAGCTTAAGTAGATATTTTTAAACCGTCAATTTTCTGCGCGCCATTTTAAAAATGGCGGATGTGTTGCAGTGATGATGAAATATTTAAGGAACCTTATATCCCAAAGAGTTTATTTTGGTGCCAAAATATAGGTTTTGGGAATAAGTGGTACAACAGAGTGAATAACTCTGTTCATACGGAGTACGATCATGTTAAACATGTGGGTCCGTAAGTCCTTCCGAGAGATTGGTGGTAGGGGAAGGAGGGTACGGTTTCTGTGGATGCCTCCTCCACTGGGTTCCTATCTAAATTGGGTGGCTCTTCCCGGCCGTCCAAACTGTTACCTTACACCTTTCTGGTAGGTCGGACTGTCTGGGTCTCAACAACAACAACAACAGAGTGAGTAAATAACTTCTCGCAGAGATATGAAGAAAACGGATATGACATTAAGATTTGATATAATCAGATATACTGATTTGGAAAAACAGTTTTTCACTGTTGATAAATAATCTATATTAAAATATCTTAAATTATTATTATTCTGCTTGCTATTAGATCCCCATTGTAATAATACTTTGATATGAGATTTTTATAATATATTTTAGCAGCTCCTATATGAACAGAGAATAAAGTTACTTTATGTGATTTAAAAATTTCAGTATTTGAATAAATGGGGATGCACTTTCTGAGTTGTCAAAGTGCTCTAGTGAGATTTTTTGTACTGTCATATTGAGCGGCAGAAACATAAATTTGAAAAACACCGATCTAAACCACGTAACTGCTTTTGGAACCTTATAACTGCAAAAGGATTGAAGCCCCAAAGGGCGTATGTATGATAAAGAAGTACAAGAATATCATATGACATAAATAATCATTACTGCAGTTATTACTGATAGCTAGTTATACGAAAATAACGTAAGTTGTGTGAGACCGAACGCCGTCAAATAATATATGAGGTAATTAAGATATTGCAATTCCTTATATGACGAAGGTTCCTGGCTCTATAATATAGTTGTTTATATATATTTACATTATTTCTGTTTTGGGGTCCATAGATTTTTGTTATTGATTTGTGATCTTGGACCATAGAATAAAAATTAGCTTAACATTTCTGAGCCATGTCTTTTTTGGGAGCCATCTTAAAAAATGACGGTTGTACTGAAGTGATGTTGAAATGTTTAAGGAACCGAGATTTCATTTTGGTGCCAAAACCTAGGTTTTAGGGATAGAGTGAGTAAATAACTTGTTACACATAGCTTACTTTATGCGATAGTTGGTTATAATTCAGAAAGCAAAAACATTATATATGACTTTAGCGGAGTAAAACATTCACAGGCCTCGGGACAAGAGCTCAATATAACGCATTTTTTATAATAAATGTAGCCGTCTAGAGCCTTCTAAATGCATAGTCCACGGGGAATTGCTTCGTTCACTCCTATGCAGTTCCCCACCTTGTTCAAAGTAACATAACTTTGACAATCCTTATTGTTCGTTCAACAAAATAAGCAAAAATGGTTTTCAATCATCTTATCCATGCCCTGAACAATATGTATGACAATATTGACAATATTGCCAATTTTGTATGACAATATTGTATGTAATTGTATTAAATTGTATTTACAATATTGTATGTAATTGTAGTGATTGTATGTAATTGTATGCAATTGTATTGACAATATTGTATGTAATTGTATCAAATGTATGACAATATTGAACAATATTGTTACAACGTATCCAGAGTGGGTGCACTCTCAGGATACAAGAATGAGTCCAAATTTCTGGATGACTAACACATTTGGTTACAAGCATAGAGTAAGCAGGAACAATATACAGACAATAGCTCGATAACTGTCTCACAAGATCACTAAACAACTGTTCAGGCACAGTAAACCAACAATTAAATATTTCACTAATTTCACAAAACAGCAGATATTATTCTCAAAACTTGGACGTATCTCAGAATTCAATGTAGCTCATATCTCGTCAACTCCTCTCCAACTGAGGGATGTCTCCTTTTATATACTCTCCGTAGAAACTTCCAGAAAGGGTTCATATCTCAAAGAATAGTCGTTATTTCAAGAAGGGTAGAATGCATTTGAAAAATAGCAGAAGTCGCCCAGTTGGCGATAAATAGCCAAATCTGGCAACCCCGATCCGAACTGCAATATAGGGCAACCCTAAACTCCCGTCATAAAAATGGCTGCCTGCAAAAATATTTTCTCCTGTTTCTCAGAAAAGACTCAGTTTCTCAGGTCAGGAACATATATGCTCTTAACAAACGTTAAGATAAGATACTCCTAAGCAGTTTCCTCACCATTTATTTCTAGCGTTAGAAAAGGAACATTCGCCTATTTTAGAAATGATGTACAGAATATGTTCGGTTTGGTTTAAAAATTTCTACACGAGTTAATTTACTTTTTCAGTAATTCAAGATCCTAAATCAAAACCCTAGCCCTCAAAATTTTTACGGCCAAGTATTTTAGAGCCAAGACTGTGAAAGTGGTGTAGCTGGTAACACACCTGAGATCAATTCATTTCAGCACTTGAGATTTTCTACAATACTGTTGCAGGTAACGTATTTATTAAACAACGAAGCATAAATAAACCGAGTAAATCTAAATTGTAATAAATCATAGCACTACATTTTCTATCTTCCGTCTACATTCTAAGAACAAATAAGTTGTTGTTTTTGTACTGTTCAAGCTTGTCGCACATGATTGATGGCGTGGATAAGTGCAAATGTTCGTTCTTTTATTATTTTTGTCTTTAAAGAAAAATGTAGTGTTCTCTGTTGAATTAGCTGTCATAAAAATATTATTGATCGCCTAATCAATAACGATGAATTACTCGCATCGGTGCTACCACAATATTTTTATTCAATTGAGCTGTCGCGAATGTGTTTTTGTTCTTTGTTTATCACGAGGAAAAAGGTTGAGGAATAGAACATGCATTTGATACATATGTGTAAAATATTGTTTACGTTTCATAATTTTACCGGTCTTTTCACTCATGTGTATTACTTAGTTTATTCATGGTGTTCAAAGATAAGCTTTGTTCGAAAACTATGCAGACTAAAATTGCTTCTAATTTCGCAATATAGTACGTAATGTTCCTGGACTATCTGTATCTAGTCATATATCTGGAATGCTTGGTAAAAAATTGGCGATCTTGGCAGTAAATTTGGTGATTTTGTAAAATAACGCCAAATAAGTGAAAATGTCGCCAAATGGATTAAAACGACGTAAAACTAACTCAAATGACCTCAAATTGATGAACATTTAATAACTTTGAAAATTAAGTTCACTTATATATTCACTGTTCGTGGAATAGGTGCGTTTTGTTAGGGGGTATAGGGGGTCGTTAATTAATAGCGATTTGTTAGGGGATTGTATGATTCAATAAAGAGTTGTATAAGAAATAATAATATTAAATGCGCGTAGCTCGCATGTGTATGTGGATATTAAGAGCGCGAGTGCTGCAGGAGGACGGATGGTAAGGAATCTTTAGCAAATTTATCCCCGTCTTATATGTCGGAATTTTCTTTCCAGTTAATAATAATCAGTTGTATTTATGATGAAAAGTCAGATTTCTATGAAAAGTTTCTTAGATCATGATTATTCTTCCTTTGAAGATTTATGAAAATCTAGTGACACTTTATTATACGGGTGCAAGGTTATACGTGGTATATTCAAAAGATACCAGCTGGTTTTAATATGTTAAGGAAATACATTACAGACTAGTACACTACAGGCTATACATTACAGACTAGTACACTATAGACTATACACTACAGACTAGTACACTACAGACTAGTACACTATAGACTATACATTACAGACTAGTATACTACAGACTATACACTACAGACTAGTACACTACAGACTATATACTACAGACTAGTACACTATAGACTACACATTACAGACTAGTATAATACAGACTATACACTACAGACTAGTACACTACAGACTAGTATACTACAGACTAGTACACTACAGACTATACTCTACAGACTAGTACAAAGACAGCAAAACTAACTTTCTTGAAAAATTAAGTTGCAATTTTTTAATAAGTTTTGTTTTGTTTAACAATGTATAGCTCTTTTAATCTAAAATAGTTGTCTTAAAAATTGGCTCAGTTAGGTTCTGTTTTGCTGTCGATATTATAACTATTCAAAATTTCAGTATTCTAGGTCTTCGGGAGCTTCTGGAAGGCCTGGTAAGGCTTTTTTACCCTTTCCTACTTTGTTCATACCCGGGTAAGAAATCGAAATGGAGTTCTGTTTGCTTTTGATTCTTATTTTATAAGTCTGCACATATTTAAATCACAGTTGTGGAGACTTCTGGATAGTTCAAAATGAATTTTTGAAAAACCTCTAGTTTCTACGTTCCCGAAGAAAGAATCGAAAATTTGGATATTTTAGACTCTATGTCTTAATCAAGACTTTAAATGTGCAAAAGATTCAGCCTTCTAGGCTTCTGGAGGGTTTGGAAAGACGAAAACGCAGATAATTACTACATGGATTTTGTATTAGGTTAAAGAAGGCGAAAGCTCCAGCTTTAAATTGAGATATCTTGATAATTGTCTTGCGTATTTGCCGCATGGTGGCGAGCATTCTCGTTCCTCGTCTCTTCTACAGCGATGTCTTTCAAAGTACGAAAATGTACTAGTGAGTCGCAACAATCAGCTAAGTGAACTGCGAAGGAACTTATAATTTGCAATTAGCAGTCAAAGCTGAATCAAATATTAACATCTGGAATATTAAATTAAATGTAAATCCCTCAAACTGCTGCAAAAATAGGGTAAAATCCTTACTAGAGACACAGCCTAAATTAAAAACGGTATCAAGCGATTTTGAAGATAAAAATAACCTCCATTTTAACAAAACTCGGAATTGGTGCTTGATGCTTACTTTCTCCGACTGCTTTCCCTGTATATCCTGAAGTAGGATGTATCCGAAACTGGTTCATACTGTTACTGATTTAATTCATCCTGTGTTTCTAAAGAAAATTCTACTTTATATCTAGAATATAGATATATGTTTAATCTGGTATGCGAAGAATATGCTTCAGCCTAAAATACAGGTCGGGAAGGGATCCGTTCTTTTGGATAATGAGTAATATTTTCTAGTTTTTGCAGTGAAATAAAAGGAATTCAGAAAAACTGTTTACCTAGTTTCATAAAATATCAAAATACCAATGAAGTTTTAAGAATTGCTTGTGACTGATGCGTTATTGCAGTCGCATCGTTTCAAATAAAACGATGCAATATCATTTGAAGACAGTCCATGACTCTCGAGCAGAGCTTTACTGCAGACGGAGCCTGAAAAGTGGTTGATGGCAGGCGTCTTAAAGGGCATGGACTATGTAGTACTGCATCTACACATCTCCTTGGAATGATGTGGGATGATAAAATGCTATGCAGGGGTCGTTTTATTTATTGGATAGTGGACAGCGAATCTGTGGCAGCAATTAGGGTTTGTTTCATCACTAGCCGATCCTATCTACCAGTTGCCGCCTGTGCCGAATAGATCTTTTCTGGCGTGTATGCACACATTCACGTAACCACTACTGCCAGCAGCGTACTAAGGTGGTATGAGTACGGCTCGCAGACAGCGAGCGATTCTTCAATACGATCAATTTATTTCCCGTAGTCACATGATGTGATACCTTTTAAAGTCGCACAGCTATACGTAGGACATTCTGGGTTTTCGAGTTAATTGTAGAGGCACTATTGGTGGAAACTGAAGTCAATGCAGTGGCAATAGAAATCAGAATGTTCACTGAGAGCTTGTGATAGCTGATAGCTTTTGCACAGATCAAAGGATGCATACATCAAATACACCTCGAGGGAAGCCTATTCTTACATTGAACGCCCCCCCCCCCCGTACGAAGTAATCCCAAATCTCAATTGAATATAATTCGGAATGCAGTTATCTGTGAGAATGGCAAGTTTTACCACTATGATATAATTGACGAATATTACCACTATGAATAAGGTCGCTCATAGAAATACTGGGCCCCCGTATAAATATTTATTAAGACCTACTTCATATTTTATCTTGCTCTTTTTGTGAGTTTTTCATATCTTCTTTTCCCTCCAAAATATTATAGGAAGTCCGGGCCCCTCCCACTTGAGTGGTGTCCGTACCTCCTTAGAAACGGTCCTGCTATGAATCTGGCCATTGAAATTTCTTACAGTCTGCACTCAATCTCTTGTAAATTTGAGAAAGGTGTGTTATATGGATGACTTTTTTGAGTTGTGCAAGATTGTGATACACAGTACATGTTATATAATGATTTATTCTCTCATTTTTGCTACGATTGAATGAGTTTATTCTGTAATGAAATTTATCGGGGTGCACGTAAACATGTTTAATAATATTAATAATAATATGAATAATAATTCTAATAATAATATAAATAATATCAATATTGATATTAATAACACTCAGACTAAATATTTTTAAAGATTTTACTGGTTTAATGGTTTTAATAAATGTACGATCACTTCAGCTGTATATAAAAATGTTTAAGAAAGCAAAATATTTCAGTTTTTGTTTTGTCATAGCACCAAATATGTTTTATAACATTTCTAAAACTGTTAAACAATTATGACACCCAAGTTGAATCTGTCATCGTTCATTCTCCTTAGTGTGGTGACACAGCAAAATAAAATCGCCGCTATGATGCAATTGCAGGGTTGTTTTCTTTATCCATCAAAAAGCGGTAGCTTGGAAAATTACTGAACAGGCGATTGACTTTCAAGTTCACAATGATGTTGGTTCTTAACTGAAGTTACATCTGTACCTTCTAATCTGTAACTTCTAAAGCCAGAATTGCTGAAGTTTTGTTACCCTTGCTTCAATTTCCTTCACTGATAGGCAGTTCTTATCCAATAAATTGGCTTTAAAAATAACTGACATATGTTTATTTGATGCCACTGCAAGTAATGGAATAACTATAAAAATTTTCATTCTTTACCATATTTTCAAAAGATGCTGGATGGATAGATATCACAACATATACCGTAGAAAAAGCATTATCACGATAGCGTGATTTTGGCTGTCTGGATATCAAATTCACCATTCAAATGTAAGGTAAGTGATCCAAATATTGGCACCCCTAAGCATTTAAATTATTATAATATTTGTTTTAGCAGATAAAAATTTGAAAATTGGTGGATGTATTCTCCTTGCAGGGGGTAACAGGAAAAAAATTATAATTGAGTTAAAAACATCAGACAGGTGCTAATAATGGATAGTGCCCATGTTGGGAACCTATGCTCATATTTCGAATCTTTGCACCTAATATATGGGCACCCTTAAAAGTTATGCTAAAAAATCTTAAATCAACGTAAAACTTTAATCCCAGTCGGCACAAGATGGACATACAAAAATATAAAATTTTTACTTGTAAGGCCACAACATTCTTCATGTACCCAAACACGGCACGCATTACACTGTATCATGTCTAATTGTTTTTCTTGACGATACAGTACACAATAGCAGGACTCTTTTGAGCTGGATACACCACTGCAGGTTGGCTGAGCTGCAACTGTTGATATTACATTCGTCTTGGGTTTAGGTTTGGGTGCTGGTTTCGACTTAGCTGCTCGTTCGGACTTCCAAGTCCTTGGTACCCTTTTTTTTCTGGAAAAAGCGATTTCACTAGTTTTACAGCTCCATAATTTAAAGTCTTTTTTCTGTTGGTCTTTTTAAAATATCGGAGATAGAAAATTGATGAATATCTGTGTATTTTTTACAGCAGTGCCCATATTAGGTTTAGTGCCCATATTTGAGGCACTTACCTTATAATTTTAATGGGTCGATATTTTCACTTTAATATTTTTATTTCGGCTTATTTCGAAAGATAAAAGAAGGGTATAATGAAAAAATATTTAAATTCCGTAGATACGACTTTGCGCAACTTTAAAATGAACACCAACATACGTGACACCAACAGCACGACACTAGGTAACGTAACATGGACGTATGCAGGATTTTCCCCAGGGGGTTGCTAAAATTGGTTGCATTCAAAATTTAGAGATTAGTATAAACCTTGAAATATGCATTGTTGCAAAGTAAATTTAAATAGATGGCATAGGCATCACATTTAAAAATTAGTGTTTATAGCACGTTTAAAAATTTCAATACACCAATTTTTACGAATAAGTGCGTACTATCTTTAAAAAATATTCTCCCTCTCAGAATTCTCACATTCCCTCATTTTTTTATTCTACTTATATTGATTTTGTTTTTAAAATATAGAGCATTCTATGCGCATGTAGTTTAGAAAGGTAAAAATAATTTAAATCAAATCAACCTCAAAAAATTCATAAAACAAATAAAATTTCCAGTTTTTGCCATGTTGTTGTTATAGATCATTAGGCAAAACATTTAATGAAATAAATTTGAAAATACCATATATTTTTTATTTTACTTATATTGATTTTGTTTTTAAAATATAGAGTATTCTATGCGCATGTAGTTTAGAAGGGTAAAAATAATTTAAATCAAATCAACCTCAAAAAATTCATAAAACAAATAAAATTTCCAGTTTTTGCCATGTTGTTGTTATAGATCATTAGACAAAACATTTACTGAAATAAATTTGAAAATACCATATATTTTTTATTTTACTTATATTGATTTTGTTTTTAAAATATAGAGCATTCTATACGCATGTAGTTTAGAAGGGTAAAAATAATTTAAATCAAATCAACCTCAAAAAATTCTAAAAACAAATAAAATTTCCAGTTTTTGCCATGTTGTTGTTATAGATCATTAGACAAAACATTTAATGAAATAAATTTGAAAATACCATATATTTTTTATTTTACTTATATTGATTTTGTTTTTAAAATATAGAGCATTCTATACGCATGTAGTTTAGAAGGGTAAAAATAATTTAAATCAAATCAACCTCAAAAAATTCATAAAACAAATAAAATTTCCAGTTTTTGCCATGTTATTGTTATAGATCATTAGACAAAACATTTAATGAAATAAATTTGAAAATACCATATATTTTTTATTTTACTTATATTGATTTTGTTTTTAAAATATAGAGTATTCTATGCGCATGTAGTTTAGAAGGGTAAAAATAATTTAAATCAAATCAACCTCAAAAAATTCATAAAACAAATAAAATTTCCAGGTTTTGCCATGTTGTTGTTATAGATCATTAGCCAAAACATTTAATGAAATAAATTTGAAAATACCATATATTTTTTATTTTACTTATATTGATTTTGTTTTTAAAATATAGAGCATTCTATGCGCATGTAGTTTAGAAGGGTAAAAATAATTTAAATCAAATCAACCTCAAAAAATTCATAAAACAAATAAAATTTCCAGTTTTTGCCATGTTGTTGTTATAGATCATTAGACAAAACATTTAATGAAATAAATTTGAAAATACCATATATTTTTTATTTTACTTATATTGATTTTGTTTTTAAAATATAGAGCATTCTATGCGCATGTAGTTTAGAAGGGTAAAAATAATTTAAATCAAATCAACCTCAAAAAATTCATAAAACAAATAAAATTTCCAGTTTTTGCCATGTTGTTGTTATAGATCATTAGACAAAACATTTAATGAAATAAATTTGAAAATACCATATATTTTTTATTTTACTTATATTGATTTTGCTTTTAAAATATAGAGCATTCTATGCACATGTAGTTTAGAAGGGTAAAAATAATTTAAATCAAATCAACCTCAAAAAATTCATAAAACAAATAAAATTTCCAGTTTTTGCCATGTTGTTGTTATAGATCATTAGACAAAACGCAGTCAGGATTGCAGCTCAAGCTGTTAGTCCTATTGTCAATATTAGGAGTTCGTTTAAAGCGTCTCAATCTGAAGGATACGCTTTTGCAATTTTCGATAAAATTCCATGAGTAAATTTCAAATAATCAAACAAATATTGAAAGAATATATTTGTGCTCATATCATTTGAAAACCCAAAGAATTTTATTTAATTTTTACTCTCTTATATAAATATTTTTATGACACATAATCGCCTAATTTACTTTAAATGCGTGTCTAGAACCGTTTCTGATATATTTCATATTTAATGTGGGAAAAATCCAACAAT
Source organism: Amaurobius ferox (assembly GCA_951213105.1). NCBI lineage: Eukaryota > Metazoa > Arthropoda > Arachnida > Araneae > Amaurobiidae > Amaurobius > Amaurobius ferox. The sequence continues at coordinate 99,248,847 of OX578140.1, forward strand.
TTGCTATTCCATTTCTTGTCATTTTAATTTGGAAAATTGTCTCTAAACGCGAGTCGTTGTGAAATGTGTATAACATATTCGAACGCGTGATGTGTAAGTGGAATTGGTTAGTTATAGATACTGTACAACTGTTTAGGATACGAAAGTGTAGAAAACCCAGACCACACGACCAACCCATAGGCTAATGGTAGCTTTCTGTGTGGCCGGGAGGATACGAAAGTGTGACGTCATAACAAATCATTGAGCAAAAATGCTCATAAAGGAGTCTCCATTAAAAAATAAGTACAAAAATTTATTTTTAATATATGGAACTTGCTTGATCGTAATTTTTTTTTCCATATTAGATTTTTTGTTTATTTTTATCAACATGACCGAAAAAATAGCTATAATAACGAAACATTGTAAGGAAAGGCAATATCTCCGTTTGCCACGCCTGGTGACAAAATTTGGCGATAAGTTGGCGATAATGCAATATCTTTGAAAATTAAATATAATTTATTTGATAATCCCGGTCGATTTGAAGAAATTATTTTTTTTAATATTGATTCAATATATAGTGAGTTTCTCACTATTCCTGGGACGGGTACCTTTCGTTAGTGAGACATATAGAATATATGATCCAGGGAATCAAATCGAGTAGTCATATTTTTAATACTTTTAAAGAAAAAATTCCTTCAAATGTGTTTTATGTCTTTTCAAAAACTTTCAATGAATTTATCTCAGCCAGTTGCTATTTAACATTCTTACACGAATGATAAACCAACTTGAGCCTGCCAGCGTCACTGCTCCTCTTGCTTTCAGTAGTGATAAAAAGACACCGCTGTTAAGCATTTGCAGTTGTCTTGCTTATCCATCAGAAGGCAGCAGATTGGAAAATTACAAAACAAGCGGCTGTCTGTCATATTCACAAAGAAGCCGTTACTTAACGGAAGGTGTAGATGTCACAGTTGAAGACATTTTCTCCCTTTCTTCATTGTATCACAGTTGATGACATTTTATCTTCTTGCACTGTTGAGCAGCTCTTCTCATACAAATAGCCTATAAAAACAAGATGTTTTTAAGGATACAGTGCGAATTAAATGGCTGTGCAGTGATTATGTTTTCAACTGCGATTTAATTATGCTGAAGGAAATGTTGACCTACATTGAACCTAAAGCTATTCCAAAGTTTGCACTAACTTATGTGGCATATGTGAGTCATAAGTCCAATGCAGTCTAATGAAACATTGATACAGTTAGTATGCTGTGGTCTCATTTTCAACGTTAAATATTTTTCAACCTTTTAGGTTTTGACGTCTATGGTTGGGAATATAGTCCGAAATCGGAGCAGTATGGTAAATGTAAATACTTTGGCCGCCTAAATCTCCGAAATTAGTGGATAGAAATGTAAACAATTTGCACTTGTTTTGTCTGAAATAGGGCACTATTGCCACTATTTATGAATAGTGGTACGACGTATGCTGTGGAATCGTGGGTGTACTTTCAGAGTCCACTTCGGCAATTAGAGCTTGCAATTTCGTCCCAGTATTTCAACGGTAGAGCGTATGGCCAGTTCAGAGATTCAGGGTCCGATTCCCGGTTTAGCCAGCGAGGCTCTTTACAATGGCGCCTGAACAAATCTACCCTGTAGATTAGTGCAAGGATATCGGAGGTTTGAAAGTGATCCTAGTATGACTAATACGGATTCAGTGGACTCTGAAAGATTGAGCGCCGATTTCAAATTGAGAGGATAACGATCACGCAGGTTACTAACCTGGGGGAAAATGATAGTAGCAGGTGGCTAACCTGAGGTAAAAATAGTAGGAGGTGGTTAGTCAGATTGTCAGTTGCCCGCCAATCTGACATTAGAGGGTGGATAATGTAGAGTTCACTTCGAAGGAAAGAGCTTGCAATTTCGTCCCAGTAGCTGAAGGGTAGAGCGTCGGCTGGCCAGTTCGAAGATCTAGGATTCAATTCAAGGGGGGCTTGGGGCAGCAAGGTTCTTTACATACCCTCAGAATACAAGAATGAGTTCAAATCTCTGGATAACTAATACTTTTATTTTAAAGCACTAATAAGCGTAAACAGGAAAAATATACAGAGAATAGGTGGATAACTGTCTCACAAGATGAATAAACAACTGTAAGGCACATTAAAACATCAATTAAATATTCAGCTAATGCACAGAAATAGCTGGTACGAACACCGACAAACAAATCAAAAACAAATCAAAACACCGATGATTCCTTTTATATACTCTCAACAGAAACTTCTAGAAGGGACTCGTACCTTACAGAATTTTCGTTATTTTGAAAATTATAGCACCTAGGATATTCGTCAAAATAGCGATAAATCTCCAAACCTGGACATCAGACGCCCTAAAGTCCAAATATAGCAACTCTATATTTACGTAATATGAAAGGCTTCTTGTAACGCTGTTTTTATCTTCTGGGAATTTAAAGAAACTTAAGTGAAGTTATTGGAGGTTAGTTATTCATTGTTTTTCTTTTTTTTTTGGGGGGGGGGGGAATTATATATGCATGCCCTTAGTGTGAACATCGCTGATGGGTAGTTTGTGAAAGATTTAAATGAATTACTACTCTTCAATGGGTAAAATGCTTTATCCTTAACATCAGAATCAATATTATCAAAATTTCATAAATATTAATCAAATTTGATGAATATAAAGTATTAAAACCTGAATGATATTTGGAAAAAATTTTTCAAACTGCTGTTCAAATAAATTTGCAATTAAAATACTTCGAAAATAACAGCATTCTTTCTGAGTTTTTAATCAACTGTTTATGCTGTTACTAACGCAGAATTTTAATTACAGATTGGTGTGCACTTATAAAAACAACTCTTTAAGTAGGCTTTAATCTCGCATGAGTTAAATTGGAAACTCAAATCATTGATTCGTAATGATAAATAAGTTGAGATAAAGTGTTTTTTACCGAGACAAGACATTTTCTAAAAAAATATAATTCTGACTACAATTTGCATTCGAATCGTTTTAAACAAAATGCTGCGTCTAGTATGCAGTGGCATTAGATTTTATTTTGCTTTATTTCTAAAAAACTCATATGTATTCAGCTTTTTCCCTACATAATGCAATGACATTACTTATTTTACAACGAAACAATAATATAACTAAATACCAATAAATATTCACAAGATTTAGGTTGCAATAATTTTGGAGTTGAATTTAAATTGTACATTGAAATATGTTTCTGTTCTTGATGACAGCATATAATAAGCATATAAGTCCATATATTAAACGATTTTAATAATTAGAAACTGGCATTTTTACTTTCCCTGCAATACATGGGTAGGGGAAGTATAGGAATCGTGTCGAAAATCGCAACTCGAGTTTTCGACGAATCTACACGTTTCGAGATCTCAAGAATACGCAAAATCTATTTTTAGCGTAACGTCTGTGTGTGTGTGTCTGTCTGTCTGTTTGTCTGTGTGTCTCTGCAATGTATGTATCCACTCTAACTCAAAAACTAATGGACCGAATTTCATAAAATTTGGTAGGTAAGTCAATTGGATGTGACCCTGGTGCTGATTAGTTTCTGGTACCATTCGTAAAACAAATTAACCAAATTTCACAAAATTTGGTAGATAAGTTACTTGTTGGATACTCTGGTGTTGATTAGAATTTAGTACGATTCGAAAAAGAAGAACCCGCCTGTTTTTACGAAATGGCCCCCAAAAATTTCGTATATCCACCCTAGCTAAAATACTAATGGACCAAATTTCACAATATTCGGTAGATGAGTTACTTGTGGGACACTCTGGTGCTGATTCCATTTTGGTACGATTCGGAAAATAACAATCTGCCTTTTTTTAGGAAATGGCCCGCAAAAATCGCCAAAATCTAAAAATAGAGGCTAATTATGCTGAAATGGATCAATTAAATTCTTGTTTTATACACAATTTTTGACGAGGAAAAGAATATAATACACTCCACTATACTTTAGGACTAACCGTTCTCAAGATATTTGAGATTTCTTTCATTTTTGTTACGTCGCTATCAGAAAAATGTCCAATTACCAAATAAAAGCAAAAATTGAATAAAAATGCAAATTTAGTGTTTTTTGGTGCAATTAAACTCAACCTAATGAATTATTAAGGAAATAAATAAAATATGATTTTAAGTCTGCAGAGAAAGTCATGTGCTGCCCACACTTCAGGTTTTATTATATAAAAATCATGCTTTGAGTTCCCATCGATTACTAAAACTTAAAATCCAAATACTTATTATGTTCAACACACGTCAATAATGAAGTTTAACTTTTCGTAATTTACTTTGGATGAGCAATTCTCATTATTATGACAACCATTTAATTTTCATACATAAAGTCGGCAAATAAATAGAGTCATGCCAGGATGTTATTGGCATTGAGCCATCATGGCGTATATTGACATTCGCCGCTTTTGGCGATTTTGTTGGTCAAAAGAAAATTACTTAGTCACACTTAAGTGCAAAATCCACATCAAAATGAAATCGACGTTACATCGATATTTCGTGAAGTAAATGAAAATGGGCGAATTGATTGGTATCAAAAAGAAACAAGAAATATCAATCATGCATAAAGCATTGATTATGAAACACTTTCTAACTGCAATGCAATTTTATTTAAACATCTCTAAAATGCGATACATTCAACGGTGATATTTTTAAAATTATCACAATACTACAATAATTTATCATATTTGAAAACTTAAAACTTCATTGAAAAAAATGAACTTTATTCAAATGACGTCATCGAAATATAAATCGCCTGGATCTCTATATAAAAGCAGTGAATATTTCATTCATAACTTTTATTCCATTCTTTTCATTCAGCGGTGATATTTTTAAAATTATCACAATATATATCGATTTCGATATATTATCACAATATATCGAAATATAAATCGCCTGGATCTCTATATAAAAGCAGTGAATATTTCATTCATAACTTTTATTCCATTCTTTTCATTCAGCGGTGATATTTTTAAAATTATCACAATACTACAATACTTTATTTTACTTAAAAACTTAAAACCATGGAGGTAAAAGTACTTTCTAACTCCGTGCTTAAAACTTCATCGAAAAATGCAATACTATAAAATCGTCCGCTTCTCTATGTAAAATCTATTAAGGTTTCATTCATATCAGCTATATTCCAGACTCCAGACCTAAATAATGTTGCTTTAAAAAAATCAGCAATTCTTATACAAATCATCTTACAGCTTGATGCGTTTACATTCTGCATACGTAAAAATTAGGCAAAGTTTGATGATCATTTAAACTCTTTAAACTCAAAAATGTTGTAATTGTGTTGGTGCAGAAATAGATGCACAGAAATTAAGCAACAATAAAGCGGTTTTAGAACGGATGTAACATTAAATATAAATTAAAAAGAACTTTAAAAATCACCATTTTGACACTTGGAAAAAGATGGATGCAATATTTTATTTTGAAGTAGGTCACGTCATCTCTTCATATAATATGGGTGCAATTATTATTGTAATTTTTATTTAAAAAACTACCAAACATATTTTGCTGAATTTTTTTTTTATATATTTTATTTGCTAATTTGAATATTTCCTAAAATTTTCGAAGCAATTTGTTTATTTTAAATTCGCTTAAAAAATGTTTGAAAAATTCGGGTCCATAGGGTTCAATGTATTTCAGCCGCCCAGGCGGTGGAGTGGATAGCGTCGTCTGCTGCTGTCCGGTGGGCTCGAGTTCGAATCCCGAGTAAGGCATGGATGTTTATTGAGGCAAGTCAGTCTTCCGCCTTCTGGGTCCTCATCTAAAAATGTGAAGCTGCACCCCCCCAGACCGTCGTCAGTGATGCTTGTCCGTAATAAACTTTGTTCTCTTGTCTTGTCTTATTCGTTATTTCCTGCGTCACTGGTCCTGTATCGGCCTTGGTATCGATTACAGGAGGTCATTTGAAACAACAACAACAATGTGTTTCATTTTTTCAACCCGTGTTTAATCCAAAACTAATTGGGTGATGTTATTTATATACATTCCCATATGTCCCACAGACCGTTTCAACAACATACTAAAATTTCATTTTGATAAAGCCATTTTTACGGCAGTTATCGTGCAAACGGACAGACAGACAGACAGATATGCAGACAGAATGAACAAAGTTATAAACACTTTTCAACTATGTTGTAACATGTTAAAAAGACAAAAAAATTGCAAAATATAGAATGGAACAAGTTAGATCCACGAAGATTGCATAAATATATTTATCGCATAATATTTAGTATGGAAATTAAACAAAAGATTATGCTTTACATTTTTTTAATTTTATATAATTTTTCTTTAAATTTATTCATAAAACATGCAATTTCACGAGAACAGATCGAGTTAATGCTATGAAGTTTTCATCATCTGTTTTCAAATGAAACATTACGTTTAAATTTATGATTTATTTAACATCCTATATTAAATATCCTATTTTTTAATAATATTTTTTTTTAAATTGGTCCGTTCTAAAAATTCCAAAATTTAGGGGTCTGACCCAACATTTGACCGCGTCATAAATCAATAAATCAAGAGAGTTCAATTATTCATTGGTTGTCTTGCATGTACCAACTTGTTTTCAGAACACACACACGTACACGCACACACATGCATGAATGATTTGGATACATACGTACATTTATACATACATACATACATACATACATACATACATACATACATACATACGGACATCACCACACAAACGTTCGACTCCAGTTCAAAAATGCTTAAAACATATAAATCTGTGTAAAGTAGAATCGGATTTTTTTTCACCGAATTTATTTTATACTAAGCATATTGTAAGAATAACTGAAAAAAAATCTTCTAAGGTGAAATAGTGACACTGATATATATTCAATAAGATGCCCAGGAAGCATATAAAAAAGTAAAAGAAACTCAGGAGGAAGGAACAAGAGGTGGGATATAATGAATGAACGGTGAAATATCAAAAGGGTAAGTAAAAGTCTAACAAAGGATTCAAATCACTTGTACAGGTGTTCATAAAAGTCTAAAAATTTTGCATTATATGTTATTTTAATTTCATACTGCTTTTTTCATTTTTCTATGAATGTTTTTCAAATTTTTAACGCTGCTTTTAAAACAGTCTGCAAATTACACCCTTTTCCTTAAGCGGGCAAAATTTGCATGCATCAGTACAGCAGAAAATATCAGCTAATTGTATTATGTCACCGCATCTTCAAAGCACCCTTTATCTTTAAAATATTATTTACATGCTTAACTTTTTGTGAGCAATGTATAGTATGCCATGTGTGACGGGAAAAATATTTAACATAGTCATTTGATTAATGAATTCTCCATAAATAATTTCGAGCATTTGGTAAACATTTAATTTTGGCGAATGTTTTATATCTGGGATATTCACGTCCCATTAAAATTTGGGATTTCACTTCTTTCATGGGTCTGGTATACTCTATAGAATGTCACTCCCATTTTCGAAATGCGCCCAGCAGTAGTTGCTTTATATGATGCGTAATGGCGCTGGCAGTAAAAGCCTTTTGCATTATTGAAGACGTGCCGGAACGACAATGATTCTTTTCCTTATCGCTCCTGACAAGAAAAGTACGAGAATACATGAATAATAAAATACTGTAATGTGTGCCATGATAGAACACTTATTGATGGTAGTTTTCTTGGCTTTGATGGCGAAGTGAAAATAAGAACAATTTAGTGAATTAGATGTGAAGCTCATAGACGTTAAGCACGTCATATGGATGGGACGAGGTGCATAAAGTTATGTACATCATTTTTTGTCATTCGCCCATCTACACAGCTTTCGCTCCTAATATCTCCTGGCGTACTCACTTCTCCGGTTCAATACTATCATTTTCTAAGTGACGTCCTAACAAAATATAATTATTAAAATTGCCTCTAACAAAACATAATTATTATAAGAGTCCCTAACAAAGCATAATTATTATAAGAGTCCCTAACAAAATATAATTATCAAAAGCGCCTCTAACAAAATAATTATCGAAAGAGTCCCTAACGAAACCGAATGATTAAAAGAAAGCTTGACAATATACGGAATATACACTCGTATAATTATAAAGAGCCTCTAACAAAACATAATTATTAAAAGAGTACAAGAGAGCCTAACAAAACATAATTATTAAAAGAGTCCCTAACAAAACATAATTTTTAAAATATCCCCTAACAAAACATTATTAAAAGAGCCCCTAATAAAACATAATTATTAAAATAGCCCCTAACATAATGTAATTATTAAAACCACAAAACATAATTATTAAAAGAGCCTCTAACAAAATAATTATTAGAAGAGTCCCTAACAAAACACAATTAGTAAAAGAGACCTTAAGAACATACGGACTATACACTCGTATAGTCTTTCATAGACAGAGCTTCTAACAAAATATAATGATTAAAAGAGTCCTTAACAAAGCATAATTGCTAAAAGAGCCCTAACAAAACATAATTTTTAAAATATCCCCTAACAAAACATTATTAAAGAGTCCCTAATTAAACATAATTATTAAAATAGCCCCTAATAAAACGCACAGATTTTCCGACCCCCCAGATTCTTCCCCGTAACAAAATGTACCTGTTTCACGAAAAATGAAACTTACTCCTTTTGATTCAAGAATAATGCCCACAATAATATCAATAAATAATTCTCATAAAACAACAGAGATTATCAAAGAAATTAAATTCAATTTTCAGAGAAGTTGAATTATCGCAAACTTGGCAATATCTCCCAAAACACGCACTGGCAACTAAAGTCGGCGACACAGCGCCAGATTTATCTCCATGTTCACCAAATACTACTTTCTTAGATAAGCGGTCCATAGAATTTTCACAGCGAATCTTTGAACTACGATCGATACATTTATTTAATCCAAATAAAACGCTTTTGAAGTTTCCGTGTGTGTATGTGCATTATAGTCAGTGAATACTGAAATATTATAGATTTTAAATGCGACTAAACATTCTCAATACCTCCAAATTTTTGAATGAATTTTTGAAAAAAAATGAAAAAAATATGGGACATTCAATAATGTCAAATAATTAATTATTTTATACATAAATAATTAGTAGAAAACAAGTGGCACCAATTATAAGGCATTACTGTTCTCGAGATATAGTCCATTTGTCGAATAAATTTATCAAAAAGTTGCATAAAATTAACAAGATTAGTAAATATCACCACATATGCTTGTATTTTTAATGCAATATTATGCGTCAAATTTTCCAGTATCATTCTCGTGGATCTATCTCGTTTCATTCACCATAAAAGATCTATAATATTTTTGTATTTTGACGCCCAGCGATTCGACAATAGTATGAATAGCGAAATATTTTGAAATAAATTTCTCATTCTTTCAAGTCAAATGATGCTCTCCAGTTTTTTAATTTGTCGGAATGCGATTTTTAAATAGACTGGAATAGTTTACATTTTGTTTTACCTTATTAGAGTCAAACTAATTAATTAAAATTATATATTCTTTATTTTTAAGAAAGATATTGGCAGAAAATCTAATGATATCTACAATGTAAAAATTCCTCTGAGATTTCTTTACCGGATGTAAAACATTCGGAAAAGACGGCTGTTTTCTTTTAGGAAACACAAAGTGTTACGGCTCAAGAGAATTCTTAATAAGTGATTTTCTAATGTCGCAGACATTCCCAGGGGTCTTTTTATGAGCTGCAAGGAAAACCCTCTTGCACAATAGTTAAGTGTCTGGCCTTCAAATTCATAGAAGCCTTGTGTGAATCTTTGATTCGAGTAGGATTGCTGTCTATACATAAATGCTTGCAATGATACGGTATCAACTTTACAATGCAGATCCGGTTGAAATAACTCTCGTGTACAGAAAAAAAAATAAATCGCTTAATTAAAAAATAGTAACTAAAATAATAATATAATAATAGTAAAAAAAAATCTGATATGGGCAGCACATGACTATCCTTATATAATGCAATGTTTTTACTACTTTTACAGTAAAAACAAAATAGGTTATTCTTATAGTAGATACTTATATTTCCCAAGATATTGAATATTCGTCTATTAGTCATCATTTTCATTGATTTAGCGTCATTTTTATCCATTTGGCGAGATTTTCTTTAATTTGGCAACATTTAAAATAGTCGCCAAGTTGGCGACATTCCGCCAAATTCGTCGCCAAAATCTCGCCAAGCGTTATGGATGGAGAAATAATTTATACCTACAGCAGATAAATCACTATTGGCGTTCAAATACAAAAGTATTTGAACGCCAAAAGCGACTCAAGAACGCTACTCAAAGAATCTTTTTTCATGAATAGAACGAGCTAAATCCACGAGAATGATGTCACCAAATTTATCGCATGATATTACATATGAAAAGTGAACATGTTTCTCAATAGGAAATATTTTGTTATTATTTTATGATTTTTTGATATTTTTTTTAAATGTGCAATATCTCGAGAACGGTTCATGCTAGCGTTCTAAAATTTATATTAATCGTTTTCTAATGAAAAATCACATAAAAAAAATGTCCTTTTGCGTAACTTCATTAGAGATTTTGATTTTTTGATGATTTTTTCAAAATTTCATTCGAAATTTAGGGGGGTTTTGAACATTCGATTGCGTATAAAGAGAATAGGCTGCCAGTATTCACGGATTGTAATTTTTGTACCAAATTTCGTTCGAATCGGTCCATTCGTTCGTCAGTTATCATCTCCAGAGACTCACTGACACACACACACACACACACACACACAGACAGACAGACATCACCTCAAAAGCGTCTGATTCGTGTTCAGGGATGCTTGAAACGTGCTCTCCCGTCGAAAACTCGAATTCGAATTTTCGACTCCGTTACAATACTCTCCTTATACATTATTGTATGTAAGGAAAGTGATAGTAAATAAAATTGTACATAAAATAAAATTGTAAATAAAATATACAACAGTAAATAAAATAAAATTCTAAATAAAATATAAAATAGTAAATAAAATAAAATAGTAAATAAAATAAAATAGTAAATAATAATAGTAAATAAAAAATAACAAACAGAAAATTGCCTAACCCAGTCCAATCTGAGAACTTCACTCAAAATAACAATGTTTTCTTGTTAAAGTGTTTATTTAATAATAATTTTTTTTTTCTTCCTATACATAGCAGCTGAATTTATTTCTTCTACGGAACAGCTGGGTGCATAGTTTTTACAGTAAGAGACACTATCGAATTTGTGATGTTCCTAATTTAGAAATGGTTTCACTCTCATAGGATCTCAAGGGTACGAGGGATTACCCTTGAGTGAACTGGACGAACTGGGTTCTCAGGGGTACGAAGGGATAGACAGACTCCTGTGGGCGAGATTACTACTAGCATGATATCTCATATGCGAGGTACTAGTTAACTGCCATCGCAGACAGAGGGCGCGCCTCGAGGGGTAAAATTTCGATAATAAAGAGAGTACATTTTGTGTCTCCGTCTCTTGCATCTTTTCTGGCCCGTATCCTGGAATCCCCCGAGTTGATTAGAGTCTCCTATCATACTTAATCCCTTGAGTTGTCGTGTGTTTTCTCCTAGAATATACCCATACTCCCTCCGATCGGTACTTCCACAAGCAGGACCTCCCAAGATAAGGCCGAGATCCCTAGAAAACTCGAGTATTGTGATCACATCAAGGATCATCATGTGTATCGAACCTTATAACTTAAGGATATCATTACGGTGTTATCTCTCAAGATACATCTCGGAGGCGTCATGCAATAGGGAATAAAAGCAGTCCAATGGCAGGTAAATGATTCTTACATCCATAAATTTTAATTGTTGATCGTACTATTGTATCATGATTGCGTCTCCTGTCTCTGCACTACCCATGGCGTCCTGTTGATCATGTATCCTGCCCTTTGATATTAATAAAAATTTGCTGTCTTTAATTCTTAATTCTTCTTTTTTTTTGTGTGATTGTCCTATACTTGACAGCTCCAAATATGCATTAAGATTTTTTTAAAGTCTGGAACGCTCTTTAGAATGTTATATAAACAGGCGGACAACATCATTTTCAAAAAGTTTTCCTGTTGCAATCACTTTATATGATGCGCAAAGGCTGACAGCCTGGCATTGGCAGTAAGAGGGTTTTGCATTATTGACGACGTGCCAGAATGGCAGTGATTCTTTTCCTTATCGCCCCAGACAGGAAAAATATGGGTAAGCATGAATAATACAATTTGTAATATATAAAGATAGAAATATGCTTCTTGATGATGGTTTTCGCTTAGCTTATGGCAAAGTTCATCGCGTGCAAATATTACTTAAGTTTTTCTCATAATTTACAGAAAAAAAATCTATTTAAATATTTATTTTTAAATGTTGGTTTAGAATATGTCTGGATGAGTTGAAAGTGCTTTTATTGTTTAGTTAGTATTCAAGGAAAGATGTATTTATCAGATTTTATTTAACGAAGACATCCGGATTTGACTACTTTGACACTATGCAACATTTCCTTGAAATTTATTTACTTATCAAGGAAAGTGAAGAAAAGTTCGTTATCTTTTAGAAATTTCTGAACCAAGAAAACATTTAACAAGATATTTCCATAAATCATAAAATAGACCTTCTTCTTAAAGGGGACTTTTTTAAGTTGTAAGTGAGTCATTTTGCTACAAGTGAGCCAAACGATTCACTCTTTAACCGAGGAACCGAGTTTGATTTACGATTTAATTTTAGGAGCCGAGTTTGATTTACGGGCAATGGTGGAATGCTCTGTGTATGCAAATATTCCCGTAATGGTTCGAAAATCACTTTACACTCATTACCCGGAAAGTAGTTTTTTTGTGCATATGCACATAAATATAAATAATAAAAATTATTCAATCCAATCAAATTAGAGAGCTGCAAGTACTGATGGTAGAAATGTTTTTTACTTAAACTCTCTATGTAACAAGAAATATTTTGTCTACCTATCGGGTAACTGGACTTTTGATTCCTACAATACAGCTGTGTGCATATTTTTACTGTGGATATTTGGGCCCTTGGTAAGTGAGCCAATAATAATTTAAATGTCAATAATAAGTGAGTGGAAAAATTTTTGCAAGTGAGCTGAAAAGTGATTGCTATGATCAGTTCGCAAGTTCTAGTTGTTAAGTTCTAAAGCCTGAGAACTACTTATTAAACAGTGAAAACAATTTATAATCAAATTACTTAAATTCAACTCCCTCCAAAAACTTGTAAATACCTGAGTTTTCAGCCATTTATTGAGGCAAGAATGACATAGCTTTCTTTTAAATAAAAGAGCACTGGTTGTGTAAATTTCGTAGTAATCTTGGTTGGTGCTATTTCGAAAGTTCATGGTTTGAGAGATGATGCACAATTTCTTTCATCAAACGTCATTTGTGTGACTTACTACATCCATGTCATTTGTACTTAACTAAGTTTTTCACTCAGTGCTCTGGAATAATCTATACTAAATTACACTGCTCACTGTAACTAAATTACACTGTAACTAAATTACACTGCTCACAACTGAAATCGCAACACCATGAAATTGATGTATCCTTATGAAATTTACAGAATAACATGGAGATGTGCAAATGATCCAAAAATCACACCTGGAAAATGAAAGCACGAAACTTTATTGACATTAGATCAATATGGAATAGACTCGCCGCGAGCGGCTATGCAGAGTAAAATACGACAAGGCATCCCCTCAATGAGATGATTAATGGTGTGCTGAGGGATGGCATTCCACACAGCATGTAATTGGGCTTGTAACTGAACACAGTTTGCTGGAATCGGAAGTTCTCTTAATCGGCGACCCATGATGTCCCAGATATGCTCAATTGGCGACAAATTAGGAGAATATGCTGGTCAAGGCAGGATATGAAAACCTTGTAGACTATTCATTGTTACCCGTGCAGTATGTGGGCTGGCCTTATCCTGCTGAAAAAGCAGTCCAGGTCTGGTTGGAAAATATGGCTGTACCACAGGTCTCACCATGTCAAATACGTATCGTTGTGCCATGATACTGCTGAGAAATGTGGACCAAAGGTGTTCGTCCACCAAATGTTACACCACCCCAAACCATGGTACCACTTATGGGGAAGGGGGGGGGGGCTGTGTGGCGACTGCTAGAAAGAGCTTCCTAGTGGAGCTGTTGAAGCGTCGTCGTACGCGAGTACGGCCATCTAGTATGCCAAAACAGAGTCGTGATTCATCCGTGAAGAGAATGTTTCGCCATATTATCGATCAATTGCGTATCATTTGACACCACTGGAGGCGACGTAGCCTGTGAAGACATTGAAACGGTAGGTGTCGAAAAGGTCGTCTACCTCGGAGTCCTGCTTTTTGCAAACTGTTTTGAATTGTTTGCGTCGAAACCACGTTACCTGTAGTGTGGGATAAATGACGTTGTAACACGGTTGCTGTGGTAAACGGCTTCAGCGTAAAGCTTCTCAGAAGCATACGATCTTCACGTGGTGTGGTACACCTAAAAGCTCCACTACCTGATCTTCGTGTCGCTTCGTTGTCTCTCACGAACTGTAACACACACGGTTGAACTGTGCTCACATCCTGACCCAATAGTTCAGCGATCCTTCGAACCTCACGCACGGCTCGAACCTCACGCACGGCTCGAACCTCACGCACGGCTCGAACCTCACGCACGGCTCGAACCTCACGCACGGCTCGAATCTCACGCACGGCTCGAACCTCACGCACGGCTCGAACCTCAACCTCACGTGAAACAACGATTTATTGCTATTCCATTGACGACAACTGAACATATTCGGTACGACGACGTACTCTTGGCATACTGTGATGATTTTTACAACAGTAAAACCAATTACGCTACAATTTAGCTGTGATATCACTCCTCCTTGACCTGACGCTTTTATGCTGTTTGGGGAGGTGTTACGTCACTATGCGTAGCAAAACTGTGATCATTTGCATAGCTCGCCTTGCTATTTCCATTGCCTGATTTACATAAAGCTACACCTACAACTTTATTGTGTTGCGATATCACTTGTGAGCAGTGTACATATATGTATGTAGTTCGACGCTCCCTTGACATATTCATACATATTATTGACATATTCATACATATTCATTCATACTATTTAGAGGGTGGGGATAGGGGGTGCAGTCCTAAGCACTAGGCTACATGTGAGTCTCTGGGCTTCTAAGGGCCGTATTAAAATATTATAAAAGGCTTTTCCAGTAGTTTAGCTTAGTTCAAGAAAAATCAATGTTCACATATAGGTTTTAAATGTGTTTATCGGAATATTTCGGGTAAGTAACAGCATGATATTAGAAGCATATGCATTACAGGTTCTCTAAAATGTTCAATATATAGACAAAATTGTAAAATTTTGTCGTTTTTCTTTAATGGGTGGTTTTACTGACTATTGCTTTAGTAGGAGGTAGTTATTTCTTTAGAAGAATAATTTTTAGAGGGTGGTTATTTCTTTAGAAGAATAATTTTTTAGAGGGAAGTTATCTTTTATGATTTTACTGGTTCTTTCTCTAGAGATTGATATCTTTCATAGTTTTACTGCATACTTCTTTAGAGAGTGATTACATTTTATGGTTTTATAGGTTATAGTTTATAGGGTGGTTATATTTTTTTCTTTAGAGGGTGTTTATTTTTTATTTAGAGAATTGTTATCTGCGGTTTTTAGGTTTAGTTACTTGCTTGTTCAGAGAGTGATAATTTTTTCCCTAAGGTGCCGAACTTTCGGCCCTTAAATTATTGATACTTATTAAATTATTGATTCTTCTTATTAATAATCATAGTCTGTCATGTCTGAGTCAGAATAAACTAACACTATATATACACATTTTTCTCTAGTTTAAATTACAATAATATTTTTTTCTATTTCCATGGATATTATTAAGGACATACTACGTATATTAATATGTCATTCGCGATGTAACTTTAAATGGCATGTTATATAGCACTTATGTAAAAGAAAATGTAAACTGGTTAAATTTGCTCAAGAATAAATTGCGGTACCGAAAATTCTTTGACACCTTAAAAAAAAAAAAAAAAAAAAAAAAAAAATTAGATATGCAATACATACTTGAAAAATCTGATGTGGGCAACACATGACTTTCCTTATATAATGAAATGAATTTACTACTTTTACAGTAAAATAAATAGGTTTTTCTTCTAGTAGATACTAATATCCTTTCCAAGATATTGACTTTTCGACAATTAGTCGTCATTTTCATTGATTATTGTCATTTTTATCCATTTGGCGAGATTTCCGTTAATTTGGCAACATTTCAAAAAGTCGCCAAGTTGGAGACATTCCGCCAATTTTGTCGCCGAAATCTCGCCAAGCGTTATGGACAAAGAAATAAGTTATATATATATATATATATATATATATATATATATATATATATATATATATATATATAACTTATTAGATATTGAATTTTCGACATATATTATATAACTATTATTATATATTTATATATTATATAACTTATTAGATATTGAATTTTCCACAATTAGTCGTCATTTTCATTGATTTAGCGTCATTTTTATCCATTTGGCGAGATTTTCGTTAATTTGACAACATTTCAAAAAGTCGCCAAGTTGGCGACATTCCGCCAATTTCGTCGCCAAAATCTCGCCAATCGTTATGAACGAAGAAATAAGTTATTCTTACAGCAGATAAATTGGCGTTCAAATGCAAATGTATTACTCAAATTATCTTTTTTCATGAATGGAACGAGCTAGATCCACGAGAATGATGTCACCCAATTTATCGCATGATATTATATATGAAAAGTGAACATGTTTCTCAATAGGAAATATTTTTTTCTATTTTATTTGACTTTTTGATAATTTTTTTGAAAAATGAGCAATATCTCGAGAACGGTTCATGTTAGCATTCTAAAATTTATGTCAATCGTTTTCTAATGAAAAATTACATAAGGAATGTCTATTTACGTAATTTTATTATTGGTTTTGATTTTTTGACGATTTTTTCAAAATTTCATTCGAAAATTTAGGGGGTTCTGAACATTCGATTGCGTATAAAAACAATAGGCTTCCAGTGTTTACAGATTGTGATTTTTGTACCAAATTTGGTTCGAATCGGTCCATTCGTTCGTCAGTTATCGTCTCCACAGACCCACTGACACACACACACACACACACACACACATACTTTCACACACACACACACACACACACAGACATCACTTCAAAAATGTTTGATTCGTGATCAGGGATGCTTGAAACGTGCTCTCCCGTCGAAAACTCGAATTCGAATTTTCGACCCCGTCACAATACTTTCCTTATACATTATGTATAAAATCTGATGTGGGCAACACATGACTTTCCTTATATAATGTAATGAATTTACTACTTTTACAGTAAAAAAATAGGTTTTTCTTATAGTAGATACTAATATTCTTTCCAAGATATTGAATTTTCGACAATTAGTTGTCATTTTCATTGATTTAGCGTCATTTTTGTCCATTTGACGAGATTTACGTTAATTTGGCAACATTTCAAAAAGTCGCCAAGTTGGCGACATTTCGCCAAATTCGTCGCCAAAATCTCGCCAAGAGTTATGCACTAAGAAAAAAGTTATTCTTACAGCAGATAAATGACTATTGGCGTTCAAATACAAAAGTATTATTCAAAGTATATTTTTTCATGAATGGAACGAGCTAGATCCACGAGAATGATGTCACTCAATTTATCGCATGGTATTACATATGAAAAGTGAACATGTTTCTCAATAGGAATTTTTTTTATGTGACTTTTTCATAATTTTTTTGAAAAATGTACAATATCTCGAGAACGGTTCATGTTAGCCTTCTAAAATTTATGCCAATCGTTTTCTAATGAAAAATTACATAAGAAATGTCTATTTGCGTAACTTTATTAGCGGTTTTGATTTTTTGACGATTTTTTCAAAATTTCATTCGAAAATTTAGGGAGGTTCTGAACATTCGATTACGTATAAAAACAATAGGCTTCCAGTGTTTACGGATTGTGATTTTTGTACCAAATTTGGTTCGAATCGGTCCATTCGTTCGTCTGTTATCGTCTCCACAGACTCACTGACACACACACATACACACATACTTTCACACACACACACACACACACACACACACACACAGACATCACTCCAAAAATGTTTGATTCGTGATCAGGGATGCTTGAAACGTGCTCTCCCGTCGAAAACTCGAATTCGAATTTTCGACCCAGTCACAATACTTTCCTTATACATTATGTATATAAGGAAAGTAATAAGGAAAGTAAAAACTGGAACTTCTTATTTGAATTTTACTTGAAATCGCTAGTTACTTTCCTTATATACATAATGTATAAGGAAAGTATTGTGACGGGGTCGAAAATTCGAATTCGAGTTTTCGACGGGAGAGCACGTTTCAAGAATCCCTGATCACGAATCAAACATTTTTGAAGTGATGTCTGTGTGTGTGTGTGTGTGTGTGTGTGTGTCAGTGAGTCTGTGGAGACGATAACTAACGAACGAATGGACCGATTCGAACCAAATTTGGTGCAAAAATCACAATCCGTAAACACTGGAAGAATATTGTTTTTATACGCAATCGTATGTCCAGAACCCCCCTAAATATTCGAATAAAATTTTGAAAAAATCGTCGAAAAATCAAAACCACTAATAAAGTTACGCAAATAGACATTTCTTATGTAATTTTTTATTAGAAAACGATTGGCATAAATTTTAGAACGCTAACACAAACCGTTCTCGAGATATTGCACATTTTTCAAAAAAATTATCAAAAAGTCATATAAAATAAAAAAAATACTTCCTATTGAGCAACATGTTCACTTTTCATATGTAATGCCATACGATAAATTGGGTGACATCATTCTCGTGGATCTAGCTCGTTCCATTCATGGAAAAAGATACTTTGAGTAATACTTTTGTATTTGAACGCCAATAGTCATTTGTCTGCTGTAAGAATAACTTATTTTTTCATCCATAACGCTTGGCGATATTTTGGCGACAAATTTGGCGGAATGTCGCCAACTTGGCGACTTTTTGAAATGTTGCCAAATTAACGAAAATCTCGCCAATTGGATAAGAATGACGCTAAATCAATGAAAATAACGACTAATTGTCGAAAATTCAATATCTTGGAAAGAATATTAGTATCTACTATAAGAAAAACCTATTTTTTTACTGTAAAAGTAGTAAATTCATTACATTATATAAGGAAAGTCATGTGTTGCCCACATCAGATTTTTTAGAATTAATTTAAGCGAAACTTCTAACTTTAAGGACATGGGCTTTACTAGACTTATAAACACGTTCTTGTGCACTCACGCAATTTTAACGAGTAAATTATCAATCGTATCTTCATTTTCTGTTCAAATTGAACTTCAATTTTTTTACTTTCCTTATATACATAATGCATAAGGAAAGTATTGTGACGGGGGTCGAAAATTCGAATTCGAGTTTTCGACGGGAGGGCACGTTTCAAGCATCCCTGATCACGAATCAAACATTTTTGAAGTGATGTCTGTGTGTGTGTGTGTGTGTGTGTGTGTGTGTGAAAGTGTGTGTGTGTTTGTGTGTGTGTGTGTGTGTGAAAGTGTGTGTGTGTGTGTGTGTGTGTGTGTGTGTGTGTGTGTGTGTGTGTGTCAGTGAGACTGTGGAGACGATAACTGACGAACGAATCGACCGATTCGAACGAAATTTAGTACAAAAATCACAATCCGTAAACACTGGAAGCCTATTGTTTTTGTACGCAATCGAATGTTCGGAACACCCCTAAATTTTCGAGTGAAATTTTGAAAAAATCGTCAAAAAATCAAAATCTTTGATAAAGTTACGCAAATAGACATTTCTTATGTAAGTTTTCATTAGAAAACGATTGATATAAATTTTAGAACGCTAACATGAACCGTTCTCGAGATATTGCACATTTTCAAAAAAAATTATCAAAAAGTTATATAAAATAAAAAATATATATTTCCTATTGAGAAACATGCTCACTTTTCATATGTAATATAATGCGAAAAATTTGGTGACATCATTCTCGTGGATCTTGCTCGTTCTATTCATGAAAAAAGATACTTTGAGTAATACTTTTGTATTTGAACGCCAATAGTTATTTATCTGCTGTAAGAATAACTTATTTCTCCGTCCATAACGCTTGGCGAGATTTTGGCGACGAATTTGGCGGAATGTCACCAACTTGGCGACATTTTTAATTGTTGCCAAATTAACAAAATTCTCGCCAAATTGATAAAAATAACACTGAATCAATGAAAATGAGGACTAATTGAAGAAAATTCAATATCTTGGAAAGAATATAAGTATCTACTATAAGAATAATTTTTTTTAACTGTAAAAGTAGTAAAATCTTTTAACTACAAAATTAGTCTAAATTTGCCGAAGACCCGCTCAAAATCAACGGTGTCACAATACAGAAATCACGAACAGCAATATATAATTACATACATATTTATATAATTTCTTATTATTTCTAATTACATATTTATATATTTTTATTTATACATATTTATATAATTTCTTACTAAATTGTTAATTGAATAGAATCAAAGGGATATTTTGCCAGCTTTATTAAACTGTGCAACTTGTGCTAAATTTCAAGTTTTTATCTATATGTTGTCTTAATTATTCATTTATGATATCTATCTCACTTAAAGAGAATACTTTTATATATTCAGAAAAAACATTTTGGTCTGGGCATTTTTAAAGTAATGCATATATTTTAAAACTCCAATTTTCTCCTTCTTACTGTCTGACTATTTTTTCTGGTACAAAATATCAAATCTATTTCATTGGAAAGGGTTTTTCCGAACAATTCACATTTCGAACCGTCACCTCCCAGCAAACGTAAATTCTCGAATAATTCAATTTTAACTGTGGTTGTTTTAAAAATGCTTTCTCCTCCATTACCTTAAGTAAAACGTCACTGATCTATCTTAATTGAAATATCGTTTTCCAAACTGTTCACATTTCGAAAGTTTTGGAACGAAAGTTTGAAAGTTTTTAAAAGTTATACACCCCCCCCCCCTCCTCAGGGCGAGGTAGCCCAGTGGTTAGCGCGCGGGAATTGCACTCGGTAGGCCCGGGTTCGATTCCCGCCACCGCCAAACCTGCCGCCGTGTTCACGCGGAGTACGATCACGTTAAATATGTGGGTCTGTAGCAAGTCCTTCCGAGAGGTTGGTGGTAGGGGAAGGAGGGTACGGTCCCTGTCGATACCTCCCCCACTGGGTTCCGGTCTAAATTGGGTGGCACTTCCCGGCCGTCCAAACAGTTACCTTACACCTTTCTAGTAGGTCGGGCGGTCTAGGTCTCAACATCAACAACACCCCCCCCCCCCCTCAAATGTAAAACTTTAAACAATTTGATTTTTTCATCATAATATTGAACCGTTTACTAACTGTATTGAGTCGTATTCTGTCACATCTCTATCAAAACTGAAAGAAAGCGTTTCTCATTTCTCTGTCAAATTGAATATTTTAGTGTACAATACTCCTCAAATAACATATATTGCAACAGTCTGATTTTTCCAATCCTTACTTTCTGAAAACCTTCCCAGACATAACATTTGAAGTATTTATTTTATGTTAAAGAGCGTTTACCAACCAGTATGTATTTCGAAAGTTTGCGTTTCGCGTGCCCTCGTAGACTCAGATATTTACTTTTATTCAACTATCGATAATTATACCAAAATACCAGGTTTAGCATTTTTCGGCAAAGCAAACATTTTAGTGTTCGGTGATCCTAAAATAATAAATAATATAAATCATCCTGGGAAATGATATGTTCTTCCTTTTTATTATACGAATGATTTATTCTTGCACCAAATTTCAAGTCTTACGTTTTCTATTATATCATATTTCGAACGTTTTGGTGTGGTGCTACCTCTAAAATGAGCATTTTTGAAAAATTGAAATCTGACGGGGGTGATGGGATGAAATGATTAATTTTTGCACCAATTTTTTCAGGTCTACATACGACCCAAGCAAAGGTGTTCTTATTTATTCAATAAGTCAAACATTTGATTTTTAATTATGAAAATTAAAAAAAAAAATCTTTCTAGTTATTTTAGAAATGTGGCAGAGTTCCTCACCACCATGTTCCGAGAATTATCACTGTTACAATATTTACATAACTTGAGTTCTAATCATGGTAATTAGGAAATAAGAATCTGATGTGGGCAGCACATGACTTTCCTTATATAATGCAATGAATTTACTACTTTTACCGTAAAAAAAATAGATTATTTTTATAGTAGTTATTTTTAATCTTTCCAAGATATTGAATTTTTGTCAATGAGTCGTCATTTTCCATGTCGTTATCATCCATTACTCGTCATTGATTTAGCGTCATTTTTATCCATTTGGCGAGTTTTCGTTAATTTAGCAACATTTAAAAAAGTCGCCAAGTTGGCGACATTCCACCAAATTCGTCGCCAAAACCTCACCAAGCGTTAAGGACGAAGAAATAAGTTATTCTTACAGCAGATAAATGACTATTGGCGATCAAATACAAAAGTATTACTCAAAGTATCTTTTCTCATGAATGGAACGATCTAGATCCACGAGAATGATGTCACCCAATTTATCGCATGGTATTACATATGAAAAGTGAACATGTTTTATAAATAGAAAATATATTTTTTTATATGACTTTTTGATAATTTTTTGAAAAATGTGCAATATCTCGAGAAAGGTTCATGTTAGCGTTCTAAAATTTATGTCAATCGTTTTGTAATGAAAATTCACATAAGAAATGTCTATTTGCATAACTTTATTAGCGGTTTTGAGTTTTTGACAATTTTTTCAAAATTTCACTCGAAATTTAGGGGTGTTCCAAACATTCGATTGCGTATAAAAACAATAGATTTCCAGTGTTTATGGAATGTGATTTTTGTACCAAATTTCGTTGGAATCGGTCCATTCGTTCGTCAATTATCGTCTCCACGGACTCACACACACACACACACACACACACATACACACACACACACACACACACACACACACACACACACACACACACACGCACACATTACTTCTAAAATGCTTGATTTGTGATCAGGGATGCTTGAAACGTGCTCTCCCGTCGAAAACTCGAATTCGAATTTTCGACCCCGTCACAATACTTTCCTTATACATTATGTATATAAGGAAAGTAATATGTAATTATTTTAGGGGCACACAGAGTTTCAACCCCGCCATGTTGTCATTTCCAAATCTGTAGCTGGTATGTGTGTAGCAATTTTTAATTGACTACTGTAAATAGCCTTGTGGTCCCAACCGGGAATTTAACCCTGGATCTCCGAACTGGTATCTGGATCTCCGAACGCTCTACCGTTGAGCTACTAGGACGAAATTACAAGCTCTTATCATCGAAGTGGGCTCTGTAATATCCATCCTCTAATGTCAGATTGGCGGGAAACTAACAATCAAACTGACCACCTCCTGTTATTACATTGCTTATTTACATAACGTATACGGAAAGTATTGTGACGGGGTTGAAAATTCGAATTCGAGTTTTCGACTGGAGAGCACGTTTCAAGCATCCCTGATCACGAATCAAACATTTTTGAAGTTATTTCTGTGTGTGTGTGTGTGAAAGTATGGGTGTGTGTTTATGTGTGTGTGAAAGTATGTGTGTGTGAAAGTATGTGTGTGTGTGTGTGTGTGTGTGTGTGTGTGTGTGTCAGTGAGTCTGCGGAGACGATAACTAACGAACGAATGGATCGATTTGAAGGAAATTCGGTACAAAAATCACAATCCGTACACACTGGAAGCCAATTGTTTTTATACGCTCTTATTGTCGAAGTGAATTCTGCATTACGGCTAAAACAGGCTACGCGTGATTTGAAGGAGAGTTAGGATCCTTCGCAGGGTACCTCGATTCAATATACAGTACCTGCTCCAGTTCTGAGGGAACTTAGGTTTCTTATTTTGTAATTGGCGGAAGTTTATTACTTTCCTTATATACATAATGCATAAGGAAAGTATTGTGACGGGGTCGAAAATTCGAAATCGAATTTTCGACGGGAGAGCACGTTTCAAGCATCCCTGATCATGAATCGAACTTTTTTGAGGTGATGTCTGTGTGTGTGAAAGTATGTGTGTGTGTGTGTGTGTGTGTGTGTGTGTGTCAGTGAGTCTATGGAGACGATATCTCACGAACAAATAGAGCGATTCGAATGAAATTTGGTACAAAATTCACAATCCGTGACTACTGGAATTCTATTGTTTTTAAACGCAATCGAATGTTCAGAACCCCCTAAATTTTGGAGTGAAATTTTGAAAAAAATCATCAAAAAATCGAAACCTTTAATAAAGTTTCGCAAATAGCCATTTCTTATGTTATTTTTCCTTAGAAAACGATTGACATAAACTTTAGAACGCTAGCATGAACCGTTCTCGAGATACTGCACATTTTTTAAATAAATTTATTAAAAAATCCCATAAATTAAAAGAAATTTATTAACTGCTGAGAAACAAGTTCACTTTTCATATGTAATATCATGCAATAAATTAAGTGACTTCATTCTCGTGGATATAGCTCGTTCCATTCATGAAAAAAGATACTTTGAGTAATACTTCTGTATTGGAACGCCAATAGTTATTATCTGCTATAAGAATAACATATTTCTCCGTTCATAACACTTGGCGAGAATTTGGCGCCGAATTTAGCGGAATTGTGCTAACTGGGCCACTTTTTAATGTTGCCAAATTAACGAAAATCTGGCCAAATGGATAAAAATTACACCAAATCTATGAGAATGACGAGTCATTGACGAAAATTCAATATCTTGGAAAAAATATAAATATCTACTGTAAGAAACAATCAAGAAAGTATCGTGAACATGCAAACATGTCAAGATACTCAAAAACGCTTATTCCTACCGTTACAAAATATTATGTGCAGTTACATTATCATTACACATACATGATTTGAATTCGAATTATTCGAATTTTAAGATTCCAATGGAAATAGTGTCTTATATTTTGTGGATATGGCGTTAATGGTCAGAACAACAGTGGTAGCATTTATTATATGGGTGTGGGGGTTGACTGCTCTCTGGATGCTAATGGTATCTTAATAGTCTATATTGTCACAGATAAGCCAAATCTATTTATAGGCGTCAGTTTGCTGTTGCCAGCATGAAAAACTGTTAAAAAGTTTATATGAAATATTTTAAAATAATAAATTGCAAACAAAAACTAAAAAATCTGATGTGGGCAACACATGACTTTCCTTATATAATGTAATAAATTCACTACTTTTACAGTTAAAAAAATCTGATGTGGGCAACACATGACTTTCCTTATATAATGTAATGAATTTACTACTTTTACAGTAAAAAAAAATAGGTTTTTCTTATAGTAGATACTAATATTCTTTCCAAAATATTGAATTTTCGACAATTAGTCGTCATTTTCATTGATTTAGCGTCATTTTTATCCATTTCCCTTATAGAATACCTCCACAAAAGTATTACTTAAAGTATATTTTTTCATGAATGGAACGAGCTAGATCCACGAAAATGATGTCACCCAATTTATTACATGGTATTACATATGAAAAGTGAACATGTTTCTCAATAGGAAATATTTTTTTTTTATTTTATATGACTTTTTGATAATTTTTTTGAAAAATGTACAATATCTCGAGAACGGTTCATGTTAGCGTTCTAAAATTTATGTCAATCGTTTTCTAATGAAAAATTACATAAGAAATGTCTATTTGCGCAACTTTATTAAGGTTTTGATTTTTTGATGATTTTTTCAAAATTTCATTCGAAAATTTAGGGGGTTCTGAACATTCGGTTACGTATAAAAACAATAGGCTTCCAGTGTTTACGGATTGTGATTTTTGTACCAAATTTTGTTCGAATCGGTCCATTCGTTCGTCAGTTATCGTCTCCACAGACTCACTGACACACACACACACACACACACACACACACATACTTTCACACACACACACACACACACAGGCCCCCCACAATAAATTTTGGGGCCGAGTACTAAGTCGAGCTGCGGGCCCTAGATAAAAACAAGGGGGAGGAGGATACCTTTTTTTTCTTTTATGTATTATTTAGTTGAATTTAATAAAATAGAGTTGAATTTAATAAAATAGAGTTGAATTTAATAAAATAGAGTTGAATTTAATAAAATATTTCAAGTACGAGGTTTAACACAATATAACACAGAAAAGTAACACAGTTTATACAATCTAATAATGTATATCAAGTACGAAATATAACACAATATAACACAGTTTATGAATAATTGTTCATATAATGGCAAGTGGTGTGTACATTTCATTTTAAACAAAATATTTTTATACTCAGTTGCACACTTACTTCGCATAGTCAAAATAATTTTGGGAAAAATCGGAAGTGACATCTCCAGAACCGGAAGTGTAAATCATTAGTGATCCCAACTCTCTGCAAAATTCGTTGCTGAATACATATCAGTCATTATCTAAGCTATTCCTACAGACAATCCTGAGAAATAGGTATTGTAAAGATATTTATAATTATTTTAATCGGATGTGACATCTGTTGAACCAGAAGTGGAAATCCTTAAGGAATTCTCCTAACCCCTAAGCAATTTTATACTGAATCCATATCAGTCATCATTTAGCTCTACCTATAGACGATTTTGAGAAATAAATGTTTGAAGAAAAATGATTTTTTTTTATCCATTATTGGGAAAAGAACGGGAAGTGAATATTCTTAGTAATTCCTCAACCCCTACCCTTACAGAAATTTGATGCTAAATTCCTATCAGTCATCTTCTAAGCTCTATAGTCAATCAAAATATACGTTTCAAGGAAATGTTCTGAACCGT
The DNA here is from genome assembly GCA_951213105.1 of Amaurobius ferox. Lineage (NCBI taxonomy): Eukaryota > Metazoa > Arthropoda > Arachnida > Araneae > Amaurobiidae > Amaurobius > Amaurobius ferox. Next base: position 99,275,703 of record OX578140.1, read on the forward strand.
TCCGAAAAAATCTAGCAATTCTTATACAACTCATCTTACAGCTTGATGTGTTTACAATCTCCATAACAGAAAATTAGGCTTCGTTGTAAAAATAATCAAAGTTTGATGATCATTTAAACCCAAATATATTGTAATTGCATTGTTTCTGAACATTGATGAACAGAAATTAAGCAAAAATAAAGCGATTTTAGGACAGACACAACACTAAATACAAATTAAAAAGAACTTTAAAAATCACGATTTTGACACAAGATGGATGCAATATTTTATTTTGAAGTGGGTCACGTGATCTCTTTATATAAAGGGTGTAATGATTATTTTAATTTTTATTTAAAAAGCTACGGAATATATTTTTCTGAAATTTTTTTTTATATATTTTATGGGATAATTTAAATATTTCCTAAAACTTTCGAAGCAATTTGTAAATTTTGAATTCGCTTAAAAATATTTGAAGAATTGGATCCCATAGGGTTTAATGTATTTCATTTTTTCAGCCCGGTTTCAATCCAAAACTAATTGGGTGATATTATTTATTTATATTCTCATAGGTCCCACAGTACGCCTGAACAACATACTAAAATTTCATTTTGATAAAGTCATTTTTACGGGAGTTATCGTGCTAAAGGGACAGACAGACAGACAGACATAATGAACAAAATCATAAACACTTTTCAACTATGTTGTAAAGTGTTAAAAAATTGATGTTGCAAGGAAAATATAAATTTTTTAAATAGAATTAACACCTCCCCACAACCAGAAGTTGAAATTCTTAGTGAAATCCTCCACCCCCCCTTCGAAATTTGATACTGCATAAATCATCGTCTAAGCTCCATTCTTAGCCAATTCCAAAAAATAGATGACGCAAGGGAAATTTTTGAATATTTCTAGTAATTACCAAGTTCAACATAAAATCATACAATATAAAGTGAACGTTTAAAAAAGCATTGTAAACACAAAATAATCCATTTTCCTATCATAATGCAATATTTTCTCAGAGATTTTTGTGCATATTTAATTATAGTTATTTTAAACAATTGAATTTACAAAACAGCATAGAAATTTGATAAAATAAATTTTAATTGAATCTAAAATTAGCTTTGTTTAAGATTAATAAATCTGAAAATAATATTTGAAAACTATAAGAAAATGATTTTGAACATACCTTAAATCTTAGATGGTAGCATTGGGGTTTGTTTCAGCGAATCATTTTTTTTTATAAGATTTAGTCATGTGCTGAGAGTTGCACTAGCAACTAGCACTGAAAACGCATATGAGATTACAATATAATTGCATGAGAAATTAAAATAAACTTGCTTTTTGTGCTTTCTAATATCGGTTATCTCGGAAATCAAAATGGGAAGCAAGTTCATGCCAGGCAGGAGAAACAAGGATTTTTCTTTCTACATCATTCAGTCCGACGCAACGTCGCGTTAATTGGTCGCGACAATTGGTTTACGACCTCAAAGAGCAGGAAGATCGCCTCTTCCAGGCTAGCTCTTTGGATCGCCCCCTTTCCAAACTGATAATTTCACAAAAGAAACTTCTAGACGGGTGGTCTCAGTAGTTAGCTGGACGTGATTGATATGAGCTGTAAACATGAATGAATGAGCAAGAGGAAACTTACCCATTAGGGTCATAAACGTATCTGTTTTGGCGCAATTCTAGAAAATTTCTCCCGGATCGGTTCTTATTGCCTCAAATTCTAAACACAATGACACTGAAGCTATCTTTACCCAGACGGTTTTTTATCAAAGAGCTAGAATCACTAGAGGTAGCCTTTCCTTACTTTAGCTATCGAAAGCCTGGCAACTGGCCAGTATGTCCCCCTTCGGTTCTACAAATGATTGATTACTCTTCAAAGGCTAGTATTGAACGAAGGGGTCCTTCTTTGAGATTCTTTTGACTATTTCAAAAATGAGACACAGAATCCAAACAGATGTTTACAAAATGTTTTGTACTTTTCTTTCATTCAAACTTACAGATCGTGTTTAGGCTTTATATATAATTTATATTTGTAATTTTATAATTACACATAATACGTAAATTTCAAAACCTTCAATTAATTTAGAAAAAAAATTATATATTCATACACAAATGTATAAAAATTTTGTCCGCATCAATATTCACGGGCCCCTAACAATCGCCGGGCCCCAGTACTGTAGTACCAACTGACCTTCCCTTTGTGGGGGCCCTGCACACACACACTTTCACACACACACACACACAGACATAAGGAAAGTAAAAATATGCTTTTTACTTTCCTTATATTCATAATGTATAAGGAAAGTATTGTGACGGGGTCGAAAATTCGAATTCGAGTTTTCGACGGGAGAGCACGTTTCAAGCATCCCTGATCACGAATCAAACATTTTTGAAGTGATGTCTGTGTGTGTGTGTGTGTGTGTGTGTCAGTGGGTCTGTGGAGACGATAACTGACGAACGAATGGACCGATTTGAACCAAATTTGGTACAAAAATCACAATCCGTAAACACTGGAAGCTTATTGTTTTTATACGCAATCGAATGTTCAGAACCCCCCTAAATTTTCGAATGAAATTTTGAAAATATCGTCAAAAAATTAAAACCACTAATAAAGTTACGCAAATAGACATTTCTTATGTAATTTTTCATTAGAAAACGTTTGACATAAATTTTAGAACGCTAACACGAGCCGTTTTTGAGATATTGTACATTTTTCAAAAAAAATATCAAAAAGTCATATAAAACAAAAAAAAAAATTCCTATTGATAAACATGTTCACTTTTCATATGTAATACCATGCGATAAATTGGGTGACATCATTCTCGTGGATCTAGCTCGTTCCATTCATGAAAAAAGATACTCTGAGTAACACTTTTGTATTTGGACGCCAATAGTCATTTTTCTGCTGTAAGAATAACTTATTTCTTAGTGCATAACGCTTGGCGAGATTTTGGAGACGAATTTGGCGGAACGTCGCCAACTTGGCGACTTTTTGAAAGTTTGCCAAATTAACGAAAATCTCGCCAAATGGATAAAAATGACGCTAAATCAATGAAAATGACGACTAATTGTCGAAAATTCAATGTCTTGGAAAGAATATTCGTATCTACTATAAGAAAAACCTATTTTTTTACTGTAAAAGTAGTAAATTCATTACATTATATAAGGAAAGTCATGTGTTGCCCACATCAGATTTTTTTAAATACTAATCGTGAGAGATGAGACATGGGAAACTATACACAGAGAATATGAATGTATCAGAAACTCAAATGGAGGTTCAGACTCAAAATATTTTTATCTGTTTTCATAATTTTGAACATTAATAGACATCATTGGTTTGTTGAAAGAATTTTTACTACTAATCATTAATTTTTTGCAATTTTATCATATAATACTAACAATAAAACAACTCCCGGAATTCCTATATTGAAATCAAACCACTGTTAGCATTACTTTCTGCCTCACAAAACATAACATCGACAAATAAACATTAATCATATCACACAACAAATACTAGTTTAATTGTCGCCAAAAATGAATGACGTTATATCTGTTTATATTTCAAATTGATTGGCCATACTATCTTAGTACTAACAATGTTGGTGTATATTTGGAGCAAACAGGATAAAACTCGACGAAAATAGTGATAAACTTCATGGAAGAAATACAGAACCTATTTATTTGATTATTTTCGTGATAAGCTGTTATCAAAGCGTTTACCCGACGACAACAGCAAAACATTTTGGAAATTATCGCATCACTCAGCTTAGAGTAGATGTACTTTAAGGACTGTCTAACGAAAGGGGTATCTGATTATTGAAAGAAATAGACTTACGTTATGAGGGGTTGGAACATGATTTTTGAAAGCAATGTGTTTTAAGAGTATCGAACTTTTTTATGCCACTACGACAAGAGTTCACTAGCCTATTTTTGGTCATAACCTCCTGTAGTTCAGCCTTGTCTCTCCCGCTTTCGATATGCAGATTTTGTAACTACAAACGTCTGGCTGCCTTATGCGGTTCAAGTACATGCACTTCCAAAAGTTAAGCGCGCAATGCAAATTTTCATTTTTCGAAAACGTATTTGAATTTGAGTGGCTGAAAATCGCTGCGGATGTAGATGGCAGTATGCAAATATCGCGTGTCACAGCCAATCACGATTGACTGGCTGTATATATGCAAATTATGCAGTCGTTGAAGACGCCAGCATTCTAAAGGGTTTGAGGAGGTGCATTTAAATACTGATACGAAGTGTTTATAACTTTTGTAGGATTATTTTTGATGATATTCGTGTATGGCTGAAAGAAGACGAATGACAGATATTGAGCGCTCGCGTTGCTGTCGGAATCATAGGAGCAGGACAGTCAATCAAAGATGTCGCTATTTTCTTTGGTGTTGATCATTCGGTAATTTCTTGATTATGGAAACAATTCCAAACAAGTCAAACAGTTGTCCTGAGACCTGTGCCCGGTCGTCCAAGGGGAAAACCCAATCACCATCCCTTCTGATGATCGGTATATTGCCATAGTAGTCAAGCGGAATCGACGAGCGACCTTTACAACTGTTACTTACATCCATGTTTGCTGCGGCGTTTGGTAAAACAATATCTGCCATTACTGTGCGCCGAAGGCTCCACGTGAAGGGACTGTACGCCCGAGTGCCACGTTTTTGTGTTCCATTAACGTTCAAGCCAGAGGGTCAATATTAATGTGGTGTCGTCAACATGTCAATTGGACTGTCTCAGGTTGGTGCAACGTCCTGTTCACGGACGAGTCCAGATTTGCCCTGAAATCAGATTATAAGCGTGTAAGGGTCTGGAGTGAACGAGGCACACTTAATAAGGCCAAGAACATCATCGAACATCACGCATTCAGAGGTGGCAGCATCATAGTGTGGACTGGAATTTCAATGGGATATCGCACAAAGCTGTACGTCTTTAAAGGCGGTTCTGTTATGGCTGCGCGGTATCGGGATGAAGGTCTAGACTCTATTGCAAGACTCTACGCTGCAACAGTTCCTCATGATTTCCTCCTTATAAACAATAATGCCCGTTCCCATCGAGCTAACATCGTTGACGAATATCTGGAAAGTGAGGGCATTATTGTCCATATTTCAGTGGCCGGCGCATTTCCCCGACCTTAATGCCATTGAAAGCCTTTGGGATACTCTTGGGCAAGCTGTCTCTGCACGTTCACCTCCTCCAGCCACAGAGAGTTGGAAACTGTCCTATTGGAGGAATGGCCATTGCTCGTATCTGCGATGGTTGATAATCTCATTGAAAGCATGAAATATCGTTGTAAAGTTTCAGTGAAGGTACGGTGTGGTGATATACCATATTAATGTAAGTTTTGTTTAGTTTGTTTTCCTTTAAACAGCATTTTGTTAATGACCCAAATGTGACGTCATCATATAACTTATAAAAAGTAAATATTTTTTCTTCTTTGTACATAATTCTCATTTCCTTTAATGCATAAACACATTTGCTATCTTCATGTACAGTTTTGAGTTAATCAGAGCTTCACTTTTCCATTTTTGTTGAAGTTACAGTCCGTACTTAACTTTTGGAAGCCAGTGTATAATGATCTCTGAATTGAATACCTCTTATTTTCATTGTTTATGCATAGGCAGTCTGACCTATCTAAAGATGTAAGACATTTGTTTGGACGGCCAAGAAAGTGCTCCATCCCAATTAAGACTGGAACTCAGTTGGAGTGGCAACTGCAGGGACCGTACAATTATCCACCTAAACTAATACCTCTTGGACCTCTCGATGTATAGTAAATAGTTTTGAGAAGCGTTAAGGATCGAATACAGAGCTGCAGCGTGCGATCCTCCGGCCTTAACCACTGGGTCATACCGGCCCCAGAACATGATATTCTATAAGGGAATTGTATAACCTCTACCACCCTTTTCATCCGGATTTAGAGCAAGTAATTGGCTCGGAGGAGAAAAAAGAGTCCCCCAACGCGAGAGAGACAGAATGGGACACCTAGCTCTACTGGAAGACCTTTAGAGGACAACAAACTCAAAACCACTTCGCCACGTGCGATCAGACACCATCAACCCCCATAAGGAACATCTACGACCTCCAACGGCAGGCCAGGACCTCGCCCGCATCAGAACCAACCGGAAAAGTCGCATTATAACACAACAGCTCAGCACGCACACACCCGCACAGATTTGTTAAAATAAAACAAGTCTACCTAGAAATGCCTATAGGCAAAAAAGAAACATCCGCCACATGTCTGGAATACAAAAACTGACAGTGCAGTATGGGAAAACAAGAAACATGTCAAAAAACATAATAATTGTTAAAACCATAGCGTACAGCATCAGGTTCAACCCCAAAGGAAAATGAGAAACTCAAGAGCACTGTAAAATTAAAAGCATTGACTAACAATAAAAAGCAGCATGCTAAGCATCAATCAAATAAAACAAACATAAAAGTATGTCAGCTCAAAAACTATTAACTCAAAACAACAAAACTAATCATAGGTCAAGACATACCAAACATTTTATACCATTCAGACACCCCATGACCTGACATGGACAAACAAATACAAACTACCAAAGGATCCAAGGAAGAAGCCAGATAAAACATAAATAACAAAACAAAAACCGAAGACCCAGAATAATGGGCCTCCAAATTTAACAAAACTAAACATATGCCAAGACATACCAAAATTGTCATACCACCTAGATACCCCCGTAACAGAATATGGACAAACAAATACAAACTACCAAAGGGTCCAATGAAAAAACCAGATAAAAACATAAACAACAGAACAAAACCAAAGACCCAGAAAAAGTGGTCCCAAAACTCAAAACCCACAACTCAACGGCAAAAACAAATAAACCCACACCAGTTCAGATGACTCCACTCCGAGACACACAATTGACTAACAGAAAGAACTCACAAAACCAATTTAAACTACATACAAAGTATCACAAAACCTGAATAAAACAATAAAATCCAAACCCCAAAAGAAACAACCGCCGTCAGTGACCGCAAAGAGCCAAAACACCTAAAGAGACGAGAAAGAGTGAAAACAAAACAAGGGAAGAACGGAAAACCTAAATTTACCCCAAAAATGAAAACATACCAAGAACAAAAAGACAACCAAACCGAGACCGACTGAAGAAAGAAGAGAACACAACAACAAATACAACAGCATGTAAACAATCTACCAACCTAAGAAACAAGCTCACACCCCCCTGACAATAAACGACAAACTTACCCACACAAAGGCAAAATTCAGACAAACCACTAAATTAAAACATCCCAAACACTACCCTCAAGACAAACCAGCACTCAGTCAACAAAACCTGAGATCCCAAAGCTATAATAACCGGGGACCTAAAAAGCCAAAGTAACAACCAAAACAAAACCTATAACAGAAAGCCCTTGAAATTGTAAACAAAATTAAACTATACCACAAACCAAATCAAACAACTAATTACCGTAATCCACGTATTTCTTGTAGACATTAATACTCCGAAAAAACATCCTGCATTTACTGTCAAGGCAAGAATGGTTTAAATGAATGTGGTGTGTTAAACATACTGTTTTTCTACAAATAGTTTATGCTTATAAAACGTTTTGTATATTCTCAAGGGACCCAAGTTCACCCCCTTAAATAAAGCAGCTCCAATCATCCAATCATGTGTGCAGCGGGTGGAGGTACGCCCCTGAACTTGATGATAGGCACATGAGTCGTGACACGACTGACTTCGTTGTTCACATCAGTGGTTGCAACATTGCAACTTACAGCAAGTTTTAAATAGTTCATGCAACTCCAAATTCATCACCTCCTATAAACTTGGTTTATGACTTAAAACAAGACCTTGGAGCCTCATGTAATTCGAGCACAATAATCTATGGACTTGTGCCAGCTGCATGGCATGACTGACTTCGTTGATTACTACAGAGGTTTGGAAAATTGTGACTTAGAAACAGTTTTCTTGCTGTCAGCGCAGTTACAGCTATATGCTGTTGCTTAGTTTTCTAACTAGCAATGGTTTACCAATTCTCACATATTGAAATAAAAAAAAAATCCAAATGCCAAACAAAACTACCAACCAAAATCAACAAAACATGACATTTGCTTAATGGTACTTTAAAGGTATTTACACTGCTGGATAATTGCTAAGGACGGACGACACTATCACCCATAGCAACCACAAAATGAAAGGAAGCAAAATGTGGAATATTAAGCGCGGGATACAGTAAGAAGAGGTGTGCGTATACAAATTTTTCATTTCTACGTCTGTTCGTCACGTGATAGCGCTGTTAAGAGATTTAAAGGATTTGACGCGTGTGGGCAGTTGTTGTTCCAAGTGAAAGTTTTACGGGAAAGATTTAATTGATGAACTTGAAATTTTCGGTATGTCTTTCCGATATCACTTAGATGATTTTGCGTGCAGCCGTATTATTGGAAGGATCGAAGAAGGGCGAAAAATAATAAATGTTGCCAGGGAGTTCGACATCGCCCCCAACTTTGTTTCACGGCTGTGGGAAAGCATTTAAAAAACTGGAATGTGTAGCAAGCGTCACAGGGGAGGTCTTGTTGGAAGTACGAAGCCTACAGGAGACAGGTACATTGTCCTATTGGCAAAAAGGGACCGGCGCACTACAGCTCACCAGGTGGCAAATCAGTTTCTTGCTACCACAGGACAGCGAATCTCCCGAAAAACTGTAGCCAGACGTTTGCGAGAAGGAGGACTATACGCCCGCAGACCTGTTGTGTGTGTCCCATTGACTAGACTGCACCGTACCGCCCGTTTGTAATAGTGTCATGAGCAACGCAATTGAATCGAACAGGACTGGGCTTGCGTACTATTCGCAGATGAGAGTAGGTTCATTCTGTCATCGGATTGTAGACGCCAACTGATCTGTCGTGAGAGTGGTACTGCTTATCGTCCAGAAAATATCCAGGAAAGAGACCGATATCCCACATGCAGTTTTATGGTATGGGCCGGCATCATGATCAATAGCCGCACGCCCCGACATGTGGTTGCAACTGGGACTACAACCGGTTAACGATACATTGATGAAGTTCAAGGCCTCATGTACGCCTTTTCGGTGGTGCTGTCGGTGATAAATTTGTTTTCATGGATGACAATGCACCACGTCATCGAACACTCGCTGTTCATGATTGTCTAGTCAGCGAGGGTATTCAATGCCTCGTATGGCCAGCACGTTCTCTAAATCTAATCTCCATTGAAAATGTTTGGAATACTTTGGGGAGGCGACTTGCTGGTCGAAAATATCCTCCAACAAACAAGAACACCCTCATCCGTGCACGGACAGAGGAGTGGGATAACTTGCCTTAACAGCTGCTGGATAATGTTGTGCAAAGCATAACACGACGTGTGGAATGTTGCATCGCACTCCACGGTGGACATATCCCGTACTGACACCTTTCTCAAAGGTGCCTGCTGTCGTTCATATGCATTTTCCCATTTCTCCGTACACAGCATCAAATGAACACTTTTCCCTTTCAGATGTTTCAAAACCTTCTGATTTTTCCAGAACAATTAATGATCTTTATTCTAATGTCCGAACATTGTGGCAACAATATTTTATCGTGCTGGGCCTCCTCTCCCGCTTAATGTTGTGCTACATTGCAATTTGTCATCCGTCCTTAGCAATTGTCCAGCAGTGTATATCACAAATCCTTTTGAAGAGGATAGAATGAGTTTAATAGATACTGCACGGAAAGCTTGGTTGAACAAATAAATTTATTACTTTGTTTACTTCAAAAATGAAACACCAAGGACGTCTGAACTTAAAATATTTTATTAGCAACAGATTAAACAATGGATTTAAAGTTTTAACGAATTTCGGAGACAAGAAATAGCCTCTTTCTCCAGTGAAATAATATAGTGTTATGATAATATATTTCGCAAAAAGCGGCTGTTTTAGCAACTGAAGGTCACCTTTCACCAAGGGATTAGGTAGGACGGGGGAATCTTAAGGAATCTTCTCCCCTTCGAAATTAATCCCAATCAATTTTTCTCAATTAAACTACAACAAGTAATATAAATATATATATATTTTTTTCAGCTACTGGGCAGCTAAAATGCATATTATTAATTTTCACTCATGAAAATTTTAATTTGCAGGCAACTAAAGAAATGGTCCCTCCCCCACCCCACCCTCATCCCCGAAATTTAATCCTGGTTACGCCCGTGCCATTCACAAATGTCTGAACTCGAATCGAGCATTTTTGAGGTTATTTCTGTATATGTGTGTGTGTGTGTAACGTATATGTGTGTGCGTGTGTATATGTGTAACGCATGTGTGCGTGTGTCTGTCTGTATGTATAACGTGTGTGTGTCCGTACGTCTGTGGATGCGATATCTCCTGAACGCATGGAGCGTTTCAAACAAAAATGAGTATAAATATTACAATCAGAGAATGCTAGAAATTTATGGGTTTTAAATGCAATAGAATGTTCGGAAGATTCCAAATTTTCGTACAAAGTTTTAAAAATTTATAAAAAAAACACACTTATAATAATGTTAAGTAAATAAACATTTGTTATGTAATTTTTCCTTTTAGAAAATAATTGGCATGACCTCCAAAAGGCTGGCATGAACCGTTCTCCATATCTGCACATTTTCCAAATAAATTTATCAAAATAATCCTATAAAATTAACCATTGTGACAAATGTTCACTTTTCATATTTAATATTATTCGATGAATTAATTAACATACAATTCTGGTTGATCTAGTTCATTCCATTTATGAAAGAAGATGCCTTGGGTAATTGTATTATATTTTAACGCTTAACAATTCACCTGGCACCATTCAACTAGCTTCAATTCATTTTTAACACTTTACAACAAAGTTGAAAAGTGTTTATGACATTGTTAACACTTTACAACAAAGTTGAAAAGTGTTTATGACTTTGTTCATTCTGTCTGTCTGTCTGTCTGTCGGTCCGTTAGCACGATAACTGCCGTGAAAATGACTTAATTAAAATGAAATTTTAGTATGTTGTTCAGACGGTCTGTAGGACCTATGGGGATATAAATGAATAATATCACCCAATTAGTTTTGGATTGAATCCAGGTTGAAAGAATGAAATACATTGAGCCCTATGGGACCTAATTTTTCAAACATTTTTTAAGCGGATTTAAAATTCACAAATTGCTTCGACAATTTTAGGTAATATTCAAATTGTTCCACAAAATATATAAAAAAAAAATCGGCGAAATATATTCAGTAGTTTTCTTCGTTGTAGAAAGGATCAAATTTGGATGAGCATTTAAACTCAAACATATTGTAATTGCGTTGTTTCAGTATGTAGATGCACAGAATTTGAGCAAAAATAAAGTGGTTTTAGGACGGATGCAACACTCAATATGAATTAAAAAAAACTTTTAAAATCACGATTTTGAGACAAGATGGATGCCATATATCATTTAGAAGTGGGTCACGTGATCTTTTCATATCATGGTCACGCGATCGCTTCATATAAGAGGTGTTATTATTATTTTAATTTTTATTTAAGAGATCACGTGACCCACTTCTAAATGATATATGGCATCCATCTTGTCTCAAAATCGTGATTTTAAAAGTTTTTTTTAATTCATATTGAGTGTTGTATCCGTCCTAAAATCACTTTATTTTTGCTCAAATTATGTGCATCTACATACTGAAACAACGCAATTACAATATGTTTGAGTTTAAATGCTCATCCAAATTTGATTCTTTCTACAACGAAGCCTATTTTTCACCTATGTAAAATGTAAACAGCAAAATATGTAGAATGAGTTGTATTAGAATTGCTGTATTTCTTTAACACAAAATCATTTAGTTCATGGAGTCTGCATAGCTGATATGAATCAAATATTCATTGATTTTACAAAGAGAAGGACGATTTTTTTCGATGAAGTTTTACACATAGAGTTTAATTACTTGTAGCTCCATGGTCTTAATTTTTTAATAAAATAAATTATTATAGTATTGTGATGAATGACATGAATGGAAAATTATTTATGAATGAAATGCTGCTTTTATAGAGAGAGCCAGGCGTGTTATTTTTCTATAACGTCATTTGAATGAATTTCAGTTGTTTTCGATGAAGTTTTCAAATATAATAAATTATCGTAGTATTATGATAATTCTAAAATTATTACCGAGGAATGTATCACATTTTAAAGATGTTTAAACCAGGCAATTTATATTTCAATGCCATCATTTGAATGAAGATTTTTTTCGATGAAGGTTTAAGTTTTCAAATATAATAAATTAATGTAGTATTGTGGTAAGTTTTAAAATATTACCGAGGAATGTATTGCATTTTAGACATGTTTAAAAAAATTGCATTGAAGTTGGAAAGTGTTTCATAATCAATGCTTTAAGCATGATTGATTTATCTTGCTCTGGATGACAGTATGTAAAACTATTTCGAAGAACCCAAATAATTTATATTTCGTGCAACTCTAAATTGACAATTATCAATAATGATAGCATCCGCAAAAAGTAATATAATCCACATATATCAAAATATTTTCAATGATTAATTCATCAATTTAGCGTTATTTTCGTTAATTTGGCGTCACATTTCATTTTTTTACGATATTTTCTTTAATTTAAGGCGAAATATTGTACGGTTGGCGATATTTCACCAAATGAGTTGCCAAGTTAACCACATTTTCTTATATGTGCACATATAAGAAAATTTATCACGAAATGTATCACGAATCAAACATTTTTGAGGTGTTGTCTGTGTGTGTGTGTGTGTGTGAAAGTGTGTGTGTGTGTGTGAAAGTATGTGTGTGTGTGTGAAAGTATGTGTGTGTGTGTGTGTGTGTGTGTGTGTGTGTGTGTGTGTGGCAGTGAGCCTCTGGAGACGATATCTCAGGAACGAATGGAGCTATTCGAATGAAATTTGGTACAAAAATCACAATCCGTAAATACTGGCAGCCTATTGTTTTTAAACGTAATCGAATGCTCAGAAAACCCAAAATTTGGTAAAATATTAAAAAAATCATCAAAAAATCAAAACCTTTAATAAAGTTACTCAGATAGACATTGCTTATGTAATTTGTCCTTAGAAAACAATTGACATAAACTTTAGAACGCTAGCATGAACCGTTCCCGAGATATAGCACATTTTTCAAATAAATTTATCAAAAAATCCCATAAATTAAAAACAAAATTTTAACTGTTGAGAAACATGCTTACTTTTCATATGTAATATCATGCGATAAATTTGGTGACATCATTCTCGTGGATCTAGCTCGTTCCATTCATGAAAAAAGTTACTTTTGTATTGGAACGCCAATAGTAATTTATCTGCTATAAAAATAACTTATTTCTCTCCATAATACTTGGCGAGATTTTGGCGACGAATTTTGTGGAATGTCGCCAACTTGGCGATTTTTTGAAATGTTGCCAAATTAACGAAAATATCGCCAAATGGATAAAAATGACGCTAAATCAAGGAAAATGACGACTAATTGTCGAAAATTCAATATCTTGGAAAGAATATAAGTATCTACTATAAGAACAATCTATTTTTTTACTGTAAAAGTAGTAAATTCATTGCATTATATAAGGAAGGTCATGTGGTGCCCACATCAGATTTTTAAATAAAGTTTTAACGTATTGACTTTTATTCGGAAAGCTGATCCCCTATATCTGTTTTCGATTTGGCTTTTATATAGACTAAATGAAGCTTTATAAAACAGAAAAGTACTTGTTATCATTATCATATGAATTCCCTGCATAAATATACTGTAATTATTTTACTCATTATTACGAAATGCAAGTCGGATTTCTTTCGTTAATAAAATGTTTACTTCTGGCATTAGATTAAAATGTATTGATATATGCGGCATTTCCTTTGAATTTTCTATCTCTGAGTTATGCAAAACAAAAGTTAATTAATATGCAGATATTATTATTCAACATGGGTGTAATGAGTTTTGTTGTTTTGCGAATATTTATAATTTTTGAACAGGAAGCTTAATCACAATGTTTTGTTGAAACTGATTAAAAGAAAACAACATTTCTTCTATTATATTTGCTGAAAAGAGAAATCAGTTTTTCCATAATCCATTGTTTATGGAACATATTTTTCTGAGACAGACGCAAACAGATTAATATAGGGACTCAAAATTAGTACGTAAAATTAAATTGAAAAATCAAGAATAATCTTTATTAGAAATGGTGCAAATAAGATATATAAAAATTGAAAATAAAAACCAAAGTATTATTATATATTGCAATGAAAGTAAACAGGGAAGCTAAAATTAACTAGCGTGTGGCTCAACTCCACTTTCTTATTCCAGAATCAATAGTTTAGTAACTGTTTTTACTTTCCTTATATACATAATGTATAAGGAAAGTATTGTGACGGGGTCGAAAATTCGAATTCGAGTTTTCGACGGGAAAGCACGTTTCAAGCATCCCTGATCACGAATCAAACATTTTTGAAGTGATGTCAGTGTGTGTGTGTGTGTGTGTGTGTCAGTGGGCCTGTGGAGACGATAACTGACGAACGAATGGACCGATTCGAACCAAATTTGGTACAAAAATCATAATCTGTAAACACTGGAAGCTTATTGTTTTTATACGCAATCGAATGTTCAGAACCCCCCCTAAATTTTCGAATGAAATTTTGAAAAAATCGTCAAAAAATCAAAACCAATTTTAAAGTTACGCAAATCGACATTTCTTATGTAATTTTTCATCAAAAAACAATTGACATAAATTTTAGAACGCTAACATGAACCGTTCTCGAGATATTGTATCAAAAAATTATCAAAAAGTCATGTAAAATAGAAAAAAAATATTTCCTATAGAGAAACATGTTCACTTTTCATATGTAATACCATACGATAAATTGGGTGACATCATTCTCGTGGATCTAGCTCGTTCCATTCATGAAAAAAGATACTTTGAGTAATACTTTTGCATTTGAACGCCAATTTATCTGGTGTAAGAACAACTTATTTCTTCGTCCATAACGCTTGGCGAGATTTTGGCGACGAAATTGGCGGAATGTCGCCAACTTGGCGACTTTTTGAAATGTTGCCAAATGATCGAAAATCTCGCTGAATAGATAAAAATGACGCTAAATCAATGAAAATGACGACTAATTGTTTAAAATTCAATATCTAATAAGTTATATAATATATAAATATATAATAATAGTTATATAATATATGTCGAAAATTCAATATCTAATAGGTTATATATATATATATATATATATATATATATATATATATATATATATATATATATATATATATATATATATATATATATATATATATGTGTATATATTAGTAATAGAATTTATTTTAAATTTATTTTAAAACTTTTTATTATGTATTACTATCTCTACTTTCTTCCAGTGTTAATTGTAGTTTATTGTGGCTCATTCTCCTATTTTAATCTTTTCTTTTATTTGCATAGGTTACTTATTATATTTTTGCTTAAAGTATTATTAATTATTGTCTTCCTTTCTGTTTTATTATTTGGTAAATATATGTATTGCTATTATTCTTTAGCTATTTTTAATTTTATATTTGAGGGTTCTTATTCTAGTGCTGCCATCTTTCGTTTTTTAAATCTTACTGCATATTTTCTTTGCTATTAGTAATTAAATTTTAGAAGTATCTCATTCTAGTGCTGCCATCTATCGTTATTATATCTTACAAATTTATTGGTTTTGTGATTTTATGACTGGTTAGCCTTTGGAATTTTTTATTGGTGTTATTGATACCTTTTATAAACTGTACTTTTTAGTACAATCTTTTTATTACTTTTTTGGACAGGATTCTATGTGAATTCAAGATTTACACAGTATATATTTTATTATACCTTGTGTTTTAATTAATCTAGTTTAGAATTGATTATATTTATATTCATAATCATTTCTTTTTATCTTGTAATATCCTCCTTACTACTTTTTATTAGGTTTTACATGGACTTAGATGTTTATATTTTTATATAAGCAAATATTTTATTTTTATTTATATTATTTATATGTGTTAATGTCATACTCTTTATATTACTTAAACTATTATGAATTATACATCCTATTTGATTTAGTGACTGGCAAATATATTTATTCTTGTTATTATATAATTTGATAAATATTGCTCGGTATTTTCAATTTTGTTGGAAATTGTTTAGACCGTTATCATTTTACCAACATTGTGCCATGGATTGTTTTGGATTTAATTGCCCAGCTAAAAATTATAACTTCAATGAATGTAAGAATAAAAATTGTAAAACCTGCCCATATGCTTCTAACTCACAAATTACTAATCTAAATAGTCATAAGACTTTCTGTAAAATTTTTAATTGCATCTACAAATTATCTTGTAATATTTGTAATATATCTTATATAGGACAGACCAGTAATCCTATTCATCTACGTATGAATGTGCATAGAGATCATGTTAAAAAATATATCCATAATAATAATTTTCTTCCTACTTCTAATAAAATCGAATATAAACACTTGGTTCGCTCATCATGGTTTTGAAAATATAACTATACATATTTTGGACATTAAAACAAATACTGCTGATAGATTATTCTTTGAAAACTTCTATATTAAATCACATTGTACTCTGTTTCCATATGGATTAAATCAATTATATCTAAAAGGTAATATTGTTAAGAATAATTTTGTAGATAATCAATATTCTATTTTTAATCACCTTTTTTTTAATCCTCTTTTACAAAATAGTAAATTGGCTAAACTCAAAAGATTTAAATGCGGTAAAGGAAGCTCCTCCCATCATGATTTTAAAGCGGAGATTAAAAGTATGCATCAACAATTCAATAACACATTTCAATGGAAATTTATTAAATAATGGGTATTTGCAGTTAAGAAAAAACAATTAAACACAGTTTATGCTATTTTCTTAAAGTTAAATCTTACTAATGAACATTTTAATCATATTTTCCATGATTTGCTCATTACTAGATCAAAATATTTAAAAATAAAACTTAATCAATTTCATAATAATAACTGTTCTAATTCTTATTGTGTAATATCATTTAAGCATCCTATTTATAATTCCATAAACTTTAAGAATTTATTTAATCATTTCCATCATCTTTTGCCTGTAAAGTATTTGAATGTTACTAAAACTTTTAAATATAACAAGCCTATTGGAAGAACCATTTTTAATTACAATGCAATTTCAAAATCTCTCTCAGTCGACATAGATTCCTCAACAAATGTAAATGGTGAATGTATTTGTAGTGTTGATAATTATGCTGAATTTATTAATCCACACTTGGGTCATATAGTTACTGGTGACTTAGCCATTGTAAAAGATAAATCTTTAAGAACTATTATGTCATTTGGCACTAAATTCAGGTTACCTTCATGTAATAATTCTAAACAAGTCTTAAAGTCAATCAATCTGGACCTTGATAAATTTATTTATGGATTAGCTTCTAAATATGCTCTGCCTTTAGAGGCATTTAATATGTGGAAATTTACTATTTTGAGACCTATTAAAAATGCCATTTGTAGTATTAATTTATCTAGATCTATATATAATATGGATAATATAAAGCAATCTATTAATAATTTACATAGATCTTTTGTTGTTACTTATGTTGATAAAGCCTCCAATAATTATGCTATTATTTGTAAAAAATTCTATATTCAATATCTGCTAGATTATTTAAAAAATAATAGTCTATTTAAAATTGATTCACACTCTCTTAATAGTATCAAATTGAAAATTATCAATATGTATAGTGATTTAGATATTAATAATAAATTTTTGACATTTCCATATATTGTGCTTATACCTAAATTTCATAAAAATCCTATTAAATTTAGAACTGTTACTAGTGGTCATAATTCATACTCTACTACTGCTAGTAAATTATTACTAAATTATTTAAATGTACTAAATAGTAATTTACGAGATTCTGGTGATAGCTACATTATTCTAAATAACAGTAAAGAATTAAAAAATAAATTAAAAACGCTTGGTAAAATAATAGGATTTCAAACTTTTGATTTTAAAGATCTTTTTAATAATATTAAGATCACTGATCTATATGATGTCATTTTAGCTTTATATAATGCTTATATTACTAATCATTCTAATCTTACTAAATTTACCAATTTTCCTAAGCTTCTCCATTTTGTTCTTTTCAATAATTATATCTTTCAAGGTAATAAATTATACTTACAAGTCCCAGGTGTTCCACAAGGTGGCTGTAGTAGCAGTATGTTAGCTAATTTATACATATATCAATATGAAAAATTCTTTACTTTAACAGATTATAAAATTCATCGATATGTAGATGATCTGATTTGTCTTGTATTTACTGATAACTATGTCATAGATATAGATTTCTATCCGGATAATTTGGAATTAATTCCTAATGAAACTTCTATTAGTAATAATATTTATTATTTGGATTTAAATCTAATTATAGAACCTGCTCTTGGGATAGTTACTAATTTATATGATAAAAAAGATTTTTTTAAATTTAATATTAATAAATTATTACCTTTTAATTCCTGCAACTCGATTCAATTGTTTAGAAATATTATACTTAATCAACTTTTTAGAATTTATAGATTATCAGATAAAAAATTTCATGCTTTGCACATTAATAATCTCAAAATTACCTGTAAAATGTATCAATATCCTGCATATTTAGTAAATAGTATAGTTAATAAGTTTCGATTAGCCTAAAATTCTCATATTCTCCCCTTATTATCTTATTATAGTCGTACTTCTTCATTCTCTTGAAATTATATTTTCATCTTTTTATCTTGAAGCTTTAACTGTTGAATAACTCATTTTATTGCTTTTGCGCAGTACAGTTTTTATTACTCTCTTTGGCAACAGCAAATCACATCTTTTCTTTTTGGCATATGGCAACATTGCTCTAGTCATATTTTACTCGTCATGGTTGCGCTGATGAGGTGTGTTTTGAGGTATTTATGTTTCCTTTATTGTTCCATTCTATATGCTTGTCGTCCATATAACACAAGTTTATAGATAAAATCTATCTTGTGTTTCAGAAACAAGCATTTTTGTGTTCATTTCGAAGGGATATATGGACCCGAAGAGAATTTTTTCGAAATGAACGTATCGTAAGCCTAAATCTCTTCCATGTGCAAGCTTTTTTGCTTGATTTTTTTGTTTTCTCATTTGCATTCCTCATTTTTGAAATTTGTTGATTGTCTTTGTCTTTATGACCTGCATTACGCTTTATTATTTCCTCTTTTTGTCTTAATTTCTTATATTTCTTTGTATTTTGTAGAAAATTTTGGAATAGTGTATTATGAGTTACTACATACTTTCTAACTTTGGATTTACTAATTTATATTTATATATATATATGTATATATATATATATATATAACTTATTTCTTCGTCCATAACGCTTGGCGAGATTTTGGCGACGAAATTGGCGGAATGTCGCCAACTTGGCGACTTTTTGAAATATTGCCAAATTAACGAAAATCTCGCCAAATAGATAAAAATGACACTAAATCAATGAAAATGACGACTAATTGCGGAAAATTCAATATCTAATAAGTTATATAATATATAAATATATAATAATAGTTATATAATATATGTCGAAAATTCAATATCTAATAAGTTATATATATATATATATATATATATATATAAAGCTTATTTCTTCGTCCATAACGCTTTGCGAGATTTTGGCGACAAAATTGGCGGAATGTCACCAACTTGGCGACTTTTTGAAATGTTGCCAAATTAACGAAAATCTCGCCAAATGGATAAAAATGACGCTAAGTCAATGAAAATGACGACTAATTGTCGAAAATTCAATATCTTGGAAAGGATATTAGTATCTACTAGAAGAAAAACCTATTTATTTTACTCTAAAAGTAGTAAATTCATTTCATTATATAAGGAAAGTCATGTGTTGCCCACATCAGATTTTTTTTCTCATAATACTACAATAATTTATTATATTTGAAAACTTCATCGAAAACAAATGAAATTTATTCAATTGGCATCATCGAAATATAACACGACTAGCTCTCTCTATAAAAACAGCATTTCATTCATGTGTGTGGACTTTTTTCCATTCATTTCATTCATCACAAAACTATAATAATTAATTTTATTTAAAACTTAAAATCATGTAGATACAAGTAATTTAACTCTATGCTCAAAACTTCATCGAAAAAAATCGTTTGCTTCTCTGTAAAATCAATGATTGTTTCATTCATATCAGCTATATTGCAGAGTCCATGGGCTAAATAATTTTGCGTTAAAGAAATGCAGCAATTCTTATACAACTCATTCTACATCTTTTGGTATTTACATTCTCCATAAATGAAAATTAGGCTTAGTTGTAGAAATAATCAAAGTTGGATGATCATTTAAATTTAAATATATTGTAATTAAGTTGTTTCAGGATGTAGATCCACAGAATTTAAGCAAAAATAAATCGGTTTTAGGACGGATACAGCACTAAAGATGAATTAAAAAGAACAAAAATCATTATTTTGATATAAGATGGATGACATATTTTATTATGAAGTGGGTCACGTGATCTCTTCATATAAAGGGTGTAATTATGATTTTAATTTTTATTTAAAAAACTACTGAATATATTTTGCTGAATTTTTTTTTATATATTTTATGGGATAATTTGAATATGTCCTAAAACTTTCGAAGCAATTTGTGCATTTTAAATTCGCTTAAAAAACGTTTGAAAAATTAGGTCCCTTAAGGTTCAATGTATTGCATTTTTTCAACCTGGGTTCAATCCAAAACTAATTGGGTGATATTATTCATTTATATTCCTGTAAATTCAACAGGCACTCTGAACAACATACTAAAATTTTATTTTGATAAATTCACCTTTACGGCTAAAGTTAGTTATCGTGCTAACGGGCAGACAGACAGACAGACAGAATGAACAAAGTCATAAACACTTTTTAACTATGTTGTAAAGTGTTAAAAAGTGTAACTTTTTGAAAGTCAATGGGAGGACTATTTCATTAACGTAAGTCTTATTTCCTACCTTACTTTCAACATTTTTGCAATTTACATTGCACACTTATCTCCTACAGTAAAAGAATTAAAGCGCTTTTCAATCTTTTTGCAACACACCCTATATATTTAGTTATAATGTATAGAGAAAGAAATTCGAA
Source organism: Amaurobius ferox (assembly GCA_951213105.1). NCBI lineage: Eukaryota > Metazoa > Arthropoda > Arachnida > Araneae > Amaurobiidae > Amaurobius > Amaurobius ferox. The sequence continues at coordinate 99,296,849 of OX578140.1, forward strand.
TTCGAGTTTTCGATGGAAGAACATGTGTCAAACATCCCTGAATTCGAAGCAAATGTTTTTGGTGTGATGTCTGTATTTGTGAGTGTGTGTGTGTGCGAGAGAGAGAGAGAGAGAGTTTGTAGAGACGATATCTCATGAACAAATGGAGCGTTTCGAACGAAATTTGATACACAATCACAATAAATGAATACTGGAAGCCTTTTGATTTTAAACGGAATCGAATGTTCGAAGAATACCCCGAAATTTTGAATAAAGTTGTGAAAAATTTATCAAAAAATCACAATTTTCAATAATATCACGTAAATAATCATTTCTTATGCAATTGAAAACGATTTACACAAACTTTAGAAAGCTAGCACGAACTTTTCTTGAGATATTGCACTTTTTCAAATAAATTTATCAAATAATTACATAAAATTAAAATTATTAACTATTGTGAAATGGGTTCACTTTTCATATGTAATATTATGCGATAAATTTGTTAACATCATTCTCGTAGATCTAGTTCGTTCCCTTCACAAGAGAAGATACTTTGTGTAATAGTTTTGTACTTTGTACCTAACAATTTGCCAACAGTCTTTAACGAAAAGGGCGCCAAATTGATTAATTAATTATTAAAATATTTTAACATATGGACTATATTTCTTATTGCGGATGCTAACGATATTGATAATTATAAATTTAGAGTTACATGAAATGTAATTTAATTCGGTACTTCAAAATAGTTTTTCGTGTTGCCATCCGGAAAAGCGTCAAATTTACAATTTGGTATTTAAAACATTGTACATTAGATCTTACAGCTCATCTTTCGCCGTGAAAGAAGTAAATTCATTGCATTTTATAAGGAAAGCCATGCGTTGCCCACATTATATTTTTTCCGTGTATATGAAGTGATATGTTTGTATCCTTATAAAAAAATATATATTCTTTTTCTGAATATTTTATCCATTTTTAAATGGGTCTCTAAAAGATGACTTTCGCAATTTTAACCGTAAATAGTTCATTTTTCATCCGTAGACAGCGCATCCGTGGCGTGGTGGTGGGTATGTCCACAGAAAAAGAACTTATTTAGGTCCTAATTCTGCTCGAGTTTAACTGTAACCGAGTTTAGCTGTGTCTAGTTTAACTGTAACTGTTTAACTATAACTGTTTTACCTCGCTATGGTATTATTTTCTTTTTTGCATTTACAAGTATTTTTATTAATTTTTGAGAAAGTAGTGTTGATTTTGATCAAGTTTAGCAATTAAAAAATCAAAATGGCTTCAAACCTACTTGGCCTATATTTTGTTAGCTAAGGGTCACTCCCCAATTTTAGGTATATTACTAATTTGATCATATCTCATATTTTAATTATGCTAGAGCTTAGCTTTTATGACTATGCTTCTTAGATTGATCTAACGAAAGCCGTGTACACTGATTAATTCCGCCACGCCCGCTTATTTAGGGCGTATTAAGCCTATGACATGGGTCTGGTCGCGTTTTTTTAATTTTTCAATTAAACGGGCGTATCGTTAAAGTGTTATTGCTTGGTTTTCGAGAATTAGATGTATGTTCCGGTGTAATTTATTAAACAGGTTTGCGTTTTAAATTCTGAGCAACATCGTATGTTCATGCTAGTATTATATACCAGTGTCACCAACATTTTGAATTTTAACACTTTCCAACATAGTTAAAAATTATTTATCACTTTGATTATTCTGCCCCTTCGGACGATAACTGCCGTAAAAATGACGCATTTAATATGTTGTTGAGATGGTCTACGGGATGTTTGGGAAAGAAAATGGATAACAAAACCCAATGTGTTTCGGATTTAACCCGGGTTGAAAAATCGAAATACATTGAACCCTATGGGACTTTTCAATTATTTTTCAAGCGGAGTTTAAATTATTCGTAAATTGTTTTGGAAATTCTAAGAAATATTCAAATTATTACATAAAATGTGTATAACAATTTTAGTAAAATATGTTGGGTAGGTTTTTAAATAAAAAACAGCCATATTATATTATGTGATCATGTGACTCATTTCAAAATAAAATATGGCTATCATTTTTTTCCGCGGTGTGTTTTTCCCGTAGATATTTAAAGATTGTTTAAATTTATATTTAGTATTGCATCCGGCATAAAACCGTTTTTCTTGCTTATTATCTGTGTATCTAAATTCTGTGCCAACGCAATTACAATATCTTTTATTTGAAATGATCCTTAAACTTTCTTAATTCTTACAACGCGAAGCCTAATTTTAACGCTAAATTATAGCATACAGAGTGTAAACAAATCAAGCGATTGTAAGGTGAGTTGTATTAGAGTTGTTGAACTTTTTTTCACGCAAAATTATTTAGTTTTGGAATCTGGAATATAAGTGATATGGATGAATTGGTTGAATGAATGATTTATTCATTGATTTTACATAGAGAAGCAGACGATTTATAAAATGAAATAAATGGTTTGTCAAAGTTACACCAATATCAAAGAACTAATTTAACATTATAAACAAGCGATATAGTTTGTATAATAATGAAATATTAACTCCAAAAGCATTGTAAACACTTTGAAAATTATACTTTCGATGCTGTCATTTGAACACAGTTCTTGTTGCGTAACTAGCATTGTCTTTTTCGATGAAGTTTTAAGATTAATTTTCTTGATGGAAATGTTTGAAGCAGTTTAAAATGTAAATGAAATTGTATTTCATTTGAAAAGTGTTTCATGATCAATGCTTTATGCATGATTGATCTTTCTTATTAATTAATTATGGAGAACTTATACCCTCCACATCCTCATTTTGAAACATGTGCCCTACAACAGGAGTTGCTGTTAAAACTAAAAACTATAATAAAGTATATCTATCTGTATCTATATATCTGTGTCATCTATAGCAGAAAATTGGAGCTTGAAGCAGCCACGAAATTTGTTATAGGTTATCAGGTCCCTGGACGTAAAATGGTTAGATGAGATTAAAAAAAAATGTTGAATTTAGTTTAAATGTAATTAAATCTTTAAAGTAAAAAAAACACATTTTCCGCCATTTCGCCAAATGAGATCTATTAATTCTTGAGCACCGCAAATGATCATTTGAGAGCAGGTGGATTAAATAAATCGCAGACATTTTAAAATTCGATTTAAATTAGATAAATATTTACTGAAATAGCAATAACTTTTATTAATTTTGGAAAATGGAACTATTTCCCTTTTTCCAAAATAGAGCGCTTATTAAGGGCCTATCAAAGGAGATTATTTAGAGTGCAATACGTCCGCGTTGCATAATTGACATTATCCACATGGAAAAACGAAGCCCGGAATGATTTTAGCTCAAAACAGGAGATTCGGAAATTGAGCGGTGTTATCTCTTTATCTGTATTATTTAGATAGAAGACGCTATTTAGGATCCGGACAAATTTGTTCAAGTAATAATTAAACGATTGAATAGAAAAAACATTAATGGTTGCCATGCATATTATTTCAAACTATAATTTTGAATGAAATATTGAAGAATTAAATATTCATTAATATAAAATACAATTTTTTATATTTAACTATTTCGTATTTGCAAATACTTAAATTTGCCAAAATTCGCCAACTTATTACTTTATCTATCATCGAGCTTAAGACATATACATATCGGTAATGATAACTGTCATTGATGGATTTGATACGCTTTTATCGAATTTCAATTCGTTTGTGTAGATATCTGTCGAAAGTCTGATAATCCGCCAAGTGCTTGACCTATTAAGCTGGTGATGACATAAGAAACCCTTTGACCTTTTGAGCACAAAAGGACACTTTGCACAATCGAAAGTTTTTTTTTTTTTACCGAATTCTCTGACAAAATAATGATACTGACAGTTTCCTTTTCTTGTGATGTGTCGAACTAAAAAAATAAGTGTTTGTCTTTTTTTCTTTCCATGGGATGCTTTCCAGCCACTGGAAAAATGTACTCGATGCAGTATATAACACATAAATATGTCATCGATAGAATGGTAATTGATTACCCGAAGTATATAAATGGAAGTCAATTCATGACAAAGGGTATGAGTCAAATTTCTTTCCAATGAAATATTTTCTTAATGGTTAAGAAAAAGTCTGATGTGGACAGCACATGACTTGCTTTACATAATGCAATACATTTACTTATTTTACTTCTTTTCCACAGAGCAATGTTTTTGGCATTGTATTAATACCACCTGAATTGAAATTGGGAACTGTAACTTATGAGTACAAACAGATTCAGATTCAACAACTCGAACCTCCACGGCAACCAGGTTAGGTTTTTGACTCTGGGAGAGGGGACCCAAAGAAGTGGATGATCCGCCACCAAGCAAGACCGCAATCCGGGGAGTGAGGTCAGCGTAACCATTCATCGGACGGGTCCGGAAAATGGTCCTGACAAGTTTCAACTCCAGTTGGCTACGGATCTGAGATATGGTTCTAAAGGCCAGCCCCTCCCCGCAACCTGGAAGAGTCTGCTTTATGAACCCTGTTGGGAATTATCGGGAACAATCCACAGATTAGTACACCCCCCAAGGGGCCGGCCGCCCATTTTGCTGCTCCATTTCCTCGGACGAGTCGGACGACCTGGGTTTTCGACCCCCCTAGGGGAGGTGGGTAGGATGCAAAAAGGCCACACTCTATGAGCCTTATCCGTGGGAGAAATAATTATAAATATAATGACTTATTCCTACACACGTTTAATTATTTCTTTTTCAAAAGTTTATTCGAATATCGTGCAATTTTTTGAGAAAGGTTCATGCCAGTGTTCTAAAGTTTGTATCATTCGCTTCATAAAATAAATTTACAACTGAAATTATTTTTTTTTTATATATAATTATTAAAAGTGCTGATTTTTCAATAATTTTGTTAGAAATTTATTCAAAATCTGGAAGGGGGGGGAGGGTATCTTCTATACATTCTATTACGTTTAAAGTCAATAAGATTCAGAATTAACTGATTGTATAAGAATTATAATTAATTAATAATAGTAACAAATTATATTTGAAACGCTTTATTCGTTCGTGAGATATCGCGTCCATAGATTCACGAACACACACACACACATTAGCATACATTCACATGCGCGCTAAAACGCACATGCCCGCACACTAACATGCATACACACACAGAAATCACCTTTAAAACCTTTAAAACGTTCAAGGATGTTTGAAACGTACCCTTCCGTAGAAAACTAACTGCCGACTTCATAGTTGTTACGTCGTTTGTAGTGTAGAAATCTATCAGTATGGAATACGAACTTGTTAAGAGGAAAAATGTAACTGATTCCCAAGAATGCGTAATTACTTTAAAGTATTTACGCAGCTCAAACGAATGTGCGCCCTGGACCAAGCGTAGAAGAAATTGTATGCTGCTGCTAGTAGAGACATTTGTGAAGAGACGTGGATGTGCTGGTAGTTGATACCCAATTACAATGACGGTATTTTCTGAGGAAAATAAAGAAGTTGCAGTCACTGTAGAAATCACGGGAGTGAAAATTAAGCTTAAGAAATTGATAGAATTACAGAAAAGTATTTACAGGTTTATGCAGTTACACACGAGACAGTGATTTGAACAGCACTGATTTTGTATATAAATTAACTGGAGAGTGGCTCCACTCGACTCTTTCATTCCATCATCATTTTTCATTCCATCATTATTTCTCATACTATTATCATTTCTCATACCATTATCATGCCATAATTTTTATGTGCCTTGTGGGGTTTTTGCTTTTAAAAATTTTTCAAGTAAAATTTAGAAAAATCTGTATAGCTTGTCAAAATGATTAAAATGTTGCCCTTCACTTTAAAGGATTTGACATAAATTTTCGATTTATACTGTAGTTCACAATGGCTCCTAGGGTGTTTAATTGCCCCTCTCGAGCGGGCCACAATGACTCCAAGAGCAAAAATTCGTGTCGCGGCTAATTTTGACAACAATGATTGAAACTATTAAGTCTCGTGATCATTGAGCCATAAATAATCATTTTTATGTCTGAGTGCTCAAATTTTATTATTATTATTATTACTATTATTTTAACATGATTTTCTATCAAATACGGGTGAAGTAGGTCAGTAGATGCGACTTTTTGACCTACTTTACCCTTTGGTAGTCGTGGCTTCAGCCACATGGGTCAGGATGATTAATATACTATACACTTTTGTGTACACTAGCCTCTCCTGATCAAGTCGAACCCCACCTGCTCGTGGTGTCTGCCAGGCAACGGAGCCTCCTTCGGGGGAATTTCGGCGAACAGGGTTGAGGCTAACTAGGTTCCTTCGGGTTGCCAGTCCGTTCGCGCGTTTGTCAGTTGGCTCCAATTGTATTAATGAAGATGGAGGGCGTCGCACCAGACGTCATCCGCGCCACGAAAAAAGAGCCAAAAATAAGAGCCCAGCACTCATTCACCAATCAGATTCAGGCTTAGGTAGCTGTTGCCTCAAACGCGCGCCGTCAACGTTTGATATACTGCACATTTCTGTGTACACTAGCCTCTCCTGATCAAGTCGAACCCCACCTCTTCGTGGTGTCTGCCGGGAAACGGAGTCTCCTTCGGGGGATTTTGGCTAACGGGGTTAAGGATACATGTTACTGTCACGGGCGAATTAAATCGCCATTCACCGTTTAGATATTTGTCTAAAACTGCCGTTGTCGTAGCCAATCCTGTTCTTCTTTAGCATTTGTGCCGAAATAGGCCGCCGATTTTTGCATTTTGAATCGGCGATATTGCCAGTTCTGCTGAGAACTTAGTGTTCTAGATCAAGAGCCATCCCCTCTTGTAATTTGGAAGACGACAATATCGCCAGTTCTGCTCAGAAATTTATTGTTTAATGCCAATTAGCCACCAGTTTTTGAAAAGCATTTTGGAATTGGAACCAAGATGACACCATCTGGTACAACAAGCGCAGCTGAATCAGCATATCGTTCATCGTCTGACACTGCCAAAACTATTTTTGAGGCCATTACGGGCGAAGGACCTAAACGAGAATTTCCACCTCATCCTCTCACCTTATCTTTGCCTGTGACGCTTTATTTTATTTATTCACACATATTTCATTTACAAACTTTATGCTGTAACGCATAGAGGATTTTAACATTTTCATTCTTGGTTATATCATACAGTTACAAACTTTATGCTGTTATGCATAGATGATTTTAACATTTTCATTATTAGTTATACAGAGTCATACATTTTTCATATTTACATGGAGTGTATAATGAGAATACAGAGAGAAATGTGCTGGCTCGTGGGTCTCATGGTTGTACTATCTTATTTACCAAAGGGGATAAAGCGAACTAGACTCTTACGGGTTGCCAGTCCGTTCGCGCGTTTGTCAGTTGACTCCAATAGTATTAACGAAGATCAAGGATCTCGCACCAGACGTCATCCGCGTCACCCAAAATAGCCAAAAATAAAAGCCCAGCACTCATTCCTCAATCAGATTCAGGCCTAGGTAACTGTCGCCTCAAACGCGCGCCGTCAACGTCTGATATACTGTACACTTCTGTGTACACTAGCCTCTCCTGCTCAAGTTGAACCCCACTTCCTCGTGGTATCTGACTGGCAAAGGAGCCTCCTTCGGGGGATTTCGGCGAACGGGGTTAAGGCGAACTAGGCTCCTACGGATTGACAGTGCGTTCGCGCGTTTTTTTTTTTGACCCAGACCGTGCCCCTTACCAACAAAGGGCTTAAAGGGTGGAAAGTACGGCCGGGAAAGAGCTACTCCAGCACTAAAACAAAAACACCGCAAGTAAGTCCGTGTAAAAATATCCTCTGTTTTCTCACATTAAACAGGAAAGAAGAGACCAGAGAGGACGAAACACCGAGAACCAAATAAACAATCCACCACTAAACAAGGAAATAAATATATATAAAACAAATGCCAAAACTGTCTCTCCGGAAGAAAATAGGAATCAACAAAACAACAGCCACGACCAAACGCGGGGCGCACAAAAACGTCAACCAAAATAAAAAACAAAGCCAACAAATCTCCAAATACTCCGGAAAAACCTACATAAACATAAAAATAAACCAATCTTTCCAAAAATCTTAATAACACAAGAACAGAAATAACAACTACCAACCCAAAAAGCAACCAGAAAGATCAAAAACAAAAACCAAGAGGACAAGTACCACCTCAAAGCAACAAGAAAAAGAAGCAGCACCAACCGAAGGCAAAAACAAACACAAACCCCAAATAAAAGTTTACAATCCAACAGTCAGAATTCACCGAAACTCAAGTAATTACCATAAGCAAACTAGAATGTCCTCCAACTACTACAATCCAAGAAAAATAACCAAAATACAAAGCACAATTCTCACACACAACAAACAAACGTTCGCGCGTTTGTTAGTTGGCTCCGATAGCATTAATGAAGATAAAGGACTTCATTAGACGTCACCCGCGCCACCAAGAAATAGCCAAAAAATAAGAGACCAGCACTCATTCCTCAATCTGATTCAGGCTTAGGTAGCTTCAAACGCGCGCCGTCACCTTCTGATATACTGTACACTTCCGTGTACACTAGCTTCTCCTGACTAGCCTCTACGAAGAAGTCGAACGCCACCTCTTCGTGTGTCCGCCGGGCAATGGAGTCTCCTTCGGGGGATTTCGGTGAACTGGGTTAAAGTGTCTAGAACTAAGTCTTCCTTCTAGACACTGTAACTGGGTTAAGAAGAGCTAGGCTCCTACGGGTTGCCAGTCCGTTTGCGCGTTTTTCAGTTGGCTCCAATATTATTAATTAAGATGGAGAACGTCGCACCAGACTTCACCCGTGCCACCAAAAAATAGCCAAAAAATAAGAGCCCAGCATCCCTTCTTCAATCAGATTCAGGCCTAAGTAGCTTTCGCCTCAAACGCGCGCCGTCAACGTCTGATAACTAAGCTACAATCCAAGAATCATGAATGCAGTCCCGAACCCTTCTCAAGCATATTAGCACAAGTGATTCACTCCGGCTAAGTGGATCCTTTGGCTAAGATGCGATCTTGGATTCAAGTTAAAATTACTCGTTCTTTAATATAATACCCGACTTCCGTTGAATGAAAAAAATTCTGGTTGTTAAAAATTTTTTAATATAATTGTAAATTTTGTGGTCGTACGACGTTTATACTTTTCGCTGCAGACATCTTCCGGCGTAATTTTTATCGGATCGAAGACATATTGGTTGATTTGACAACGCGTCCATCGATTTGACGCAGTATCTGAAAAGTCGCCAAATTAACGATATCTTGTGTGTGTGTGTGCCAAATTTTTCGGCGATACCCAAAACGTAAGTATGAGAGTGAACTTCCCAGAAGTAAGAGATAAAACTCTTTATATTCGAGATTGAGGATCTTTATTCGTATGATATATCTCAATAAAAAGTTATTAAAACAGGCTGATGATAAAAAAGTTCAGTGAAAAAAATGCTCAATTTTTTAAAGAGCAGTATTTCTGCAAAATCATTTTAGCTTTAATTTTTATTAAAAGAAAAAATAAAATTAGTTGGCACAAGCACACTAATACGCGCATACTCGCACACTAATATGCAAACACACAGAAATCATCTTAAAAACGTTCGACACGCGTTCAAGGATGTTTGAAATGTGCCTTTCTGTGAAAAACTAGAATTGGAATTTTTGACCCCGAGACAATACTTTTCCCATATAGTATATTATGTAGGTAAATAAATGTTTAAGCATTAGACTGATTTTAATAGCAAAATCTCAATCGGCTTGAACTGGGGATCAGACCTGAATCTCAAGCAGTTTTAAGACCACTCTGGAAATATCATAAATTCCTGTGAATTACGTCACACTCTAATTATTATTATTATAAACGCATCATAAATGCAAAATCGAGATGAAAGAAAAACTATTCTTCAATGTATTTTTAAATGTTTGTGTGTTTCATACATGTGATGTTTAATGACAAAAATAATGAAACCGCTACCAATAGGTTAATATGAACTCCCCTGGAGATTTGTTAAATAATTTGTAATCTTAGCGACTTGGTACCATTTTCAACACTTTTCAACATAGTTAAAAAGTGTTTATGACTTTGTTCATTCTGTCTGTATGCAAGTTGGCGTGATAACTGCCGTAAAAATGACTTTATCAAATAAAAGTTTTAGTATGTTGTTCAGACGGTCTGTGGGACATACGGGAATGTAAATAAATAATATCACACAATTAGTTTTGGATTGAACTCGGGTTGAAAAACTGAAATTCATTGAACCCTGTGGGACCTAATTTTTCAAACATTTTTTAAGCAAAGTTAAAATGCACAAATTGCTTTGAAAATTTTAGGAAATATTCAAATTGTACCATAAAATATATAAAACAAAATTGAGAAAAATATGTTTAGTAGTTTTTTAAATAAAAATTAAAATAATTATTACAGTCATATTATATAAAGAGATCACATGAATCACTACAAAATAAAATAGGGCATCTATATTTTTTCCCAGTGTCAAAATCGTGATTTTTAAAGTTCTTTTAAATTTATATTTAGTGCTGCATCCGTCCTAAAAATTCTCTATTTTTGCGTATTTTTTGTTCATCTATATTCTGTGCAAACGCAATTGTAATATTTTTGAATTTAAACGATCATTAAACTTTGATTATTTCTACAACAAAGCCTAATTTTAACGTATGCAGAATGTAAACAAATCAAGCTGTAAGATGAGTTGTATAAGAATTGTTGACTTTTTTTAACGCAAAATGATTAAGCTATGGAGTCTGGAATGTAGGTGATATGAATGAAATATTCATTGATTTTACAGACAGCATTTTATAGAAAGCATTTTAAGACTGCATTACAAAGACAGCATTAAGACATCAGTATATTAAATAGAAAGAATTACAGACAGCATTTAAAGAAGAGATTTTATAGCATTGGCTTTTTCGATGAAGTTTTATGCAGAGATAGAAAGTACTTTTACCTCCATGGTTTTAAGTTTTTGAGTGAAATAAATTATTGTAGTACTGTGATAATTTAAATTATATCACCGCTGAATGTATCGCATTTTAGAGATGTTTAAATAAAATAGTATTGCAGTTGGAAAGTGCTTCATAATTAATGCTTTATGCATGATTGACCTTTCTTGTATAATATTTGAAATCGCCAATTAAAAAGGAAATGATTTGAAAAATAAATATTTAGATAACAGCGTATAAATGTTGAACAAGGTATCAACCTTGTTTAAAATGATAAAAGAGATAGAGCACCAGTACCAACAAAGGCAATATCGCTTCTGCATTCTGTTGGTACTGGTGTTCTGTGTCATTGGTTCTATTTCGCCTTTGAAACTGATTGATACCTTACTCAACTTTTACGTGTTGTTACCCCCCCCTCCCGCCGCCTGGGCCAACGGCCGTACCGTGCTGAAAACACCAGTTCTCGTTAGATCACCGAAGTCAGGCAGCATCGGGCACGGTTAGTACTTGGGTAGCCCGGTGGTTTGCGCGTTGGATTTGCACGCTGCCACAACTGCCGCCGTGTTCATGAGGAGTACGATCACGTTAAACATGTGGGTCTGTAATTCCTTCAGAGAGGTTGGTGGTAGGGGAAGGAGGGTACGGTCCCTGTGGATGCCTCCCCCACTGGGTTCCGGTCTAAATTGGGTGGCACTTCCCGATTGTCCAAACAGTTACCTTACACCTTTCTGGTAGGTCGGACGGGCTGGGTCTCAACCCTCCCCCCGCCTTTAATAAGGTATTTATTTTTTCAAATTTTCACACACTGGTCGCAGCCAACGGCCGTACCGTGCTGAAAATACCGGTTCTCGTTAGATCACCGAAGTCAGGCAGCATCGGGCGCGGTTAGTACTTGGGTGGGGGATCACCTGGGAACACCGTGTGCTGTTGGCACGTTTCGGGCGCGGTATCCCGGTGGTTTGCGCGCTGGATTTGCACGCTGGCACAACTGCCACCGTGTTCATGCGGAGTACGATCATGTTAAACATGTGGGTCCGTAAGTCCTTCCGAGCGGTTGGTAGTAGGGGAAGGAGGGTACGGTCCCTGTGTATGCCTTCCCCACTGGGTTGCGGTCTAAATTGGATGGCACTTCCTGGCCGTCCAAATGGTTACCTTACACCTTTCTGGTAGGTCGGACGGTCTAGGTATCAACAACAAATTAGTTATCTGTTCTGTAGATTGGAGATTGCAGGTGCTCACTGCATATACCGACCACCTCCACGATTGAACTTACATCTGTGTTAATTCGACAAAGTTAGGCATATAATACAATAGGCTTCATTTGAATAAGGTTGATAGTGAACTGTACTATGCTGCAATGGTCAAGTTCTAAGTGACAAAAATTTCTTATCGAGAGCAATCTTACACCTTTCTGGTAGGTCGGACGGTCTGGGTCTCAACAACAACACACTGGTCGCACTTCAAGATGCTTAAAGTCCTCTGGCGATCCGCTGGGCTGTAGAAATTTTCACTCAGCAGTCACAGTGAAAAAATAATTTATGAAAAGTAAATTATTTTAAAACAACAAATAAATTTTATTCGAATTTTATTACAACATACAAATACATAAGTATACATTTCAACTGCTATTTCGAGTGAAAAAACTGGAATGGATGAAAACAATATGTCACGAAAAGTCCTTATATGGCCCTTATTATTTTCTTCAGTCGTAGATATATATTTCAAAATACAAAAATCTGATGTAGGCAGCACATTTCGTATAAAATAAGTATTTAATTGATACATTTGAGCATACGTAGTCTTTTATTTTAGATTTTGACGATTTTTGCGGGCCATTCGTAAAAAGGGCAGGTTTTCTCCTCGAATCGTGCCATAATCTAATCAGCACCAGTGTAACCTACAAGCGACTTATCTACCAAATTTTGCGAAATTTAATAAATTAGTCTTTTAGCTAGAGTGGATACATGCGATTTTTGGGGCCATTTTTGAAAAAAAAAAAGCAGGTTCTTTTCCCGAATTGTACCAAAATTTAACCAGGATCACCCACAAGTCACTTACCTATAAAATTTTATGGCATTTGGTCAATTAGTTTTGAGTTATAGTGGATACATACATTGCACAGATAAACACGTAAACAGACGTTACGCTAAAAGTAGTTTTTTCGTGTTCTAGAAGCCTTAAAACGTGTAGAACTGTCGAAAACTCGAGTTGTAATTTTCGACACGATTTCAATACTTTCCCTATACATTACAATGTATAGCAGAGAAAGTAAAAAGGTAAAAAATATTATCTTATAACCGTTTTTGTTGAGACGGTCTGTGGGACATTTAGCAATGTAAAAGAATAATATCACCCAATAAGTTTTGAATTTAACGCGGGTTAAAAAAAATGAAACACATTGAACCCTACAGGACCTAATTTTTCACTATTTTAAACGGAGTTAAAATTCACAAATTCACGAATTTTAGGAAAAATTCAAATTATCCACAAAAATATAAAAAGAAAATTTCAGCAAAATATGTTAAGTAGTTTTTTAAATAAAAAATGAAATAATAATTACACTCATATTATATGTAGAGATCGCGTGACTCATTGCAAAATAAAATATGGCTTTCATTTTATTTTCACTTAGTGAAAATTTCACTTATTATTCACATTTTATTTTCACTTAGTGATTTTTAATGAACGCTTGTATTTATATTTAGTGTTGCATCTGTCCTAAAACTGCATTATTGTTGCATATGATCTGTGTATCTAAATTCCGTACCTACGCAAATACAATATTTTTTATTTTAAATAATCACTAAACTTTGATAATTTTTATAACGAAACCTAATTTTAACGTATGCAGAATGTAAACAAATCAAGCTGTAAGATGAGTTGTAGAAATAAGAATTGCTGAATTTTTTAACGCAAAATTATTTAGCTCTGGAGTCTGAAATATAGGTGATATGAATGAAATCTTCATTGATTTTACATAGAGAAGCAAACGATTTTATAGTGTTGCCTTTTTTGATGAAGTTTTAAGCATGGAGTAAGAAAGAAGAAGATAAAACTCCTATGAATGAAACGTTTGAAAAATGCTACAATCCTTTGAGAATTATATCTAAGTGTCTCTAATGTTAGTAAAGTAGATGTTATTGTTAGTTGACCGAACATAAAGGCGTAGTATTTACTATATGTATTTTTGATTATTTTTAAATTAAAGGTTCCCTTATTATGAGTATAATTAAACAATATTTTTTCATAGTTATAGGATAGAATACAGAATATATGGAGATAAAAATAAATTGAAAGATGAAATAACTTTGAATACGTAGGAATATTGTTTATTGTTTAAGTTCAACTCTGCATTGCGCTAATAATTTATTTTTACAAAATTGGCAGTTTAAATAAATATACCTTTCTACCTTTTATAACTATTATTCTACATTTTATAACTATCATTCTACCTTTTATAACTATTATTCTACCTTTTATAACTATTATTCTTTCCTTTTATAACTATTATTCTACCTTTTATAAATATACCTTTCGGCCTTTCTACCAAACCATAGAAACTACAACCATAGAAACCATATTCGACCATAGAAAAGCATACAATGCCAACCCTGGAAAAGCATACAATGCCAACCATAGAAAAGCATACAATGCAGGACTACTTATCTTATCCCAGCGCCACCTGCTTGATTGTATCAAACGATATTGTGTTTTCTTAATATGAAGTTTTAACTCCTTAGTTTTACCACCATGGTTTTAAGTTTCCAAGTAAAATAAACTATTGCAGTACTGTGAAAATTAAAAAATATCCCCGTTGAAAGTGTCTTTTTTTAGAGACGTTTAAATAAAATTGCATTTCAATTGGAAAGTGTTTCATAATCAATGCTTTATGCCAGATCAATCTGTCTTGTTAAATTTATATTAGAACAACGTCAAATAGCAGTATTTTCAAAAATCCATTGAAAACAATATGATAATTTTGTTAAAATGATAATTATAGTGTTTCCAAGTGTATAAGATTCCGCCAGCATGTAAAACAGTCTATTTGCATCAACATTTCGAGATTATTACTTCTTGCTCTTGTAGGGGAGTTCTGAACATTCGATTGCGTATAAAAACAATAGGCTTCCAGTGTTTACGGATTGTGATTTTTGTACCAAATTTGGTTCATATCGGTCCATTCGTTCGTCAGTTATCGTCTTCACAGACCCACTGACAAACACACACACACGCACACACACATACTTTCACACACACACACACACACATACTTTCACACACACACACACACAGACATCACTTCAAAAATGCTTGATTCGTGATCAGGGATGCTTGAAACGTGCTCTCCCGTCGAAAACCCGAATTCGAATTTTCGACCCCGTCACAATACTTTCCTTATACATTATATATATAAGGAAAGTAATTACGAATTTCATATTTGGCAGAAATAGGTTTTAAAAATGACTAGTGGAACCTGCGACCAGTGAAACCTTTTCTGAAACTTTTGCATCAAATATGAAAGTTCAAAATGATGTAGTTTAACTTAGTTTGATGATATTTAAATTAATCACATATTTAGAGCATGACTTATAATAAACAGGAAAGATCAATCATGCCTAAATCTTTGATTATGAAACACTTTCCAACTGAAACGCAATTTTAATTCAAACATCTTTAAAATGCGATACATTCAGAACTGATATGTTTTAAATTATCACTTTACTACAATAACTGATTATACTTGGAAATTAAAAAAAATATTAAAAAAACAATGCTATAAATCGTCTCCTTTTCTACGTAAAATTAATAAATACTTCATTCATATCACTTATATCCCAGACTGCAGAGCTAAAGCATTTTGAGTGAAAAAAATTCAGCAATTCTTATACAACTAATATTACAATTACTTGATTTGTTTGCATTGCTATAGAAATAGGCTTCGTTGTAAGAATAATCAAAGTTTAGCGACCATTAAATAAAAAAATATTGTAAATGATTTGGCACAGAATTTAGATATACAGATATTTTGCAAAAATAAAGCGACTTTAGGACGGATACAACATTAAATATAAATTTAAAACATCATTAAAACATCCCGAATTTTACAAAGTAAAGAAAAAATAGAAAAACGGGAGGCATATATTATTATGAAATGAGGTATGTCATCACTTCGTATAACATGGATGTAAGTATTATTTCAATTTTTAATTAAAAGACTACCTAACATATTTTTATGAATTTTTTTACACATTTTAAATGATAATTTGAATATTTCCTAAAATTTTCGAAGCAATTTGTAAATATTAACTCCGCTGAAAAAATGTTTGAAAAATTATGTCCCCGTTCAATGTACATAAATTTTATAAACCCGGGTTTAATCCGAAATTAAGTGGGTGGTATTATACATTTTCAGTCCCATATGTCCAACAGACAGTCTCAACAATTTACTAAAATTTCATGTTGATAAAGTCATTTTTACGGCAGTTATCCTGCGAACGGACAGACAAAGATGTAGACAATGAACAAAGTCATAATCGCATATGTCATAAACACTTTTCAACAATGTTGGAAAGTGTTAGAAAGGAACAAATTCAACTATGTAGGTACCTGCCTGCAAAAATTTGTGATCTCGCTATTGTTAGTTTATCCAGGACGCGAACTCGCAGCTAAAATAATTTATCTTTGAACTTGACAATAAATAATTCCTGAAATACAATATATATATATATATATATATATATATATATATATATATATATATATATCGAAAAATGTTTTATTTTAGCTTGTTCCCCAAACCTTTCTGTACAAGTGTATCAACTTTTATATTTTTGTATGATGTATTTTTTGCGGTACGAAGCAGAGAAACTCGAGCTGCGGCGGTGGCGACTGCTTCTTTTCAACACTTTACAACATAGTTGAAAAGTGTTTATGACTTTGTTCTTTCTGTCTATCTGTCTGTCTGTCTGTCTGTCTGTCTGTCCGATCGCACGATAACTGCCGTAAAAATGACTTTATCAAAATAAAATTTTAGTATGTTGTTCAGACGGTCTGTGGAACCTATGGGAATAAAAATGAACAAGAAAGATCAACCATGCATAAGCATTGATTATGAAACACTTTCCAACTGAAATGCAATTTCTTTTAAAAATTTCTAAAATGTGATATATTCAGTGGTGATATCGTTTACATTATCACAGTACTACAGTAATTTATTATACTTAAATATTTAAAACTGTATCGAAATATAAATCATCTGATTCTCTATGCAAAATCAATGAATATTTCATTCATATAACTTGTATTCCAGACTCCAGAGCTAAATAATTTTGTGTGAAAAAAATTCAGCAATTATTATGTAACTCACCTTACAATCGCTTGAGATATTTGCATTCTGCATAAGTTAAAATTAGGCTTTGTTGAAGAAATAATAAAAGTTTAGAGATCATTTAAAATCACAACTATTGTAATTGCATAGGCACGGAATTTAGATACACAGATAATACACAGATACACAGATAATATGTGTGTGGTGTGGGTATGTGTGTGCATGTATTCAAAGTATTGGAATCGTGCCGAAGATCGGAACTCGAATTTTCGAAGGATCTACACGTTTTGGGACTTCTAGAACACGAAATAACTATTTTTAGGAAGACGTCTGTGTGTGTAAGGGTGTATCTGTGTATGTTTCTGTGTGTCTGTGAGGATATTACATCCACTCTAATTGAAAAACTAAGGGACCGAATTTCATAAAATTTGGTAGGTATGTTTTTTGTGGGAAATCCTGATGTTCATTAGATTATAGTACGATTCGTAATAAAAGAATCTGCTTTCTTTGCGAAATGGCCGGCAGAAATTGCCATTATCCACTCTAGCAAAAACTAATGGAACAAATTTAACAAAATTTGGTGTATAATATTTCAATAACCTACAAGTGATTTATATACCAAATTTAACAAAATTTGGTATATAAATCATTTGTAGGTTTTTCTAGTTCGATTCGGGAAAATGGAACGGGTTATTTTTGCGAAATGGCCCCCCAAAATCGTTAAATATAAAAAAAAAAGACTACATGTGCTCAATTATATGAATTAAATTCCTATTTTATACGTGATTTTTGACAACAAAAAGAATAAGACTAACCCCATTACTCTAGGACTAGCCGTTCTTGAGATATTCTAGTTTTTTCGCGTTTTCGCTACGCCACCTTTGACAATAAGTCCAGCTATCAAATGAGAACCAAATTTAAGTTTAACGTGCAAATTCAATGTCATTTAAAATACTTATGGCTGTTATTCTGTGCAGATAAACTCAAATTATTATTGAAGAAATAAAGAGAACGTGAATATGAGTCTGCAGAGAAAGACATGTGCTGTCCACATCAGAATTTTTAACAATATTACAACAATGATTTATAGAAGTGAACGGGGATTATTTGCAGGCCATTTCGAGAAAAATGTATGATCTATATTTAAAGATCCACCAAATTTTTGTAGAATAAAATGTTCAACAAATTTAAGCTCTGTACCAAATTTTAAGTCTCTAGGACGTAGAAAAGTGCATTAAAAATGCCATCAAATAAGTACGTATATCACGAAGAGTTATATAAAATCTAAAAAAAAAATTGAAAAATTGTTATCTACCAAATTTATTTTAAAATGCGAAACCTCTCTCATATACAAAATGATTAATCTCTTGGAAAGTTTTTTATTATATAGTATATCTCATTTTTCTTTCTGGAGGATATCCCAAAAGTCAGAATTTAATTGAATTTGTTTTTTTCCCTATATTAAATAATTTTTAATTAAAAAACTACTTAATATATTTTACTGAAATTTTTATATATATTTTATGGGATAATATGAATATTTCCTAAAAATTTCGAAGCAATTTGTGAATTTTAAATTTGCTTAAAAAATGTTTGAAAAATTAGGTCCCATAGGGTTCAATGTATTTCATTTTTCAACCCGGGTTCAATAAAAAACTAATTGGGTGATATTACTTAGTTATATTCCCATAGGTCCCACAGACCGTCTGATAAACATACTAAAATTTCATTTTGATAAAGGCATTTTTACGGCTGTTAACGTGCTAACGGGCAGACAGACAGAGAGACAGACAGACAGACAGAATGAACAAAGTCATAAATACTTTTCAACTATGTTGTAAAGTGTTAAGAACAAAGTCATAAACACTTTTAAACTATGTTGTAAAGTGTTAACAAAAAAGATCAATCATGCTTAAAGCATTGATTATGAAACACTTTCCAACTTCAATGCAATTTTATTTAAACAAGTCTAAAATGCAATACATTCCTCGGTAATATTTTGGAACTTATCACAATACTGCATTAATTTATTATATTTGAAAACTTAAACATTCATCGAAAAAAATGAACTTCATACAAATGACGGCATTGAAATATAAATTGCCTGGTTTAAACATCTCTAAAATGTTATACATTCCTCGGTAATAGTTTTAGAATTATCATAATACTACGATAATTTATTATATTTGAAAACTTCATCGAAAACAACTGAAATTAATTCAAATCACGTCATAGAAAATATAACACGCCTGGATCTCTCTATAAAAACAGGATTTCATTCATAACTTTCTCCCATTTATTTCATTCATCACAATACTATAATAATTTATTTTATTTAAACATTTTGTTTAAGACCATGGGCCTACAAAAAATTAAACTCTATGCTTGAAACTTCATCGAAAAAAATCGTCCTTCTCTTTATGAAATCAATTAATATTTCATTCATATCAGCCATGCAGACTCCATGGACTGAATTATTTTGTGTTAAAAAAATACAGGAATTCTAATACAACTCATTCTATATATTTTGCTGTTTACATTTTACATAGGTGAAAAATAGGCTTAGTTGTAGTAATAATCAAATTTAGATGAGCATTTAAACTCAAATATATTGTCATTGCGTTGTTTCAGTATGTAGATGCATAGAATTTAAGCAAAAATGAAGTAGTTTTAGGACGGATACAACACTCAATATGAATTAAAAAGAACTTAAAAAAATCACGATTTTGAAACAAGATGGATGCCATATATCATTTTGAAGTGGGTCATGTGATCGTTTCATATCATGGTCACGTGATCGTTTCATATAAGAGGTGTAATTATTATTTTAATTTTTATTTAAAAAACTGCTTAATATATTTCGCTGAATTTTTTTTTATATATTTTATGGAACAATTTGAATATTACCTAAAATTTTCGAAGCAATTTGTGAATTTTAAATCCGCTTAAAAAATGTTTGAAAAATTAGGTCCCATAGGGCTCAATGTATTTCATTTTCTCGACCCGGGTTCAATCCAAAACTAATTGGGTAATATTATTCATTTATATTCCCTTAGGTTCTACAGACCGTCTGAACAACATACTAAAATTTCATTTTGATTAAGTCATTTTTACGGCAGTTATCGTGCTAACGGACAGACAGACAGACAGACAGACAGAATGAACAAAGTCATAAACACTTTTCAACTTTGTTGTAAAGTGTTAAAAATATCACGCAAATAGTTTTCGATTGATCCTGCGATGAAAAAATGAAATATATTGAACACTATAGGACCCAATTATTCAGACATTTTTTAAACGAATTTGAAATTCACAAATTGCTTCGAAAGTTTTAGGGAATATTCAAATTGTCCCATAAAAAATATAAAAAAAAATTCAGCAATATATTCGGTAGTTTTTTAATTAAAAATTAAAATAGTAGTTACACCCATATCATATGAAGAGATCACGTCACCGACTTCAAAATAAAATATAGCATCCATCTTGTGTCAAAATCGTGATTTTTAAAGTTCTTTTACATTTATATTTAGTGTTGTATCCGTCCTGAAACCGCTTTATCTTTACTTAATTTCTGTGCATCCATATTCTGAAATAGCGCAATTACAATATATTTGAGTTTAAACGATCAGTTCCATTTGTCGTGTGTCAAAAGCGTGATTTTTAAAGTTCTTTTTTTAACACTTTACAACAAAGTTGAAAAGTGTTTATGACTTTGTTCATTCTGTCTGTCTATCTGTCTGTCTGACTGTCTGTCCGTTAGCACGATAACTGCCGTAAAAATGACTTAATCAAAAGGAAATTTTAGTATGTTGTTCCGACGGTCTGTAGGACCTATGGGAATATAAATGAATAATATCACACAATTAGTTTTGTATTGAACCCGGGTTGAAAAAATGAAGTACATTCAGCCCTATGGGACCTAATTTTTCAAGCAGTTTTTAAGCGGATTTAAAATTCACAAATTACTTCGAAAATTTTAGGTAATATTCAAATTGTTCCATAAAATATATAAAAAAAATTTCAGCGAAATATATTCAGTAGTTTTTTAAATATAAATTAAAATAATAATTACACCTCTTATATGAAACGATCACGTGACCATGATATGAAAAGATCACATGACCCACTTCAAAATGATATATGGCATCCATCTTGTTTCAAATTCGTGATTTTTTAAGTTCTTTTTTATTCATATTGAGTGTTGTATCCGTCCTAAAACTACTTTATTCTTGTTTAAATTCTGTGCATCTACATACTGAAACAACGCAAATACAATATATTTGAGTTTAAATGATTATCCAAATTTGATTATTTCTACAACGAAGCCTATTTTTCACTTATGTAAAATGTAAACATCAAAATATGTAGAATGAGTTGTATTAGAATTGCTGTATTTCTTTAACACAAAATAATTTAGTCCATAAAGAGAAGAACGATTTTTTTCGATGAAGTTTTAAGCATAGAGTTTAATTACTTGTAGCTCCATGGTCTGAATTTTTAAATAAAATAAATTATTATAGTATTGTGATGAATGAATGGGAGAAAGTTATGAATGAAATGCTGCTTTTATAGAGAGATCTAGGCGTGTAATTTTTCTATGACGTCCTTTGAATTAATTTCAGTTGTTTTCGATGAAGTTTTCAAATATAATAAATTATCGTAGTATTATGATAGTTTTAAAAATATTACCGTGGAATCTATCGAATTTTAGAGATATTGAAACCAGGCAATTTATATTTCAATGCCGTCATTTAAATGAAGTTCATTTTTTTCAATGAAGGTTTAAGTTTTCAAATATAATAAATTAATGTGGTATTGTGATAAGTTTTAAAATATTACCGAGGAATGTATGGTATTTTAGACTTTTTTAAATAAAATTGCATCGAAGTTGTAAAGTGTTTCATAATCAATGCTTTAAGCATGATTGATCTTTCTTGTTTATATTTAGTGCTGTATCCATCCTAAAATCGTTCTATTTTTGTTTAATTTCTGTGAATTTATATTCTGAAACAATGCAATTCTAATATATTTGAGTTTAAATGATCATCAAACTTTGATTATTTCTACAACGAAGCTGAATTTTCACTTATGGAGAATGTAAGCAAACGAAGCTGTAAGATGAGTTGTATAAGAATTGCTGAATTTCTTTAATGCAAAATTGTTTAGCTCTGGAGTCTGCAGTATAGCTGATTATATTGAAACTTTCATTGATTTTACATAGAGACGCAGACTATTTTATAGCAGACTTTTTAGATGAAATTTTAAGCATAGAGTTAAATTACTTTTGCCTCCTTTGTTTTAAGTTTTTAAGTAAAATAAATTATTGTAGTATTATGATAAATGAAAGGAATGGAATATTTACTGCTTTTTCATAGCGAGTCAGACGATTTATGTTTCAATGACATCATTTGAATAAGGTTAATTTTTTTTTCATTTACAATAAATTAATGTAGTATTGTGATAATTTAAAAAAAATTACCGCTGAATGTATCGCATTTTAGAAATGTTTAAACCAGGCGACATATATTTCAATGACGTCATTTGAATAAAGTTCATTTATTTGATGAGTTTTTAAGTTTTCAAATATAATAAAATATTGTAGTGCGATAATTTCAAAAATATTACCGCTGATTGAATCGCATTTTGGAGATGTTTAAATAAAATTGCATTGCAGTTGGAAAGTGTTTCATAATCAATGCAATTGATCTTTCTTGTCTTTTAATATAAAGAGCTGTAGGTTACATAGCACGCAGGAAACGTAAACTATTCAAAACTCCGTTCTACCTCCGCAATAAAGAAACATATAACATTTTTGAAAGCCCCAGAAATAAATAAATAACTGTTTTTTTATGGAAAAGAGGATGTTTTTTATGATTCATGGGCATTTTAGACATTAAATAAGAAAGTAAAAAATACTTTAGTTAAATTTGTTTGGTGATATTTAAATTGAGTAAGCACATTTTAAAGTATAACTCATAAAAATTATAATTTTCATGTTTGTAGAAATAGGGTTTAGAAGTAACTAGTGTAATTTGTGACTAGTGAAAGCTGATCCGAAGCTTTTACATTAAATATAAAAGTGTAAAATAATGTAGATAAATTTGGTTTGATGATATTTAAATTGAAGTGTTGTAATCTTCTTGTGGAATTTACAATATTTACTATCCTGTGTTTCAAATCTAGGAAAACACAGCTTGCCCAATATTTAATAACAAGCTCTTACATGGAAGGTCAAACAGCGACTCTAACGAAAATTTACTAGGGTGTGGCTTAATTTGACTTTATCATATCGAAATTCATTTTTTTTTTCAATTTTTGCAAGAATTTTTTTTTATATCGGTATCGTATGTCCAAATGATTACAACTATAGCGTTTTACCCTTCACTTTAAAGTGTTTTAAAAAATCTTTTGCTTGATGCCATAGTTGGCAATGTATCCTTAGGGGGCTAATGATGTCACAAACAAAAATATTGTATCGCGGCGATATTTCACAACAATTATTAAAACTATTAAGTATCGTGATTATTGAGCCATAAATAAACCCTTTTATGCATGATTATGCACAATTTTGTCCTGTGCTGTCATGTTAAAAAATATATATAATCTATATATGTGAAATTGAAAATCTGTCTGTTCGTCTCATCATCACGGCATAACGCCTGAACCGAATTCAATGAAATTTTGTAGGTAGCCTTGAAATAGGCCCCCTCAAACGTAGTCGAAGTTTCGAGTTTCTAAAGCCAGGGTTTGTCGATATATTAACGTAAAGCGAAACTTTTCCCTAGGAGTTCTGCTATGAAATGCACTCCTGCTTATTTAATTAATTTCCTTTCTAAATTTAATATTCGGCAAATTCTATTTTCGTTTCGATTCTAAAACTTGTTCTTAAATATTTATTCCAAATTGATAAAGCGCCAATTGTGTATTTCGGCCTCTTGAAGTTTTCCCGCCTGTATCGATAACCCTTGGCGTCATGATACAGTCCCGCGTTTTTGTACATTTACCCGGATTCACATTTCATATTGAAATGTATTGGAACTCTTTTCTGTTTCGTCATGAGCACGCGCATTCACGCTTCGGTAAGAATAATGTAACTAGTTTCAGTTGGTGAAAAAGTCCTACAGGGTAGGACGTGTATTTCCCGAGGGACATAAAACGATATTCGTATTCTAATCTGATTTAATTTAAAATGTTAAAAATCGTGAAATATCCTTAAAATGTCATCACGTTTAAAAATTTAAATAATAAATAGCTATTTTTCGTTAGCGTTGATAAGTCAAGAGAGATGTTCTTCAATTAATGTTCATTTACTTCTGTTTTCTGTGGAAATCCATTACATGCATTCGTCTGTGCTGAAATAAAATACGAATGTTGTAATTAAGAGTTGCGAGATGAATATGTCTAAAAAATAAAGAAGAATTGGTATATCTAAGAATCTGCTTATATCCTGCCTCATTTCTACACACACTTCATTCACCGGCCGTCCAAACAGCTGCTCTTAGTCCTCAGGACGAGTCGGACGGTCTGGGTCTTCAACACACTTCATTCAAGTAACGCCAATATATCTTCACCCTTAAAGAAACTTCGAAAGTATTCATATCCCGACTTCAACCGTTCGAGGTTCTCCAGAGTTCGGAATAGCTCCTCGTCATAGCCGATGTCTCAGCACTGTTTCGCTTGCTCTGCGATTCCACACATCCTTGCCGACTGCCCGCCTGCATCACCGGAGTTGCAAATCCACTATACTTTTCACTGCCGTATTGGGTGTCAGCATCTCGGCGACCACTTTCAGCGGCCCTCGTCCCGTGTTGCTGATGCCACAATAGTTCTACTCTCTAACTCCTTGGTTTCTCCAAACGAAAAGGTTGGAAATCGTTTGCTTAAAAAGTGAAAGTAAATTAAAACTTTATCTCTGAGTTTGGTGGGAGATTTTTGCGCTAATTAGTCATTATCTGGACACCTGAATTGTTTGAAAACAAGAATGTTTAAAACATGAATTTAAATGGACAATCTATCACCATGGTTTATTTTTCTCAACCTTTTACTCAACAATGAAAAGCATTAAGAAATCAAAATGGTTATTTAATTATTAGCATTTTATGAGAAAGATTCTATCTTATATCATGTTGCTCAGCAACGCAATTAAATTAAATGTGTTTATTAATTTTTATTATTATCTTCTCGATTTGAATAATATATAAATGAATATAAAAATATATCTTATAACTGAACTCTTCGATTTTCCTTTTAATTATATTAATTGCGGACTGCGTACATCATTTTCATTTAAGACAAGAGTTAGCAAAGAGTTTTTAAGTTTATATATTGTGTTTAGCCAATAAACCCATATATTGTGTATAGCTAATACACTCATTTAGCCGATTGTTGAAACTGAAAAAGAGTAGAAAGGGGTATATTTTCCAATACAATTTTAGTGTTTTCATCTAGTATATACAAATAGAATGAGGTTGTTTTATTCTTCAGATCTGCAAACTCAGATCTATGAATTTAATGGGATATCGCTAACTTGGCAACTTTTCTTAAACATTGTCAAATTGACGGAAATGTCGCCAAATTGATATAAATGGCGCAAATCAATGAAATTAATTTTGTTTTGTTAGAAGAGCGTACTGAAATGATGTTTCGTTAGCATTCGTCTGTCAGTCCATCCATCCTACTTAGTAACACATTTAGCAAATTTTTAAAATGTCACCAAATTAATAAAATATTTGTAAATCCATAAAAATATCATGATATTGATAAAAATGAGCTTAATATAGATGAAATTAATTGTGTTTTGTTAGGGAATAGTATTATGATGATATTTCATCAATTTGTTGCCAAGTGGGACTGGCAGTTCTACAGTCCCACTTGGCGATAAATTTGGCGATTTTTTTAAAATGTCTCTAAATTGACGAAAATGCCACCAAACCTTCCATGGAGATCGGATTATTCAGATGATATTTTTCCACCAATTTATTTGAAGCAAATGACATCATGTCGCTCAGCAACGGATTTATATCCGATGTGTTTATGCAGCGAACGATTTTTATTAAGTATTTTTCGATTTGAATAATGATATGTATATAAAATAAATTTCATTGGCATTGCATTTTTGGCTGGATAATATCAATTACGATCTTCAGATTTTAAACATTATTATTATTATTATTATTATTATTGATATTTTCAGGGATTATTGATTCAGAAAATATTGATATTTTCAAGTTATTATGCCATTGCTTTATTGCGGGAAAAATTGTTGAAACTCATATATTGTTCGTTGTACGAGAAATCTTCTACAAATTCAAGGATATATCTTCAAATCTGCGAGGATATAAGTAGTACAGATATATTGGCTTATATTTTGATATATATATTGACATATATTGGATTCAATTACGGACTTCTGGTGTAAAGATTACAGGGATTATTAATATTTTCAATTTATTGCGTCATCTGTTTTATTTTGGAAAACATTTTTGAGACTCATATTGTAATACGGGTAAACTTCTACTAACACTCGGACATATCTTCTAATCTACGACGTTATAAGTAGTACGGGTATATCTTCCCATATAATTTTAGCACTTTCATTTTGGCATATATTGGAATCAATTACGGCCTTCAGGTTTAAAGATTACGGGTTTATTGATATTTTCAATTTATACATGTAATCCACTAATACAGGTCATATATTCTAATATTCGCGTATATAAGTTGTACGGCTCCCATACAATTTTTACGCTTTTATTTTGCATAAATTGATTGAATTCCATATTTTTTGTAAATTTGCTTACAAAAGGGGCCAGGATGTCTTTCTTATTCGTCAAATCTGTCAGTGCAGATAATTTTGTATAGCGATAAGAGAGATTCTTAAAAAATTTTTAAAAGCATTAAATTAAATATTTTAACAGAACATTTTGATTTAAAATGTCATTTAGTATACTACAGAAATTTGCACATGATTGTGGATTTTAAGTTTCTTTATATTATATACTCCGAAGAACGGGTATGCTGCTAGTATAAAATAAATTTCATTGACATTGCATTTTTGACTGGATAATATCAATTGCGGTCTTCAGGTTTAAATATATGCTGCTAGTTTCAAATAAATTTCGAAGTTTTTGCTCGAATTTAAAAAATTCTATCTAGTTCTAGATTGTTTGGTAATAAAGCCAGATATAAAGTTTCGTGAAAATCCATTAATATTTATGGCCGCTATCATGACGCTCATATGTACGAAGGTCATTTTGAGCCAAATGAAATCGGAGTATACAGATTAAACAAGATCTCAAGCAACGAAAACGCCCATAAAATGTGCTGCCACTCAACATACATGAATCTAACATGCATGGGTCACTTGAACTTGGAAAATTAAAACATATAAAAGCAATAAGTACTTTCTGATAGAAGTTTCAGAAATAAAACAAGAATAATATTGAATTCTAAAACAAATTATTACATCTTAAAAAAAAATGTGATATGTGTGAAACCTATAAATTTTGGTAAACAGGTGTAAACATATTTTCATGATTCAAAGCAGATCGTCAGACTTTAAGAACCATGGAATTCATTCCTTACAAATTTTCAACTCGATGATAAACATTCTCGACAACAGCTGCTAAAGAGTTACACTTGACGCTATTGTAATAAATTCTGAAATTGAATTTCTAGCTTTCTGAGCGGAAGTAGCTGCTAATACACATCAGTTTTTTCATAGTATGGACTATCACCTAAATAAGTTCCATTAAAATCAGTGAGGAGACCTTTCTTGTTAGGGTTTAAATCTGAAAGCTGTTAGCTGCTATATCTCCCAGTGTTCATTCCACTAAATGACTCGTTATAGAAGGAACACCTGGAAGCTGTTAGTTATGATTAAAGTGCTATGCGAATTTCCGATGTTCATTCCATCAAATGACTCGTTATAGAAGGAAAATCTGGAAGCTGTTATCTGCGATCTTCCTGTGTTCATTCCATCAAATGACTCGTTATAAAAGAAAAATCTGGAAGCTGCGATCTCCCAGTGTTCATTTCACTAAATGACTCGTTATAGAAGGAACACCTGGAAGCTGTTAGTTATGATTAAAGTGCTATGCGAATTTCCGATGTTCATTCCATCAAATGACTCGTTATAGAAGGAAAATCTGGAAGCTGTTATCTGCAATCTTCCTGTGTTCATTCCATCAAATGACTCGTTATAAAAGAAAAATCTGGAAACTGCGATCTTCCGGTGTTCATTCCACTAAATGACTCGTTATGGAAGGAACACCTGGAAGCTGTTAGTTATGATTAAAGTGCTATGCGATCTTCTTGTGTTCATTCCACTAAATGACTCGTTATAAAATGAATATCTGGAAGCTGTTAGTTGCGATCTTCCAGTTTTCATTCAACTAAATAACTCGTTATAGAAGGAAAATCTGAAATCTGTTAACTGCGATTTTCGGGTGTTCATTCCACTAAATTACACTTTATAGAAGAAATATCTAGAAGCTGTTAGCTGGGAGTTTCCTGTGTTCATTCCACTAAATAACTCGTTGTAGAAGGAATTTAGGCAGTGAAATTCAATAACAAAATATAATACTGACAGCATCCTTGAAAAGGTATAACATCTTCTTGGAGGATTAAGTGCATTTTAGTTACATTCAAACAAATCACAGCACACCTGATCTAATCGAAAGTGCTTAGACATAGAATTGAAATCAATTGTAACTATTGATCTCCTGGGGTTCAGCGTTTCTCAAAAGTTCCCAAGTCTGTTAATTGCTATAGTGAACACACTTTTTACGACCTTATTACAAATAACTTCGAAAAGGAAGTCTGGACAACGAAAATGAATAACATGTAATGCAATGAAATTCTTAAAACTGCTTCTGCCGGTACACCTTGGCAAAGCATTTTTTACTGACCTATTGCTCGTTCAGAAAGTATCGGCTGTTGAGAAAATCGATTTGATATAACCCCATAAATTAAATAATAAATAGCGCCTTATGTTTTAATCAAAATATCAGATGATCCAAATTCAACATGTTTCCCCCAAATAATTTTATTTGAGAAAAACGTAAAACTGCTTCTAGGGAGCTCCGACTGGGGACATGGATAACAAAGAACCCCGGATAACCGGGACTCGGATAATCGGGAATCTACTGTATTTGACTTTAGACGATTCTTCTTCCAGTGAATGCCTTTTACTCATAGAAATGCGAAAGTATTTTATTATGTCCTATATATTTGATAAATATCTTACATAATCCATTAATTTCCCCTTAAAGTCTTTCTGTACGATTTTTCTAATCAGTAATAAGATACGACGCTTTGCTTTTTTTCTTGAACACATTTTTCTCGAGATTAACGAAGTTCCTTTAAATTTCTCGCTTTTCTTTTGATTACCGTCTGCGACACACAATAGGCAGATAACACTTAAGTGGCACCCAAAAGCTTTCGGGCAGAAGTTCCATTGAAAGAAATTCTAAACAAAATTCTAGTGACTGATAAAAATGATAAAAGAATTTGAAGCTAATGTTTATGCGATAAAAGAGGTTTTGAAGGAAGTCCTGTTGTCGCTTCTTTTGTGCTACTTGCGATTATTACGAATAAAAAAAAATTATTTTGTTGTTTGACACAGACAGAAATCATCAGTTTAAAAGAAGTTTTCTGGATATAAACAAAACGCGATGAATAATTAATGCATGGTGTTTTCTTAATTTTTCTTCTATTAAAAGAGTCATAGTGGTTTTTTACTTAATGGTTTTTTTTATATGAATTATTTTATCGTAAAATTAAGTTTTATTTATTTATTAAAAATTAAAAGATGTTTAGAATAATGAAACGGAAATTGCTTTCATGAAAATTTTTATATGTGATAAAATTCTGCTTTCTTTAATAAGATTAAATGAAATTTATTCTTAAAATGTTTCAAAAGTATCTAAAATTTCAGAAAAAGAAATCCATGTTAAAATACATTTCATCGAGACTTTTCAAATAAATAAAAATTCCAATATTCTATAAAAAATTCATTAAAAAAAACTTCATTTGAAACAACATGCAATACTAAATTAATAGTGTCGACCGGTTTCGAAAACAAGAGCCTTCTTCAGCAGGACCAAACAAAGATTGCAACTTTATTCGTCAGAGCAAATTCGGCAACCTATGTTAGAACAGCAAGCATAACTAAAGCATGGAAATGGGGTTGCTAACGGTGAATGAAAATAAGGGGATAAAAAACCATGGAGGAAGGAAACAAGTAGTAGTAGAACAATACCCGAGAGAGAAAAGTGAACATCCAAAGAATTCAAAACACTTCTCCATGAAGTAAAACTACGAATATAAGTGTCCATTAAATTAAAAGAAGACGACTAACCGATTCGTTCAAACTAGATGTAAAAATTACAGTTTCTAAACATATACGAAAAAAAAGAAAAACAGAAAATTAAAGAACTAACTGGTTCGGGAAGATAAAAAGATCTAACTTCGTCAATAAATACTTAAAAGAAATACAATTCAGGAAACAGATAGAAAATTCTCAGAAAGGAAGAGAAATTTAGAAAACGGATTCTGGAATGCTCCGTAAATATCCATATAAACAAAAATTTCAATTTAAATATTTTCTGGGGAAAATATCCAGTGTATATGTAAGAAGAAGATATTTAGCTTATTCATAAACTTTAAATTCCAAATTCGAATTCCATACATGAATCGTTTTGAATTTCTGAATACATTAGTATAAAGATTATTTTGGACACTTCAAAGGTAAACTCTGGTTTTACAATTCAGACACGAATATTCAATACTAATATTGATGTAAATTTATTTAGAAACGCTTTATTTTCCATCGATAAATGGAAGAAACTCATCTTATTTCTTGATGTTTCTGATTTCTATTAGAGCATAATTGCATAGCAATATATTTAATTGCAAAAGTAGTTTTTGAGGAAATACTTTTCATCGAGAATGTTAAAGATATATTGGATTAATTTAGGAGTCTCAGCAGTACTTAATACATTATATGCTAATCTTCCATAAGTTACAAGGTATTAAGTACTGCTATTGCTGATTTATAGTGAACACCATAGAGATTTTAATAGATGTTTATTTACATTTTAAATGTAAATTGGTAAACAACACTTTTTAAATGAAAGTCAATTATTTCTTCCATGAATTTATTTTAAATTTTATATTGTAGGTAAGATGTTATCATTTTGCTTCCTTCTCCAGAAACGGTAAAAATTTTCTTGAAACTTTCTGATTTCATCGTTTGATATCATTTGATACTTCATCCTGTTCATTGACATTACAATATAAAAATTTAAATAATTTCAAATGCCCTTGAAATTGTAATAAGAATCAGATTACAGGGTTCCCACTGTTCTTCAACACTTTTCCAAAATGTTCGAAAAGTGTTGCAACCTTGTAGCTTATGGAAGATTAGCATATAATGTATTAAATACAATTTATTTATTATTTCCCTATATACATAATATAATGTGTATGTTTGTGTGTGTATGTGTGTGTATGCGGCGTGTGTGGGTATGTATATGTGTATGTATCTGTGCGTGCGTGCGTGTGTGTGTGTGTGTGTGTCTGTGTGTGTGTGTGAATGTTTATGTGTATGTATGTGTGCGTGTGTGTGTGTGTGTGTGTGTGTGTGTGTGTGTATGCGTGTGTGCTTGTGTGTGTCTGTGTGTGCGTGTCTGAGTGAGTGAGTATGTCTATAGGAACGATGTCTGATGTTATCAAAAACTCGAATTCGAATTTATGACCCTGTCACATGCTTTCCCTATACGTTATACTATGTACACTGACTTCCAAAAGTTAAACACAGACGGTAAAATCAAAAATGGAAAAGTACAGCTTTGATTAACTCAAAATTGTACAAGAAGGTAGCAAATGTATTTATGCATTAAAGAAAATAAGAATTTTGTACAAAGATTAAAAAAATATTTACTTTTCGTAAGTTATATGATGACGTCACATTTGGGTCATTAACAAAATGATGTTTAAAGGCAAACAAACCAAACTTTAATATGGTATGTGACCACCCCAGACCTTCACACAAACTTTACAACGATTTTCCATGCTTTCAATGGTCAACCATTGCAGATGCGAGCAATGGCCATTCCTCCAATAGGGCAGTTTCCAACTCTCTGAGACTGGCTGGAGGAGGTAAACGTGCAGGGACAGCACGCCCAAAGACATCCCAAAGATTTTCAATGGGATTAATGTCAGGAGAATACGCGCCATACGAGAAATGCCCTCACTTTCCAGTATTCGTCAACAATGTTAGCTCGATGGTGACGGGCGTTATCGTCCATAAGGAGGAAATCAGAACCAACTGCTGCAGCTTAGAGTCTTGCAATGGGGTCTAGGACTTCATGCCGATACCGCGCAGCCGTCACAGAAACGCCTTTAAAGATGTGCAGCTCTGTGCGATATCCCATTGAAAATCCAATCCACACCTTGACGCTGCCACCTCTGAATGCGTGATGTTCGATGATGTCCTTGGCCTGATTGCGTGTGCCTCGTTCTCTCCCGATCCCTCCACCCTTATCATCTGTTTCCAGGGCAAATCTGGACTTGTCCGTGAATTGAACGTTGCACCAATCTGAGACAGTGCAATTGACATTTTGAAGACACCACTTTAATCTTGCTTCTCTGGCTTGGATGTTTAGTGGAACACGAAAACGAGGTACTCGGGCGTATAATCTTTTGACGTGGAGCATTCGGCGCGCAGTACTGGCAGATATTTTCTTACCAAGTGCCGTTGCAACCATGAATGTAACAGTTGTGGAGGTCGCTCGTCGATTCCGCTTGGCTACTATAGCAATATACCTATCAGAGGGAGTGGTGACACTTGGGCAATCGGGAACAGGTCTCAGGGCAACTGTTTGACTTGTTTGAAATTGTTTCCATAATCGAGAAATTACCGAATGGCGACCTTTGATTGACTATCCTGCTTCAATGCGTCCGACAGTACGCCAGCGCTCACTATCTGTCATTCGTCTTCTTTCAGCCATAGAAATATGAATATCATCAAAAATAATCCTGCAAAAGTTATAAATACTTCGTATCAGCATTTAAATGCCCCTCCTCAAACCCTTCAGGATGCTGGCGTCTTCAGCAACTGCCTAACTAGCATACATCCGGACAGTCAATCGTGATTGGCTGTAACATATGATATTTGCATTCTGCCATCTACATCCGCGGCGATTTTCAGCAACTCAAATTCAAATACGCTTTCGAGAAATGAAAATTTGCATTGCGTGCTTAACTTTTAAAAGTGAGTGTATATAAAGAAAGTAAAATATAAACGATGCATTTTCTTGACACACTGCATTACGAATAGACTACAAAACGTACAGTTCTGAAATTTCACATTTGATTAATATGAAATAGTAGATGAACAAGATGGCTTAGAATACTGATTTAGGCTTTAGTTAATTAAATATTGATTAATAAAATTTAGCATTGCCAGTATGAGCAAATATTTAATGTATCCAGATGACATCCAATATCTCTGTGATTAGTGGCTGCTGGCAGAAATGTCACCAAAATTGCTGACGACCGAATTATTGAATTTCTGATAACTTAAAACTAGACTACGAAGAGCCCCCTGGGTTTGCGAGCGTAACGAGCAGAGGCGGAGAACCTAAGAAAGTTAATAAAGTAAGCAGTAAAAATATTAACATAAATAATAAATTAAAGTAATAAATTATAAAAATTTCACAGCCTGTTATATTTAAATACCGGGCGGTCAGAATTAAAACACCCCTACTCTGAGCTCTCTACACATCGAACTACTCAGTGTAAAGGCTCCAAATTTGTTGAACCTACTATTCAAGACATGGGGAAAGGGATTACGCGAAAAAACATTAGTTCCAGAAACACCGACAGGTGGCGCTGTACAACAGAAAATATGCTGAAAAGACACAAAATAATCACAAAAAAACAAACACATGCGATATGGAATTTTTCCTTTTTAATTTCTTCTGCTGATATTAAAAAAAAAGAAGATAAAAAAGTGAAGAAACTTTAACTGTCATTGTAACTGCAATTTCGCACTGTAAGCACAAAAATTTGCATAAACCCTTGGTTTGCAGCTACTATGTTCAGGGCATAAAAGGGGATAAAACTGGGAAATTTTCATTCTTATCAGCGATGGCTGTCGCACTGCCAGAACGCGCTTTGCTTGTGAAGCTGTTTTTTGAAAACAAAGGACATGCTGCAGCTGCACTTCGAGAGTTTCGTCGACTTAGGAATTTGCGCATAGGACCATTACTTCCATAAGCTCTCAGGAGAATGATCGCTCGATTCGAGAAAACTGGACATCTTGGAGTTCAGCCGGGTCGAGGATGCAAATCGATTCGTTCAGATGTCGTTGACGACGTTGCCACCCCTATTGTTGAACAATCAATGGATAACGTTATAGGCTGTAGTAGTGCACGTGGAGTGTCACGACACTTGGGTGTTCCATACAGCACACTGCGGAACATACTGAGAAACAAAGTGCATTTTTTCTCGTACAAAATTAGTCACAATCACCACTTGCTGACCATCGACAGGGAGAAGCGACTGACCTTTGTATTGACATTTCTGGCTAGAGTTGAAGTGGATGAATCGTGGCCATGGCAGATTCTATGGAGCGATGAAGCGCATTTCCATCTAAGTGGAACAGTCAACACCCATAACTGTCGCATTTGGGACACGGAAAACCCCTGTACCTTCCAAGAGATTCCACTTCACTCACCGAAAGTTACAGTCTGGTGTGGATTCACAGCCACATTCATTCTTGGACCTTTCTTTTTCGAAGAGGCTACTCCCAATGGCCCTGTGACATGCACCGTGACGGCCAGGAGGTACAAAACATGCTCGAAAATTTTGTTGTACCCCAACTGCAACAGCACCAATGTCTTGATTCAATTACCTTTATGCAAGATGGAGCGCCTCCACACATTGGACTCTGTGTACAACAGTTTCTTCGGCAACATTTTACTAGAGTAATTAGTCGTGTGTTTCCGACAACCTGGCCATCTCGTTCTCCAGATCTTAATTCCTGTGATTTTTGGCTGTGGGGATACTTAAAAAGTCTTGTTTATCGAGGACGTCTGGTAACCGAGGCAGATTTGAAAGACAGTATCACTCTGCATGTGAGAAGCATCTCAATCGACCAATTACGATCCGCAGTTGAACAAGCTGGCCACAGACTGCAGATTTTACATCATGAAGAAGGGAACCATATTAAGCAGCATTCCCTGCATCGATAAGGTCCTTGTGATATGAATGTTTGGTACGTTCAGCATATTTTCTGTTGTACAACGCCACCTATCGGTGTTTCTGGAACTAATTTTTTTTGCGCGTAATCCCTTTCCCCATGTCTTGAATAGTAGGTTCAACAAATTTGGAGCCTTTACACTGAATAGTTCGATGTATAGAGAGCTCAGAGTAGGGGTGTTTTAATTCTGACCACCCGGTATGTATAAAAAAATCATGTAATCAAATATGATATTTCTGTGATCTTCATCTTTATACATGTAGGATGAAACTAATTTATGGAATTCATGTAAATATAATATAATTGCCTAAAATGCAATTTTTTATTTTCTTTATTATAATAAGACAAATAATTAATTTTAAATAAAAAAATATTACAGCCTAATGAACTCAATAAATTAACTTCATCACTTATATGAACTTCTTTATGTAAGAATTCAAAATATATTTATGGCATCTCATGTGTACCCATCGTTAGAAATTTGCTAAATTAAAAAATGTCACTTATATTTTAATTTAATAAATAGCTCGTTAATATTTCAATACACTTACGGAAATTGCACGACCAGTTTTTCATTATATTTGTGTCAAATGCAATTTTTTATTTTCTCTTCTACATGATTAATTTTAAATATAAGACATGTTATTCCCAAACGACCCTGCTAAATTAATGATATTAATTACTTTTTACCTTTGCATTACATAAAACATTTAAACGAAGGGTATCTCAATAATTATTCATTAAATCAAATTTTCTCTGCAATAATTTCTTGGTGCATTTTAAATTGCACAAGCTACAATTAAGGAATTTATTAGATTTTTCAGTGAAAGATAAATTATCATTTAAATATTAACGGTTCAAACTATTTTAAATTCACATTTTAAAAAATCTGATGTGGGCAACATATGACTTTCCTTATATAATGTAATGAATTTACTACTTTTATAGTAAAAAAAATAGGTTTTTCTTATAGTAGATACTTATATTCTTTCAAAGATATTGAATTTTCGTCAATTAGTTGCCATTTTCATTGATTTAGCGTCATTTTTATTCATTTGACGAGATTTTCGTTAATTTGGCAACATTTCAAAAAGTCGCCAATTTGGCGACATTCCGCCAAATTCGTCGCCAAAATCTCGCCAAGCGTTATGGACGAAGAAATAAGTTATTCTTACACCAGATAAATGACTATTGGCATTCAAATACAAAAGTATTACTCAAAGTATCTTTTTTCATGAATGGAACGAAATAGATCCACGAGAATGTCACCCAATTTATCGCATGGTATTACATATGAAAAGTGAATATGTTTCTCAAAAGGAAATATTTTTTTTAAATTTTATATGACTTTGTGATAATATTTTGAAAAATGTGCAATATCTCGAGAACGGTTTATGTTAGCGTTCTAAAATTTATGTCAATCGTTTTCTAATGAAAAATTACGTAAAAAATGTCTATTTACGTAACTTTATTAGCAGTTTTGATTTTTTGACGATTTTTTCAGAATTTCGTTCGAAAATTTAAGGGGGGTTCTGAACATTCGATTGCGTATAAAAACAATAGGCTTCCAGTGTTTACTGATTGTGATTTTTGTACCAAATTTGGTTCGAATCGGTCCACTCGTTCGTCAGTTATCGTCTCCACAGACTCACTGACACCCACCCACCCACACACACATACTTTCACACACACACACACACACACACACACACATCACTTCAAAAATGTTTAAATCGTGATCAGGGATGATTGAAACGTGCTCTCCCGTCGAAAACTCGAATTCGAATTTTCGACCCCGTCACAATACTTTCCTTATACATTATGTATGTAAGGAAAGTAATATAAGTAAATTACAAATATGACTAAAGCATGTTTAGATGCGTATTTAAGGTGTATTATGCCCTTTTAACGGGCGTGAGGCGATGACGCATATGCTTGCGCAGCGGGCGGCCACGCACTTTGAATAATTTAAATTTAATGAATAAATTCAATTAATCCTAGATTTAAATCAAGAACTCTTTTTGTTAAGAACTTTATTTTGTTAAGAATATTTTTGTCAAGAACTTACCCAATTTTCTTGTAATGCAGTCATTCCTTGTAATTATCCCAAGTTCCTTGAAATACAATATGTAGTATTCATATGTCAGCTAGGTGACTACAATTGTCTCGATGGCTTTATAAGCCCCTTCTTTAGGCCGAAACAGGACAGTTAGAACAGTATGCACCCTTAACAAAAGATATGAGTGAATTGTTTAAAACGGGACAATTAGATCAGTATGCACCCTTAACAGAAGTTGACAAAGAACAGCTAATATCAGTTGACGCTCAGCTTTTGTTAAGGATGTATTCTGTTCTAACTGTGTTTTGGCCTGAAGAAGGAGTCTTATAACGTCTTCGAAACAATTTTAGTCGTCTAACTGATATACGTATAACTGTTATTTACAAGAAAATTAAGCACGTTCTTAACAAAAATGTATATTGTAGAAATCAAGATCTAATTTTTTAACTACTCCACTCTTAAATATATTCATAATTAGAATCGCATGTTTTTATGTAGGTCACGGTCTTCAGTAGTGTTGAAAAAAGTGGTGTTTATCTAGAGGCTATTTTATCTTCTCTTTTGACGCTTTGGATTATATTATCGGACTAATTCATTTTAAAATGAATTGTGACAGAAGTAGGGGGTATATATTTTTGTAGGTTCTTTTGTTTCTTCCTCTTACACCCCCAATTTTTACCAGTTGAGTGAAATATTTTCTTCTCTACAGAAACAATATAAAAAAAATCTGATGTGGGCAACACATGACTTTCCTTATATAAAGCAATGAATTTACTACTTTTACAGTAAAAACAATAGGTTATTCTTATAGTAGATATATTCTTTCCAAGATATTGAATTTTCGTCAATGAGTCGTTATTTTCATTGATTTAGCCTCATTTTTATCCATTTGGCGAGTATTTCGTTAATTTTGCAACATTTAAACAAGTCGTCAAGTTGGCAACAGTCCACTAAATTCGTCGCCAAAATCTCGCTAGGCGTTATGGATGGAGAAATAAGTTATTTTTACAGTAGATAAGTGACTATTGGCGTTCAAATACAAAAGAAATACTCAAAGTACCTTTTTTCATGAATGGAACGAGCAAGATCCACGAAAATGATGTTACCCAATTTATCGCATGACATATGAAAAGTGAACATGTTTCAAAATAGGTAATACTTTTTTTTTATTTTACATGATTTTTTGATAATTTTTTTTAAAAATGTGCAATATCTCGAGAACGGTTCATGTTAGCATTCTAAAATTTTTGTCAATCGTTTTCTAATGAAAAATTACATAAGAAAAGTCTACTTGTGTAACTTTATTAAAGGTTTTGATTTTTTAATGATTTTTTTCAAAATTTCACTCGAAAATTTAGGGGGGTTCTGAACATTCGATTGCGTATAGAAGCAATCTGATGTGGGCAACACATGACTTTCCTTATATAATGTAATGAATTTACTACTTTTACAGTAAAAAAAATAGGTTTATCTTATAGTAGATACTAATATTCTTTCCAAGATATTGAATTTTCGACAATTAGTCGTCATTTTCATTGATTTAGCGTCATTTTTATCCATTTGGCGAGATATTCGTTAATTTGGCAACATTTCTAAAAAGTCGACAAGTTGGCGACATTACGCCAAATTCGTCGCTAAAATCTCGCCAAGCGTTATGCACTAAGAAATAAGTTATTCTTACAGCAGATAAATAACTATTGGCGTTCAAATACAAAAGTATTATTCAAAGTATCTTTTTTCATGAATGGAACGAGCTACATCCACGAGAATGATGCCACTCAATTTATCGCATGGTATTCCATATGAAAGGTGAACATGTTTCTCAATAGGAAATATTTTTTTTTTATTTTATATGACTTTTTGATAATTTTTTTGAAAAAAGTACAATATCTCGAGAACAGTTCATGTTAGCGTTCTAAAATTTATGTCAATAGTTTTCTAATGAAAAATTACATAAAAAATGTCTATTTGCGTAACTTTATTAGTGGTTTTAATTTTTTGACGATTTTTTCAAAATTTCATTCGAAAATTTAGGGGGGTTCTGAGCATTCGATTGCGCATAAAAACAATAAACTTCCAGTGTTTACAGATTGTGATTTTTGTACCAAATTTGGTTCGAATCGGTCCATTCGTTCGTCAGTTATCGTCTCCACAGGCTCACTGACACACACACACACATACTTTCACACACACACACACACACACACACACACACACACAGACATCACTTCAAAAATGTTTGATTCGCGATCAGGGATGCTTGAAACGTGCTCTCCCGTCGAAAACTCAATTTCGAATTTTCGACTCCGTCACAATACTTTCCTTATACATTATGTATATAAGGAAAGTAAAAATGTAATATGGGCAGCACATGACTTTCCTTATATAATGCAACGAATTTACTACTTTTACAATCAAAAAATAATGTGTGAGATAAACGGCACTGTGTTTTTATCGTTGAATTGCACATTTGGCGATTTCCTGGATGACAACGTGTAAAACTATTTCAAAATACCTAATTAACTTATATTTCGCGCATCTCTAAATGAACAATTATCAATATTGATAGCATCCTCAATAAGTGATATAGTCTATATATTAAAATAATTTTATAATTAATTCATCAATTATGTTTCATTTTCATTAATTTAGCGTCATTTTTTCAATTTTGACCATATTTTTGTCAATCTGGGGTAAAATATCGTCAAGTTGGTAATAATTTGTTAAATTATTCGCTAAGTTGCCAAATATATCACCAAGTGTTACAAACAAACGGAGAGAA
This sequence comes from Amaurobius ferox, assembly GCA_951213105.1. Classification (NCBI taxonomy): domain Eukaryota; kingdom Metazoa; phylum Arthropoda; class Arachnida; order Araneae; family Amaurobiidae; genus Amaurobius; species Amaurobius ferox. The sequence continues at coordinate 99,337,191 of OX578140.1, forward strand.
GAGCACTTCTCATATACTAGGAGGTATGACCGTCATATGGCGGAAATCAGAATTTGCAAGACATTACTTCCCGTTGCGCGTCATTTTTATCAATTTGGCGACATTTTTCTCACATTGGCAACATTTAAAATTCTCCAAGTTAGCGTCGCCCCGCAAAATTTCTCGCCAAGCGTTATGGACGGACATAGAAATGTGTTATTTTTATAGTCTACTCTTATGTTCTTTTCAAGATATTGAAATTTCATTAATTAGTCGTTATTTTTATTGATTAAGCATCATTTTTATCAATTTTTCGACATTTTTGTTAATTTGGCAACATTTACAAAAGTTGCCAAGTTGGCAAAATTCCGCCAAAATTTCGATAAGCGTTATGGAGGGAGACATAAGTTATTCTTATAGCAGATAGATAGATGAATATTGGAGTCAAAATAAAAAAAGTATTACCAAAAGTGTATTTTCTCATGAATGGGACGAACTAGATCCACTGAAATGATGCCACTAAATTTATCGCATGATATTACTTATGAAAAGTGAACATATTTCACAACAGTTAATATTTTTTTATTTTATATGATTTTATATATTTCTCTAATGAATAATTTCTCTAATGAATTTCTTTAATGATCTTGTTGCATTGAAACTAAAAATTTTCTGATTGACCCAATTTGTCTAAGGGGGTCGTATAAAAATTTAAAAAGTGTAACTTTTTTGAAATTAATGGGAGGACTATTTCATTAACGTAGTCTTATTTCCTACCTTACTTTCAACATTTTTGCAATTTACATTGCCCACTTATCTCCAACGAATAAATAATTAAAGCGCGTTTCAATCTTTTTGGGACACCCTGTATACACTTTCTATAACCTCTGTAAAAAGTTCTAGGAAAACCTTGGTAACATGATACCTTTCTTTCTGAACAATATCCACTTCATATAACCTATGTGAAAAGTTCCCGGAAAACCTAGAGAACTCGGACAATTTCAGTCCAATCACTTCGGTTCTCGAAATTTCTAGAACTCGCAAAGTCTCTAAGCTGGAAACATATTGTTAAATTCAAGCCATCCGGATTTTTCTGTAATGATAATTGGTAGCTGTAAATATCCTTTTTACTTTCCTTATATACATAATGTATAAGGAAAGTATTGTGACGGGGTCGAAAATTCGAATTCGAGTTTTCGACGGGAGAGCACGTTTCAAGCATCCCTGATCACGAATCAAACATTTTTGAAGTGATGTCTGTGTGTGTGTGTGTGAAAGTATGTGTGTGTGTGTGTGTGTGTATGTGTGTGTGTCAGTGGGTCTGTGGAGACGATAACTAACGAACGAATGGACCGATTCGAACCAAATTTGGTACAAAAATCACAATCTGTAAACACTGGAAGCCTATTGTTTTTATACGCAATCGAATGTTCAGAACCCCCCTAGATTTTCGAATGAAATTTTGAAAAAATCGTCAAAAAATCAAAACCAATAATAAAGTTACGTAAATAGACATTCCTCATGTAATTTTTCATTAGAAAACGATTGACATAAATTTTAGAACGCTAACATGAACCGTTCTCGAGATATTGCACATTTTTCAAAAAAATTATCAAAAAGTCAAATAAAATAGAAAAAAAATATTTCCTATTGAGAAACATGTTCACTTTTCATATATAATATCATGCGATAAATTGGGTGATATCATTCTCGTGGATCTAGCTCGTTCCATTCATGAAAAAAGATACTTTGAGTAATACTTTTGCATTTGAACGCCAATTTATCTGCTGTAAGAATAACTTATTTCTTCGTTCATAACGCTTGGCGAGATTTTGGCGACGAAATTGGCGGAATGTCGCCAACTTGGCAACTTTTTGAAATGTTGGCAAATTAACAAAAATCTCGCCAAATGGATAAAAATGACGCTAAATCAATGAAAATGACGACTAATTGTGGAAAATTCAATATCTAATAAGTTATATAATATATAAATATATGATAATAGTTATATAATATATGTCGAAAATTCAATATCTAATATGTTATATATATATATATATAACTTATTTCTTTGTCCATAACGCTTGGCGAGATTTTAGCGACAAAATCGGCGGAATGTCGCCAACTTGGCGACTTTTTGAAATGTTGCCAAATTAACGAAAATCTCGCCAAATGGATAAAAATGACGATAATCAATGAAAATGAAGACTAATTGTCGAAAAGTCAATACCTTGGAAAGGATATTAGTATCTACTAGAAGAAAAACCTATTTATTTTACTGTAAAAGTAGTAAATTCATTTCATTATATAAGGACAGTCATGTGTTGCCCACATCAGATTTTTTAGTAAGACTTCACGGGGAAAGGATATGAGGTATTAGTGGCGATAATGACCGAGATCACAACACAAAAAGCAGCGATATAATAAAGATAAATGAGCTTGCATATGTTTAGGAAATCATCTGGATTTGTGTTTTCAGTAAAACAGGTTTGGTCATGAACGGCCAAACTGAAAGTAGATAAATAACATATTTCGATATATTAGCCCCATCTAGTGTAAAGAAAAGGAAATAAAACTAGAAAATAGAAGAAAAAACGGGGAAATATGAGCATGAGTGTTATGTATTTTTGAAGTTATCCAAATGACAGATAACTATATTTTTAAAAGAATTACAATGCATCCATTAACCAAAACAATGCATTAAATATAAATCAGGCAATTGAAAAGACGTACAGAGTGAAACTGTATTTCAGCTACACTAAACTTGAAAAGTAAATTATTAAGGTCAGATGATATTTTAATAAAATATAAAATAAGATATTGAATTCCCCTCCACTAAATTTGTTACACCGATTGAAGTGAACTATGGCGCTTGAGACAAATATTTTACAGAGAAAGCAACAAAGTGTTCAAAATTTTATCGTCATCTCATAGGGAAAGAGCTGAATTAATTCAAAGAGCAGAATATTATACTAAACTTTAATTTGCTTTTATGTGCAAGATGATACGTCATCTCAAATTTAGAATGGCAGAATTCAATCAACTTCCAAACTTAACATGTAAAACAAATCCAAAGTTCTCTAAATTTATGAAAGGGTAATATATGTTAATTCATACAATTCTTTACATAGCTGAACTTATGTAAGAGTTTCATAGAGAGGAACTCAAAGCAGAAGACACATGTTTTGTTACCGATTTCGACTGAGCTTAAATTAAACCAAATATCCAAACACAGGCTTGACTGTATATACATATATTGCTGAGCAAAATACATATGCGATTGTCGTTACATTATACTTACGTTATATAATAACAAACATTTTCATATATCGGAAAAATTTTTCATATATCAATATACTCACTCTCAAAATAGAAAAAATCTGATATAGGCAGCATATGACTTTCCTTATATAATACAATGAATTTACGACTTTTACAGTTAAAAGTAATGTTATACTTATAGTAGATACTTATATTCTTTCCAAGGTATTGAACTTTCTTCAATTAGTCGTCATTTTCATTGATTTAGCGTCATTTTTATTCTTTTGGCGAGATTTTCGTTAAATTGGCAACATTTAAAAAAGTCGCCAAGTTGCCGAAGCCAAGCCGCCAAGTCGCCAAGTTGCATTCCGCCAAATTCGCCACAATCTCGCCAAGCGTTATGGATGGAGAAATAAGTTATTCTTACAGCAGATAAATGACTATTACCGTTCAAATACAAAAGTATTACTCATAGTATCTTTTCTCATAAATGGAACGAATTAAATCCACGAGAATGATGTCACCCAATTTATCGCATGATATTACATATGGAAAGTGAACATGTTTCTTAATAGTTAATATTTTTTTTAAATTTATTTTGAAAAATTTATTTGAAAAATGTGCAATATCTCAAGAACAGATCGTGCTAGCGTTCTAAAGTTTATGTCAATCGTTTTCTTAGGAAAAATTACACAAGAAATATCTAGGGCGCGGTTGCCCATTGGTTAGCGCGCTGGAGTTGCACTCGGTAGGCCCGGGTTCGATTCCAGCCACTGCCAAAACTGCCGCCGTGTTCATGCGGAGTACGATCACGTTAAACATGTGGGTCCGAAAGTCCTTCCGAGAGGTTGGTGGTAGGGGAAGGAGGATACAGTCCCTGTGGATGCCTCCCCCACTGGGTTCCGGTCTAAATTGGGTGGCACTTCCCGACCGTCCAAACAGTTACCTTACACCTTTCTGGTAGGTCGAACGGTCTGGGTTTCAACATCAATAACAAGAAATATCTATTTGCGTGACTTTATTAAAGGTTTTAATTTTTGGATGAATTTTTCAAAATTTCGCTCAAAAATTTAGGGGGTTTTTGAACATTCGATTGTGTTTTAAAACAATAGGCTTCCAGTATTCACGGATTGTGATGTTTGTACCAATTTTCATTCGAATAGCTCCACTCGTTCGTGAGATATCGTCTCCACTGACTCACTGACACATACAGACACACACACAAACACACACACACACACACACAGACATCACTTCAAAAATGTTCGATTCGTGATCAGGGATGCTTGAAACGCGCTCTCCCGTCCAAAAATCGAATTCGAATTTTCGACCCCGTCACAATATTTTCCATATACATTATGTATATAAGGAAAGTAAAAAACAGCGCAGACCCTAAAATAAAATAAAAAATAAACAAATATTAAAAATATGCGGTGGTCAAAGTCCGATGGAGCCCAATTGGTTTTGCATGAATAACATCTTGAAAAATAAACCGCCAATCAACTTCAGTAAGTTATTCATTCTCTTCAGTCTCATTTGTTTCGTTTAAAACATATTATATGGTAACTAAGGTAAGATACGTAATTGAAACAATATAACCTTCACGAGGAAATTACGAACATTTATGAAGTTTATACAAATTTGACCTCGCGAAATAAATTTTACAGGATCTGTTGAAAATTTTAAGTTGAATATCGTCTGCATAAATTAAAAAATCTGATGTGGGCAACACATGACTTTCCTTATATAATGTAATGAATTTACTACTTTTACAGTAAAAAAATAGGTTTTTCTTAAAGTAGATACTAATATTCTTTCCAAGATATTGAATTTTCGACAATTAGTCGTCATTTTCATTGATTTAGCATCATTTTTATCCATTTGGCGAGATTTTCATTAATTTGGCAACATTTCAAAAAAGTCGCCAAGTTGGCGACATTCCGCCAAATTCGTCGCCAAAATCTCGCCAAGCGTTATGCACTAAGAAAAAGTTATTCTTACATCAGATAAATGACTATTGGCGTTTAAATACAAAAGTATTATTCAAAGTATATTTTTTCATGAATGGAACAAGCTAGATCCACGAGAATGATGTCACTTAATTTATCGCATGGTATTACATATGAAAAGTGAACATGTTTCTCAATAGGAATTTTTTTTTTATGTGACTTTTTCTTAATTTTTTTGAAAAATGTACAATATCTCGAGAACGGTTCATGTTAGCGTTCTAAAATTTATGCCAATCGTTTTCTAATGAAAAATTGCATCAGAAATGTCTATTTGCGTAACTTTATTAGCGGTTTTGATTTTTTGACGATTTTTTCAAAATTTTATTCGAAAATTTAGGGGGGTTCTGAACATTCGATTACGTATAAAAACAATAGGCTTCCAGTGTTTACGGATTGTGATTTTTGTACCAAATTTGGTTCGAATCGGTCCATTCGTTCGTCAGTTATCGTCTCCACAGACTCACTGACACACACACACACACACACACACACACACACACACACACACACACACACACACACACACACACACAGACATCACTTCAAAAATGTTTGATTCGTGATCAGGGATGCTTGAAACGTGCTCTCCCGTCGAAAACTCGATTTCGAATTTTCGACCCCGTCACAATACTTTCCTTATACATTATGTATATAAGGAAAGTAAAAATATATATTTTCTATTTTCTTGATGTCTACGTTAAAACATCCAACAAATAAAATGGGGATATTCGGATTAATGAAATTCTCGCTATTACAACGACTATATTCCAAAAACTAAGAACCAGATTCAAACTCCAATTATATATACTTGTAGAAATGTTAAAGGACTGCAAATTACTCGTTTATTGTTTATTAAACTTTTGAGTTTCGAAATATAAGCATTATATACTTTATAAACGGGAAACATTCGATCTTTAAATTGACAAGATAATTGCTCGAAAACCATAAGAGTTTTGTTAAAACAAATTATGGATCTGGAAAATGAATTTACTATTAAGCATTTTTGTGGTTTACCTTTTATAGTTTAGAGGATATTTTGAATAAAAAGTAAGCTAAGTGAAGTTTAAACTTATGCATGAACTTAAGATTTTTTTTTCGAAAAAAAAAAATAATTCGTTCCATATTTTAAAATACTGACATTATTTTTATATATTCATAATGGTACCCTATTTTCGACACAATATGAATAATAAAAGTGCAACTTAGAGTAAGCCCAAAATTATTAAGTACGGTTAAAATGAATTCCAAGTACAGAACAGTTAAGTTAAAATACATAATACACAGAAATCAAGGTGGTCAACCCAATACACATATATAGTCTAAGGAAGCACAATTTCATTGATCAAAAGAACATGACTCCTCCCTGGGATGGCCCTCACTAAGTGTTTAAGTGATCTGATCAGCAATTTATGTTGTCTTAATAACGTATTGTTCAGTAAAAATATCAATAGTTCATTTTTACGAACCCTATCAAGCCACTGTGGTATATGTTCGATAGAAAGTCCATTTAAATGGAAACCTACTGTATGTAGACAATCGCGTACATAATGGTCAACATTGCTTATAGTTGATAATAAATACATAATGGTGAGGATAAAAGATTCTATTTTGAACTTATTTACGTAATGAACAAATAGACCGTGCCCAGTCTAACATAAAGAAAAATGTGACTGTGTGTGTATCTGTACAGAATGTAACAGTAAATTTAAGCGTCGTACGACTATGATATTATCAGCGACGCACTTTTACCTTCCCTGCAACACATGGTAATGTATCTGTGTGTCTGTCTGTGCAATGTATGCATCCCATCTAACTCAAAATCTAATGAACCAAATTTCAAAAGATTTGGTAGGTAAGTCACTTGTATGTGATCCTGGTGCTGATTAGCTTGTGGTATGATTCACAATAAAAGAACCTGTCTTTTCTGCGAAATGGCCAGCAAAAATCTCATGTGTCCACTCTAGCTAAAAATCTAATTGCCCAAATTTCACAAAATTTGGTAAATAAATCACTTGTAGGATATCTTGGTATGCTGATTAGAATCTGGTACGATTTTGAAAAGAAAAACATGTCTTTTTTTTTTTTTTTTTTGAAATGGCCTGCAAAAATCTGAAATAAAAGACTACTTATGCTCAAATGTATCAATTAAATACTTTTTTATGCGTCAATTTTGACGATGTGAGGAATAAAACCAACCCCATTACTCTAGGACTAGCCGTTCTCAAGATATTTTAATTTTTCGCATTTTCGGTACGCCACCTCTGAAAATATGTCTAGCTACCAAATGGAAACGAAAATCGAATTAAAAGTGGAAATTGAGCGTTATTTAAAATAATTATGGTTGTTATTTTATGAAATTGAACTCAATTTGATGAATTGTTGGAGAAATAAAGAGAACATGAATATGAGTCTGCAGGGAAAGTTATATGCTACCCACATCGGATTATTATAAATATTATCAGTAACGTGTACTTGAAAATTGTAGATAATAGCCATTGCAGATATTGTCTATTTTATGCTGAAAGCATGAAATCGGATTATGGATTCTATAACCTACAAGTGCGATCTCATGGAAACGGCCACGCTCTTTAGAGACCGGAAAATTTAGCTAAATCACGCAACCGGCAATGGAAGAGTCGTCCTGATATTGGGAGCGCGGCCTATTGGCGGGTTCTGTGAGTATCAACTTGGTTCTTACATCCTCAATAGCTTGAGGTAAATTTGAAGAAAGGAAATTTGAAGCTGGCTACATGGTAGGGTTGAATGTTTCATAAAATTATGGCACTTGGCATGGATGGTTGTTGTCTGCAATAACAGCGTGATTTAAAAAATTTAGATATTTAGTCATAAAAATTTGCAAGTCAAACAAACAAAATGCTTTTAAATAGTTATCTACTATAAAAACCGTACTGCGAAAGTCTTGCGCTGATCATTTCATGTTTGCTCTATTTTTAATTGCAGTCAAAATGCTTACAGCTTAAAAGGCTGCTAATACAGTAAAACTTTATTTAAAGCAACCTCCAACACAAAATTAATAGCGTAAACCAGTTTTGAAGGCAAAAAATAGCCTTCTTTGACAGGACGAATAAAAAAGCGCATCCCTCACGCAAGAACAGCAATTGCAGTTCGAACAGCAAACGCGACTGAAGCAAGGAAGGGATGTTTATATCGGCGAAGAAAAAAGAGAAGTGAAAACACTAAAAACTCTGGAAGAAGGAACGAGTAGCAGTGAAATGAGAGAACTGTAAAGTACCAAAGAGAAAAGTGAACGTTCTACACAAACACTCAAAACACTTGTGAGTAAAACTACGAACAGCAACCTGCTAAATTGAAAAAAGCAACTACTGTTTCAGAATTTACAATAGTCGTCCACCTAGTTGTAAAAATAACATTTTGTTCGCAAAAATGAAAATTTAATAGAACAGAAAATGGAATAAACAGGTTTTAGAGCTGCTTTAAACGAAGCTTTATTAGTTACTTACCGTAAAATTTGTGACGAAACAAAAGGTGTGTAATAAATAATTATTGAGAACAAACATATTTACGATAACCTGATTTATTTCTTTTCTCTCTCTCTCTCTCGAAAAAAAAAGAAAATTATTTAAAATATTAATTAATGTCTTTGGACGCTTATGCAAAATTTTTTGAATAAATATTTATGACAGAACTGATGTAGAATCCTTTGCGATTCAAGCTTTAAGCAATCTAAAGAGCTTAAGGAACATTTTCCAAAGAATTATATTTAAAGAAATTTCTAATTAAAGTCTCAAATTTTGATTTTTATTCTCAGTAGCAGTTATGTGAATTGTACAGTTTCTTGCTGGCATTTGCTGAAAATTATTTTAAATATTGCTGTCAGATTTGATTTAAATTTTATTTCGCGTCTTATTGAAAATATTGATATTGAAATGTCGGTTTTTCAGAATGTATGAGAGTATATGATTATTTTTATAAGTGTGTAAGAATTAATGTCTCAACACTGAACCAAACTATCGATCTCCGACTAAAAAGATGATTAACTTTATCTACTAAGCTATTGAGTACTTCCAATTATATAATTGGAGTGGTTTCTACACTCTCCTTCTTCATATTTTAGATTACAATGTAACTTCAGCTCTGAACACTCCACTGTAAATAGCTTTGCTGCCCCAACCGGGATTCGGACCATGGCTCTCCGAACTCTCCAGACGACTCTCTACAGTTAGCTATTGGGGCGAAATTGCAAGCTCTTGTTGGACTCTGCATAGTGTTTTGTCCAACACAACTCTCTCTCTTCATCATTCGTGTGAGTTAATTTTCAATTTAAAGAAAAATAAAGCGTAATCATCTGCAACATTTTAGGAATTATTACCTTTTGATTCTCCTTGGCTACGCCCACTAATCACTGACGCACTTTAATAAAGGACAGAGGTTCGTCACAGCTATCTGATACATTATACTTAATCAGCTGTATAAACAAGAAATCCTATTGGTCACTGAGGACAGACTACTTTCGGTGGACTAAAAACCCCAGCAGGATCGGAATCCCCACCCCCTTTTAGTGATAAAATCTGTAGTGGACTTCTGTTACCATTTTAATTTTTGTGAATTTTTAGCTTATTCTTTTGACATTTTACACATCATCTGCTACATTAAAATAATTATATAATTGTGTCCAATATATGTTGATTTAGTCGTTGTCTTTCTAATTAATTTTTCCATTTTTCGACGATAGAAGCAGGTGGGTAAAGAAAAGTGCTATTTAAGCCATTGACGGGTGCTATGCCGATCCGGTGGTCGAGCGGTCAGGGGCATGCGTTTCCGTTTGATCGCTGGATTGCTGGGTTGCGGGTTCGAATCTCGCCAGCGGGCATGGATGTCGAGGTCATGTCGAGGTCATGTCGTTATCATGTCGAGGTCAAGCCAGACTTCTTCCCTTCGGGGAGCCTCTATAAAAAAAAAGTGAAGCTGCAAATCTCCTCCCCTTCGCCATGGAATGCCCTTGGGGGTCTTGTGGACGTGGTGTGCAGAAGCTCCTTCACCATGGGGGAATTAGTAACGAACGAACGAACGGGTGCTATAGAAACAAGAAAGATCAATCATGCATAAAGTATTGATTATGAAACACTTTCCAACTGAAATGCAATTTTGTTTAAACATCTCTAACATGCGATACATTTAGCGCTGATATATTTTAAATTATCACAGTACTGCAATCATGTATTATATTTGAAAACTTAAAACCTCATCCAAAGAAGACAAGAAGCATTTTTATGGAAGTTAGCGTACTAACGGACAAACAAACAGACAGACACTTTTCAACTATGTTGGAAAGTGCTAAAAACTAGTCATTTCTAACCACACTTCGATTTATTGAAATGGCTAGTTCAGAAGCATAAGAAATAGGAGTCAGATGGGGCGCATGGCTCTACGTACCAGTCGTAATTGCTTTAGCACAGAATTTAGATACACAGATAATACGCAAAAATAAAGCCGTTTAATGGCGGATGCAACACTAAATATAAATCTAAACTACCTTTAAACATCTACGGTAACGTCGAAATATGGAAGCCATATTCTATTTTGCAACGAGTCACGTGATCTATTCATATATCCCAGGTGTAATTATTATTTCAATTTTTACACATTCTATATGATAATTTGAATATTTCCTAAAATTTTCGAAGCAGTTTATGAATTTTAATTCCGCTTAAAAATTTTTGAAAAACAAAGTCCCATAGGGTTCAATGTATTTCATTGTCTCACCCGGGTTAAATCAGAAGCTAATTGGGTATTATTATATATTTTCATTCCCATAATTTCCACAGACCGTCTCAACAACATACAAAAATGCTATTTCGATAAAGTTATTTTTATGGAAGTCATCGTGCAAACGGACGGACAGACAGACGGACAGACAGACAGACAGATAGATCAAAGTCATGAACTGTTAATAATTAAGTATTAAAAATGATCACTTTCTCAGTAACACTTAGTTATTATAAAATCGCAGTATAAGTATATCAGAAAACTGTTTGATAACCCGAGATTTGAAAGCACTCATGTATACTAACTGGTGCATGCTAAATCCAAATCTGAAATTCGTTTATATATATATATATATATATATATATATATATATATATATATATATATATATATATATATATATATATATATATATATATATATATATATATATATATATATATATATATATATATATACAGGGTGTCCCAAAAACATTGACCTCGGTTCATTATTCCTTAAATATTGATCTTAGACATATATAAAAAATTACAAAGTTGTGTAGAAAAAGGTACAGAATTTTATGAAATCGATTAAAATTTTCAAGGGAATTAAATTTTAAGAAATACAAAATTTATTTATTACAATTTAAGAAATACGACCCCCGTACAGAAACATTTCCAATGAGTAAAATGTGTCCCATACACTAATAAGGTGATGGTCAAAATTTGAGCATTTTATCATTTGAGCATCGACATGGGTTCTCAGAGGGGAAAAATCATGTCGGCAGATCGCGTTTTAGGGGTCATACACAAATTACGAAAGAAAACAATGATTATATAAATAAATAATAATTTTGCTATTTATTGGTACAAAAGTATTTACACTGTGTAGAAATAATAACTTTACACAAAGATTAAAAAGTTTGTTCAAAATGGTTTTCATCCATGCCAATACAAGGTGTCCCAATACAGGGTGCCATTCGCCTGATAACACTTCTGTGCACTCGATTAAGTTCTTGTTCGATAATGTCTCGACAAACATCCTGAAAGCGTTATTGCAACTCTGCTTTATTTAAGGGAAATGACAAATAAACAGTTGTGCGTAAACGACCCCACAAATAAAAATCCATGGGCGTTAAATCAGGCGATCTAGGGCGAAATTCGACTGGTCCATGCAAGCCAATCCACTTGTCTTGAAACTCGTTATTTAACTAATGTTTCACACGTGTAGTATGGTGAGTTGGAAATCTGTCCTGCTGAAACCATACATGTAGAAGTTCTGTTAGGGGCAGTTCATCCACAAAATCAGGAATCACCGCATTCAGAATCTCATTAGCATATCTGTCACCCGTCAACGTACCATCATACAGTATGGGTCTAAGCAAACGCTTTCTGAAAATACTACACCATACATTCACAGAAAATTGCTTCTGATGATGAATATCACGTACCACGAATGGATTTGTGTCAGACCAAAAGTGCTCATTTTGAGGATTTATTCATCCATCTTGTTTAAAACAGCATTCGTCAGTTCAAATTACGTTTTCAGGAAAGAGGGATTTGCATCTTCCTGATTCAAAGCCCAATTACAAAAATCTAGACAACGTTGATAATCTGTTGGCTCCTCCTGTCCTTGCATACCATGAATGTTAAACGGATACCAATTATTCAGTCTCAATATTCTCCACACTGTTGCACGTGGTACGTTCATTTCTGAAGCAGCGGTACGAACACTACTATGTGGATGACCGCAAAAGTAAGCCAAAATATCAATTTCTACATCAGTCGAGTGAAGTCTGGGCCTATCTAGTCCACCTGCGCGATGCACGCTTCCTCTTTCACGCAATCGTTGCACCAATCGGGAAATAAATCTCCCAGAAGGATGTCGAGAATTGGGAAAAGTACGTTGATATTCCCGTGCAGTTTCGTTAGTATTGCGATTGCATAAACCGTACAGCATAAGCATTCCAAGAAGTTCTTCGTTGCTTTATTGCAACATACGGTCGGTACAGGCTAACTACACTCTCAAAATGTAGCAGAAATGTGAAATACTTAAGAGTCGATCAGACTGCCGGGCTGTGCGCGCTACGCTTGCCTAAGCGAGGCGATTGATCAATGACACAGCAAAAACAACTTTTTCGTGTGATGATGCGTCTGTTGCGATTGTGTGAAGCACCGAACAGAGGCAGATATTTGCATATGCATACATTTCTAAGCTGTTTTAATGTTCATTTTGATTGTGCCTTTTCCAAGCTTTATTCTGTAATTAATCATGTAAAATGTTAAGGTACTTTTCAGTAAGCATATTTTTGAAAAATTGTAAATAAATATAAAGAGGCAGGTATTATTTGCCTATGATGCATTTCTGCGTTGCGCCATTTTGCACTCTTGCTGTAAACATTTACATTTTAATTTGTGATTAATCACTCACCAACTTTGTGTAAACATATATCTAGGACTTTTTATGATAAAATGCTGAAATTTTATACATCACCTTATTAGTGCATGGGGCACATTTTACTTTGGAATTTGTACGGGGGCGTATAAAAATTTAAATTTTGTATTTCTGCAAATTTAAACCCCTGAAAATTTTTATCGATTTCATAAAATTATGAACCTTTTTTTACGCAACTTTGTAATTTATTATATATGTCTAAGATCAATATTTAATGAATAAAAGCCGACGTCAATGTTTTGGGACACCCTATATATATATATATAATATATATATATATATATATATATATATATATATATATATATATATATATATATATATATATATATATTAATATATATAAAAATTTGCGCACCAAGAAGTAATAGTGGGATCGTAAAGAACCTTGGCATGAAGGTACGTGCCAGGCAGATATGCGAATGATTAGAAATACAGCGTGATTGTGCATTGCGTAATGTCACCAGAGAACGTTGAACTTCGTTCTCCTTGGCGAAGGAAAAGGTACGCAGAGGCGTTTTGCTTGTACTTAATCTGTTGCAGAGGGACGCTTTTTCATTAGGGTTGCCGTTACTCCGCCATCGAAGACAACATGATCAGCTGTCAGAATTCGAGAGGAGAAGAATCATGGGGATGATGGAAGTCGTGTGGTCAGCTCGGCCAGTAGCCCGCCACCTAGGTCGTTCTGACTTAACTGTGAGGAGGTGTTGGGACCAGTGGACGAGAGAGAGGTCGCATACACTGCGACCAGTCTCAGGCCGCCCTCAGCAGACCAATAGCTGAGAAGACCGTCATATCACCCGATACGCAAGCACAGCGCCAACTGCTTCATTGTCCGCCATCCGGACACAGGCAGCACCTTCACTACTTACTCCTGTGTCTGTCCGTACCATCGCGAGGCGCCTGGCTGAATGACATTTGGTATCGCTGCCCATTATACGTCTGCTGCCAATGACACCTACCCACCGTCGCCTCCGTTGGGAGTGGTGTCACGCTCAACGGGATTGGACAGCAACCGAATAGAACCAGGTCGTCTTCAGCGATGGATCGAGATTCAATTTAGGCAGTGATGACAACCGTGTACGTGTGTGAAGGCCCCGTGGGGAAAGACTCAATCCTGCCTTCACTTTACAGCGACACACTGCTCCCACAGCTGGTGTTATGGTATGGGGTGTCGTCGCATACGACACACGGTCACCTCTAATATAGATCCACGGAACCATGACAGCCCAGCGGTACGTTCATGACAGCCTTCAGCCACATGTGTTGCCACTCATGGCAGGACTTTCAGAAGGCGTTTCCAACAGGTCAATGCTCGGCCACACACAGCAAGTGTGTCTTAGGAATGCCTCCGCCACATTACCACCCTTCCCTGGCCTGTCCGATCCGCAGATTTGTCACCGATCGAGCATATCTGGGATCACTTGGGTCAGCAAATTGGATAACCTATACGAGTTTGGTCGAACTAGAGGCGCGCTTACAACAACTGTGGAACGAGATGAAGCAGGGCACCATACACAGGGAACGAGATGAAGCAGGGCACCATACACACACATGGAAGCAGGGCACCATACACACCGTATCGCATCGCGTATTTACGCTAGAGGGGGCCCAACAGGGTACTAGAACCTCCAATCATTTGTAGTTTTTCCTGTAATAAATTATCCTTTTGCTTTGATTTTTATATCACTTATATCAACGTTGCACTCACACATAAAATTTCGTTCGATTCTGACAACTCTTTCTTAGTGCGGCAATGAGTATATATATATATATATATATATATATATATATATATATATATATATATATATATATATATATATATATATACATATTTATGTATATATATATATATATATATATATATAGATAAAACGGTATATATATATGTATATATATATAGTATATATATATATATATATATATATATATATATACATGGACATCGTCAGAATCCTGCTCTTACTGTCACACGCCACACGGCCCGACAACAGGGATTTATGTTCTGGGGTGACATTTCGTGTGATAACCGACCCCTTTGACTGTCGTCCGTGGCACCATCACAGCACAGCGGTACGTTGCCGACATTCTGCGACCCGTGGCATTGCCATTCCTTTTGCGACACCTCGGACTAAATTTTCAGCAAGATAATGCCAGGTCACACACGGCGCTCCTCTCTATTGATTGTCTGCGTGTTTACTACGACACACGACCTTGACCAGCCAAACCCCAGATCTCTCGCCTATTGAGCACATTTGGGTTGATATGGGGCGTCGCCTGCGACCATCCCAGAATGTAGACAAATTAGATCGTCAACTGGAGGCCATTTGGAACGACATCCTTCAGAACAACATCCGGCAACTTTATGCATCAAAGCAAGGTCGGGTAATAGCTTGTATTAAGGCTAGAGGTGGACCAACTCCATATTGACATGCTCACTGTGTGCAGACCTTTCAGTGTAATAAATCATCCAATTGTTCTGAAATTGTAATCATTTCTTTTTCTGTATATCCACATT
Source organism: Amaurobius ferox (assembly GCA_951213105.1). Lineage (NCBI taxonomy): Eukaryota > Metazoa > Arthropoda > Arachnida > Araneae > Amaurobiidae > Amaurobius > Amaurobius ferox. The sequence goes on from OX578140.1 coordinate 99,353,145, forward strand.
ATACCTACCAAATTTTGTCTCATTTGGATAATTCTTTCTCTTGGTGCGTCGATTTTATATACATATATATATATATATATATATATATATATATATATATATATATATATATATATATATATATATATATAAATTCCCAAAAAGGACAAGTAGCAATGTACTCGTACAGATTCTAGATGTGTGACAGAAGTACCGGCCGGGGGGAGTTGCGACCCCCAGCACTCCGGTTAAAGCTTTTTCCGCCATGGCAAACGCTCCCGGTAACCGATACTCCCTACACGATTTCCTTCATGACCTTTTATAAATCCGCAAAAATACATACATATACAATTTCAATAACATGTAAAATCTAAAAGTTTACTTTTCTACGCTAAAACTATCCATGAAGCATTCTGTAAAAATATAACAAATAATTTAAAATACAAAATTCTTAAGACTAAAGAAATCCCAGTCTGAGAGGATATTTTTTTAAAAAATGGATATAAGACCCATAAACCGCATTATTTCCATATAAAAACCTGTGTGTAAAATTACCTCACAATTAGTCATTTAATCCTTTTTAACCCTTTCTATTCAAAACTAATGTTTGAAATACTAGTCAGAGTGTCTGTATTTTTAAATGTGGACTCAAGACCTATTGGCAACTCCATCGCCATATATATACTAATGTTTGAAATCATTTCACTTATGGTTAATTATTACTTTAAAAACTATATATTCAAGACTATTGAAATCCATGTTATTATTATTAAAATCCTTTCTGGATACCAAAACCTATTGGCTTCTTTATCACCATAAAAATCCTAATGTTTGAATTTACTTCACTTGTGATAGTTTAATGCTCATAAATCGATATATTCAATTCCAAAAACATTCCAGTCAGAGAGTTATTTTTAAATATTGGATACAAGACATTTAAACAATATTATCACCTTATAAATATATATACATATATATAGACACATAAATACGCCATAGTCCAAACTCTACGCAATACACCTTCCCATGGAACAACACATAACTTTTTGATTTTATACCACTTTCACATATGACTAAAGTAATTATTAAAAGTTCGTCCGATATTTCAGAAAACCCTTATAATCACGAACTTACAATCTGGATAACGCTTATAATGTTTCCACATAAAAATAGCCCTAGCTATAAAATTCCGGTGTATAGCCATATTGAGCTATCTGATTTATGATCCTCAATTTGGCATAAAAACACGTCACCCTCTGCGTATTACAATTACCGCCATTAGGCTATATCCGAAAAGTCGTATGTTGTTATCATTCCAAAATATCTCTTCCTGGTTACGGCTGCAGTTAAACCATTATAATTGGAAACCAATCTTATCAGAAAAGCGGGAGGATAACCCTCCTTGATAGCCTCCTCCAGAAAACGGCAATCACACTTGTATCTATCGTTGTTAGTAAAATTCAACAACTTATGTCGTTTCATTTGATTTACTATCAGATTTCTGAATATGTTACGGTGTAGACTAGTTGTCCATGACGTCAAATATTTGATATCAAAATTAATGGTGTTACGTTTATCGTAAATACGATAACATTGTATAGTGGCAGGCTTCATTATAGTGAGATCTAAAAAATCCAGACTTTCATCCTCATTGCATGGTGTTTCTATTAAAGTTAAACATGGAGGATAAAAGTCAAACTTCATTGTATAACCACTATCCTCGAATCCGCATAGGATATCATCCACGTAACGTAGGAATAACATCTCATTTAAAAGATGTGTTCCCCTTACATATCTATCTAGGTAAATATCTGCCATAATTGACGAACAGTTACCCCCCATTGGGATACCCTTAATTTGTTTATAAAAGTTTTCTCCATTGTATAAAACTGTCTCGAATAAAACCAACTCCACCAAAGCCTTGTACTTTCCAATTGCTATATATAGCTGCAAATCACATCTATGGTATGATTCTATTAGGATGCTATATAGATCCTTAATGTCTATATTATTGAAAAGGTCAGCAAAGTCATAACACCTGTATATACCGATGTTTGGCAATTCTTTCAGTTTCTTAACTACTTCGAGGCTTCACCATGCAATGAGGATGAAAGTCTGGATTTTTTAGATCTCACTATAATGAAGCCTGCCACTATACAATGTTATCGTATTTACGATAAACGTAACACCTTTAATTTTGATATCAAATATTTGACGTCATGGACAACTAGTCTACACCGTAACATATTCAGAAATCTGATAGTAAATCAAATGAAACGACATAAGTTGTTGAATTTTACTAACAACGATAGATAAAAGTGTGATTGCCGTTTTCTGGAGGAGGCTATCAAGGAGGGTTATCCTCCCGCTTTTCTGATAAGATTGGTTTCCAATTATAATGGTTTAACTGCAGCCGTAACCAGGAAGAGATATTTTGGAATGATAACAACATACGACTTTTCGGATATAGCCTAATGGCGGTAATTGTAATACGCAGAGGGTGACGTGTTTTTATGCCAAATTGAGGATCATAAATCAGATAGCTCAATATGGCTATACACCGGAATTTTATAGCTAGGGCTATTTTTATGTGGAAACATTATAAGCGTTATCCAGATTGTAAGTTCGTGATTATAAGGGTTTTCTGAAATATCGGACGAACTTTTAATAATTACTTTAGTCATATGTGAAAGTGGTATAAAATCAAAAAGTTATGTGTTGTTCCATGGGAAGGTGTATTGCGTAGAGTTTGGACTATGGCGTATTTATGTGTCTATATATATGTATATATATTTATAAGGTGATAATATTGTTTAAATGTCTTGTATCCAATATTTAAAAATAACTCTCTGACTGGAATGTTTTTGGAATTGAATATATCGATTTATGAGCATTAAACTATCACAAGTGAAGTAAATTCAAACATTAGGATTTTTATGGTGATAAAGAAGCCAATAGGTTTTGGTATCCAGAAAGGATTTTAATAATAATAACATGGATTTCAATAGTCTTGAATATATAGTTTTTAAAGTAATAATTAACCATAAGTGAAATGATTTCAAACATTAGTATATATATGGCGATGGAGTTGCCAATAGGTCTTGAGTCCATATTTAAAAATACAGACACTCTGACTAGTATTTCAAACATTAGTTTTGAATAGAAAGGGTTAAAAAGGATTAAATGACTAATTGTGAGGTAATTTTACACACAGGTTTTTATATGGAAATAATGCGGTTTATGGGTCTTATATCCATTTTTTAAAAAAATATCCTCTCAGACTGGGATTTCTTTAGTCTTAAGAATTTTGTATTTTAAATTATTTGTTATATTTTTACAGAATGCTTCATGGATAGTTTTAGCGTAGAAAAGTAAACTTTTAGATTTTACATGTTATTGAAATTGTATATGTATGTATTTTTGCGGATTTATAAAAGGTCATGAAGGAAATCGTGTAGGGAGTATCGGTTACCGGGAGCGTTTGCCATGGCGGAAAAAGCTTTAACCGGAGTGCTGGGGGGCGCAACTCCCCCCGGCCGGTACTTCTGTCACACATCTAGAATCTGTACGAGTACATTGCTACTTGTCCTTTTTGGGAATTTATATAGGAATACACATGTAAATATTGCAGCATAGCGCTTTACAAGATGTATTATAAATTATTTTTTGCTTTTAGCTTTTTAATCTGTTCACTAAAATTGAAAATAAATTTTTCAAGTTTTATAATGTATATATATATATATATATATATATATATATATATATAATCTTATTGTTGTAGGATCGCCAAAAATGAGTCCAATATGCATTTTTATTGTTCTTTCTATGCGGATCGATACAGGTTCCATTATTTGTTTCATTGGAGAAGACAGGAATTTTATTATATATTAGAAATCAAATGAAATATATTTATATACGTAAAAGAAAAATATATCTAATGATAAACTTTGTTATACATTTAAATATCTTTTGTATAATTTCGCAAATTACGAGATTCCTGCTTCTTTATAAACAAAAAAAAACTATTATTTACTTGGTTCGCCGCTGGTATTACGCCCTATCTCATTGGCCATTAGACGAGGTCTTCAGCTTTATCTTCTTTCAGTCTGTTTGTTAGGGATTTACTTACAAGTGGATAACAAGTGCAGTAAACTATTTCAGATAAAAGTATACGAGAAAATATTCGCAATGGATTAGTCCTGTTTTTAGAGTTGTTAGTGCTATTGTTATTTATGTATATTTAGAACAGTCTGAAATATGTCAAGTAACTGGGGTGCGATTATTGAACATAGCTAATTATTTAACAAGAAAGATCAATCATGCTTAAAACATTGATTATAGAACACTTTCCAACTTCAATGCAATTTTATTTAAACATCTCTAAAATGCAATACATTCCTAAGTAATATTTTAAAACTCATCACAATACTACATTAATTTATTATATTTGAAAACTTAAACCTTCATCGAAAAAAATGAACTTCATTAAAATGACGGCATTTAAATATAAATTGCCTGGTTTAAACATCTCTAAAATACGATACATTTCTCGGTAATATTTTTAAAATCATCATAATACTACAATAATTAATTATATTTTAAAACTTCATCGAAACAACTGACATTCACTCAAATGACGTCATAGAAAAAATAACACGCTGTCTCTCTCTATAAAAGCAACATTTCATTCATAACATTTTCCCATTCATTTCATTCATCACAGTATTAAAATAATTTATTTTATGTAAAAACTTAAGACCATGGAGCTCCATGCTTAAGACCATGGTAATGAAACTCTATGCTTAAAACTTCATCGAAAAAAATCGTCCTTCTCTCTGTTAAATTAATGCATATTTCATTCATATCAGCTATGCAGCCTCCATGAGTTAAATACTTTTGCGTTAAAAAAATACAGCAATTCTTATACAACTCATCCTACATATTTTGTTGTTTACATTTTACATAAGTGGAAAATAGACTTTGTTGTAGAAATAATCAAATTTGGATGATCATTTAAACTCAAATATATTGTCATTGCATTGTTTCAGTATGTAGATGCACAGAATTTAAGCAAAAATAAAGCGGTTTTAGGACGAATACAACACTCAATATGAATTAAAAAGAACATTAAAAATCACGATTTTGAGACAAGATGGATGCCATATTTTATTTTGAAGTGGGTCACGTGATCTTTTCATATCATGATCAGGTGATCGCTTCATATAAGAGGTGTAATTATTATTTTAATTATTTAAAAAACTACTGAATATATCTTGCTGAAATTTTGTTTATATATTTTATGATATAATTTGAATATTATCTAAAATTTTCGAAACAATTTGTGAATTTTAAATCCGTTAAGGAAATTTTTGAAAAATTAGGTCCCATAGGGTTCAATGTATTTCATTTTTTCAACACGGGTTCAATCCAAAACTAATTGGGTGATATTATTCATTTATATTCCCATAGGTCCTACAGACCGTCTGAACAATATACTAAAATTTCGATTTAATTTTGATTAAGTCATTTTTACGGCAGTTATCGTGCTAACGGACAGACAGACAGACTGACAGAATGAACAAAGTCATAAACACTTTTCAACTTTGTTGTAAAGTGTTAAAAACAGGAAAGATTAATCAAGCATAAAGCATTGATTATGAAACACTCCAAATTGCAATACAATTTTATTCAAACATCTCTAAAATGCGATACATTCAGAGGCAATATTTTTGAAATTATCACAATACAACAATAATGTATTATATTTGAAAACTTCATCGAAAAAATGAACTTTATTCAAATGAAGTCATTGAAATATAACGCTTGGTTCTCTATGAAAACAGTAAAAATTTCATTCATAAACTTTTATTCTATTTCTTTCATTCATCACAATACTACAATAATTAATTTTACTTAAAAACTTAAAATCATGTAGGTAAAAATAATTTAACTCTGTGCTTAAAACTTAACTGAAAAAGTCTGCTATAAAATCGTCTGTGTCTCTGTGTAAAATCAATGAATGTTTCATTCATAGCAGTTATATTGCAGACTCCATGAGCTAAAAAATTTTGCTTTAAAGAAATTCAGCAATTCTTATACAACTCATCTTACAGCTTGATGTGTTTACAATCTCCAAAAGTGAATATTTGGCTACACTGAAGGAATAATCAAAGTTTGATGATCATTTAAACTCAAATACGTTGTAATTGCGTTGTTTCAAAATGTAGATGCACAGAAATTAAGCAAAAATAAAGCGGTTTTAGGACGGATACAACACTAAATATAAATAAAAAAAGAACTTTAAAAACCACGATTTTGACACAAGATGGATGCCATATTTTATTTTGAAGTGGGTCACGTGGTCTCTTCATATACTGGTCAGGTGATCTCTTCATATAATGGGTGTAATTATTATTTTAAATTTTATTTAAAAACTACTAAGTACATTTTTCTGAAATTTATTCCGGATAATTTGAATATTTTCTAAAACTTTCGAAGCAATTTGTGAATTTTAAATTCGCTTAAAAAATGTTTGAATAATTAGGTCCCATAGGGTTCAATGTATTTCATTTATTCAACCCGGGTTCAATCCAAAACTAACAGGGTGATGTTATTCATTTATATTCCTGTAAATTCAACAGACAGTCTGAACAACATAAACATACTAAAATTTTATTTTAATAAAGTCATTTTTACGGCAGTTATCGTGCTAACTGACAGACAGACAGATAGACAGACAGAATGAACAAAATCATAAACACTTTTCAACTATGTTTTAAAGTGTTAAAAAATGTTAATGCAAATAAAAATGCTTTATAAAATCGTTGAAATCGTCATGCATACAATATCGTTAAAAATTTTACTATTATTTTAACATTTTACAACATAGTTGAAAGGTGTTTATGACTTTGTTCATTTTGTCTGTTTGTCTGTCTGTCTGTCCGTTAGCACGATAACTGTCGTAAAAATGACTTTATCAAAATGAAATTTTAGTATGTTGTTCAAACGGTCTGTGTGACCTATGGGAATATAAATGAATGATATCACAAAATTAATTTTGGATTGAACCCGGGTAGAAAAGATGAAATACATTGAACCTTATGGGACCTAATTTTTCAAACATTTTCTAAGCGGATTTAAAATTCACAAATTGCTTCGAAAATTTTAGGAAATATTCAAATTATCCCATAAAATATACAAAAACAAATTCAGCAAAATATATTCTGTAGTGTTTTAATAAAAATATTTTTTTAAATAAAAATTAAAATAATAATTACACCATTTATGTGAGGAGATCATTATATATGTGAGGTGATTATTATATGAAGATATCACGTGACCCACTTCAAACTAAAATATGGCATCCATCTTGTATCAAAATCGTGATTTTTAAAGTTTCTTTTAATTCATATTTAGTGTTGCATCCATCCTAAAACCACTTTATTTTTGCTTAAATTCTGTGCATCTACATACTGAAGAAACGCAATTACAATATAGTTGAGTTTAAATGATTATCCGACTTGGATTATTTCTATAATGAAGCCTAATTTTCACTTATGGGGAATATAAATACCAAAAGATGTGGAAGGAGTTGTATTTGCTGTATTTTTTTAACGCAAAAATATTTAGCTCATGGTGTCTGCAATATAGCTGATATGAATGAAATTTTCATTGATTTTACAAAGAGAAGCAAACGATGTTTTCGATGAAGTTTCAAGCATAGAGTTAAGTTACTCGTACCTCCAGGGTTTTAAGTTGTTAAATAAAATAAATTATTGTAGTATTGTGATGAATGAAACGATTGGAAAAAAGTTTATGAATGAAATGCTGCTTTTATAGAGAGAGCCAGACGTGTTATATTTCGATGACGCCATTTGAATAAATTTCATTTGTTTTCGGTAAAGTTTTCAAATATAATAAATTATTGTAGTATTATGATAATTTTAAAAATATTACCAAGGGATGTATCGCATTTTATAGATGTTTAAACTAGGCAATTTACATTTCTGTGCCGTCATTTGAATGAAGTTCATTTTTTTCGATGAAATTTTAAGTTTTCAAGTATAACAAATTAATGTAGTATTGTGATAATTTTAAAAACATTACCGAGGACTGTATCACATTTTAGAGATGTTTAAATAAAATTGCATTGAAATTGGAAAGTGTTTCATATTCAATGCTTTATGTATGATTGATATTTCTTGTTTATTATAAATTTAAACACTACATTTATACAAATAATATTGAAAATTTTTATGTGCGTGTATTTGTGTGTGTCATCATCACGGCTGGACCGAATTCATGAAATTTTGTGGGTAAGCTTGAAATAACCCCACTTAACGTTTAATTAATGCTTCGAGTCTATAGGACCAGGGGTTATCGAGAGAATGAAAAGTGAACCATTCATAGAAATAACATTATGCAGACGATCTTTTTTGACAAGTTTATTTGAAGAAAAATATATCATATTGCTTAGCAGCGGAATTAAATCCAATGTGTTTATTTGATCGCAACACATTTATTCAGGGCGTATGTGGCCTATGCGTTCGCATAGAAACAGTGTATTTTTAGTTCATTTGCCTAAAAATGTGATTGCTAAAATAGTTATTGCGAAAAATAGCGATCGCTAACTATGGGCACAGTCGCTAGTGTAATTTGATGGGGCTGTTCATTGTTTTCACAAGACCTGTAAATAGTCCCAGAACCCGTCTATAGAGGGCGTTCTTGAACTAAGGATTCCTCGCCCATTCTAGATAACAACATCATTGGACCTGTTAGGCCTTCAATTTACGCTCCTCAGCATGGAATAACTGATACTACAATGACAAAAATAAAACATGTGATGTGTCTTTTTTTTTTCAGTATTATAAAAGTATGCTAAACAAGAAAGATCAATCATGCATAAAGTATTGATTATGCAACACTTTCCAACATCAATGAAATTTTATATAAGCATCTCTAAAATGCGATACATTCCTCGGTAGTATTTTTAAAATTATCACAATACTACATTAATTTATTATATTTGAAAACTTAAAACTTCATCGAAAAAAATGAACTTCATTCAAATGACGGCATTGAAGTATAAATTGCCTGGTTCTCTAACATGTGATACATTCCTCGGTAATATTTTTAAAATTATCATAATACTACAATGGTTTGTTATATTTGAAAACTTCATCGAAAACAAATGAACTTTATTCAAATGTCATCGAAATATCGAAATATAAATCGCCTCTCTGTAAAAGCAGCTTTACATTCATAAATATTTTTCCATTCCTTTCATTCATCACAGTACTATAATAAGTTATTTTATTTAAAAACTGAAAAGCATGGAGGTACAATTATTTTAACTCTATGCTTAAAACTTCATCGAAAAAATCGTCTGGTTCTTTGTGTAAAATCAATGAATGCTTCATTCATATCAGCTATATGGCAGACTCCATTAACTAAATAATTTTGTGTTAAAGAAATGTAGCAATTCTTATACAACTCATTCTACATATTTTGTTGTTTACATTCTCCATAAGTGAAAATTAGACTTCGTTGTAAAAACAATCAAAGTTTGTGGATCATTTAAACTCAATTATATTGTAATTGCGTTGTTTTAGTATGTAGATGCACAAAATTTTAGCAAAAATAAAGTGGTTTTAGAACGGATGTAACACTAAATATGAATTAAAAAGAACTTTAAAAATCATGATTTTGACACAAGATGGATGCCAAATTTTGTTTTGAAGAGGATCACATGATCTCTTCATATACTGGGCACGTCATCTCTTCATATAAGGGTGTAATTATTCTTTTAATTTTTACTTAAAAATCTACTGAATATATTTTGCTGAAATTTTTTTTATAAATTTTATGGGATAATTTAAATATTTCCTAAAACATTCGAAGCAATTTGTGAATTTTATATTTGCTTAAACAATGTTTGAAAAATTAGGTCTTATAGGGTTCAATGTATTTAATTTTTTCAACCCGGGTTCAATCCAAAACTAATTGGGTGATATCATTCATCTATATTCCCATAGATCCCACAGACCGTCTGAACAACATACTAAAATTTAATTTTGATAAAATCATTTTTACGGCAGTTATCGTGCCAACGGACAGACACATAGTCAGAATGCACAAAGCCATAAACACTTTTCAACTATATTGTAAAGTGGTAAAAAATACTTTTATAAAACTTATAAAAATACTCAATTATATTAAAATAAATTTTAATGAGTAAAGTAGGCTAAATATCCTTTTCATATATGACCATTATAAAAACCAAACATTAATTTTTAACAGCTGACAATCGTTTAATGCGAAACATGAAAATCACACATGAAACATTGATTTTACTTATACCCAAAAATGACATACACTTCCAACATTCTGAAATGCTGAATTTTTAATGTGGCTCAACTCGACTTTCTCATACTAGAATCCATTTTTGTAGCTTTTTTAACACTTTACAACAAAGTTGAAAAGTGTTTATGACTTTGTTCATTCTGTCTGTCTGTCTGTCTCTCCGTTAGCACGATAACTGCCGTAAAAATGACTTAATCAAAATGAAATTTTAGTATGTTGTTCAGACGGTCTGTAGGACCTATTGGAATATAAATGAATAATATCACCCAATTAGTTTTGGATTGAACCCGGGTTGAAAAAATGAAATACATTGAGCCCTATGGGACCTAATTTTTCAAACATTTTTTAAGCGGATTTAAAATTCACAAATTGCTTCGAAAATTTTAGATAATAGTCAAATTGTTCCATGAAATATATAAAAAAAAATTCAGCGAAATATATTCAGTAGTTTTTTAAATAAAAATTAAAATAATAGTTACACATCTTATATGAAACGATCACGTGACCATGATATGAAACGATCACATGACCCACTTCAAAATGATATATGGCATCCATCTTCTTTCAAAATCGTGATTTTTTAAAGTTCTTTTTAATTCATATTGAGTGTTGTATCCGTCCTAAAATTACTTTATTTTTGCTTAAATTCTGTGCATCTACATACTAAAACAACACAATGACAATATATTTGAGTTTAAATTCTCATTCAAATTTGATTATTTCTAGAACTAAGCCTATTTTTCACCTATGTAAAATGTAAACAGCAAAATATGTAGAATGAGTTGTATTAGAATTACTGTATTTCTTTAACACAAAATAATTCAGCCCATGGAGTCTGCATGGCTGATATGAATGAAATATTAATTGATTTTTTAAACAGAAGGACGATTTTTTTCGATGAAGTTTTAAGCATAAAGTTTATAAATTGTAGCTCCATGGTCTTAATTTTTAAATAAAATGAATTATTATAGTATTGTGATGAATGAAATGGAGAAAGTTATGAATGAAATCCTGCTTTTATAGAGAGATCTAGGCGTGTTATTTTTTCTATGACGTCATTTGAATTTATTTCAGTTGTTTTCGATGACGTTTTCAAATATAATGAATTATCGTAGTGTTATGATAGTTTTAAAAATATTGCCGTGGAATGTATTGCATTTTAGAGATATTTAAACCAGGCAATTTATATTTTGAATGCCGTCATTTGAATGAAGTTCATTTTTCTCAATGAAGGTTTAAGTTTTCAAATATAATAAATCAATGTAGTATTGTGGTAAGTTTTAAAATATTACCGAGGAATGTATTGTATTTTCGACTTTTTTAAATAAAATTGCATTGAAGTTGGAAAGTGTTTCATAATCAATGCTTTAAGCATGATTGATCTTTCTTGTTTTTTTTTTTTTTTTTTTTTGCAAATTTGACAAGCAAAATTTTGAAAACTCGGTATCCTGGATCCAAATGATTACAATTATAGCATGTTATGCTTCACTTTAAAAAGCTTGAAAAAATATTTCGATTGATGTCATACTTGATAATGTACCTTCGAGGGGCAGTTAAGAGAAGGGGGCTAATGACGTCATAAACAAAAAAATTGTATCGCGGCTATTTTTTACAACAATGATTGAAACTATGAAGTACCGTGAAAATTGAGCCACAAATAGACCCTGTAATGTATGGTTATGTCAAGTTTCGTCCTATTCTGCAACGTTAAAGAAAAAGGTAAAATTTACAGTTTTCACTCGAATTAATATTTTCTTTCTAGTGCTAGGTTTTTTTATAACAAAGCCAGAAATAAAGTCTCGTGGAAATCCATTAATATTTGTTGATGATCCATCATCTTGCACACAAGAAAGACATACAGACAGATGGACATCACTCCAAAAATAATCAAAACTTATTCAGGAGGGCTTAAAACATATATTGACATCAAAATGTGGAAATCGAAAATTTTCGTGACAACAATACTTTTTCAATACTATATCAATACTTTATACTTTACTTTTATAATACTTTTACAATAATGCTTTATTATTCTCAATACTTTCTCAATACGCGTGGGAAAATAAAAAAAAATTATACCAAGAGACGAAATAACACGTTTGTTAATTTTTTATTTTTACTACATTTAAATCAGTATCATTTAATCTTTTAAAATATTTCATAAAAATCTGAATCTAGAAGTTCGTTAAATAAAAATTATCTTTAATAACACAGATGCTTAAACTCAAGAGATAAAGAAAGCTGCTTATATTTGTCATGTCGAAAAAATCAATGAACTCCTAACTGCAAAGGATTTAGAGATGAAATCTGGCAACATTCCAAGAAAAAAAATCACAGCCTTTTGTATCTTTATGGCTTTTATTTTACTTAGTAAGAATTTCTTTGCTTATTTTTTATTCTCCCTCCACTTTAAACGTATTAAACAGATTCAGGGAAATTGCATTAGAACTAATGTCATTTGAACGAATTTCTCACAACAACGGAGTCTTACAAAATTATAAGAAGAAATTTCGTATTCTGTATATATTTAAAATTTTTCCTATTCTGTATATATTTAAAGAAGTATATATTAAGAAGGAATTTCATATTCTGTAAATATTTAACGAATGCGCCAGAATAAGAAATGAAATCTAAGAACCTTTCATATTCGTTATGACGAGATTTCACTGATTAAACATTTTTAGAAAAAAATTTCATATGCTATACATATGGCATTTTCTATGCACTAACAAACCTTGTAATATCAAAACCCACACATGTGCGGCGTGTCCAATAACTTGTAATTATGCTTTCGCTGCAGCAACCAACATCAATAGGTAGGTGTGGCGCTTCTTTTTACTAATCAGCAGAGAATATCTGTTACTGCAGTAGCAAGATAAACACTTGTTATGCACCAAAATTTTGCAAACCTCAGTGGTGATTAACAAAATGACAGTTTTACTACCACATAGCCGACAGCAACTCACAAAACATTGAGGTGGAACTGCATGGAGATCTTAAGGTTATGATCACAGTAGCAAAACCAATCTAAGAGAGCTGTTTCCAATAACTTTGAATCAAGATCTCATGCCAGCATCGATGGACTTCTTCCTTCGCACTTATCAGCAGCTATTAGCTGTTACTGCAACGTGTAAAGGTCTCGCTGCCTCAGCCTGGGATTGGACCTCGGTTCTTTGAGCTGACCAACCGCTGCTCCAACTATTGAGTTCTAACTATGCTCCAACTATTACTGGAACAAATTTCCAACTTGTTCTCGTTGAAGTAAATTTTATAAATGGTAACAAGAAAAATTTGCAATGTGTCTAACTTTCGAAAATTTCAGTTGTAACTAAGTAAAAGTGATTAAATAATAGCTTTCTTTCGGTGAAATGTTGAAATATGAATCTAGCCATGTTGTAATTTAAGCTCAATGTTTCATGAATTGATGACAGCTCTGTGGTAAAACTGACTTTTAGTTAGTTACCACTAAGATTTCCAAAATAGTACATGGCAGATTTTTCGTTGCTTCTGAAATGACTGCTATTTGATTCTGATGAGCGTTAAGAAACGCGACACCAATCCACGGAATCTGATTACTGTAGTGGGAGCAGAATTCTAATTAATATAATTCAGTTTGTGATACAGCAATAAAATTTTTCATGAATCGATCTCTCTAATAATCATTTGGTTTTTGTACTTACCCTCTAAAATAATCATGGCGATTTTCATTTAATTGAATGATCTATTGCATAATTCTACCGAAATATACTTTCCTAAGAGTTCCACCATCTGCTGCTCACTAGTACCATTATACACGCATAGGTTAATTTAGTGCTCTTCAGAAAATTTTGAAATTTAGGTCGCACGATTTTTGATAGTCTATATTCTTGGTAAGAATGTATAAAATGAATGCTACACGGCTTTTTGAATCCCCCACAAGGAGAAAACAGGCAGCCATCGCTATAAAGAAAATAGGGTAGCCTGAAGTTGGCGACAATTTTGGTAACCCCGGCGCCATATTTCACGAAATATCGCCGACGTAGCAATTTTATTCGAGTTTCGGAAACCAGTGAACTTTCTGCTGGGAACTTTCTATTTATCTCTAAAACTTTCCAGTTTACAAGCATGTTCTAGATCAGTGGTTCTCAACCTTTTCGGACTCGCGGCACCCCTGTCCCCCGTTCAGGATACGGCGGTAACCCAACACCCACTACCCCCCTCCCCCCGTACTTTTATCACATCCTCGATATACAGGGTGTTTCAAAATGATTGGCCCGATTTCAAATGGCTTTAATTTTGAAACTTACAAACCTACATTAAAAAGTTATTCATGAATTAAAGGGAAAATGTCTGAGTTTTATCTACAAGTGTTCGATGTGACCTCATTCAGTTGCACGAACAAAGTCAAGGCGATAATTAAATTCTCCAAACTTAATCCAGCATACCCTGTGTTACCGTCGCCGTCAGCTGCAGTAATGCGGTTTTTGAGATCATGCAGGTCTGTGAGTGAAGGTTGAACGAACACAATATCCTTTATGTATCCCCAAAAGAAAAAAATCACTCGGCGTCAGATCCGGAGATCTCGGAGGTCAGTTTGTTAATGCCAAATCTGTAAGTCCACTACGACCAATCCAACAATGAGGAAGAACTCCTTTGTTAAGGTGACGACGAAAGTTCAAATTCCAGTGAGGCGGCGCACCTTCTTGTTGGAAAACGTAATCAGTGAGATCTTCGCTCAATTGTGGAAATAACCAGATTTGTAGCATATCCAGATATGTGTCTCCACTTAACTATGCTTTCGGAAAAAGAAGACCCATAAATCTTTGTTCGAGACATAGCACAGAAAATGTTAACTTTGGGTGAATCCATCATATATTCAATTACTGTATGCAGGTTTTCAGTGTCCCATATTCTAAGATTGTGATGATTTACTTTGCCATTTACATAAAAAGTCTCTTCGTCACTGAAGACTAATCGAGCAAAAATGTCCCCATCCTCCATAATCTCTTGAATGAAACGGCAAAAGTTTAGTCTTCTTAGCCTATCGTCTGACGTTGTAGCTTACAGGAACTGGAACTTGTATGGCTCCATAAAAAAATTTTTGCCTCAAAGTACGCCAAACAGTCGACACAGAAATTCCTATTTCTAGGACGTCCTGTGATGTTGCCTTTGCACACACTTCCTCTTTGTTCGAATTGCTGATACCAACTACGAATGCTCTTAACACGTGGAGGTTCAATTATGTGACGTCTACGGGACTGACGTTGAATGGTGATTACCGATTTATATTTCGAAAACTGCGACACGCAAAACAACTTTCTGCTGCACAGTCGACATTTTCGTAAACAACTGTTTACTGTCTATTGCGAAGTCACAAACGTTAACGGAAGGTGACATTATAAAACTCGGAAATTTCTTCTTTCACGTGATATATATATTAATTTAATGCAGGATTAATTGTTACAAAATTGCAACCATTTGAAATCGAGTCGACCATTTTGAAACACCCTGTATAATGTTTTGTATACAATACAATATGCACAGGAATTTTAGAAATCTAATAACTCATCTAATAGAAATCACGTAATTTTATTTCATAACTAAAGATGTGTTTTATAATACATAAAAGAAATATCAAAATTAAATGGGAAAAATGGAAATAAATGTATAAAAAAAAATTGAAGTTACAATTTTTATCTAGTTTTGCAAATTTTAGTTACAATAGTGTATTTATGTATGAATAATTTTTCTGCCAAATGTTTAAATTACTTGTTTTAAGCTTAATAAAATCAAAGTTATAGAAATGGTTTCAAATAAATGTATCAGCCTTAAAAGGTTAGTGCGAAATTTGAGGCTGGTGTTTTAAACATAACAATTTTAAGTCTTGTCTCAAGGTTGGCAACGCAATACGAATGTCATCTTCAAGATTTAGAAGTCTATTTCTTGATTTTGATTTGATTATAGCTATGGCGGGAAAACCTTGTTCACACAGATACGACGTGGAGAACGGTAAAAGTAGCTTTATGGCTTTTTTAGCTATGCTGGGATATTCTTGCGATAATTCAAGCCAAAAGGTAGCCACTGATCTCTCGTTACTTTTTTCAAACTTAATTTATAAAGTTGAATCCGTGCAAACACCGATGAATTCATCCCTTTCAGAATCAATAAGGTTCAGTTCTTCTGCGCTATCTGTGAATTCAAATGGTGCCACAATCCAGTCCAACTTTTCCATTGATAGGGATGGAAAGTATTGATAAATCGCATTGTCTAGTTGTGAGATGTGGTCAAGAATGAGATGTTCTATATTTCTTGGACTACTGAAATCATCTTCATTCATCAGACCAAGAAGAGAGGGAAAGTCAGACAGATCCCCTTAATGGATCGATGATTCCCACAAAGCCAGTTTTCTCTTAAAACCTTTTATTTTGTTTGTTGATGGAAATTAGTGTCTCTTTCCGACCTTGCATAGACAAATTTAATTCATTAAGCTTTTTGAATATATCAGTCAAGTACACAAGTTTCAAACACCAAACATTATTGTGGCAAAGTTCATTCATTAAACGTGTTCTGTTTTTCTTTTTCTTTTTTTAAAATTAAGTTCTTCCTTAAGTTCTAGAAGCCGGCTTAAGACATTGCCTTTAGACAGCCACCTGATTTCTGTGTGTAAAACTAATAAACATGAGCAGCGTCCGTTTTTTGGCATATTTTTTGAAAAATTCTTGTTTTTAAAGGTCGTGTTTTTATGTAATTTACCATTTTGACAGTCTGAATCATAACCTCGAAAAGTTCATTGTCGCAAGATTTTGAAACTAAAGCTTCTCTATGCAAAAAACAGTGAGTTTTTATCACAGAGGGATTTTTTGTGAGGACTCTAGTTGTAAACCCCTTAAATTTTCCTACCATGGATGGTGCGCCATCGGTACAAATTCCGACACAATTCTTCCACAGGAGGCCATGTTCTGTGAGGTAAGAATGCACTGCATTAAAAATATCTTGGCCAGTGGCGGTCGTTTAGAGCTCTTTACAAAAAAGAAATTGTTCTATAATGTCATTGTCATTAACGAATCTATCAAACCCGAGGAGTTGTGATTTGGAGCTAATATCTGTGCTATCGCTACTTGTAAAGCATATTTGCCATTGGCTCTCGTTTTCCCCACAACTTGCTCGTTTACATTTATTGATATTTCAGATATCTTACGGCTTACTGTGTTGTTCGAGAGAGGAACTTTCGATACCTGATCTCTAGCTTCTTGACCAAGTACAGTTTCAACAATGATGTTACAAGCTGGACCAATTATTTCCTCTCAGTGTGAGATTTCATTACTTTCCTTATATACATAATGTATAAGGAAAGTATTGTAACGGGGTCGAAAATTCGAATGCGAGTTTTCGACGGGAGAGCACGTTTCAAGCATCCCTGATCACGAATCAAACATTGTTGAAGTGATGTCTGTCTGTGTGTGTGTGTGTGTGAAATTATGTGTGTGTGTGTGTGTGTGTGTGTGTGTGTGAAATTATGTGTGTGTGTGTGTGTGTGTGTGTGTGAAATTATGTGTGTGTGTGTGAAATTATGTGTGTGTGTGTGTGTGTCAGTGAGTCTGTGGAGACGATAACTGACGAACGAATGGATCGATTCGAACCAAATTTGGTACAAAAATCACAATCCGTAAACACTGGAAGCCTATTGTTTTTATACGCAATCGAATGTTCAGAACCCCCTAAATTTTCGAATGAAATTTTGAAAAAATCATCAAAAAATCAAAACCTTTAATAAAGTCCAGCAAATAGACATTTCTTATGTAATTTTTCCTTAGAAAACGATTGACATAAACTTTAGAACGCTAGCACGAACCGTTCTCGAGATATTGCACATTTTTGAAATAAATTTATCAAAAGTCCCATAAATTAAAAAAAATATATTAACTGTTGAGAAACCTGTTCACTTTTCATATGTAATATCATGCGATAAATTGGGTGACATCATTCTCGTGGATCTAGCTCTTTTCATTCATGAGAAAAGATACTTTGAGTTATACTTTTGTATTTGAACGCCAATAGTCATTTATCTGTTGTAAGAATAACTTATTTCTTAGTGCATAACACTTGGCGAGATTTTGGCGACGAATTTGGCGGAATGTCGCCAACTTTGCGACTTTTTGAAATGTTGCCAAATTAACGAAAATCTCGCCAAATGGATAAAAATGACGCTAAATCAATGAAAATGACGACTAATTATCGAAAATTCAATATCATGGAAAGAATATTAGTATCTACTATAAGAAAAACCCATTTTTTTACTGTAAAAGTATTAAATCCATTACATTATATAAGGAAAGTCATGTGTTGCCCACATCAGATTTTTTTTTTTTTGCTATCATCTCAGCAATTTTAAATGAAGCCTCAAGACTAGCATCAGATATGGTCACCCTTTTAACCATTCTAGAAGCAGCTGTTTTCTGGCCTTCCAGTAAACGTGAAAAATAGCAAGAGTTTTTATCGAACTCACTTGGATGTTTTGTAGTCAGATGCCTCTTCAGCTTACTAGGGACCATGGCTTGATTGCTGAGAGTTTCCCCACAAAGGACACATACGGGCCTAGGGGGCGCGGTAGCCCATTGGTTAGCGCGCTGGAGTTGCACTCGGTAGGCCCGGGTTCGATTCCAGGCACTGCCAAAATTGCCGCCGTGTTCACGTGGAGTACGATCACGTTAAACATGTGGGTCCGAGTCCTTCCGAGTGGTTGGTGGTAGGGGAAGGAGGGTACGGTCCCTGTGGATGCCTCCCCCACTGGGTTCCGGTCTAAATTGGGTGGCACTTCCCGACCGTCCAAACAGTTACCTTACACCTTTCTGGTAGGTCGGACGGTCTGGGTCTCAACAACGACAACATACGGGCCTAGGATTGTCCTAATCAGTATTCCACGTAAAACCGTACGACAAATAACTGTCCAAATATGTCCTTTTCTTAGGAAGAGGTTCGTTTCTTTTATCACCATTTAAACTTGAGGAATCGGAAGATACTTCAACATTAACCTCCACTTCAACTTCTTGATTTTCCTCAATTTTACGCCTTTTCACCAAAAACTTATAATCAAAAACACGGAAGCAGTAAAATTGAAAACCACGTTGTTAGCACAAAAACAATGTCCCCATACTCTCCAGTTTACGATTTACGTCCACTAATTTCCAGCTACGCGGTGGAGTTCAGGGTTGCTAGAGTGTATGAAAGAAAACTCGCAAACTACGCAGAAGAGTCCTCACATCCTCTAAAAGTAGTCCCCACCTACTCACAACGGGCGCTAGAGACTGTCGGTGACTTTGTGAGGGCGCACCCGGACGCGTCCGTGTGTCCAGGAAGGCTAACCCATGCTTGGCCCCGTCCCACCGCACTCCAAAGTTTTCACTTCGAATTTCACCGAATTATCCCGAACCAAAATTTTCGGTGCCGAATAATTTTATCAGTGTACCAAGACGTACGTTGGCGAATTTATATCGTCTGGCATACGTACCATATGCAAAAAATATTTTTCAGTCCAAACATAATATTCTGGTTTTTTCTTAATTTTTCTTTTCCCTCCTTAAAATCTCGCGGCACCCCGGTTGAGAACCGCTGTTCTAGATATTTCTATGGAGAGAATATAAGGGGAAAAGGGGTCATTTATTTGGCTTATCACTTATTTGGAGTCGACACAATAGGAAACAAATTGAATTGTGAGACACTTCAGTGTTTTGAGGATAATTTCGTCTATTTTGTGAATTAATTGAACATTTAATTGCTATTTCATTGAACCTGATAGTTGTTTTCTGATCTTGTAAGACAGCTATGTAGCTGTATATTTCTGTTGACGCTTATTGGAGCTTTAGTAAGCGTTAGTTATCCAGAAAATCGAATTTATTTTTGTACCCTGAGAGTACACCCATGATCTGAGAGGATTCGTCGTAGCATTCTGTGGTTATTGAGATATTAGCGATTCTAAGCTCATTGCGATAATTAACAAGAAAATTATAACTGTATTTGCTGAGAAAGTTGAAGCTCTCCCGATAGGATATAAGAGAAGTAAAAACATGTTTTATATAATAATATCTGCATTTTTTATGCAAAAATCGTGATATTTTACATCAATCTATAACATGCCAACGGCCCTACCGTGCTGATAACACCGGTTCTCGTTCGATAACCGAAGTCAAGCAGCATCGGGCGCGGTTAGTACTTGGATGGGTAACCACCTGGGAGCACCGCGTGCTGTTGGCACATTTCGGGCTTGGTAGCACGGTGGTTTGCACGCTGGATTTGCACGCTACCACAACTGCCGCCGTGTTCATGCGGAGTACGATCACGTTAAACATGTGGGTCCGTAAGTCCTTCCGAGAGGTTGGTGGTAAGGGAAGGAGGGTACGGTCCCTGTGGATGCCTCCCCCACTGGATTCCGGTCTAAATTGGGTGGCACTTCCCGACCGTTCAAACAATTACCTTACACCTTTCTGGTTGGTCGGACGGTCTGGGTCTCAACAACAACATCAATCTATAACGAGTGACAGAGTTAATTGTTATTTTTTTCGAACTCGCTTTCTTACCAAGTTCGCAATCCTGACTGTTTAAATTCTCCGCCAGAGGCGCTGCAATCTCTTTTATTTTCAATTGGGCGTAATAACTTTGACTAATAATAGACCTAGCGTGTACACTTATGGACTTTTCCTTACAAAGTTATCGTATGCTAAGTTTTTCTAGAATTCTGTCTAAAGCAAAAATTTCACTTGTTACTCTCTGAATTATTTTAATAGTGTTGCATTGTTTATTGATAGAATTTTATAGCATGTTGGTCCTCCCAGAAATAATTTAACATTCGCGCTGGTATCACCCTAAAAAGTATAAGATTGGGAATCTCTGACTTAGCAGAATCAAGCAAAAGAGCATAATTTAGAATTTAACAGACGAGAGCAAAGTATCACTGATGCTAGTTATTGCACTGTGATCAGGGTTTCTTTATATTCATTATCATAAAGTTCAAAAATCTGATGTGGGCAACACATGACTTTCCTTATATAATGCAATGAATTTACTACTTTTACAGTAAAAAAATAGATTATTTTTATAGTAGATATTTATATTCTTTCCAAGATATTGAATTTTCGTCAATTAGTCATTATTTTCATTGATTTAGCGTTATTTTTATCCATTTGGCGAGTTTCTCGTTAATTTAGCAACATTTAAAAAAAGCGCCAAGTTGGGGACATTCCACCAAATTCATCGCAAAATCTCGCCAAGCGTTATGGAAGGAGAAATAAGTTGTTCTTACAGCAGATAAATGACTATTGGCGTTCAAATACAAAAGTATTACTCAAAGTATCTTTTTCCATGAATGGAACAAGCTAGATCCACGAGAATGATGTCACCAAATTTATCGCATGGTATTACATATGAAAAGTGAACATGTTTCTCAATAGGAAATATCTTTTTTTATTTTATTTGGCTTTTTGATAAATTTTTTTTAAAACTGTGCAATATCTCGAGGACAGTTCATATTAGCGTTCTAAAATTTATGTCAAACGCTTTCTAATGAAAAATTACATAAGAAATGTCTATTTGCGTAATTTTATTAGAGGTTTTGATTTTTTGACGATTTTGTCAAAATTTCACTCGAAAATTTAGGGGGATTCTGAACATTTGATTGCGTATAAAAACAATAGACTTCCAGTGTTTACGGATTGTAATTTTTGTACAAAATTTCGTTCGAATCGGTCTATTCGTTCGTCAGTTATCGTCTCCACAAACTCACTGACACACACACACACACACACACACACAGACATCACTTCAAAAATGTTCGATTCGTGTTCAGGGATGCTTGAAACGTGCTCTCCCGTCGAAAACTCGAATTCGAATTTTCGACCCCGTCACAATAGTTTCCTTATACATTATGTATATAAAGAAAGTAAAAATGTTAATTTTTAAAATTTTCAAAACCCTTATTCAATTATGATTTTTACAGTAATATGTTTATTAAAAGAATTATTTTCTAAAACTTATAAATTTATAATTTACTTTTTTTTTTTCGTGCGAGAATATGCGAGCAATTGACTTGCCTTGGAATTTTATATCGATAAAACTGCGGCATGTTTGCCTTTGTAGGAACGAAAGTTGGATAATTGCCAATTACCATAAACATATTTTATTTAGGATTACGAAATTTCGTTTTAAAAACTCAGTATACATAAAGTCTTTAATTAAGCTGATTTGCCGCAAAATTTCGTTCCATGACGTCACGAAATGCTAATTTGCAAAGATAAACTCAGATTTAAATCCCCTTGATAATTTTAAGTTTACATGAAAGATAGTCTTTAAAAATTTGTTATTGTGCTTACTTTCGTCAGGGAAATCATTGCATTTTCAGTTATCTATAATTAAATAAATGATTGCTATATATATTTGTGACTTGCTATATATATTTTCCGTGCCGTATCTTACACAATGAAAGAAGAAGTCTGTGTATCTTTTTGTTGTCTTTCTGTCTGTGTTGTCTGTAGTGGAGAATCTAAATTTCGGACAGCGACGAAATTCAGTACAGATGTTCTTAAGGTCCCTGGACAATACGAATCGGCGATATATATTTTTTAATTTGAATTAGTTTTAAAGTAATGAACATTTAGAGCCGAAATTATGGACAGATGATAAAAGGTAACGGCAGATATTTGTCAAGACGTAAAAACAGCTGTTTATCTAACGAAGTGGATTTTATTTATCGGGTTTTTTTAGCTTTGTGACTTTAAAGTACATTGTTCCAACTTTTGTAATATGGTATTATATTATCATTATGAATATTGTGCTAAAATTTGACTTCAATTGGGTGAATACTCATAGAAAGAAGCAAACTACTTCAAAGCAGCTAGATATTCCAAATTTAGCATGTTGAAGACCCAGACCGTCCGACTCGTCCAGAGGACTAAGAGCAGCTATTTGGACGGCCGGAAATTTAGCATGTTGTTATCTTTTGTGGAAATTTAGCATGTTGTCATCTTTTGTGGTATATTTTAACTGTTTAAATTTCAGAACTTATCGGGCTAGCCTGCCTTGGTCCCACTATAGAAATATGATCGTTTACGGAAATTAAATCGAGAACCGGAGCAGCAAAATATTCCAAATTTAGCATGTTGTCGTTTCTTGCAGTATACATAACTCTTTAGATTTTGAACCGTACCGGGTTAGCCCGTCTTGGGTCAGCTATAGGAATGTGCTCGTTTAGAAGGAATAGATTGAGAACCGGAGCAGCTAGATATTTCATATTTCGCATATTGCGGTATATATTTCTTCTTTTGCGGTATATATTAACTCTTTAGCTTTTAAACCTTAACAGACTAGTTCTTTTTGGGCTCGCGAAAAGAATGTCCTCGTTTTGGGGGAATAATTTGGCATGTCGTTTTTTTCCCCACACATTTAAGTTACATACATTTTTTGTACATTTAAATTGCGTAAAAATATTGAAATATAAATAAATAATAAAATTTTAATAAATAAATTACATAATTGAAAAGGTGTATTTTTGTTTGTTTGTTTGATTTTACTTGCTCAATTTTAGTAAAAAGCTTTTGACAAATTGAGGGCATTTCCTGTATTCGAATCCCCTAATCGGCTCTGTTATTTCAAACTTTTACCACTCTTATCCTGTTATATGAAGTGTTACGTGGAAATAAAGAAACCATTAGACTTCAATCTGCCAGTTCTACCAGTGAGGATGATTCTATGGCCCGTCCGCCCTTGTCTCAGACTCAGATAGATAGATACACAGAAAAGGATACACGAATTACTAAAAATATATTCTGTAATGCTCAAAACGTGTAAATCCATCAAAATCCAAAAGTTGAATTTCGAATCATATCTCAATACATTGCTTTTATAGATCCTTTGCATTTTAGGAAAAATAAAAATAGTTTATTCATATTAAGGAATGGTCCAAATGTGTTAATTCATCAAAATATATGAGTCGCTTTTCTGATTCAAAAACAATATGTTCCAATATGATATAATAAATATGATATGAAACAGTGTGATATGAAATAATAAATATGATATGATGCAATCCCATATGTTGACTTGCCCATTGAGATAAACAAAAACGTCAAAAACCTTGTCCCCGTGCAGCATTCACCAAAATTCTTTCAAGTGTTAGAACTTAAGTAAAATTGGTCGAATTTTGGACAGAGCACAATGTAAGGTCCATTTTTGGAGTAAAATATGCTTAGGAAGTACAGAGAGTTAACATTTTACATGCATTTTGATATAGACATCCCATTTTGCAGTCACATTTGCACTTACATTTTATCAGACATTTTAGCAACCATGTCTTTCTTCCATACGATATTTATGCAGGAAGGAGCACCCTTAATATTGGATTGCGCGTACAGGAAGTCCTACGACAGCAGTTTTCCAACAACCGAATAATTAGTCGAGCGTTTCCTATGAAGTGGCCTGCCCGTTCGCCTGATCTAACCCTTCATGACTTTTGATTGTAGGGTCATGTCAAGGTTTATAGAATACTACAGGTTGTCCCATCCGGGTAGTATTCTATAAACCTTGGGGTCATGTAAAGAAGTTGGTATACCAAGGGAAGGTGGATAATTTAGCCACTTTGAAGGACCGACTAACATTGCACATCAAACAAATCAATGAAAATATGCTGCATTCTGCAGTAAAGAATGCTGTTCAGAAAATGCACTTTTTGGAACATACGGAAGGAAAACATATTGAATCACATATGTAAATGATGCTAATATAAAAATTAATGTCATATGTATGTAAACGTAAGATACAAATGTAAATATAAATTGCACTAAATAAGTATAAAATGTAAATGTGATGTCCTTTTCAAAATACATGTAAAATGTTAACTTTTTGTACTTCCTATGCCTACTTTACTCCAAAAATGGACCATACAGCGCCACTTTGGCCCACGGTGGCAAAAGTCTGAACTACTTTTTTTTAATTTTAAAAATCAAAACCCCACGGTCTAAATAGTATTTACTTCATATTTGGTTGAGTTTGGTCCAACAGTTTTCTCACAATCGGGCTCTAAACACCTCTACTTTTATTATGGCCACCCTGTATATAAATTGCTGTATCTGTACACAGTATCTGTATCCTATCGAAGTGTATGCATACGAAATATCGATATATTGTAAGACCGCGTAGTGTATCGATACAGTGATACAGCGGCACATGGTCCATCAGCAGTACTTTTGTTTTGAATAGATTGTCTGAATTACGTTTATTTACCAATATACATTTTCGATTGTGGGACATATTCTATCAATGCATATTGTTGTAAATATAACATTAATAGAATAAAATATTTCGGATTGAGAGTTATATTCTCTTAATGCGTATTATATAAGTGTAACATTGATAGAATATAACATTTTAGATCGAGGATTATATTCTAACAATGTAAAGATAACACTGGTAGAATATTAACATATTTTGGGTAGGGGGTTTATATTTTTAATACATATTATGTAAGTATAGCATTGGTACCAGATAACATTTTGGATTGAGGGTTATATTCTATAAATGCGTGTTATGTAAGATGTTATGTTAACAGATAAATACATGCACATAATGCGCAGAAATGTCACATAAATACATGCATAGATATCGGCATTCTATTTTAAAAATATTCACTTTATTCTCAAGATAACCAAGGTGTAAAAATACATAAAAGCGTCTTTTAATCGTTAATATTTCTAAATTTAGATGATTAGTAATTTTCATAGAAGATTGTTAAATTTTTGTTTTGTATGAAAAATATTTCATATATGCTTTCGAGAAAATTGTTTAATTATATATCTTGAAAAATATTTATGGGAATATTTGTATAGTTTATTCAAAGCAATATCAATGCAAATATTTTAAGATGACAATTTTTTCATAGATAATAATAAAGTATATTGTTTTTCGATTTGCACTTTAAGTGTCAATATTATATATAAAGTATTTACTCTTTTAAGCTTGCTAATTTTTCAATATTGATTTTTCGGGATTTAACTCCAGATTTAAATTCAGACATACATTATTTAGAAATTCATTAAAAATTGTGCGAATAAAATCCGTACAGAAATATACATCAAGTATGCAAATACATTTATTAAACAGATTGATCGAATGTACACACTGAACTATTGAATAAATTTTTCAATATTGATTTTTCCGGATTTAGCTCCAGATTTAAATTCAGACATACATTATTTAGAAATTCATTAAAAATTGTGCGAATAAAATCCGTACAGAAATATACATCAAGTATGCAAATACATTTATTAAACAGATTGATCGAATGTACACACTGAACTATTGAATAAATTTGGACTTAATGTCGATATTTTCATGGCATGTCAATATTTTCTTCTTTGAATAGGAAATTAAAAGAAAACAACAATATTTATTTGAAATTAATCTGGCTGAATATAATATTAGAGACAACACAAATATTTCGAAAAAATATATGTAAAGTTGGTCGAATCTTGATTCCTTTACGCAAAATTTCAAAAATTATTGTAAAACTAATTCTTTAACAAAGTTTATTATCAGTTACAAATACAAAATTATTGATAAATATATGAAAACAAATTATTCATCAGCATTTAATATCTTACCATATAATTCATTTATTTATAAAGTAAAACAAATAATATTTGCAGAAATATTTTTCAATAGCAATTTCCATGAATGCATGTTTGAATAGGAATTTAAAAGAACCTTTGTAAATTATTCAATTTTTCAAACAAATATAACTGCAGATAAATGTAAATGTTATATCCGTATTCAATAATTTAACATATCGTTATTAATTCATTCACTCTATTAGTATTATTTTGCTCACTCGTTTACTGTTCTAATTCTAAGTCATTCACTATTTCACTACAGTTTCCATCTTGACACCATTGAAGAGATTAAAAATTCTTTTAAAACCAAACTTTGAACGAAATCCATACAAAGACATACGAATGTTAGTGAATTTTTAAATATATATACATTTTATGCGTTCAAATCATCTCAGACTTTTAAATTTCGGTATAAAAACATTGACTGACAATACGATTTCTATAATATAAGAGCAATTTCTTTAAATATTACTCACTGCTCCAAAATTAAAAATATCCTGAATTCATTCGGTTCATTAATTACAATTTTATATTTTTTAGGTCTTATTTTTGATATCGGAAATAATCTAGCCGTTCTTCCACCAAGACTGACCGCTACCGCCATCTATTAGCAAATACATTTAAAATAATTGAAAACAGAGTGGAATTCTTTAAGAAGCAGCGGCCGTTTATTTACAACCCGAGCAACGCCGAGTAATTTGTTCTAGTACTAAATATTATTCACATGTCTATCACATTTAGTGATTCATTATATCTTAGTATTCAGTGAATCACTAGGTTAGTATTTGCTTAATGTCCAGTCATGCTATCGGAATTATATTCATTCTGTATAATGATGAGCACTTTACACTTTCATCTGTATAACATATAATTAAACTTACTGTCGCAAAAAATAAACATCCATTATCAACTTCAACTTTTGCTTCGTGTCTTTCATTTCTTGTCTTTACTTACTGATATCCATCCATTAACTGCCTTAACTCCTTACTTACATTCCTCCACCGACTGTAATTCATGCAATCAATAAACAAGTTTGCAGTCATTCATTATATTAGTATTCACTTAATATTCACTTTTTCTTTCGAAGTGATTATCACACAATCATCTTAAAGTACAGTTGTCTTTTTACATAATATCTCACTAAATTTAACTTTGAAATAATAATAATAAAGAAAAAAAACTCTCAGAAAACTACAGCAATAATAACATGATAAAATAAATACTTCGAAAATACAGAGTAAACACAAATATAAATTGTGCAATAGACCCATCTATATTTGTGCGTATACAACATACGGAATACAACATAAGCACAAACAGTTACGAAATACAGAATGACCTCAAAAATTTCGACAATGAGAAATTAAAACAATAATTTTGAATAGACTATTTCATATTTGTGTCTATGCTATTTGTTTAATAAGTTTTAATTTTATCGTGAAACCTCACGTTGCTCGATTTCAAAATTACCGATATTCAGAGTCAAAATTAATTGCATCAGCGACGAATTACTTTCAATTATCTCCCCTTAAAACTGCAAAGATATTTTTGTCCTGGCACAAAATTAATATACACCAGTAATTTTGAACGCATATAATCTAAATACTACTGCAGTTTCTGAATTATGTATCTAAATTTAAATTTCGATTTTACACAAAATTTGAGATATTTCTAAATAATATTGAGGCATTCGACATAATAGTATTAAATTAATCAGTGGTTTATTATATTATTATTCTGTTTTTCACTCATTCACTATGTGAGTATTTAGTTATGCAGTAATTAGCATTATTAGTATTCAGTTATACAAGGTAGGATCAAAAAGTTTGGAGATTGTGCTGATATCTCCAACCCTGATTGGTGGAGAGGGGAACTATTTTACCGTGACGTAGAGACACAGGTGACGCGAGATGTAAAAAGGAAGAAGAAGGTCCGCAATGCAGGGTTTTTCCAGACAATACATGTCAGTGAACTGCAGTCGTTCGCCTTCGTCGAAAACGGAAATGACGTTTGAAGAACGTGCACCTGCTGCAGCAGTTTCCGTTTTCGACGAACTCGAACTACTACAATTCACTGACACGCATTGTCTGGAAAAACACCCGCTTTTTCCTTTTCACATCTCACGTCACATGTGCCTCTACGCCAGGGTAAAACAGTTCCCCTCTCCTCCAATCAGGGCACAGCACAGATACATCAGCACAGTCTCCGAACTTTTTGATCCTACCTTGTATTTAAGGGTGAGCTTCAGTAAATCTTCTGCCCTATCCGCGCTTTGTTAACTTTCGCAGCACACATTTTTCGCCAAAATTCTGCTCAAACAGTTGCGAAATATTTTCTGATAGATAAAATGCAATGCTTAGATTATATTAAAACTAAATTTAATACCCAATAAAGCATAGAATATATTGTTTATTTTAATTCAAAATATTTTTGGTGCTGCCATCTCTTGTCGTAATTTAATTCATACCGACTATTTTTAATTTTTAATGAACATTTTTAAATGTCTATTCCTTCTAATACACTATTAAATACAGCAACAGATCATATATAATAATTCCACAATCATAGAAACATAATTCAACTTGGACTTAAACTTGAAGACAAAGGAATTTGAAGACAAAACTGCAGTCCTCAGTGATGTACATTCAGATCCCCTTATCAAATGTATAGAATGAGAAATTACCTTTCCGTGATTGTGGCATTATTATATATGATCTGTTGTTGTATTTAATACTGTATTAGAAGGAATATATATTTAAAAATGTTCATTAAAAAATAAAAAGAATCGGTATGAATTAAATTACGACAACAGATGGCAGCACCAAAAATATTTTGGATTAAGATAAAAAAAATATTCTATGTTTTATTGGGTATTAAATTTAGTTTTAATATAATCTAAGCATTGCATTTTATCTTTCAGAAAATATTTCGCAACTGTTTGAGCAGAATTTCGGCAAAAAATGTGTGCCGCGAAAGTTAACAAAGCGAAGATAGGGCAGAAGATTTACTGACGCTCACCCAATTCGGTTATTCACTGTTTTGGCACACTAACACTCAATCATTCCCTCAGAATGATAATTATTCAGTTATGTCAACAACAATTCAGTCATTATTAGTCTTTATAATATTTTACCAAAGTTAATGATGCAGAAAGTAGCTGTGCGCCAATTATTTCAGCATTGATTTCAATTCTTTCAATTCTTGACTTTGTCCGGGTATAAAATTCACTCCTTCCTGCCATGACATAAATCTCTTCCAGCAATTTGCAAATCATGTAATTCAGATGACGAATCATAATCCTTGATGCAGCATGCAAGCTAAACTTCCTGTTGTACACACAAATGAAATCTCTTGGAATAATCTTCCTCTTCAGTCTGTGCATCAGTATTGCCAAAGCCAGAACTCTTGACAGTAATTCTTTTAAATCCTTTATGTACTTTTCAATTTTAGCTATATTTTGCCGACATTTTCTCCAAGACCACATCATGATTATTTTTTATTTCAGTAGTAAGTTGGTAAACTTTTTAATGAATTTGGATTTGTCGAAAAAAGGTAGGCTTCATCGAGTTTAAATGTGTTCAAGAAATATAAATCAATAGAAAATGGAATAAAATTCGTAGAAAGTCAACTGTACAATAGTTTTAAGTTTGAAAAGAAAATTTATGCCATTAAATAATTTACCAATAAATTAGATGAGTACTATAGATGGAATTGGTGTAATAAAAATATAAATCTGTATACTGCAAAATCACAGAATACACTACTGAAAAACAAATATGTAAATCTGATATAAATTCATTACAGTTACAGATTCATTCAAGTTATAACAGTGGAGACGCTAAAACAATATATAAATAATGATTATATATAATTTGGAAAAATC
Source organism: Amaurobius ferox (assembly GCA_951213105.1). Classification (NCBI taxonomy): domain Eukaryota; kingdom Metazoa; phylum Arthropoda; class Arachnida; order Araneae; family Amaurobiidae; genus Amaurobius; species Amaurobius ferox. The sequence continues at coordinate 99,384,000 of OX578140.1, forward strand.
CAGAAATTAATAGGGATTATGTTATATTACATATATATTATATATGATTAGATAATAAATAAGTCATCATAATGTAATTAATTTAAATATCTATAAAAGTAAAAATCCATTAATAAACATATGTTACGCCAGAGTAATAAGCAGCAGAAAATCGAAGTAATCAAACAAATGAATATCAAGTTTAACGTTGACTGTCATATATTGTCATAACATCAAAAAAATTAAAGCAAGGTAAAAATTATATCACAAACTATTATATGAAAAATACAGAGAATTTCTGTGAAACAAATAAAATATACTCTATAAACATGAAATATATAACACTATGAAGAATTAACACTAATAAAATATTAAATCAACAAAGATTTTAATTGAAATTTAAAGCACAATCATATCAATAATTAGAGTTATACACTATCTTGTTTGAATAAATGCACAAGTAAATGAATATGGTTTGGATGAATGTAGAATATATATTAATGGTAGTTTAGATGAGCATTATCGCAAAATGTCAATGAAGATTCAGTCTTGCAAGAATGATTAATGTTATCAGCAGTCAAATGTTTTGGAAATCATAAAAAGTTTCCTTGAAGCTTATGATGCATTTGCAGTAAGATAATTTTATAAAATTGATAATGTAGTCTTTTAGCCTGAAAAACTAGGTCACAATTCTGAGTAACAAAATATTCTATGAAAGTACCATTTTGTGTGAAAATGAATTTCTAAAGATGTGAACACAAAAGCAAATAGAAAGTGACTATCTCGCTATTCACTAAAAGTATTAGTTAAATAAAACATAAAGCTATAAAATAAGTAATCAGAGCTTATGACAACTTATCAAGTGCTTATGACAACTAAAATAATAAAATAAGATGAACTTATCAAGTGCTTATGACAACTAAAATAATAAAATAAGATGCAGTTAATTTTACCATGAATGGTAAATTTGATTAAATTTTCAATTTTCGAATCTAATAAAATTAAGAGTGTTGGAGAATCATAAATCGCTTGTTTTCTTGGTAGCAGAAATACCTGACGATGATTTTACAACAGAATTCAATGCATTAGCAGCAAATTTTCATATTAGTACTTTTGAAATTTATAAAACACCTCTCTCAATGTTGAATCATGGTAGCTTCGTGCTTCATAATAGTCTCAAAGGATATTATCAATCAGTAGCATTGACATATAAAAATATCCACATGACATAAAATTTTCTGGTAGGTCGGACGGTCTGGGTCTCAACAACAACAACAACATGACATACATTGCCAACAGCAAACTAAAAAGAGATTTATTCACCAATTCAAGGAAAATCGGCAAATGCACTATGTAGTACAGTGCAATTTTTAAAATGTATTTTCAAATTGCACTGGATTTTGTAATTTCACTGTTGCACACTGGATGCTATTTCCGAGATTGATTTATTTTTCTATTAATATCGAGGTAAACATATTTGCTGGAGGTAAAATATTTTAAAGACATAATTCCTGAAATTAGAACTTAGTTTCAGGTAAAAATAGGACATGGTGTCAAGCAAATAGGACTTGATGTTTTCAAAAAGGACTTAACGATTAAAACGGAAATAATACCAGGTAACTATCCACATTCTGAAGATTGTTTTCGATTTTGATCTTAAGATAAATTTCTGCTTAAAATTACGGTATTAAATAAAATATTACTCTACAAAATATAATAAATCAGAAATCAGAAAACTGGATCAAATTATTCGCAGATTCATCAAAAGAAAGGATGAAACCAGGTCTTCTTGACGATAGAAAATTTAGTTCTTCATTGTTTAAAATGACGAAAAGTTTCGAACATATTTTGAAGACATTACTCCTAAAATAAGCACATAGTTTCAGGTAAAAATAGGACTTGATGGCAATGAAATAAGACTTAATGTCTCCAAACAGCGATCATTGAAACGGTGATAATATCAGGAAACTATCCTTATTCTAAATATTGTTTTTGATTTTGATCTTAAAATAAATGTTTTCTTAAAATTTCGGTATTATATAAAATGTTAGCCAGCAAAATATAGTAAATTAGAAAACTGGATCAGATTATTTGCAGATTCATCAAAAGAAAAGATGAAACAAGGTCTCCTTGACGCTAGAAAATGTAGTTCTTCATTGTTTAAAATGATGAAAAGTTTCGAAATACAACAAACGCTGTATTTCTAATTACCAAATGCTTTGGCATAAAAGTCTTAAATTTGAAATTACCTGTGAATAGCAGGAAGATCCTTGAAATGTATTTCGAACCACAAACAGAATTTGACACAGTTCTCAACACTTCGATCTAGATATATTTATCAAAGATATTTGCAGCAAAATAAAAGAATTGTCAAATCAGTGAAAGAAAGTTAAATCATTGGAAACATGAAAGGCGGTCAGTATACTCCCTGCACTCTTTAAAGCCTTTTCCGTAATGTCCAAAGTTTCGCAATTGGAATCGCGCTGTAACCAAGGCCGTAGTTAACAGAGCAAGTGAAATTTTGAGAATAGAGAGAAATCTTCGATGGCGGTCCTTAAAAGCTTAGGGAAAGAAAAATAACTCGTATGAATGGCGGGAAAGTGCATGAAATAAAAGTAAGACAAACAATAGAAAAACTCATTAGTTTAAAGATAAAATTTAAACCATTTTTTTTTCTTATCTCTCTGTCATTTATCTCTGGTGCAAGAAGAATTATAAAAATATATCAACAAAATATATAATCAAACTTCTCATATTAAATGCTTGGTATAATTCTTCAAAATGCTGTAATTAGTACTTTTAATAATAGAAATGAATGAATAGAATAGAATTGAAATATTAGTCAATTGTGCAATTTTAGCTTCAAAGCAAAAATTATAGGTAATATAATGAACTACTGAATTATGCTTCACGTTCTAAATGCCGTTCTATTTAGATTTGGAACGGGTTTCTGTTGGATGAATAAAAGGAAAAAAGAACCTTTATTTATATTGCAGGATGAGTAAAAGTAATTTTAACTGTAAGCTGAAATTAGAATACACGTTTGAATAAAATGTTACAGGTACTTTTCCTTTAAAGGTTTGAAAAATATTTTAGCTGCAAATACGGTATATTAAGGGGACGGTAGATGTTGAAATGAGCAAAAATCGACTAAAAAAAGTTTTTTTTTAATATATAACATTGTTTTACACATTTAACCTTTTGCTTACGGGTGGGACAGCGGCCATCTCAAACGAAGAACCGCCCAAAAAGACAGGTATTTGACATACCCTATCCCAAACAGTTCGACCCCCCTTTGCAGACATTGGCGTCCATGGAAATCGCCGGCAGAAACATTGCACCTGCTGCAGCAGGTCGATTCGTGCACTCTAGAATCTCATCCGCCAAAAACTTGAATTGCGATTTTTGGCACGATTAAAATAATTTCCCTATACATGTATTGTATTTAAAGTTAAACATCTGATGCGAATAGTACATGACTTTCCTTACAGACTCAAACTCATTATCTTTTTATTTCTTTAATTGTTCATTAAATTGAGTATAATTGCACAAAATAACACGCATAATTAGTCGAAATTACTGTGATTTTGCACTTTTAATTTAATTTTCCTTTATTTCAACGTCAATGGCTTATACTCCGGTAATATTTCTTCAGTGTATCTCAGGGACTTGTTTAGTATTAATTCATTAAAATCTCGGCGGAACATGTTGCGTATGGTGTTTTTTAAGAAATTACTCAACAATCAGATTGATTGTAGGGCACTTCACGTTGTTGATGGTGTTTTTTAGGGAATTACTCAACAATCAGATTGATTGTAGGGCACTTCGTGTTGTTGATGATGTTTCTTAGGAAATTACTCAACAATCAGATTGATTGTAGGGCACTTCACGTTGTGGATGGTGTTTTTTATGAAATTATTCAACAATCAGATTGATTGTAGGGCACTTCATGTTGTGGATGGTGTTTTTCGGGAAATTACTTAACAATCAGATTGATTGTAGGGCACTTCGTGTTGTTGATGATGTGTCTTAGGAAATTACTCAACAATCAGATTGATTGTAGGGCACTTCATGTTGTGGATGGTGTTTTATAGGAAATGACTCAACAATCAGATTGATTGTAGCGGACTTCTAAATGTGATAGACTTTTATACTAGCTAAGCTAGTTTAAGGAATTGTACATTATTTCACATTCTACCTAATGTTAATGGCAATTTGAAAAACTTTTTTTTTAAATTTCCCTGCAGTACATGGTAATGTAAAGGGAACGTATTGGAATCATGCCAAAAATCGCACATCGAGTATTCGAAGGATCTACACGTTTTGACACCTCTAGAATACGAAAAAATCATTTTTAGCATGACGTCTGTGCGTGTGTCTGTGCGTGTGTCTGTGTGTCTGTCTGTGCAATGTATGTATCCACTTTAACAAAGAACTAATTGACCGAATTTCATAAAATTTTGTAAATAAGTCCCTTGTGACCCTAGTGTTAATTAGATTTTGGTATGATTTGGGATAAAAAAAAACGCCTTTTTTAGTGAAATGCTCCGCAAAAGTTGTCAAAATCTAATAAAAGACTACGTATGCTCAAATATATCAATTAAATGCTTGTTTTATATATAATTTTTGACGATGTAAAGAATAAGATCAACCCCATTACACTAAGACTAGCCGTTCTCGAGATATTTTAGTTTATTTGCATTTTCTCTTCGATACCGTTGAAAATTCGCTCGTTACTACGAGTAATTCCTCTGTGCTGAAGGAGCATCTACGCATCACGTCCACAAGACCCCCCAGGGTATCCCATGGCGAAGGGGAGGAGATTTCAGCTTCACTTTTATAGAGGCTCCCCGAAGGGCGGAAGTCTTATTTAGGCTCGACATGACAACATCCATGCCCGCTGGCGGGATTCGAACCCGCAACCAGGTAATCCAGCGATCAGATGGAAACGCAAGCCCCTGACCGCTCGACCACCGGATCGGCACCGTTGAAAATAAGTTCAGTTACCAAATGAAAATGAAAACTGAATTAAAAGTGCAATTCAGTGTAACTTAAAATAATTATGTGTATTATTTTGAGCAATTAAACACAATTTAATGAATTATTGAAGAAATAAAGAGAATGTGAATATGAGTCTGCAGGGCAAGTTATGTGCTGCCCACATCAGATGTTTTTAATTTTATACGTTATTTAATTTATATTCTAATGGTATTGATTTGTTTGCTATGTCTGAAAAAAACTTAAAGATGTATGTTTGAGGATTTTACTTTGATGCATATGGTTCTCTGTAATCATTGTAATTGGATTTGCTCCGTTATTTATATATCACTGACAGAAATGAATAAGTAAAATACATAAATTTTCGTTTCCATTTGCGGTAACTTCACGTATTTTCAAAGGTGGCGCAGCAAAAATGCGAAAAGACTAAAATATCTCAAGCACGGTTAGTTCTAGGGTTATGGGATTGGCCTTATATTTTTCATTGTCAAAAACTACGTTTAAAACACGTATTTCACTGATACATTTGAGCATACGTAATCTTTTATTTTAGATTTTGATGATTTTTGCAGGCCATTTCGTAAAAAAAGCAGGTTCTTTTTTTCCGGAAAATAACGAATCAGCCCGAGGGTAACCCACAAGTGATTTATCTACCAAATTTTGTGAAATTTGGTCAATTGGTTGTGGATACATGCAATAGCTAGAGCGGATACATGCAATAGCTAGAGTGGATACATGCAATAACTAGAGTGGATATGTAACCGCTAAAGCTCGAAAGTCGTTAATGTGCACATTATATAGCTAATCTGCATATTAACTGATTTGCTCCGTTAACGTGCGGAATCAAGAGTTTTCCGCATTTTACCTAGGTAATGTGCACATTAACGGCTTCTGTATCGTTAAAGTTCCAAAGTTTGTTTTTCTCATTTCCTTCCCCTACTCCTTCCCCTACTCCCTCCACTTTTAGTTTGGTTTCGCCAGCGTCTTGTCGTCGCCGGTTGTTTTTATTTCTCATAATTTGCGTCGGCTGCCAGTGCGTAGCATAGTTAATTCTGTTTTCAAATTCGTTTCTGCCTGTTAGCGCGTGAATTTGTGTCGTGATTTTTTTTAAAGCAGATAAATTTAGCTCCTAGTATGCAAGCAAGCACCGAATTGGTGAGTAAAATGAAGAAAAGATTCTTCGCAAACCTCTTTAGCGATCTTATTTTCACTTTAACGAGTGCCTAGTAGGTAATTTACAGATAATCTAGGTAATTTGCAGATTAAATAGGTAATTTGAGAAATGAAACAATTTTCGGCATTTTAACGGATCATCTAGTTAGTCTGCACATTACCTAGATAATCTGTAGAATAACTTATTTCTGATGCACTTTAGCTGGAACAGATATAAATCCAATAGCTAGAGTGGATATATGCAATTTTTGCGGACCAATCTTTTGCGGACTACTATTTTTGGCGTCTCTCTCTCTCTCTCTCTCTTCCTTTCTGTGTGTGTGAGTGGGTAGGTGGGTGGGGGACTGTGCCTCTCTGTATGCCTGTCTGTGTGTGTGTGCAATGTACTTATTCACTCTTGTTCACAAGCTATTTGATGAAATATTTGAAAATTTGGTAAAAATGTCACTTGTGGGTTACCTTGGTGCTGTTAAAAGTTTGTACGATTCTGAAATATAGATCCTGCTTTTTTTTTTTTTGCAAAATTGCCCTCAAATATCGATAAAATATAAAATATACGACTAATTTGCTCAAAGTTATTCATTAAATGCTTGTTTTATACGTCACTTCCAACCACAATACGAATAAGACTAACTTCATTACTTTAGGATGGACGGTTCTCGAGGTATTAAAGTTATGAAATTTTGATGCGCTGACGAGGTTTTTCACTGTAGTGACAAAAACAAACTATTCGATGAAATTTCTTACTTCGATGAAAGTTACTTGTGAATCACTCTGTTGCTGTTACAGATTTTGGTGCGGTTTGAAATCATAGAACTAGATTTTATTATGCGATAAATGGCCCCCAAACCTCCCAAAGAAATAAAAGACTAAATATGTTTAAACGTATTCATTTAATTCTACACGTAATGTTTAACGACGGAACAAATAAGATAATCTCCATAATTCTAGGACAAATTGTTTTCAAGATATTGATTTTTCTGAAATTTTGAGAACATGTCTTAATTTGCCCCAAGACAAAGAAGACGAATAAAAACTGAAAGTTGGAGCTAATATCAGGTAAGTATTTGTGATAATTTGAGATCATTATCAAACTCAATTGGATCAAACTCAAATGGATTAAACTCAAATTAATCAAACTCAATTGGATGGATTATGAATATACGCTTGTAAGGAAAGTCATGTGTGGCCAACATCAGATTTTTTTTTTACAGAATAATAAAATATTTTAACGCACTGGCATATTTCATATCAGTTTGAAGTATTCAGCAACTTTGGTGAAAAGTATCACAAATCGAGGGACATTTTAAGAATTAGAAGTACAACTGTGAAAACATAGTTCAGTAAACAGTAAAAGAGATAATGATAGATAACTTTGAAATATAATTATGAAAAGAACAATAATTTTTGAATCACTAGTCGATAAGAAAGAAGAATAAAACCAAGTGAATAAAAAATAGATAATGCTAAGACATGAACTGCAGTGCAGCTCAATTCGACTTTCTCATATCAGAATCCAGTAGATTTTTTTCATATTTTTTCAAATTTTAGAAGAAAAATTTTGATAAATCGGTATTATGGGTCCAAATGATTACAATTATAGAGTTTTACCCTTCTATTTAAAGGGCTTGAAAAAAAATCGATTGATATCGTACTTAACAATGTATCCCTTGTTGGGGGTGGGGTAACTTGCTCTCCGAGGTGGGCTAAAGACGTCACAAACAAACAAAATTGTATCTCGGCTATTTTTCACACAATGATGGAAGGTGTTAAGTCTCGAAATCGTTGTGACAAAAATAAACTCTTTTTTGCATGATTATATCAAATTTTGACTGACGCTGCCATGTTAAAAATATATAAATTTTCGAATAAATTTCGAAGTTTTCACTCGAATTTAAAATTTTTTATTTTAGATTTTTTTTATAACAAAGTCGGATATAAAGTTTCGTGAAAATCCATGAATATTTGTGGTTGCTATCCTGTACACAAAGCATCGACCACAGACATTCAGACATACAGGCAGATGAACATCACTCCACAAATAGTCAAAACGTGTTGATGAAGTTTTAAAATATATATTGACATTAAAATCTTGAATTCGAAAATTTTCCTACAAACAATACTTTCTCTATATTATATTACACAGTATGAGAAAGCAAAAATGATTATTGATCATACAGTATTCTAATAGCGTGTTTCTCTTTTCATCCTTTTCATAATTGGTGAAAATATATATCGAAAATTCTTAAGGATTATTCATCTTTCACCGATGAATAGCCTCTAGGAGTTCACTGGAATACTATGCCTGCTTCAAAAGAATTTTCAACACATTATCCACCAATTTTCTTAAAATGACTGCATTTAATTTAATGTTACTCTTTTGAGACACAATATGAAAAGCAATTTACAGTACCATGCTGAGCTAAGAAGGGTATCCAGCTGCCTGTTTAATAACTAAGACTTTTAATTCATTACAGTACTAAAAAATTCAAAATATTAAATATTAAATAAGTAATGTATAAAACAGTCTAGTAATTTGTGCAAATAAACAAATTGTACTAAACAAATAGAAAATACTATTTGGCGCGTAAATTTTTCACATTCATGTTTCTCTGTAGACTTGGTATAATCTGAACTTTGACCTTAGATATATCAGTACAAAAACTGAAATTTAAAACTCGGCCTGCGTCATGATCGAAAATATAAAAAGTTATATAAAATTATAACTTTTATTTCTATATATAAAATTTCATTCAACTCGGTTGAATAAAATGTACTTATACTATGTCATCTAATCCGTCGTGTAACTTAGTTACTGTATCAACGAAACTTTTGCACATAATCGGATTTGAGTCGATGTTAAAGAAGCCACGCTCAAAACTCTCTTTACTTCAAAGAATCTCAGCCATTATAGTTTCCTCATACTCAAAGTTAAATTTGCTGAGGATATAAAACTATCAGGAATTATGATCAGGTCATTAAAATACATATTTGCCGAAATATGCAAAATTAATCTAGGGACATGGTGATAATGACTGTTATAGAAATAAATTTCTAAACTGTTCATAACGAAGTTGGAACAGCAGCACGCAGTGTATAGATTTGAAAAACATGCAAACTCACATGTTCTCCGAGACGTGTATTGCCCCGACTTACCTTATTTTTAATATTATAATATTCTGCGGTGCCCACAGCTAGCGGTTATTAAATATATCTACCAGTTTTTATAGCAATAAGCTATTTAGCAACTTCTGAGTTCGCTACGCAGGGGTTGAACTCGCAAAGCAGTAAAAGTGAGTCTGAAGTTCAGCTTAAACAGGTCAAGTGGGTCCACTGCAGAGTACAAAATACCAGTAGAAAATCCAAATAAAACCATAGCTTAGAATTGGGACCGACCCCCTCCCCCTACCACCCACTTTCCAAATAGTCAAAATACGCGTGCAAATTACAAAGGCTCCTTCCACCTCGACCGTTCTACATCTCAACGTGAAACAAACAATATGTATATATGCTCAATACCTCATGACCTAATTCTGGACACTGATTCTTTTAAACCCTACTCTACTCAGAGAAAACCATCAAGGTCTTCGCTGACCGGCCCCTCCCCAAAAGCCACTGAAAGATCGTCTTTTGGAGAGCCCCCCCCCCCCCTCTGCGGTAATCAGATCGTTTCAAACTCAAGTAGAAGATATGATCATTTATTTTTTAAAACATGATACGGGGAACCTGCTACGTCACTTATAAATGACAGTTGTTAAATCCCTAATCCTACAAGTTTAACAAATAAAGTGACAAAGAAAACAATTGTAGTTTTCCAGAGCGGAGGAACGGATTCAAGAATTTTGAAGACGGTATCTCAGAAAGTGTCTGCTTGGTGACAGTTTCAAAGTGACCAATATGGAGAATATCCGAAAATATTTTAAATGTACCTTTTTTAATTATTTTTAAAAATCTTTATAAAACAACTATCAACTTTTTTTTTAATTCGACTTCCTAGGGGCTTTTTTAAATTTGTCTATCTTCTGTTCAAGCAAAATATGGAGAGCCTAACTTTCGTTTTATTCATGCACGATAGAGTGCACGAATCGTCCTGCTGCAGCAGGATTTTCATATCCAGGATCATATTCAGGAATGCTAAAATGAGCAACTTTCATGTACAGTAATCTAATGTACGAACAAGAAGCTCTGAGACAGTAAAAAGGCACATTTGAGTAAGACAAAATATACTTATTATTATTAAGACAGAAATAATTATGACAGAAACTTTAACAAGCATTGCAGGTGTCTACCTGTAATAATTTCTGATGATACGATTTTTGGACACTCATACCTTCCATATTACGCGTTACGCGTTTCGTGTGTAACTGGTGTCGATTCTAGCTCATTGGATAATACTGTACAACATTGTAATTGACATTTTTTTTCTATCTCGCTTTGCTACCGAGTTCTTTATAGTAAGTTTTTAGTTCTTCGCTAGGGACACTACAATTATTTACCTACTTTTAGATAGACTTAATGTGTACATTCATGGGCATTTCCTTACACAGTTATCGGGCTGCTTAAGGACTCCTAGGAACTCTGTATATAACAAGAAAAAATTCCACTTCCCACCTGGCTACTGAATTTCTGATTCCTACTGGACAGCTGGATGAATATATTTTAGAGTGTAGGTTGATTTAAACACTCTTGCGTAAAAAAATACCCCTTTTTATTTTTTACATTGCCAGCAAAAGCACTAAATTTTAATGTACATGATGTTGATTCAACGCCAAAAACATTGTTCCGTGTGCTTTAGTGAACATGGTATTTGAGTGTAAAGGAAGAAAATGCATCGCATTGAGGAAATGGTATTCAGCACACATCACACGTTTTTACAATAAATCCCGCAAAAGCTTTTCTTATAATTGCGTTCTTATTCCCCTTTCCCACATCATAAAAGCTAACAAAATTTATGTGGGCATGACACGACTTTAACTACAAGATGCAATGGCTGCTGGATGAATATATTTTAGAGTGTAGGTTGATTTAAACACTCTTGCGTAAAAAATACCCCTTTTTATTTTTTACATTGCCAGCAAAAGCACTAAATTTTAATGTACATGATGTTGATTCAACGCCAAAAACATTGTTACGTGTGCTTTAGTGCACATGGTATTGGAGTGTAAAGGAAGAAAATGCATCGCATTGAGGAAATGGTATTCAGCACACATCACACGTTTTTACAATAAATCCCGCAAAAGCTTTTCTTATAATTACGTTCTTATCCCCCTTTCCCACATCATAATAGCTAACAAAATTTATGTGGTCATAACACGACTTTAACTACAAGATGCAATGGCTTTACATTCAAATTATCTCGTAAATCTACATAAATAAAATTGAAAAACTGTCTATCTGTCTGTTAGTCCCATCATCACGGGAGAACGGCTGACCACAGACAATTTGATGAAATTTTGTAGATAGGCTTGAAATAGCTCCAATTAAAATAATTTAGTCCATGGTTCGAGTTTCGGCAGCCAAGGGTTGTTTAGACATTAATTAAAACAGGACAGTTAAACCTTCCATAGACATAGCTATTATGCAGACGATATTTTTTCCCGTAAATTTATTTGAAGAAAATGATATCATGTCGCTTAGCAACGGATTTAAATCCAATGTGTTCACGCGGCAGACGGTTTTTATTAAATATTTTCGAATTTAAATAATAAAGAAATGTACATGAAATAAATTTTATCTTCCAATTTAAATATTAAAGAAATGCATATAAATATTTTTTATCGAAATTGCGTTCTTGAATGGATTATATCAATTGCAGCTTTCAGGTTAACTTTGGGATTATTGATATTTTCAATTTATTACATCATCTGTTTTTATTTTTTCAAAAACGGTTGAAACTCGTATATTGTAGTAAGGGTAATCTTCTATTAGTACACGGGTATATCTTTTAAAATATAATTAGCACGGTTATACCTTCCCATACAATTTTAGCGCTTTCATTTTTACATATATTAGAATCAATTATGGCCCTCAAGTTTGAAGATAATTGATATTTACGTTTCATCGCGTCATCTGTTGTATTTGACAAGAATTTTTGAAATTCATATATTGTAGTACGGGTAATTTTCTACTAATACACGAGTTTATCTTCTAATATTTGGGAATATAAGTAGTACGGACATATCTTCCGATATAATTTTAACACTTTTAATTTGGCATATAATGATTCAATTTCATATTTTTGCAAATTTGTTTACCAACGGGACCAAGCTGTTTTATTCTTCAGATCTGCCTGTGAAGATATTTTTTGTATAGCGAGAACAGTGATTTTCTGATCTACGAGAATGTAAGTATTAGGGCTGTATCTTCCCATACAATTTTAGCACTTTCATTTTGGCATATATTGGCATCAATTACGGCCTTTGGGTTTAAAGATTAGGGGTATTATTGCTACTTTCAATTTATTACGTTATCTGTTATTTTTTGGCAAATATATTTCTCCTACTGATATGCAGGTACATATATCTTCTAATATTCGAAAATATAAACAGTACGGGTATATCTTCCCATACAACTTTAAAGCATTTATTTTGACATATATCGAGTTAATTTCATATTTCCTGTAAAATTGTTTACAAGCGAAACCAGGATATTTTATTCATCAGATCTTCCTGGGAAGATAATTTTGTATAGTAAGAACTGATATTCTTAAATTTCTTTATAGGAGCATTAATTTAAATATTTTAATAGAATTATTCGAATAACAATCGCATTTAGAATATTATAGGAATTTGTACATGATTGTGAATGTTAAGTTTTTTATACTATATACTCCGTACAAAGAACGGATATGCTACTAGTAAATATATAAATTTAACCCAAAACAATACAGTGTCATGTGAGTGTTGCCATGCCTCTGTAATTTTGAATGATTGCACACACACACACACACACATATATATATATACACACACATACATATATATATATATATATATATATATATATATATATATACTATATATATATATATATATTTTTAATGGCCGACAGGTAAGTGGAATATCAACGCTATACATAATATTGTATATGGAAACCAAAACCAAAAGTTACCTTTTAAACACATTTAACAATACATGAAAAAGCATATTTTAAGCTAATAAATGAAATATAGTTATAGCAAAATACTCCTAAATAAAGACTAAAAAGTAATAGGCAATAGGATTATGTTTTCAGATAACTGGTGTTTAGTTGATTTTAATCACTTTAATAAATTGTTGAATTTAATCATTTTGATTATGTTTAACTGCTTTGCTTAAGTTCAAATGAATTGAAGATAATAACTCAATAAATTTCAGACGAACGCATAAATGCAAGTGCTTTCCAAAATATGGGGGTGATTTCCAAATTAATAATTTCGATTATTACATGATTTGCATATTATTGTTTTCAGAATAGTGACATGATTGTTACAATCAACTAAATTGCACTTATTTCACTTCTTAGTTTTTTGCCAAGTATTCTGGGACACACTGCATCCTTCGACCAAGCTCAGCAGAAGGTTCCAGTTACACTACATGCTCATTGAGTTCTTCTGCATTTTCAGTTTAAGATCAACCTAAGGCCATTTGTTATGTAATTTTGCAGTTGCTCACTTTGTTGCGTAGCTATTTATTACTGACTTTACGAAAGCAATCCCGAACTCCTCAAAAAAAAGTCGTCTTTGATTTATCTCTCTCCTGAGTTGCAAATTTCGTCGTAAACAAAAAAATCTGATGTGGGCAACACATGACTTTCCTTATATAATGAAATGAATTTACTACTTTTACAGTAAAATAAATAGGTTTTTCTTCTAGTAGATACTAATATCCTTTCCAAGATATTGAATTTTCGACAATTAGTCGTCATTTTCATTGATTTATCGTCATTTTTATCCATTTGGCGAGATTTTCGTTAATTTGGCAACATTTCAAAAAATCGCCAAGTTGGCGACATTCCGCCAATTTCGTCGCCAAAATCTCGTCAAGCGTTATGGACGAAGAAATAAGTTATATATATATATATATATATGTATATATATATATATATAACTTATTAGATATTGAATTTTCGACATATATTATATAACTATTATTATATATTTATATATTATATAACTTATTAGATATTGAATTTTCCACAATTAGTCGTCATTTTCATTGATTTAGCGTCATTTTTATCCATTTGGCGAGATTTTCGTTAATTTGGCAACATTTTGAAAAATCGCCAAGTTGGCGACATTCCGCCAATTTCGTCGCCAAAATCTCGCCAAGCGTTATGGACAAAGAAATAAGTTATTCTTACAGCAGATAAATTGGTGTTCAAATGCAAAAGTATTACTCAAAGTATCTTTTTTCATGAATGGAACTAACTAGATCCACGAGAATGATGTCACCCAATTTATCGCATGATATTATATATGAAAAGTGAACATGTTTCTCAATAGGAAATATTTTTCTTCTATTTTATATGACTTTTTGATAATTTTTTTGAAAAATGTGCAATATTTCGAGAACGGTTTATGTTAGCGTTCTAAAATTTATGTCAATCGTTTTCTAATGAAAAATTACATAAGAAATGTCTATTTACGTAACTTTATTATTGGTTTTGATTTTTTGACGATTTTTTCAAAATTTCATTCGAAAATTTAGGGGGGTTCTGAGCATTGGATTGCGTATAAAAACAATAGGCTTCCAGTGTTTACAGATTGTGATTTTTGTACCAAATTTGGTTCGAATCGGTCCATTCGTTCGTCAGTTATCGTCTCCACACACACACAGACATCATTTCAAAAATGTTTGATTCCTGATCAGGGATGCTTGAAACGTGCTCTCCCGTCGAAAACTCGAATTCGAATTTTCGACCCCGTCACAATACTTTCCTTATACATTATGTATATAAGGAAAGTAATAAATGCTTTCAAGAATGTGGAATTATAAGGCTAGCCGCCAAGTTTAGTGCTATGCGAACATATACACTCTCCCTCTTTGCAGTCCAAACTATAAGTCATGTATTACTTGAAGTTTAAAGTCATGTATTTCATTCGATAAATTCAAGTCAAGATGCTGAGTTGATGGCAAGGCCACTGCCCTATTTTTCTTGAGGTCACAGAAAGCAATCATAGCATCTTTACAAAATTAAGCAGTGCTTGAGTACAGTGAACGATTTCTATTCTGACGGAATTCTCGGGAAACCTCTTTTAGTTTGAGCCAAATAGTACCAGTTATTATGTTTCCTTATTTTTGAACTCAGTAGTTGCCTTCAACCTTTCAAAGAGGAAGAAAGTTGACTGATCTGTAAAAAATCTGATGTGGGCAGCACATGACTTTCCTTATATAATGCAATGAATTTACTACTTTTACAGTCTAAAAAAATAGATTATTTTTATAGTAGTTATTTATATTCCATCCAAGATATTGAATTTTCGTCAATGAGTCGTCATTTTCCATGTCGCCATTGATTTAGCGTCATTTTTATCCATTTGGCGAGTTTGTCGTTAATTTAGCAGCATTTAAAAAAGTCGCCAAGTTGGCGACATTCCACCAAATTTGCCGCCAAAATCTCGCCACGCGTTATGGATGAAGAAATAAGTTATTCTTACAGCAGATAAATGACTATTGGCGTTCAAATACAAAAGTATTACTCAAGGTATCTTTTTTCATGAATGGAACGAGCTAGATCCACGAGAATGATGTCATCCAATTTATCGCATGGTATTATATATGAAAAATGAACATGTTTCTCAATTGGAAACATTTTTTTTTATTTTCTATGACTTTTTGATAATTTTTTTGAAAAATATTTAATATCTCGAGAACGGTTCATGTTAGCGTTCTAAAATTTATGTCAATCGTTTTCCAATGCAAAATTACATAAGAAATATCTATTTGCGTAACTTTATTAGCGGTTTTGATTTTTTGACGTTTTTTTCGAAATTTCATTCGAAAATTTAGGGAGGTTAGCGTTCGATTGCGTATTGTAGATTCGATTGTATATTGAACATTCGATTGCGTATAAAAACAATAGGTCAGTGTTTACGGATTGTGATTTTTTACCACATTTCGCTCTAATCGGTCCATTCGTTCGTCAGTTATCGTCTCCACAGGCTCACTGGCACACATACACACACACACATATTTTCACACACACGCACACACACACATACTTTCATACACACACACACACATACTTTCACACTCACACACACACACACACAGACAGACATCACCTCACAAATGTTCGATTCGTGATCAGGGATGCTAGAAACGTGCTCTCCCGTCGAAAAATCGAATTCGAATTTTCAACCCCGTCACAATACTTTCCTTATACATTATGTATATAAGGAAAGTAAAAATATTCTGGCTAATGACAGTCTTCAATCGTTAACGACAATATTGGACCGCAATTCAAGAATACAGTTTTTCGTCTTAAGGAGATGCTTTATAAGGGAGGCCAAATGTTAAACTACAATATAAAATAATGCAAAAATACTGAAAGTGCTAAAAAATTTAAATATTTAGCCAAAACAATGTTGGTACAGATAAGGTCATAAAATGATCCTACATGGTCATCCGATAGATAAAATATGCTGTCCTGACGAAAACTCGAATTCAAATTTTCGACCCCATCACAATTTCCCTGTGCAATATAACATGTATGCAGGGAAAATAAAATTTAAATATAAGGGCAACACATATGCTGCACTGAAACCTCTTTACTAGAAAACTTTACATTAAAGCAGAGAAAAAATCCTGTGTGACATTTCCGAGCATTTTAAGTCACTGAAAAATTGTCATCCGCTAGCATTTCCACCCACAATCTGGTACGTTGAACTTCGAGTAAGAGTTTAACTGCAACCTTCACTCTCTTGGGGAGCCTCCCTGTAGTGAAGTTTGGAAAAATGCCACAAAGACCGAAGGGCGCCGGCGAGGGAAACAAAACTGGGAGTAGAGTGGCTTAGAATTAGCAGTAAATACGATAATGACAGCTTTTTGGAATTTCCTTTAACTAAAGGAATTGAGTTATTGTTTATTGATGCTTTAGAACAGGGGAGTCATCGTTGATGCACTCTCTAAACAAAAGTACATTTTTTTTAAATAAAAAAGTAGGATTTTTTTATCTCAAAATGAGTGGCCAATCCATTTGGCTCCTTTTGACTTCATTATTCTCCCATTTTTGATAGTTTAGATTATTCGTTGCATTTGAATAAATAATTGCTCTTTTTTGAACGAACAATAGGTTTCCTTTTCAAGGAGCAGAATCCTTCAAGTTTTTGATCAAGCTTCTAAATTGTTAATATGTCAAATATTGACAATTTGTATGATATATATGTATGCATATATATCATACAAATTGTATGATATATATGTATGTATTCATATTATATATATATATATTTATATATATATATATATATATATATTTTTATATATATATATATATATATACAACGTACAATCAAAAAGTTCGGAGACTGTGCTGATATCTCCAACCCTGGCTGGAGGAGAGGGGACCTATTTTACCGTGGCGTAGAGGCACTCATGACGCGAGATGTGAAAAGGAAGAAGCAGGTGTTTTTCCAGACAATGCGTGTCAGTAAACATTCGTCGAAAACCTGTCAGTAAACATTCGTCGACATTCTCATTCGTCGAAAACGGAGAAATGGCGTTTGACGAACAACGTGCGAATATCAAATTCTGCCAGCGTTTGGGGAAATCGCCGACAGAAACATTGCGCCTGCCGTTTTCGACAAATACCAACGACAACAGTTTACTAAAATGCATTGTCTGGAAAACCCCTGCACTGCGGGCCAGCTTCTTCCTTTTCACGTCTCGCTTTACATGTGTCTCTACGCCACGGTTAAATAGTACCCCTCTCCTCCAATCCGGATTGGAGATATCAGCACAGTCTCCGGACTTTTTGATCCTACACTGTATATATATATATATATATATATATATATATATATATATATATATATATATATATATATATATATATATATATATATATGTATAAATATATATAAGTATATATATATATATATATATATATATATATATACATATATCTATTATATATATATATATATATATATATATATATATATAAGTATATATCTATTATATATATATATATATATATGTATATATATATATATATATATATATATATATATATAAATATATATATATATATATATATATATATATATATATATATATATAAATATATATATATATATATATATATATATATATATATATATATATATATATATATATATATATATATATATATATATATATATATATATATATATATATATATATATATATATATATATGTATGTATGATATTGTGCCTTTTCGTTGGATTTAGACCTTAACTACCGCGAACATCACTAACTATTTAACGTAACTTAAGTACCAATGTTTATCAAAATGCATTTTACTTTTAAGAAAAATATTCAAAATTTTTATTCTACCATATTCAAACCAAAATATTTTCGTTATTGCTAAAGATCGATAATTATTCTTTTTTATAAATATCAAATTCTGTCTCAACAGCAATGAGACGATCATTGAGAGCAAAACGCCTTAAAGCAAGGATTTTAATATTTTTTTGGTAGAAGTACTTAAACTTCCAATCTAGAAACAATAAAGGGCATTTTTTGCCCCATCCAATGCCAATTGGAGTAAAGCGAGCGTACCCCTTTTGTACCCGACATTTTTGCGAAAATATTTGAAGTTCTTTTTCTAAAATACGGCTAGAAAGATCTTGATCATATTTTGGAGATTTGTTTAATAGTTATTTACACTGGTTTTTATAACGTTTTTCCAAATATTGAAAGAAATGATGTTCAAAATCTTGAGGGTCGTATGCTTTTATCTTTTTCAAAACCAATGTCTGTGAAGTTTACGAGTTGAAATAATGGTAACAAATTCCATTTAACTAGCTTAATTTATTTAAAATAATATCGTTCCTACATACTCACAGGCAGATGGACACACAAAGAAATGTATTGCAGGCATCAACGAAAAAACGGTTAATTCATATTTATGGATGTTCTAAACGAATTAATTATTCCAGTAAAATCTGAGAGTGGGATTGTTTACTCCATTGTAATATTCCTTTACATTACAGGGAAATTAAAACTTATAAATATAAATGGATTTTACATATATTTGAGACAATTGTTTTAATGACATAGCTTAACTCATTTACCAAATTTTAGTTATTTACCAAATTTTAAAAATTCTACTTATAATTTTCCTCATATTTTATATTTGTCTGAATTAAGAGTAGGAAATTCTACTCAGAAATTCTACTCAATTGTTCTAAGTACTAAACAATAGTTGTTAAAATTAATTCAAAGGATTTCATTAATTCGGAAACAAATGGATAAGAAACAAACTATTTTGTATAGCATCAAGTTAAATATAAGGAAGTCCAGGCAAGTTGATATATTTTTAGGTTTTAAATATTTGATTTTAAAAGAAATCAAAATTATTAAAATCTACTTCAATTTTATGTATATTTACTGAGACAATTTAAATTTATGAATTTAGAATAAGAAACTCATGAAAGGTTGTTTAATCAGCTAAGAGGATGCTTAACAATTTCCCCCTCCTGGGGAAAGTAAATACTGATAGGAAAAAGGTTAATGTAATAACAACGTAAAGCAAACAGTGCTTTATGAAATTTTAAATGTTAATAATATTAATAATAAATATAATAAAAAAGTATTACTATATAACATATTACTCAGGATTATTAATGTTTCCTCTTTTTCGGACTTTCATCAATATATTTTCCCTTGTGCTATCCGTAAGCAAACAGTGCTTTATGAAATTTTAAATGTTAATAATATTAAGAATAAAAATAATGAAACATTATTATTATGTAACATATTACTCAGGATTATTAATATTTCCTTTTTTATGGACTTTTATCAATATATTTTTCTTTGCACTGTTCGTATGACGTGATGATATCAATTCTAAGTCATGGTCTGTATTTGTAGAACAAATGAAAATAATAAATTAGATGGAATTGGTACGAATGTATTACAAGGTATCAACATACCTAACTTTAACGTATCAACTTGTCCCAAGCGACGACCTCATATTTTAACCATAATATTTAGAGAAAGGGAAAACGAATATAATAAGCGATAAGGAAATTATCTTACAATTCAGTACCTATTTGCACGCTACCACAAATGCCGCCGTGTTCATGCGGAGTACGATCACGTTAAACATGTGGGTCCGTAAGTCCTTCCGAGAGGTTGGTGATAGGGGAAGGAGGGTACGGTCCCTGTGGATGCCTCCCCCACTGGGTTCCGGTCTAAATTGGGTGGCACTTCCCGGCCGTCCATACAGTTACCTTACACCTTTCTGGTAGGTCGGACGGTCTGGGTCTCAACAACAACAATTCAGTACCTAAATAAGCTATTTGTCCGACAGAAGTTTGATACGGTTCAATGAAATTGTTCAGAAGACTTTAAAGAGCTATCTGCAGAAAAATTTATTTTGCACTGTCAAAAACAATTTTGCTTAAATAACTTTCAAATATTCAATTCAGCTAAAATTGTATTGCGTAATACACGTGTATACTAACGATGTGAAAAAGTTTTCCTTTTCCCAAAGTGACAAAATTAGGTATACGCTTTATTGCACAGTTTAAATTATATCAACATACCCTGTATGAACATGACTTTGTCTCTCTCAAGCGTATCGTTCACCAACGTCCACCAACAAATGATTCTCATTCTTCCTGTTATGATATTAACTTGTTTATCTGGCAAAAGAATATAAGAATTAAAAGTGGTTTTATGATTTTTAAATTTGCTTTGCATTTTTTCCAGATTCAGTTTTCTATTTATTCAATTGAATTCGATAGTTATATCTCATTCAGCGTAAGTTAGCGGACTCACTGGGTTATCACATTTTTAAAAGGTTTCTCCCGAAAGAGACAAAATTAGGCGTGGCTTTATTACACAGCTTCGATTGTATCATCATGCCCCGTATCAGTTTGCCCCGATCTTCCTCACGCTTACCGTTCACCAACGTATGATTCTCATCTTTTCTGCTAAGATATTAACTTGTACATCTGGCAAAAGAATACGATGGTTAAAGGTCGTTTTATGATTTTTAATTTGCTTTATATTTTTCCAGGTTCTTTTTTCAATTTATTGAATTGAATTCGACAGCCAATATCTTATTCAGCTCACGTTGGTGGACTCACTGGGTTATCAAATTTTGCCCTGCTGCTAGATAAAATGAAAATTTAATAGCTGGGAATTTTGTCTAGGTAGGCTACTATTCTCAAAGCATTGATGAAAGTGACAGTTCAATGTAGCTCGAATATCGCCAACTGCTCTTCGACTGTGGGATGACTCCTTTTTATAGGCTCTTCATAGAAACTTCTGAAAATATCTTATATCACATGGAACATTGGCTATTTCGAGGTGATTCTCAAAATTTCGGAAAGTCCCCAAATGTAGCCAAATTGGCGATAAATCCCAAGATATGGACTTCAGCATCTTTCAAGCCTAGATGCACTTGATAGCAAAGCTTGTACTGGTGATTTCTGCGGCTGGTTCTCCAATGAGGCGATATTACACTTTCGCAACATTATTAAACTTTTCATTACAAATTACTTTTCAGATAGCGAGAGTACTTAACCCATCGGTGTAATCTTAATCTAATATCAAAAGTCTTAAAATATCTTATATCACATAGAATATTGGCTATTTCATTACAAATTACTTTTCACATTGCGAGAGTACTTAACCCATCAGTGTAATCTTATATCAAAAGTCTTAAAATATCTTATATCACATAGAATATTGGCTATTTCATTACAAATTATTTTTCACATAGCGAGAGTA
This sequence comes from Amaurobius ferox, assembly GCA_951213105.1. Taxonomy (NCBI): domain Eukaryota; kingdom Metazoa; phylum Arthropoda; class Arachnida; order Araneae; family Amaurobiidae; genus Amaurobius; species Amaurobius ferox. The sequence goes on from OX578140.1 coordinate 99,406,081, forward strand.
CTTAACCCATCGGTGTAATCTTATATCAAAAGTCTTAAAATATCTTATATCACATAGAATATTGGCTATTTCATTACAAATTACTTTTCACATAGCGAGAGTACTTAACCCATCGGTGTAATCTTAATCTTATATCAAAGTCTTAGAATATCTTATATCACATAGAATATTGGCTATTTCATTACAAATTACTTTTCACATAGCGAGAGTACTTAACCCATCGGTGTAATCTTAATCTTATATCAAAGTCTTAGAATATCTTATATCACATAGAATATTGGCTATTTCATTACCAATTACTTTTCACATAGCGAGAGTACTTAACCCATCGGTGTAATCTTAATCTTATATCAAAAGTCTTAAAATATCTTATATCACATAGAATATTGGCTATTTCATTACAAATTACTTTTCACATTGCGAGAGTACTTAACCCATCGGTGTAATCTTAATCTTATATCAAAAGTCTTAAAATATCTTATATCACATAGAATATTGGCTATTTCATTACAAGTTACTTTTCACATAGCGAGAGTACTTAACCCATCGGTGTAATCTTAATCTTATATCAAAGTCTTAGAATATCTTATATCACATAGAATATTGGCTATTTCATTACAAATTACTTTTCACATAGCGAGAGTACTTAACCCATCGGTGTAATCTTAATCTTATATCAAAGTCTTAGAATATCTTATATCACATAGAATATTGGCTATTTCATTACCAATTACTTTTCACATAGCGAGAGTACTTAACCCATCGGTGTAATCTTAATCTTATATCAAAAGTCTTAAAATATCTTATATCATATAGAATATTGGCTATTTCATTACAAATTACTTTTCACATTGCGAGAGTACTTAACCCATCGGTGTAATCTTAATCTTATATCAAAAGTCTTAAAATATCTCATATCACATAGAATATTGGCTATTTCATTACAAGTTACTTTTCACATAGCGAGAGTACTTAACCCATCGGTGTAATCTTAATCTTATATCAAAAGTCTTAAAATATCTTATATCACATAGAATATTGGCTATTTCATTACAAATTACTTTTCACATAGCGAGAGTACTTAACCCATCGGTGTAATCTTAATCTTATATCAAAGTCTTAGAATATCTTATATCACATAGAATATTGGCTATTTCATTACAAATTACTTTTCACATAGCGAGAGTACTTAACCCATCGGTGTAATCTTAATCTTATATCAAAGTCTTAGAATATCTTATATCACATAGAATATTGGCTATTTCATTACCAATTACTTTTCACATAGCGAGAGTACTTAACCCATCGGTGTAATCTTATATCAAAAGTCTTAAAATATCTTATATCATATAGAATATTGGCTATTTCATTACAAATTACTTTTCACATTGCGAGAGTACTTAACCCATCGGTGTAATCTTAATCTTATATCAAAAGTCTTAAAATATCTTATATCACATAGAGTATTGGCTATTTCATTACAAGTTACTTTTCACATAGCGAGAGTACTTAACCCATCGGTGTAATCTTATATCAAAAGTCTTAAAATATCTTATATCACATAGAATATTGGCTATTTCATTACAAATTACTTTTCACATAGCGAGAGTACTTAACCCATCGGTGTAATCTTAATCTTATATCAAAGTCTTAGAATATCTTATATCACATAGAATATTGGCTATTTCATTACAAATTACTTTTCACATAGCGAGAGTACTTAACCCATCGGTGTAATCTTAATCTTATATCAAAGTCTTAGAATATCTTATATCACATAGAATATTGGCTATTTCATTACAAATTACTTTTCACATAGCGAGAGTACTTAACCCATCGGTGTAATCTTAATCTTATATCAAAGTCTTAGAATATCTTATATCACATAGAATATTGGCTATTTCATTACAAATTACTTTTCACATAGCGAGAGTACTTAACCCATCGGTGTAATCTTAATCTTATAACAAAAGTCTTAAAATATCTTATATCACATAGAATATTGTCTATTTCGAGGTGTTTCTCAAAACTTCGGAAAGCCCCCAAATATCGCCAAATTGGCGATAAATCCAAAAATCTGGACTTCAGCATATTTCAAACCTAGATGCACTTGATAGGAAAGGCTGTACCTTTGTTTTCTGCGGCTGGTTCTCCAATGAGGTAATATTACACGTTATCAACATTATTAAACTTTTCATAACAAATGACTTTTCACATAGAGAGAATACTTAACCCATCGGTGTAATCCTAAGATAAACATTTTTCAACTTTGTTGTAAAGTGTTAAAAACTGTAAATAAATATAATATATCAAGTATGTATACAATTATCTAATAAATATGATAAACAAATAAAATAAGAAGTTTTAACAATGATGTAATATATCCTAAAATGCAAAAAAATATTTTAAAAATATACGAGCATGCAAAAGAAAAATAATTCAAATAGCAATATTCTAATAATACCAGATGTTAAACACTAGAGTTTGGAAAATGTCGCCAACTTAGTGACTTTTCTCAAAATCGCCGCCAAATTGATGATACTACTAAATTTGTGGCCAATATCGCCAAATTTGTCACCAAGCGTAGTTGACAGATATTTTGTCATTTTTATCTATATTTAAAAAAAAATACTCTATGGATTACTGAATAAATAAGAGCAACAATAATAATATTCATCTTAATAACTAGAATGACAATAATATTACTAAAAAAAAAATCTGATGTGGGCAACACATGACTTTCCTTATATAATGCAATGAATTTACTACTTTTACAGTTAAAAAAATGTTATTTTTATAGTAGATACTTATATTCTTTCCAAGATATTGAATTTTCTTCAATTAGCTGTCATTTTCATTGATTTAGCGTCATTTTTATCAATTTGGCGAGATTTTTGTTAATTTGACAACAGTTAAAAATGTTGCCAAGTTGGCGACATACCGCCAAATTCGTCGCCAAAATTTCGCCAAGCGTTATGGATGTAGAAATAAGTTATTCTTACAGCAGATAAATGACTATTGGCATTCAAATACAAAAGTATTACTCAAAGTATATTTTTTCATGAATGGAACGAGCTAGATCCACCATAATGATGTCATGAAATTTATCGCATGGTATTACATATGAAAAGTGAACATATTTCTAAATAGAAAATATATATTTTTTTATTTTATATAACTTTTTGATAATTATTTTGAAAAATGAACAATGTCTCGAGAACGGTTCATGTTATCGTTCTAAAATTTATGTCAATCGTTTTCCACTGAAAAATTACATAAGAAATGTCCATTTGCGTAACTTTATTAGCGGTTTTAATTTTTTGACGATTTTTTCAAAATTTCATTCAAAAATTTAGGGGGGTTCTAAACATTCGATTGCGTATAAAAACAATAGACTTCAAGTGTTTATGGATTGTGATTTTTGTACCAAATTTTGTTCGAATCGGTCCATTCGTTCGTTAGTTATCGTCTCCACAGACTCACTGACACACGCATACTTTCACACACACACACACACACAGACATCACTTCAAAAATGTTTGATTCGTGATCAGGGATGCTTGAAATGTGCTCTCCCGTCGAAAACTCGAATTCGGATATTCGACCCCGTCACAATACTTTCCTTTTACATTATGTATATAAGGAAAGTAATAAATAAAAAATCTGCCTGCAAAATAACTCTATCCCTGCAGATTCGGTATAGTTTATTCTTATTACAATTCATCGCAATTCATATTTGTATAAGAAAATAAAATAATTTAAACACAGATAAAATTTGTAGTTTTCACTGAAATAATTAACTGCTGCGTTTAAGTTTGCGTAAAAGTTTGCTAACTCTTTTATCAACCATTTCCCGAGATAAAACCATCGTTAAAATCCTTTTAAAGGCCGAGGTAGTTTAAAATAGAATAGATGGCTCTGCAACAAACTGAAAACTTGCACTTTTTTAGTTGAAAGATCAACTCAAACTTCTTTCAGAATGAAAAAAAAAAAAACAGTTGCACTTTTTCTTGTTTTCCAGATCACCGAATAAATACTAAGAAACATACCCTATGAAAACTGCAGAAAAAGAAATAAGCAAAACTCATATAATTTAGAATTTACGAACCTATGATAAAAATAAAAATGCTACACAAATGTGGAAGAAAGAAAAAATAAACAGACAGCAGAAAAAGAGTGTTTTAAAAAATCTGAAGAATGTTCAGGAGAGAGAATTTTAAATCAAAACGTTGCATACCTTCAGCCGTTTTTTTTAGTTGGGGGTGCCGACTTAATCTACAGTTGTTTTTCTTGGAAAACTGCCACACATTATGATAGATAGGACGAAAAAGTTGAAGATGAAAACTGTGTCGGTGACCGTTAACTCGGTGCTCGATAATAGCTAAAACAATGAACAATTTGAGAAAACGCACAATGTAGGTTCCCTCACAGCAAAGATCGTCACATGTGTGACAGTGACGTTGTAGTCCCGTGGAACCTGGTTCACAATGTGACATCATATTTGTGACTTCCATGGGACGTTACGTATTAATAACTTTGTAACTTTATTGTGACTATATTCTGTGACGTTACCACAATTTAATTAACACGTAACAATGTGACGACATTACAATGCCAATTACAATGTGACGTCACAAACAAGTTAATATGCGACGTCACAAACGACCAGAAAAATGACCAAAATGACTTCGCTGGGATCTCAATATGACATTCCCGAGATGTACTGCGACGTCCTGTGACGTCCCAAAGTCACAGTGAGACGTAAATCTTACGTCACTGTGAAAAAAAATGCTGTTAGGGTTCAAATATGATGCCCATTAAATACATTAAAATTATGAAAACTAAAATCAAAATTTTAATGTAAATTGTAAAAAACACTGCTATTCCAAACGAGAACCGAATCCTGGATCTTCGAACGGGCTCTATCGTTGAGCAACTGCGAGGGAATTGCAAGCTCTTATCCTCGAAGTGGACTCTGTATTCTCCACTCTCTAATGTTAGATTGATGTGCAACTGGCAATTTGACCAACCACCCCCTGCTATTTCTATCTTAGGTTAGCCTCCTGGTGTTATTTTTATTGTCTAGGTCAGCTTCCTGTGTGCTTGTTATCCTCTCGTTTTGAAATCGGTACTCCATATTCCAGTGTACACTGAATCCATGCTAGTCGTACCAGGGTTACATTAAGACCTTCGACAACTTTGCACTAACCTACAGGGTTGATTTGTTCGGGCATCATCGTAAAGAATTTTGTTGCCCCAACCAGGAATCGAACCCTGGATCTTCGAACTGGCCAGCCGACGCTCTACCGTTGAGCTACTGGGACAGAATTGTAAGCTCTTAACGTTGAAGTGGACTCTGCAAATTGTTTGTAATAATGTATCTGCACTTAAAATTTAATATCGATAGTTGCGTTCGTTAGTCAGAATTATTGTGTCCAAGCCTCTCTCTCACACACACACACACACACACACACACACACACACACACACGCACACACACACACACACACGCACACACACACACACACACACACACACGCACACACACACACACACGCACACACACACACACACACATACACACATACGCAAGTGGAAAAAGAGAAAGAGAGAGAGGGGGGAAAGAGAGAGAAAGAGAGAGAGCGAAAAAAGAGAGAGAGAGAGAGAGAGAGAGAGAGAGAGAGAGAGATCTTTTCATAAACGAAAAAGTAATAAAGAGTCTTCGAATGTGCTTATCAGTAAAAAATATGTAATTCAAAACTTTTCGTAAAACAACACTTTCTCCTTACAATTGTAAGAGAAAAAGTTACAACAAAAATTAATATTATTATATAAAAAATCTGATGTGGGCAGCACATGACTTTCCTTATACTATGCAATGAATTTACTACTTTCACAGTAAAACAAAATAGGTTATTCTTATTGTAGATACTTATATTCTTTCCAAGATATTAAATTTTCGTCAATTCGTTGTCATTTTCATTGATTTAGTGTCATTTTTATCCATTTGGCGAGATTTTAATTAATTTGGCAACGTTTAAAAAGAGGCCAAGTCGGCGACATTCCGTCAAATTCGTCGAAAAGTCTCGCCAAACGTTATGGACAGAGACATAAGTTATTCTTATAGCAGATAAATGACTACTGACGTTCAATTACAAATGTATTACCCAAAGTATCTTTTCTGATGAATGGAACGAGCTAGATCTACGAAAATGATGTCACCAAAATTATCGCATGATATTACATATGAAAAGTGAAAATGTTTCTCAACAGTTAATATTTTTTTTAATTTATGGGATATTTTGATAAATTTATTTGAAAAATGTGCAATATCTCGAGAACGGTTCATGCTAGCGTTCTGGAGTTTATGTTAATCGTTTTCTAAGGAAAAATTACATAAGAAATGTCTATTTGCATAACTTTTTAGGTTTTAATTTTTAAAGGTTTTTATTTTTTGATGATGTTTTCAAAATTTCACTCGAAAATTTAGGGCGGTTCTGGACATTCGTTTGCGTTTAAAAACAATAGGCTTCCAGTGTTCACGGATTGTAATTTTTGTACCAAATTTCGTTCGAATCGGTCCATTCGTGCGTCAGTTATCGTCTCCACAGTCTCACTGACACACATACACACACACATACTTTCACACACACATACACACATACTTTCATACACACATACTTTCATACACACATACTTTCACACACACATACACACATACTTTCACACACACACACACACACGCACACACACGCACGCACACACGCACATACGCACACACATACACACACGCACACACAGACATCACCTTAAAAACGTCTGATTCGTGTTCAGGGATGCCTGAAACGTTCAGGGATGCTTCACGTCGAAAACTCGAATTCGAATTTTGACCCCCGTCGCAATACTTTCCTTATACATTATATGTATATAAGGAAAGTAAAAAGGGCATTTTGGACATTAAACGCTCCAATTTATTTTTTCTTATCACTTTTGGTTTTAAAATTTTTGTAATTAACATATTTATACAAAGAATAACAAATTTACCTGAGATTCTGTATACAATCCCAACTTAGTCTAGCTTAATGTTTCAACAGAGCCTCTATATAGCATTTCATAACTCCAAAAATAACAATTAAAAGGGCATTTGAAAGTGTGTTATTACCTCTTTCTGAATTATGAACTTGACAATCGCGCTTCAGTTGCGGATAACAGCATTAAAGGAACCCGTTTCGTGCTTACTATACGCTCATCAACATGGAAAAACCAATATCTGAAATGGCAAGATCACTTGCTATTGTCTACATTTCAGAAACCTCTATGAAAACTGATCAATGCTGTTTTACCACCTAACAGACTTTAAATTTCTTAAAATTTGAACTCGATCTTCAGCAACCCAATTCAAATCCTCTTGTAGGGGGCCCGCACCAAAAGTTATCGCGATTACATAGCGGATAGAAACATTCATAGACCGGTTTTTCACTTTTATATGCAACGTAATCATTTAAGGTCGCCCCTCCTCCCCCCGTTTACGGGTTTTGTGAAAATGCATAGAGATATTAGAATCTTCATGATTTATGATTATCCGAAAAATCAGTCCGGATAATTTCTTATTAAAGATCGTTTGAGAACTTGCAGAGAAATCGGACTTACAAATATTTCCAACTTTTAATATTCTGACAGTAACCACTTAGGAAAAATCAATTTAAGTCTCTTAAACTGACAATCCCCAGGTATCTTTCAACTCTATCCAATTGCTTTTCCGGACAATTAATTGCAAGTTCCATTCAGCGTTGAAAGCGTTGTCTTCTGTTCACACTGTTCCCGCCAAGAGACGATTAATAAAGCGTATTCTCAAGTGTGCGATGGTAAAAAATGTCTAGTAAATGGATTACTTTTGTCAAGAACATGACACACCACACTTTTGTCTAAAATGTTTTTTTTCTATAAAATGATACCTTAGTACTATATTTAGCTGTTTCTGGTTTTATGTCTCGAATTTCATACAGATTGGCAGCACTATGCAATAGTCATCATATTACCCAATTTTGACTTCCTCATACTATGTAGTATAATATAGAGAAATTGTTTTAGCAAACATTTTTTAATTCGAGATTTTGATGCCAATATATGTTTTAAGACCTCCTGAACACGGTTTGAGTATTTTTGGAGTGATGTCCATCTGTAAGTCTCTATATTTGAGATCGATTTCATATGTACACTAAAGCAGCCACAAATATTAATGGATTGTCACGAAATTTTATATCGGACTTTATTATCGAAAATTCTAGAACTAGATAGCATTCTTTTAAGTTCGAGTTAAATGTAGATGTAAACTATAAAATGTAGATGTAAACAGTAAGCGACAAAAATGTTTAGTAGGAAATCCTGATTTAAATTAATTTTTTTTCAACTTTTGCATAGCTTTTATAGTTCTTGAAAAATATTCTTGCAAGGTTGAAGCTGATAGAATATTTTCCGTTTTTAACGCTTGTAATGCTTATATATAGAAAACTAAAAGTGATGGACAGTGAGCAACTAATTTGTAGAAATTCGAAAGCCCTACATGGATATATAATTGGATTCCGGATCGAATTCTTAGTTTTCGAAATATAGTAGTTAAATTTTGATATTTTAATATTTTGAAAGGTGGGATTTTTTTTTTCGATATTTTTAAAGCGGGTCAGTCCAGTGGTTAAGGCACCGGAATTACACTCAGAGTTCCTGAACCCGATCCACGAAGATGCCCAAACTATCCCCATGTCTACGTGGAGTACGGATACATTAAATCTGTATGTCCGAAAGTCCTTCTGACAGATGTGTAGTAGAAAAGGTGGATACGCTCCCTATGGATTTTAAACTTACTGGATTGAATTTGGGTGACTCAAGATCGCAATGGTGCGCCAGGGCAATATTTTATGATTGCATAATGTTTAACACTCCTCCTTCTATAGGCGAAAGCCATAATTCAAAGTACCTGGAAATAGTTTCAATCATTGATGTGAAAAATAGCGGCGATACAATTTTTGTGTTTGTGACGTCTTTAGCCCCTCTCTGGTGGAAGATTATATTACAATTCACCCACCTATTACGACGAATGGGGATTCCTTTTAATTGAATCTTCTCTTTCCTGTTGAGAAATTACTTAAAAAATGCCTTGGCCAAGGATATTCTGACCGAAAAGCCGATAAAATCGTGTTGCAGAAAATCTAGAAGCCGAAAGGCCTACTAAACCGTGAAAATAGCCGAGAGACATTTTAACACTTTATAACAAAGTTGAAAAGTGTTTATGACTTTGCTCATTCTGTCTGTCTGCCCGTTAGCACGATAACTGCCGTAAAAATGACTTTATCAAAATGAAATTTTATTGTTCAGACGGTCTGTCGGACCTATTGGAATATAAATGAATGATATCACCCAATTAGTTTTGGATTGAAACCGGGTTGAAAAAATGAAACACATTAAACCCTATGGGACCTAATTTTTCAAACATGTTTTAAGCGGATTTAAAATTCACAAATTGCTTCGAAAGTTTTACGAAATATTCAAATTATCCCATAAAATATATAAAAAAAATTTCAGCAAAATATATTCCGTAGTTTTTTAAATAAAAATTAAAATAATAATTACACCATTTATATGAAGCGATCACCAGACCATGATATGAAGACATCACGTGACCCACTTCAAAATAAAATATGGCATCCATCTTGTGTCAAAATAGGGATTTTTAAAGTTCTTTTTAATTCATATTTAGTATTGTATCCGTCCTAAAACCGCTTTATTTGAATTTAAATGATCATCCAAATTTGATTATTTCTACAACGAAGCCTATTTTTTACTTATGTAAAATGCAAACAGCAAAATAGGTAGGATGAGTTGTATAAGAATTGCTGTATTTCTTTAACGCAAAATTATTTAGCTCACGGAGTCTGCAAAGCTGATATGAATGAAATATTCATTGATTTTACAGAGAGAAGGACGATTTTTTTCGATGAAGTTTTAAGCATAGAGTTTAATTACTTGTAGCTCCATGGTCTTAAGTTTTTAAATAAAATAAATTATTTTAGTACTGTGATGAATGAAATGAATGGGAAACTGTTATGAATGAAATGCTGCTTTAATAGAGAGAGCCTGGCTTGTTATTTTTTCTATGACATCATTTGAATAAATTTAATTTGATTTCGATGAAGTTTTCAAATTTAATAAATTATTGAAGTATTATGATAATTTTTAAAATATCACTGAGGAATGTGTCGCATTTGAGAGATGTTTAAACCAGGCAATTTATATTTCAGTTCCGTCATTTGAATGAAGTTCTTTTTTCTCTATGAAGTTTTAAGTTTTCAAATATAATAAATTAATGTAGTATTGTGATAATGTTTAAACTATTACCGAATAACGTATCGCATTTTAGAGATGTTTAAATAAAATTGCATTGAAGTTGGAAAGTATTTCATAATCAATGCTTTATGATTGATCTTTCTTGTTTTCTATTCATGGCATCATTAGCCCCCCTCGAGGGGCAAGTTTCCCGCCTTTCGGGGGGTACATTGTCAAGTATGGTATCAATCGACAAATTTTTTCAAGCCATTTAAAGTGAAGTGCAACATGCTATAATTACAATCATTTAACCCACGATACCTATTTTTAAAATACTGTGTTGAAAAATTTGAAAATAACGTTACTAGAAATGGATTCAGGTATGAAAAAGTCGAGTTGAGTCAGATTCCAGTTAATTACTTCCGAAGTAATGAACCCGTATATCTGAAAATAATTGTGAGAGAATCAGATAAAAATTGATGCCGTTTATTTTAATCGATAATTAGATCGAATCATAAAGATATTCCTATTTTTCTTATTATTTTTTTACAATAAATATCAAATTTTAGAGAATCATGTGTTGGAAGTATCAGATATTTTAACATTATTAATTATATAAGCTTAAGAAAATTAATTTTACTATAAATTGAAATTATTTTTATCTACCGAAAATATTTTTAAACTACAGTCAACATAAAACAGGATTTAAACCATTCATTGGGTTTGTGAACTCTTTTTTGTTTGCCCAGAAATTGGATAGGTTTATTGATTGTGATATTTATGAGATTTCTAAATGTGAGGGATGTAATTCTAGTGGTCAAATCAAAAGTAAAATGATGGAGCTTGGCTTAATTAAGGAAATTAAAGATGAAGATAAACTTAAAACGGTTGAAAATCCAAATAAAAAAAGAAAGATGGAGGGGCAATCCACTAAGGATGCTCCTACTAAAAGCCAGATTGTAGAAGAAAACTTAAATGTCCATGATAACATGGACTGTAATGAAATAGCTGATAACGTTGTAAATGTAACTGACAATGATTATGTTAAAACTAAGACTTACGCTGAGATTGCCGCGCAACCAGTTGTGTTCAAAAGTGCACCTAAACCTAAAACGGTCGAAAATAGTGACAGGCTAACAACAGTTGAAGTTGAGAAAAAAGACCCAAAAGCTGAATGTTTTTTCATAAAGTTCAATGATAATTACAAGGTTCTCCTTAAAAAACTAAATGATATCTCAGGAAATAAAATATCTGGCAAGCTCACAGGAGACATGCTAAAATTGATTCCAAATGACGCTGACACTTACAGGGTTGTACAGCGCCATTTAAGTAGTGAGAAAATCCCCTTCCACAGCTTAAACCTAAAGACGGAAAGGCCAAAAAAGGTAGTTCTGAAGGGGCTACCAACAAATTATAACATGGAGGAAATAAAAATCACTTTAACATCCGAAGGATTAGATGTAGTCCGGGTTTCTCAACTGAGAAACACTAAAACGAGATTACCCCTTAGTCAGCCTTAGGCCTACGGCAGACTGGCAGAGGGTCTACAGACTAACAAGATTAGGTTACTTGGCTGTGAAGGTAGAGGCCTTCAGAGCACGGGGCTTCAAAATCTGCTACCGGTGCCAACAGTTCAATCACTCCTCGGAGAACTGCAGTATGCCACCTAAGTGCCTTAAGTGTGCTGAAGAACACTTCACACGGGACTGCCAGAGACCTAGGTCTGATAAGGCTACGTGTGCAAATTGCAATGGAGACCACCCAGCGAACTTCAGGCAATGCCCGAAGAACCCCTGGAACAGAGGAAAGGCACCGGGGTATGCCCCCCCCCTCCCCAAAATCAGATACCCCCTTGGAGGCAAAAGGCCCTCGGATTAAACTTCCAGGCACCCCCTCAGGGCTCCTCGCACACTGTGCCACAGCAAAATAGATACCAATCTTCAGCACCCACCAGATCGGTGCAAGAGCACGCCCCCAAACCTTCGTCTTCCAGAGAATTGACTCCGGAAGAAGTAAAACTGGCTACTATAGCCATTATGAAGAGAAAGGAAGCCGAAAAAGCCAGACAGGCGGAACTAGAAGCTAAAATTGTAAATCAATATGCTGAATCAAAAGAAGAAATCAAAACACGTGAAGCCAAAACTAAACGAGTCAGAGAGGAAGAGCTCGCGCAAACCCAGCTGTTAGAAAAAACGGTTGAAAAAAGGCAAAAAACTACTGAGGTCCAAAAGGATACTCACAAAAATGACCAAACCGCGGTTGAGGCTGAGGATATGGAAGCTGAGACTGAACCTGCTGGTAAAACCAATGATGAAAAGATGGATGAAATCCTCAACTTCTTCAGAGGGTTTATCACCATGTTCGACCTAGATGCAATAAAACACCTGTTGATGCAGTTCGCAGAGCTAATACAAAAAAAGAGTGATCCAATGCAAATGGTCTTTGAGGCTTTTAAATTAATCGCGGATTTTAAAAGTAACAGTGAGAATCAAACCCACCATGGCTAGGTCCCAAACAGAAAGCTTTAAAATAATATTTTGGAATGCGAACGGCATATCTCCAAGAATAAATGAACTTAGGAGCTACGTAAATGAAAATGATGTAGATGCCCTGTTAATTCAGGAAACTAAAGTTAGAGAAAATAAAAACTAAATATAGCAAACTATATTGGCTATCACAACCTAAGCTCAAATACAACTGCTAGAAACCCCCATGGAGGAACAGCAATATATATCAAAAGAAATATTCCCCACGAGGAAATAAACAACATAAATCTTCAAGGAGTAGAAAATACTAGCATAAAAATTAAAATAAATAATGTAAACCTAAATCCTAACTTCAATATATGTCAAAAACATGAGTGGTATAAATGTAGCTGCGCAGCTGGAACTGCTTTTCTCGCGATATCCAAACACAATACTCGCGGGCGACTTCAATGCACACCACCGAGCGTGGGGCAGCAGGAGAGCCAACATACGCGGTACACAGATACACAGATTACTGAACACAACAAACACCAACATCATTGCACCGTCGAGACCAACCTGCTTCTCAGGTGCCAACGGCTCATTCATAGACTTTGTCCTAACGAGAAACATAGAATACGCTCACACTATCGATACCCTAGATGAATTCGACTCGGATCATTTACCGGTATTGGTGACATTCGATCTGAACACTCCCCTTCCAGCCTCTCTGGGACAAGAGAGGGTGAACTGGAACGTTTTCAAAAGAGCACTTTTTGAGCCGCACTTGGCAGTACCCAACATTATGAGCACGGCGGATATTGACTCTGCCACACACACACTCACAACAGAAATCAAGAGAGCTATAGCCTCTGCCACAACACATCGTGAGTCACCAAAAATGCCCACACTTTCCCACCATGTCAAACAATTAGTTAGGCAAAGGAACAGAATGCGTAAGACATGGCAGGCTTAACAGACTCACGTGGAAAGTCAGGTATAAAATTGTCGCAGAAAAGCAGCAACAGTATAAAGAGTTAATTGAATCCGTCAGCCCAGAAGACGTATCGCTCTGGCAATTCGCTAAAAGACTCAGAAAACCTCAAATTAAACTCCCGCCACTAATAGATGGCGTTAAAATCGCGTACTCAGACCAAGAAATAGCAAAGGCGCTTGCTAGGCATTACGAAAAGCAATTTGAACCAAACCACGATCTAATGTGTCAGGACACCCTAAGAATGGTTAGGCAAACTCTAAACAACTTCAGGAACTCCCCGGTCACGACTGAGATTAACCCAGCCACCCCGCAAGAGATAATTGATATCATCAAAAACCTTAAAAACCGTAAAAGCCCAGGGCACGACAAAATCAGGAATATTGCGGTCAAAAACCTACCCTTAAATATAATATTTTACTTGACCACCCTAATAAACAAAATACTAAAACTAAATTATTTCCCCAAAGAATGGAAGGAAGCGATAATTATAGCGATCCATAAGCCTGGTGAGGATGACACAATTCCAGCCAACTACAGGCCAAGCAGCTTACTACCGACACTTAGTAAAATTACTGAGAAAATAATTCTTAATAGACTGAACACGCACCTTAGTGAGAATGATATTATCATTCCGGAGCAGTTTGGATTTCGGCCAAAACACTCCACCACTCATCAATTGCTGAGAGTGGTAGAGTACATATCTTCTGGACTTAATAGTAAGACACCCACAGCTGCGATTTTTCTTGACATACAAAAAGCATTTGATAAAGTGTGGCACTGTGGATTAGCATACAAATTGATCACTCTAAAAGTCCCTGACGCACTTGTCAAACTTTTAATCTCATACCTAAATAACAGACACTTCCAAGTTAGAGTAAAAGATAACTTGTCTACACCCAAGCTCATTAAAAGTAGTGTACCGCAAGGATCCATCCTGGGCCCGACACTCTTTAACATATATCTAAATGACATGCCCAGGACCTTAGACACGGAGCTGGCACTCTATGCAGACGACAGTGCGATAATTGCAAAACATCCTTACGTCTCAGTAATGCACAGACAGATACAACAACACTTAGACATACTCCAAACATGGCTGGAAAAATGGCGAATAAAATTAAACCCCAATAAATGTCATTGGATTTATTTCTCTAGAAAACGAAAACCTCCGCCGCCTCTGTACATAAACAACCATGCCCTAAAAGCGGAAAAATCTACTAAATACCTAGGTGTAACGATAGATTCCCACCTAACCTGGAAACAGCACGTAACGAACTTAATCAAAAAAGCGTATATGGCCACAGGAGCCTTATACCCAATGATAGGAAACGGAAATCTAAGTTATCAAAATAAACTCCTAATTTATAAATCGGTCATCCGCCCGGGAATGCTGTATGCAGCACCCGTATGGGGATATGCCTATAAAACTACTATAGACTTACTAGAGACAAAACAAAACAAAACCCTAAGGATTATAAGGAAAGCTCCTAGATACTTAAGAAACTCGGTAATTAGGAAAGACTTCAAAATAAAAACTGTTAGAGCTCAAATTAAAAAGCTAGCGCTTAAATTCTATAAAAATCTGCCATCTGTTCCAAATGAACTACTATTCAATCTGCATGACTATGATCATCGCAAAGCCAAATCACGTAAGAGACCCCGCGCGGTACTTAATATTGAAAATCGGAATTAGGTAAGTCCCAACTTAAATAGTTGATATTAAATTAAAACTCGATCAATGTTTTCTAAAAAATGTTGTTAAACCTTAAACTGCCAAATTGATATGAAATCCTTAGAACTGCATCAACTCCCCAAAATTACTCAAACTCTAAATGTGCAACAAACTGCCACACTAGGAGCTAAGTCAAATAATAAAAACAGTAAATCAAAAACCTCGAACCTCCAACTATGGGCAAATGAAATAATGTCACAGTATGAAGATAAGAACCACACCTAGAGATTGGAGATTAAAGGCGCTTCGCGCCTGGTGCTCTTTTCTGGACGAAACCCATACCCCTTCATTGGGTTTTCTGTTGCTTGAACCTTCTGAACTAAGCAGCACTCAATAAGGATGCTGCAATGCAAATTTTAATAAGAAAGATCAATCACGCTTAAAGCATTGATTATGAAACACTTTCCAACTTCAATGCAATTTTATTTAAACATCTCTAAAATGCAATACATTCCTCGGTAATATTTTAAAACTTATCACGATACTAGATTAATTTATTATATTTGAAAACTTAAACCTTCATCGAAAAAAATTAACTTCATTCAAATGCCGGCATTGAAATATAAATTGCCTGGTTTAAACATCTCTAAAATGCGATACATTCCTCAGTAATATTTTTAAAATTATCATAATACTACAATTATTTATTATATTGAAAACTTCATCGAAAACAACTGAAAATCATTCAAATGACGTCATAGAAAAAATAACACGCCTGGCCCTCTCTATAAAAGCAGCATTTCACTTATAAACATTTTCCAATTCATTTCATTCATCACAGTACTAAAATAATTTATTTTATTTAAAAACTTAAGACCATGGAGCTACAAGTAATTAAACTCTATGCTTAAAACTTCATAAAAAAAAATCGTCCTTCTCTCTGTAAAATCAATGAATATTTCATTCATATCAGCTATGCATACTCCATGAGTTAAATAATTTTGCGTTAAAAATACAGCAATTCTTATGCAACTCATGCTATATTTTTGCTGTTTACAGTTTACGTAAGTGAAAATAGGCTTCGTTGTAGAAATAAACAAATTTGGATGAGCATTTAAACTCAAATATATTGTAATTGCGTTTTTTCAGTATGTAGATGCACAGAATTTAAGCAAAAATAAAGCGGTTTTAGGACGGATGCAACACTCAATATGAATTAAAAAGAACTTTTAAAATTACGATTTTGAGATAAGATGGATGCCATATTTCATTTTGAAGTTGGTCATGTGATCTTTTCGTATCATGGTCACGTGATCGCTGCATATAAAAGGTGTAATTAGTATTTTAATTTTTATTTAAAAACTACTGAATATATTTTGCTGAAATTGTTTTTATATAATTTATGGAATAATTTGAATATTACCTAAAATTTTTGAAGCAATTTGTGAATTTTAAATCCGTTTAAAAATGTTTGAAAAATTAGGTCCCATAGGATTCAATGTATTCCATTTTTTTAACCCGGGTTCAATCCCAAATTTATCGGGTGATATTGTTCATTTATATTCCCATAGGTCCGACAGACCGTCTGAACAATAAAATTTCATTTTGATAAACTCATTTTTACGGCAGTTATCGTGCTAACGGGCAGACAGACAGAATGATTAAAGTCATAAACACTTTTCAACTTTGTTATAAAGTGTTAAAAAGTCTCCCGGCTATTTTCACGGTTTAGTAGGCCTTTCGGCTTTTAGATTTTCTGCAACACAATTTTGTCGGCTTTTCGGTCAGAATATCCCTGGCCAAGGCATTTTTAAAGTAATTTCTCAACAAAATCTACTTTAATAAATAATCCATCATTTAGTCGTCATTTTCATTGATTTAGCGTCGTTTTCATTGATTTAGCGTCATTTTTATCAATTCGGCGACATTTTCGTTAATTTAGCAGCATTTGAAAATGTCGCCAAGTTGGCGACATGTCACCGAAATCTGGCCACGCGTTATGGACGGAGAAATAAGTTATTCTTGTAGCAGATAGCTGAATATTGGCGACCAAATACAAAAGTATTACCTAACGTATATTTTTCCATGAATGCAACTAGCTAGATCCACGAGAATGATGTCACCCAAT
This sequence comes from Amaurobius ferox, assembly GCA_951213105.1. Lineage (NCBI taxonomy): Eukaryota > Metazoa > Arthropoda > Arachnida > Araneae > Amaurobiidae > Amaurobius > Amaurobius ferox. The sequence goes on from OX578140.1 coordinate 99,423,663, forward strand.
TTATCACATGATATTACTTATGAAAAGTGAACATATTTCAACAATAGGTAATATTTTTTTTTTTAATTTTATATGATTTTTTGATATATTTTTTTTAAATGTACAATACCTCGAGAACGGCTCATGCTAGCGTTCTAAAACTTGTTTTAATCGTTTTCTAATGAAAAATTACATAAGAAATGACTATTTCCGCAACTTTATTTAAGGTTTTGATTTGCTGAGGATTTTTCAAAATTTGACTCGAAAATTTAGTGGGGTTCTGGACATTCGATTGCGTATAAAAACAATAGGCTTCCAGTATTCGTGGATCGTAATTTTTGTACCAAATTTCGTTCAAATCGGTCCATTAGTTCGTCAGTTATCGTCTTCGCAGACTCACTGACACACACACACACACACACACACACACACACACACACACACACACACACACAGACATCATCTCAAAGACGTCTGATTCGTGTTCAGGGATGCTTGAAACGTGCTCTCCCGTCGAAAACTCGAATTCGAATCTTCGAGCCAGTCACAAAACTTTCCTTATACATTATATGTATATGAGGAAAGTAATAACATTTACTACTTTTCTTATATACATATAATGTACAAGGAGCTATACTTGCAATATTACTTTCTTTATATACATAATGTATAAGGAAAGTATTGTGACGGGGTCGAAAATTCGAATTCGAGTTTTCGACGGGAGAACACATTTCAAGCATCCATGATCACGATTCAAACACTTTTGAGGTGATGTCTGTCTGTTTGTTTGTTTGTGTGTGTGTGTGTGTGTGTGTGTCAGTGAGTCTGTGGAGACGATATCTCACGAACGAATGGAGCGATTCGAATGACATTTTTTACAAAAATCACAATCCGTGAGTACTGGAAGCCAATTGTTTTTAAACGCGACCGAATGTTCACAACCCCCCTAACTTTTCGAGTGAAATTTTGAAAAAATCATCGAAAATTCAAAACCTTTAATAAAATTACACAAATAGACATTTCTTATGTAATTTTTCCTTAGAAAACGATTGACATAAACTTTAGAACACTAGCACGAACCGTTCTCGAAATATTGCACATTTTTCAAATAAATTTATGAAAAAATCCCATGAATTAAAAAATATATATTAACTGTTGAGAAACATGTTCACTTTTCATATGTAATACCATGCGATAAATTGGGTGACATCATTCTCGTGGATCTAGCTCGTTCCATTCATAAGAAAAGATACTTTTTAGTAATACATTTGTATTTGAACGCCAATAGTCATTTATCTGCTATAATAATAACTTATTTCTCCGTCCATAACGCTTGGCGAGATTTTGGCGACGAATTTGGCGGAATGTCGCCAACTTGGCAACTTTTTTAAATGTTGCCAAATTAACGAAAATCTCGCCGAATGGATATAAATGATGCTAAATCGAAGAAAATGACGACTAATTAACGAAAATTCAATATCTTGGAAAGAATATAAGCATCAACTATAAGAATAACCTATTTTTTTCGCTGTAAAAGTAGTAAATTCATTGTATTACATAAGTAAAGTCATGTGCTGCCCACATCAGATTTTTTTTATTGCAACATGTTTCGCGCTTCTCCCTCTATAGGCGAATAATATAAATAATTAAGTGATTAAAAGTACCTGGACATCGGAGAAAAAATCGGCATTTCAATATTTTAAACTGTTTGAATAGTTTCAATCATTGTTGTGAAAAATAGCAGCGATACAATTGTTTTTGTGTGACTTCATTAGCCCCTCTCTGGTGGAAGATTGTATTACAATTCACCCACCTGTTACAAAGAATGGGGATTCCTTTTAATTGAATCTTCCCTTTCTGGTTCAGAAACTACTTAAAAAAATCCCTTTTAAAACGATATTCTGACCGAAAAGCCTACAAATCGAAAGACATACTAAACCGCGAAAATAGCCGAGACGCTTTTTAACACTTTACAACTAAGTTGAAAAGTGTTTATGACTTTGTTCGTTCTGTCTGTCTGTCTGTTTGTCTGTCTGTCCGTTAGCACGATAACTACCGTAAAAATGACTTAATCAAAATGAAATTTTAGTATGTTGTTCAAACGTTCTGTAGGACCTAAGGGAATATAAATGAATAATATCACCCAATTAGTTTTGGATGGAACCCGGGTAGAAAAAATGAAATACATTGAGCCCTACGGGACCTAATTTTTCAAACATTTTTTAAGCGGATTTAAAATTCACAAATTGCTTCGAAAATTTTAGGCAATATTCAAATTGTTCCATAAAATATATAAAAAAAAATTCAGTGAAATATATTCAGTAGTTTTTTAAATAAAAATTAAAATAATAATAACACCTCCTATATGAAGCGATCACGTGACCATGATAAGAAAAGATCACGTGACCCACTTCAAAATGATATATGGCGTCCATCTTGTCACAAAATCGTGATTTTTTTAAGTTCTTTTTAATTCATATTGAGTGTTGTATCCGTCCTAAAACCACTTTATTTTTGTTTAAATTCTTTGCATCTACATACTGAAACAGCGCAATTATAATATATTTGAATTTAAATGAGCATCCAAATTTGATTATTTCTACAACGAAGCCTGTTTTTCACCTATGTAAAATGTAAACAGCAAAATATGTAGAATGAGTTGTATTAGAATTGCTGTATTTCCTTAACACAAAATCATTTAGTTCATGGAATCTGTGTAGCTGATATGAATGAAATATTCATTGATTTTACAAAGAGAAGGACGATTTTTTTCGATGAAGTTTTACGCATCGAGTTTGATTACTTGTAGCTCCATGGTCTTAATTTTTAAATAAAATAAATAATTATAGTATTGTGATGAATAACATGAATCGGAAATTATTTATGAATGAAATGCTGCTTTTATAGAGAGAGTCAGGCGTGTTATTTTTTCTATGACGTCATTCGAATGATTTTCAGTTTTCTTCGATGAAGTTTTCAAATATAATAAATTATCGTAGTATTATGATAAGTCTAAAATTATTATCTAGGAATATATCACATTTTAGAGATGTTTAAACCAGGCAATTTATATGTCACTGCCATCATTTGAATGAAGTTCATTTTTTTCGATGAAGGTTTAAGTTTTCAAATATAATAAATTAATGTAGTATTGTGATAAGTTTTAAAATATTACCGAGGAATGTATTGCATTTTATACATGTTTAAATAAAATTGCATTAAAGTTGGAAAGTGTTTCATAATCAATGCTTTAAGCATGATTGATCTGTCTTGTTTTTTCTATGACGTCATTTGAATGACTTTCAATAGTTTTCGATGAAGTTTTCAAATATAATAAATTATCGTTGTAATATGATAATTCTAAAATTATTACCGAGGAATGTATCACATTTTAGAGATGTTTAAACCAGGCAATTTTTATTTCAATGCCGTCATTTGAATGAAGTTCATTTTTTTCGATGAGGTTTAAGTTTTCAAATATAATAAATTAATGTAGTGTTGTGATAAGTTTTCAAATATAATAAATTAATGTAGTGTTGTGATAAGTTTTAAAATATTACCGAGGAATGCATTGCATTTTAGACATGTTTAAATAAAATTGCATTGAAGTTGGAATGTGTTTCATAATCAATGCTTTAAGCATGATTGATCTCTCTTGTTAACACTTTATAACATAGTTGTAAAGTGTTTATGACTTAGTTGATTCTGTCTGTCCGTTAGCACGATAACTGCCATAAAAATGACTTTACCAAAATGAAATTTTAGTATGTGGTTTAGACGATCTGTAGAACATATGGGAATGCAAATGAATAATTTTATCCAATTATTTTTTGAATTGAACCCAGGTTGAAAAAATAAAATACATTGAACCCTATGGGAGCTAATTTTTCAAACATTTTTTAAGCGAATTTAAAATTCACAAATTGCTTCGAAAATTTAAGGAAATATTCAAATTATCTCATAAAATATATAAAGAAAATTTCAGCAAAATATGTTCATTAGTTTTTTAAATAAAAATTAAAATAATAATTGCATCCATATTATATGAAAAGATCACGTGACCCATTTTCAAAATAAAATATGGCATCCATCTTGTGTCAAAAGCGTGATTTTTAATTTTTTTTTACATTTATATTTAGTTTTGCATCCGTCCTAAAATCACTTTATTTTTTACTTTTTTCCTGTGCATCTATATACTGCGGCCAACGCAATTACAATTTTTTTTGTAGTTTAAATGATCATCAAACTTTGATCAATTCTACAACGAAGCCTAGTTTTCATGTATGGAGAATGTAAACATATCAAGCTCTAAGATGAGTTGTATAAGATTTGCTGAATTTCTTCAATCAAAACTATTTAGCTCTGGAATCTGCAATATAGCTGATATGAATGAAACATTCATTGATTTTACATAGAGAAGCAGACGATCCCATATTATTGCTTTTTTGATGAAGTTTTAAGCGTGGAGTTAGAAAGTAATTTTAACTTTCATAGATTTACGTTTTAAGTAATATAAATTATTATAGTATTGTGATAATTTTAAAAATATCGCCGCTGAATGAAAGGAATGAAAAAAGTTTATGAATGAAATATTCACTGTTTTTATATAGAGAGGTAGGCGATTTATATTTCGTGACATTATTTAAATAAAGTGCATTTGTTTTCGATGAAGTTTTCAAATATAATAAATTATTGTAGTATTGTGATAATTTTAAACATATCACCGGTGAATGTATGGATTTTCAGAAATGTTTAGATAAAATTGCATTTCAGTTGGAAAGTGTTTCATAATCAATGCTTTTTGCATGAGTGATCTTCCTTGTTTTGATATGGTACAAGAGGTATATAACTACTTTTCTGCGTCCCCATATCGATGGGATTTACTAAAAAAACACGTGAAAAGTCTAACTTTAAAAGCATTAAGTGAAGCAAGGTGGAAAAGTCGTATCATTGTTATTAGATCTCTAAAACAAGACCTAAAAAACATTATTACCGCATTAAATGCCTTAATTGAAGATACCACCAGAGACACGAAACCAAAAATGGGTGCTGAATCAATAATTAAAAGTCTTGAAACATTTAAATTTTTGTGTTCAATTTTAATTTGGCATGATTTATTATCAAGAATTGATGTATTGAGTAAAATGCTTCAAAATTCTAAATTAAACATCGCGGAATGCTTTGAAGACTTAGATAATTAAAAAAAATATTTAGTTTCCCAAGGATCTGACGATAATTTTAAAATATTTGTCGATTCAGCAACAGCACCTGCTAGAGATTTAGGTATTGATCCCGAATTTCCCATCTCGAAGCTCAGGAAAAAAGGTCCGTTTTTTTTATTATGAGGGCAGTGATGAACCAGTTTCAAATCCCTTTCAGCAATTCAAGACTGCTTTCTATTTTGCAATTCTTGATCACGCGATCTCTTCGGTAAATGAAAGATTTGCCTTATTATCTGAGTGCCACTCAATATTCTGCTTTCTGTATGAGTTTCACAACATTTCTAATGATGATCTCATGAAAGCCTGCATGGACTTAAATATTAAGTTACAGGTACAGGACGAAGGAAGTATTGGGAAAGATATAGACGGTATACAACTCTTTAATGAAATAATTTCATTCAAAGATATTTTTCCAGGTAAAAAACAGCCAATTGAGATATTAGAAATTATAGACAAAAATGATCTCATTCCCTGTTTTCCAAATTTTGCTCTAGCAATGAGAATTTTTTTAACCTTACCTGTTTCTGTGGCTTCAGGTGAAAGAAGTTTCAGTAAATTAAAAATTATTAAAAATTACTTGAGACAAGATATGACACAAGAAAGACTTTCAGATTTGGCCATTATCTCTATTGAATCCCAAATCTCTGAAAAAATTGATTTCACCGAAATTATTGACAAATTTGCTTCTCAGAAAGCCAGAAAAGTTATTTTATAGTTAATTATTAGGTAGTCTTTGTAGAAGGACTGATTTATATACTTTTCGTTTCACGAGATTTATGCTTTAGTATTTTTTTTATTAGATTATATTTTCTGAGTAAATACTGCTGTTTTGCATTTCTAATTATAAAATGTCTATTTTTATTTCAAAGGTAATATTTTTGTTTGTTTATTATTTTGTTAAAGTATTTTGTCGCTATTATAACCTATTAGCTGGCCAAAAAATAAAGTTTTACACTTCAAATTTTATTTGCATTTTTATTAATGTTTTACTTTTTACTCTTATATAGGTAGATGAGTTTATAATGTCAACGTTAAGTATTAGTCAAAATATGAAAAATTCTCTAGAGGGGCGGCGCATTAGGTCTTTGCACGAGGGTGGCCGACACCCTAGGATCGGCCCTGCCCCACCCCCATAGATTTAGTCCAAGATTCGAGTTCTAAGACCAGGGGTTGTTGAGATATTAATGAAAAACAAAATCTTTTCCCAGAAGTCTACTGTCTAACTCCGTGGTTTATCCAAATAAAAAGGTAGAAAATCATTTGAAAGTGAATTAAAACTTTATTTCTGAGTTTGGTGGGAGAAATTTTGCACTAATTAGTCACTTTCTGAAAACATGAATTATATGAAAACATGGAATTGAATGGAAAATCTATCTCCATGGTTTATTTTTCACAAGCTTTTACTCAACAATGAAAAGTATAAAGAAATCAAAATGGTTATTTAATTTCGCAGTTTATAAGGAAGATTCTATCTTATATCATGTTGCTCAGAAACGCAATTAAATTAAATCTGTTTGTTAATTTTGATTATTACTTTTTCGATTTGAATAATAAATAAATGGATATAAAAATATATTTTAGAAAAGAAAGGTTTGATTTTCCTTTTAATTATATTAATTGCGGACTGCGTCATTTTCATTTAAGCAAAGAGTTAGCAAAGAGTTTTTAAGTTTATATATTGTGTTTAGCCAATAAACCCATATATTGTGTTTACCCAATAAATTCATTTATCCGATTGTTGAAACAGAAAAAGAGTAGAACGTATATATCTTCTAATACAATTTTAGTGTTTTCATTTAGTATATACAAACGGGATCAGATGTTTTATTCTTCAGATCTACAAAATCAGAGATACGAATTTGACGGAATATCGCTAACTTGGCAACTGTTCTTAAAATTTGTCAAATGAACGGAAATGTCATCAAATTGATAAGAACGAGGAAAATCAATGAAATTAAATTTGTTTTTTTAGAAGAGAGTACTGAAATGATGTTTCTGTAGCATTTGTCGGTTAGTCCAACCATCCTACTTAGTAACACATTTAGCGAATTTTTAAAATATCACCAAATTGAAAAAAAATATTTGTAAATCCATAAAAATATCATGAAATTGATAAAATTGCGCTTAATAAATGAAATTAAATGTGATTTGTTAGGGGATAGTATTGTGATGATGTTCCGCCAATTTGTCGCAAAATGGGCTATCAGTTCTATAGTCCTACTTGGCGATAAATTTGGCGATTTTTTAAATTATCGCTAAATTGACGAAAATGTCGCCAAACCTTCCATGGAGATAGCATTGTTCAGACGATATGATTTCCATCAATTTATTTGAAGCAAATGATATCATATCGTTTAGCAACGGATGTAAATCCAATGTGTTCTGCGGCATACGATTTTTATTAAATCTTTTCCGATTTGAATAATAGAGATATGTATATAAAATAAATTTCATTGACATTGCATTATTGATAATATCAATTACGGTCTTCAAATTTAAACAGTATTATTATTGATATTTTCGGGGATTATTTATGCAAGAGTTATTGATATCTTCAAGTTAATGCCATTGTTTTATTATGACAGAAATTGTTTAAACTCATATGTTGTATGTTGTACGAGTAATATTCTGCAAATGCAAGGGTATATATTTTAATCTACGAGAATATAAGTAGTACGGGTATATTGGCATATATTTTGATATATAATGACATATATTGGAATTAATTACGACCTTCTGGCATAAAGATTACGGCGATTATTGATATTTCCAATTTATTACGTCATCTGTTTTATTTTGGCAAAGATTTTTGAGACTCATATTGTAATACGAGTAATCTTCTACTAACACACTGGCATATTTTCTGGCATATATATATATATATATATATATATATATATATATATATATATATATATATATATTTCGCCTCTACGATAAACGTAGAGATTTTAAATTTGTTATAAATTTCATTGTTCCTTGGTATTCATGCTTACATAGGAATGTATACAGAAACATAATTTTGAACCAACTTTTGCGAAGCAAAAGAATCAACAGTAATGTTAATGATCGTTACAATAGCGATATTAACTTACTCCATGGTGCAATTGCACAAGGCTTTCCGAAGCGTTTTCTGTGTAACATTATATGCAAATTTTATGATATAACCGTAACTGAGAGCTACCACATATATTTGGATGCCGAACCTCCCGTGTGTTGATCACGTTAGGGAGTCAGTACCATCTTTACACAAGTTAAGAATGAGTACATTCTTATATAATAGATAATGTCTAGCAGATGTATTGGTGCTGGATTCGTCATGGTGGATAGTGGTTATGGTATGGTATCTGCTTCGATCATTAAAATCTATATGTTTGGATTCTTATTGCCTTTAGTTTAGTGAGAGTAGACATAGTACAGTTTTTAAAATACGTGTCTTCTGGGTACTCCACACTTACATGATCTGTACCTACTTTTTAAAATTCTTTTTTTGGAATCCTTTTTAGAATCCTTTTGAAATTTTTATACTTCGGTATTCATCTTTGTGCAATATATCGTCTACCGGGAGTGTTGTCTAGACGCAAGCTGGATTAACCGGGGAGTGGGGGTCACAACCCCCCCCCCCGGCCAATCTTTGATATATTGCTTTCTTTTATTTTTATACTTTTCTGGTATGATATATATATATATATATATATATATATAATAATAGTAGATTGAAAATCCAATGAACGAAAAGTAAGAAGACGTTTTTTTGAAACCCCATTTAAATGACAGTGAATCAGTCAAATTCAAAAGATTTAAACGTGGAAAGGGACATTCCTTACAAAATGATCATAAATCTGAGATTATAACTCTACATAATCAAAGTAATAGAACTTTTCAATGGAAGTTCATAAAATCCTGGGTTTTCGCGGTAAAGAAAAAACAGTTAAATAAAGTTTATGCCATTTTTTTAAAATTAAATCTTGTTAATGAACATTTTAATCATATTTTCTTTGATTTGCTTATTACAATATCACAGTATTTAAATTTAAAACTAAATCAATTTCATAATAATAATACAACTACTAATTCTTATTATGTAATCTCTTTCAAACATCCTATTTATAATTCTCTAAATTTTGGTCATCTTTTAACAAGTTCAAACATTTATTGCATATTGGAGATTCATGTGTTTCAAAGACTTTTAAATACAACAAGCCCATTGGTAGATCTATATTTAATTATAATGAAGTTTCACAATCCCTCTCTATAGATCATGATTCTCAGTCAATTGTAGATAGTGAATGTATTTGTAAATTAAACAAATTTGCTAAATTTCTAAATCCGCACTTGGGGCATATAGTTACAGGAGATTTAGACATAGTTAGTGACAATGTGGTAAGAACCATTATGTCATTTGGCACTAAATTTAGGATACCTTCTTGTAATAATTTTGTTAAAGTTTTAAAATCAATTAATCTAGATCTTGATAAATATACATATAAATTAGCTTGTAAATACTCTCTGCCATTAGAGGCACTTAATATGTGGAAATTTACTATATTAGAATCTATTAAAAATTGCTATTAGAGATATTAAATTGTCTAGATCGTTATATAATATTGATAATATTAAACATTCCATTAATGATTTACAAAGATCCTTTGTTATCACCTATGTTGATAAAGCCTCTAATAATTATGCTATTATCTGTAAAAAATTTTATATTCAATTTCTGTTAGATTATTTAAAAAATAATAGTCTTCTTCTTAACATGATTTACATTCCATCAATAGTATTAAATTGAAAATTATCAATATGTACAGTGATTTAAATATTAAATATAAATGTCTTAAATTTCCTTATATATTGCTTATTCCAAAATTTCATAAAAATCCTATTAAAATTAAAACAGCAACTAGTGGCCATAATACTTACTCTACTACTGCGAGTAAATTATTACTAAATTCTTTAAATCTAATAAATAATAGTTTATGCCAGACTAGCAATAATTACCTTATTCTAAATAATAGTAAAGAATTAAAGAATAAAAAAAATTAACATCTCTTAGAAAAATAATAGGATTTCAAACTTTTGATTTCAAAGATCTTTTTAATAACATTAAGATATCTGATCTATATGATGTAATTTTAGCTCTATATAATGCTTATATTACTACTCTTTGAAATCAAATTAATTTTATAAATTTTTCTAAACTTCTTCACTTTGTTATTTTCAATAGTTTTATTTTTCAAGGAAATAAATTATACTTACAAGTCTCAGGAGTTCCACAGGATGGCTGCAGTAGCAGTATGTTAGCTAATTTATACCTTTATCATTATGAAAAGTCTTTTACTTCAATAGATTACACTTTTTACAGATATGTTGATGATTTGATTTGCTTAGTAATACAGAAAATTATCTCATAGGTATAGATATCTATCCAGACAATTTGGAATTAATTCCTAATGAAGCTACTATTAGTAATAATGTTAATTTTTTGGATATAAATATTTTTATTGATCCTTCTAATAGAATTGTTACAAATTTATATGATAAAAAAGACTATTATAATTTTAATATTAATAAAATCTTACCATTTAATTCCTGTAACTCCATTCAATTGTTTAGAAATATTATTCTTAATCAGCTTTTTAGAATTTATAGATTATCTGATAAAAAATTTCATGCTATGCATATTAATAATCTCAAAATTACCAGCAATTTATATAGATATCCCTCTTATTTAGTAAATGGTATTGTTAAAAAATTTATAATAGCCAGTTTTTCATAATTCTTTTCATAGTATCTTATAATTCTATTCATAGTATCTTTCATTATCCAGACATCGCAATTCTCTTGTATTTTTAATACTTTTATTTTTACATCCTCTTCCATGCCAGCATTACTATTATTAGCCCCTCCTTTTAGTAGCTCTTTTTGTATATTATTACCTTTTCTTACCATTTCGCTTTACTGTTTTTCAATTCTTAAGAATGACAACAGTAGTTCGTTTTTTATTTTTTCTTTGCGAATAGCAACACTGGTCTCTTCAATCAGAGTTCCCCGTTTCGACTAGTTTATACATATGCTGTGCATTTCCCAGGTATTTATTTTTTCTTTTTTATTCCTTCTTTATGTATGTCGTCCAAGTAGAAATAGTTTATTGATATAATCTATCTATTTCTTCAGAAACATACATATTTTATGTCTGCTTCGTCAAAATACTTGGACTTGAGAACGAATTTTACGAAGTGAATATTTCCATTTTTTTAGGATTAGCCCTTTTTCCACGTATATAGCGATATAGTTTGATTTTTTAAGTTTTTCTATATTTGTTTCCATACCTTTGAATTTTGTTGATTTTCTGTAATTTGATAACTCGTGTTCTGTATTTTTCCATTTGATTGATGATTTGCAGTTTTATATTTTATTCTGTGGCTGTTTTAGAAAGTTAGGTTTATCGTGTTGCAGCTTCTTACTTTTCGTTCATTGGATTTTCAATCTACTATTATTATTGAATTCATTTTATTTATAAGCTGCATTTGCGCAATAAATTAAATGTATTTTACATTTACATTCCATTTACTTAATAACTTTAAATTCTTTATTTAATCATATTTGCATAGTATCCTTCATATTTTAGTAAGCTACAGTATCTATGAAAATTTATATATATATATATATATATAGTATATTATGGGAGTATTTCCGTGAACGTTCGTACTGCCTCCCTGGTAGAATTTCGACTTGTTCATTCCGGTGCTTCTAGATTAAGCTGTTGAGGTTGATCGTGTATACACGTGGTGAGGAAGAAGGGTTCATGCCGCATGGTAATACAATTTTCTTAATGTATTCTTTTTTCATTTTTTCATTTTTTGATGTCTGTAGTCTGAGTTTAAGCATTTATAGTAATGTACTATTGCTTAATCTGAAACAGGCATTTGTTTGGGTTAATTAGAATTAAATACTCAGACCTGAAGATGAATTTTATTCTGATTAATCATCGAATTTGGGAAGGTTCTGTTCTTTTCTCTTATCGGCATTATGGCCGTGAATTTGCTTCTATGGTGATGTTAATATTACTTGAATTGTATTTTTATTTATTTTTTTATTTTTTTATTTTTACATAATTCTTATTATTACATTTCAAATATATATATATATATATATATATTCCCATATAATTTTAGTGCTTCCATTCTGGCATATATTGGAGTCAAATACGGGTTTATTGATATTTTCAATTTATACATGTAATGTACTAATACATATTATATCTTCTAATATTCGCGTATATAAGTAGTACGGGTCCCATACATATTTAATGCTTTCATTTTGCATATATTGATTCAATTCCTTCTTTTATAATTTGCTTACAAAAGGGGCTATGATGTTTTATTCTTCAGATCTGTCCTTGAAGATAATTTTGTATAGCGAGAACAGAGATTCTTAAACTTCTTTTTAGGAGCATTGTATTAAATATAATAACAGAATATTTTGCTTAAAAATGTCATTTAATATACTATAGGAATTTGCACATAATTGTGAATTTTCAGTTTCTTTATATTATATACTCCGCACGAAGAACGGGTGTGCTGCTAGTATACTCTAAAATATATCAAAATTATCGTCTGCTGTTTTTAATAAGTCAAACGATCATTACAGCCCTACTTTTTATCAGTCGAAGAACATGGCGTTTTTCTAGCATGAAATAATTTTTATTTTAGAACACTATTTCTCTAGCCATTCCATATGGAGTCTCATTGAATCGTTTCAGAAAAAATATTCTTGCTCCAAAACCCCTGACAGTTCACCAATTGCGAAATTAGTAAAGCTTTCCCGAGAAACGGGATCTTCTGAAGACAAAAGCGAGAATAGACATGTTTTCCATTTCAACTCAGGATAAACTGTCTGAAATAGAGAGTGGGAAGCTAAAACTCTTCAATGAATTTTTCTAAAACACTTCAGTGACGTTCTCAGAAGAATGGCTAGAGAAATATTACTCCGAGACAAAAAAATATTTTATTCTAAAAAAAGACACGATCTGCGATTGATATAAAAAAACAACTGCGAAAATATATAGGTAATTGTCGTCACGTATTAAAGTCAACATATTTTCAAGAGTGTATTAATCCCACATAACAGAAAATAATTCTGCTATTTCAATTTCTGGGTATACATTATGTAATTTTGAAATTTGATGAGCCCGGCTTTAAAGTCGCCCAGATTAATCTTTAAAAATATTGGAACACGACACAATATACAACTGTTATTTAATAGAAAGCAAGAATAGAAAGCAAACCCAACACAAACAAAAGAATTATCTACTATGATTAAACTCGACTTCTACTACAAAGACTAAACGTGGCATCTACTACAACGATTAAACTTGGCTTATATTCCAAAGGTTAAACTTGGCTTCAACTACAACGATTAAACTTGGCTTCTATTCCAACGATTAAACCTGGCTTCTACTACAACGATTAAACTTGACTTCTATTCCAACGGTTAAACTTGGCTTCTACTACAATGATTAAACTTGGCTTGTATTCCAACGATTAAACTTGGCTTCTACTACAACGATTAAACTTGACTTCTCCTCCAACGATTAAACTTGGCTTCTACTACAACGATTAAACTTGGCTTCTATTCCAACGGTTAAACTTGGCTTCTACTACAACGATTAAACTTGGCTTGTATTCCAACGATTAAACTTGGCTTCTACTACAGCGATTAAACTTGACTTCTCCTCCAACGATTAAACTTGGCTTCTACTACAACGATTGAACTTGGCTTCTATTCCAACGATTAAACTTGGCTTCTACTACAACGATTAAACTTGGCTTCTATTCCAACGATTAAACTTGACTTCTATTTATTGAGTTGCATACTGCTACGACATTGAAAATAGTTAACAGAGAATTGCCGATTCCATGAAACTTAATATATCAAATTTGAATCTCATCCGACTTTCTGGCAGCTTGTCTTCAATGCAATTAAACATATTTTTGCCGTTTTTATAAAAATCCTTTTTGAAATACTTTTAGCGACATAGATGACACAACACACGTATACTTACATCACACCAAAACTTTTGACTCGAGTTCCGGTATGAATATTTAACTTCACTGGAAACTTAAATTTGATTCCAATGCTTTCTCTATGCATTATACGATTCTCTATAGAAAGAGTGATATTTGTTGACATAAAATGTTTACTAGAAAAAAAAATCTGATGTGGGCAGTATATGACTTTCCCTGCAGATTTATATCCACGTTCTCTTTATTTTAATTAAATTTAATTCACTTTTAATTGAATTTTCGTTCTTATTTTGTAACTGGACTTATTTTCAAAGGTGGTGTAGAGAAAATACGAAAAAATAAAATATCTCGAGAACGGATAGTCCTAGTGCAATGGGATTGGTCTTATTTTTTTTTCGTTAAAAATTACGTATAAAACAAGCATTTGATGGATATATTTGAGCATACGTAGCTTTTATTTTAGATTTAGACAATTTTTACTCACCATTTTGCAAAAAAAAAAGGCAGGTTATTTTTTTCGAATCATAGCAAAATCTAATCAGCACCAAGGTGTCCCACAAGCGATTTACCTACCAAATTTTGCGGAATTCGGTCCATTAGTTTTTCAGCGAGAGTGGATACAAGCTTTTGGGGCCATTTTGCATAAAAAAGGCGGGTTCGTTTATCCCGAATCATACCCAAAACTAATCAGCACCAGATTCGCCCACAAGTGACTTACCTACCAAATTTTATGAAATTTGGTAGGTACGTCTCTAACTAACACTCTAACTAAAATTACTTTTTTAGTTAGAGTGGATACAAAATCTGCACAGACAGACACACATACAGACAGAGAGACAGACAGACGCACAGACACACAGACACACACACAGACGTCACGCTAAAAATTGTTTTCTCGTATTCTAGAGGTCTCGAGTCTCGAAAATTGTAGATCCGTCGAAAACTCGAGTTGCGATTTTCGGCATGATTCCAATACTTTCCCTATACATTACAATGTATTGCAGGGAATGTAATAGGTCAACATAGGTCACCAATAAAATGTATCAGAATCTCACAATTTTTACTTTCGATGCAATGAGCCCCGTATCTCTTAAATAAACTGAGAAAATTATATAAAATATGGTGCCGTTTATTTTAATCGATAATTAGAGAAACCATATGCGACATCGAATCCTAAAGATATTCCTATTTTTACTTTCCCTGCAACACATGGTAAAGTATCGGGAAAGTATTGGAATCATGTCGAAAATCGCAACTCGAGTTTTCGGCGAATCTACACGTTTCGAGACCTCTAGAATACGAAAAAACTATTTTTAGCTTGACGTCTGTGTGTGTGTGTGTCTGTCTGTGCGTCTGTCTGTCTGTCTGTCTGTGCAGATTTCGTATCCCCTCTAATCAAGAAAGTAATTGACCGAATTTCATAAAATTTGGTATGTAAGTCACTTGTGGACGAATCTGGTGCTGATTAGGATTAATCTGGTGCTGATTAGGACGAATCTGGTGCTTATTTTGGGTACGATTCGGGATAAAAGAACCCACCTTTTTTTGCGAAATGACCCGCAAAAGCTTGTATCCACTCTAGCTGAAAAACTAATGGACCGAATTCCACAAAATTTGCTAGGTAAGTCACTTGTGGGACGCGCTGGTGCTGATTAGATTTTGGTATGATTCGAAAACAAAACCAGCCCTTTTTTGCAAAAAGGGCCCGCAAAAATCGCAAAAATCTAAAATAAAAAACTACTCAAATGTATTCATGAAATGCTTGTTTAATACGTAATTTTGAACAGAAAAAAAGAATAAGACCAACCCCATTACACTAGAACTAGCCGTTTTCGAGGTATTGTAGTTTTTTCGTATTTTCTCTACGCCACCTTTGAAAAAAAGTCCAGTTATCAAATGAGAACGAAAATTAAATTAAAAGTGAATTAAATGTAATTAAAATAAAGATAACGTGAATATAAGTCTGTAGGGAAAGTCATGTGCTGCCCACATCAGATTTTTCTTATTATTTTCTTGCAATAGTAAAGAAAATATCGGTTTTCAGAGAGCCATGTGTTGGAATTATCACATATTTTAATATTATTAACAAGCTTAAGAACATCAATTTTACTATAAATTAAAATTTTTATCTATCAAAAATATTTTAAAACTACATGTTACATAAAATATGATTTAAACTTGTGAGATTAGGAACTTCTGCTATTTTGCTTAAGTAAGCGCTGCAATGCAAATTTAAACAACTAGATCGGGAATTCCCAAACTTATTGCTAGTGAAGTGGCAAACACGTTTGTTTCGAGTATTTAAAGCTGCCAATGTAGCCATTTTGTAGCTAGATCTATCAATTTTTGGGAATAATTAGGCATAAATGCTGTTTGGCCACAATTCTTGCCATAGTCAGTTACATATTACCCATTATCTAAAATTAGCCACAGGACAGTTGTATATTAGCCATTGAGTTGAATATCAAAATTTTAATTTATTTTTAATTCAAAATTAGCGAAATTTAAAATGCTTACTAAATAAATAAGCCCTTGTAAATTATTTTATATCAATACTAGTTTTACCTTTGTTTTGATAAAAAATAATTATCATGACAGTTTTTAGCAGTGAATTTAGCAATTTTTAGCAGTCATATCCCAACCAAGACATGGAACTTTCATCTCTACCTGGCCAGACACTGTTCTAATAACTGAGACACTGGGACAATATTTTTTCTTCTATAACTGAATGGGACGTTATGTTTTCTCCCTTCATATTTCAGACCGAAGTGCAACTTCATATCTAAACAAACTTCTTATTCCTATTCTTTCGGTTTTTCCAGACTAACATCCAGTTCTATGACTTTTTGTTGAACCCAGTTGAACTGAGTTGGTTCAACTGGTGTTCAAACAAACAGTTTTGTTTGAATACCAGTTTAACGAACATTTCGCCTCGAAATTATTTTAGCTTTATATGGAATGATTTTTTGTTAATTGGAAATTTTGGATTGAGTAATCGAATATAAAGTAAGATTTAGTATTTTTCAGATAAAGCCTTCGTTAATAGATTTAAAACTGTTATACGATAAATTGATACCTCATTATTTAAAAACCTTTTGTAACTGGAAGTGCATATCTACAACTAAGGATTAAGGAAATAAAGGAAATATAAGGATTTTCTGGGACACGCGATATATAATGGAATTGTAGAAGAATCCAACATATATATTTTAAGAACTTTGAGTCTATTTACTCCTTGATTATAACGTAAATATTTAACAGCATTCTAACAGTTCTGATTAGCATTCCAACAGTTCTGATTAGCATTCTAACAGTTCTGAGAAGCATTCCAACAGTTATGATTAGCATTCCAACAGTTCATTTGCATAGCAACAGTTTGAATTACCATTGCAACATTGCTAATTAGTTCTAAATATTTTCTAATACTATTAAAAAGAGAAAGCATTGTTCTTTCAATTTCCGAATTAGAGATTTTGAAGGAAAATCACATTTTAAGATATCAATATATTCACGTTTAGAATACAATTTACACTTCTAACACTTAAAAAAAATGTCTGTCTCTGTGTTCTCACATTGAGCTTAGACTGTGTCAATGTTTCAAAGACCAAGTTCATAATCACCCTTACAATAGTCGGATTCCGTGAATATGGAACTTAGATGAAGCAATCTCATGCACATTAAGTTAAATATTTATTTAAAACATTTGACGCCCAGCGTGGTAGAAGTGAATTTTTTGTCGGTCTCCAGAGCAGTTTTCAACATTCTGGCATATAAAACGTTTTCTACTGTCATTGTAAGTATCATTTATTCCATCTAGAAGAGCGCATAACAAGCGCGAAACCAGTCCATGAATGCGATTACCTGCAATGGAAGTACAATACTGCTATTCTTTCGTTTTCGGCAACACAATTCTCAGCACGCGCACCTTATAACGACTGCATAATTTCTCAATTCACTAGTGGGCAGCAGTTCTTTTAGTAAGTTCTGAATCCGCAGAGCGGGTGCAAAAACAGAAAAGCAACGAATTGGGTTGAAGTTTAGCGTAAGCAGGCCGAATGGGTCCAATGCAGAGTAAAAAAATACAATAAAATACACGAAAATTAGATTAAAATTGCAGTAAAAGCCACTAAAATACATAAAAAAAATATTTGAAAAAGGTGGCCACCTTCTTTCCCCTCCTCCACCGATTCAAAATTACCTTTGGCGCAGGAGTGCGGGAGGATAATTGGCAGCTAGCAAATTCCTCCTTTATGTCCGAAGAAATCGCCATAATATACACTTCTTTAATGATCTTTAATGTTGAGATGGATATTTTAATGTAACTAGAACGAATTACCCGGCGTTACTCAAGTCTAAATTAAGCGCACGCTATTTAAATAATGCAGATACAGAAAACGCTACTGAATTTTAAAATCGCCTATTTTAAACCAAAATCATTCCGTTTTTTCCATGCGGAACCAAGCTAATCGCAGACGTAATACGCCCTAAATAATTTCCTTAAATACGCTTTAAATAAGCTCACGAATAAATGAAAACACTTGAAGCTGCAAAATAGGAAAATAAAATTCCTCTACTCCAGAAGTAAAATAATCAATAATAATTGCTATCACAGCGAGTTTGTATTCGATTGAAGTCCAATTTTCGGAGAAAACTTATCATATTGAAATACTTATATATCCAAACCTTTGAAATTCACGAATGTAAAAAATTGTAAATAAAATAGCACTTATGTAAAATTGTAAATAAAAAAGTCGTCTTCTGAGATATCGTTCCCAGACCACCAGCGTCATTTTATTTTCTACCCTCACTTGTTTTCACCCCAAACCGTCTGACCTACCAGAAGATGTAAGGTATTTGTTTGGATGGCCAGGACAGTGCCATTCAGTTTAGCTAGGAATCCAGCTGGGCCGACATCCACGAAGACCCTACCCTCCTTCCCCCGCTTACAACCCCACGGAAGAAATTTTGGACTCACAGATTCAACGTGCATTTACTTCGCGTAAACACAGAGTTTGTTTGGGCAGTGAATCAAAATCGAGTCCTCCGAGTACAACCTGGAACAGAAGTCGTCGTGGTATGGGAGTCGCTAATGCCCGCTGCAGTTTTCCGACAATTACCATCCAGAAATAGTCCCCGCTATGATTCTACACTTGGCAGAAGTGCGGCATTTTGTTAAATGCTTTAGCATGTTACAGTAATTTGTTAAATGCTTTAGCATGTTACAGTAATTTGTTAAATGCTTTAGCATGTTATAGTATTATTTACATGTTTCTTGAGATTCTTATATGTTGGCTTTTGCCTCCCTAAGTTCGCAGTTACAGTGTTGTGTTTTGTAGACCTCTAGTGTATGCAGAAGCCTGGACAGAGCTGTAAGATTTAGATTTAGTCTATGTTTAATCCTGTGGGAATTAAATAAAGGCTATAATAAAGATTAAGTAAAAGTAAAGAGTCGTTTGCGTTCAAGAGTTTTTGCTAGTATGTTACTTAGTCTTTTATTACATGATTTAGTTTATGTTTAAAGTCACTGTTTGAAGTATTTTTTATTTAAAACTGTGTAAAACTGTATAACTGTATACATATTCAGAAATGCGTTATAATTCATAACTCGAAAAATTGTAATCATCATGTCATACTACACAACATCAACATGTTACACTACAAAACATTAACATGCCATACGAAAAATAATCAACATGTCATACTCCAATTGTAATACAAAAAATATAAACATGTCATACATTCACTTGCATAAATAAAAAAATTAATCCTAACGAAATGTTAATTATGTACCAGATTTAAAAGAGTAGAATCGTGGGAACTTGATATCATAGTATACTTTATCCCTAATATTTTACACATACACACACACACACACACATATATATATATATGTGTGTGTGTGTGTGTGTGTGTATATATATATATATATTAATAAAAATGGAAATTTTTACACACACACACACACACATATATATATATATACATATATATATATACATATATATATATATATATATATGTATATATATATATATATATATATTAATAAAAATGGAAATTTTTATACACACACACACTCATATATATATATATATATATATATATATATATATATAATAGTAAAAATTGAAAGATTGGACATGAAGTTTGCCAACAGGTAATACATAAAAGGCCTAGGGGGATTGTGACCCCTAGTTCCCGTTTACAAGTCGACTTTTCCACCAATGGCAACACTCACGGAGCCATGCATTACCTGCGGTTAAATTCCACATTGTACCACAGTGTGTTACAATGTGGTACATAGTAAAGTTTTCGATGCGTTCAGTAAGGATTTTGGCAACACCTTTATTCAGGAAATAAAATGGCATCGATACAGCGAGGAACTATTTAAGCGTGTAAAATTGACGTGAGTGATTTGGATGGAGGTAAGGTATTTGTATTTGTAGTTCGTATATTTTAAGTAGGTTTAGTTTTGTGTCGTTTCAATTATATTGCTCTTATGTTGGGGGATTATTTCCTTTTACGTTTGATATATACTTCGTATGGGCGTCTTCTGTTTCGACGTTGTACTGAATTTAACCGCAGGTAATGCATGGCTCCGTGAGTGTTGCCACTGGTGGAAAAGTCGACTTGTAAACGGGAACTAGGGGTCACAATCCCCCTAGGCCTTTTATGTATTACCTGTTGGCTGACTTCATGTCCAATCTTTCAATTTTTACTATTATACTTTTCTAGACTACTTCAAGCTGCATTGCGGTTATTGGTCTAGATAACTGTTTTTGCACTGTTTGTACTATGGTAGATTCTGTTATATGACATTCTATATATATATATATATATATAATTTATTCTCACTTTTTGAAATATATTATGATTGGGTTCACTCCTGCAGTTTAATTTTTTCTTTTCGTCTAAGTGTAGCGTTTTTTTTTAGAAACTTACGTCAGGTGATGCTAATTCAATGCCAAAATCACCCTGCTTTAGATGTTGTACACTATTAATTCACCGTAAAAGAGGTAAAGTCATTGAATTATGTAGACAAAGTGTCTCACATCAGACTTTTCTGTAGATCAAATCACATAACTTCCATCCACGTATAACAAAAGCTTGTATTCCAATTCCAACACCATTCGCGAAACTAAAGAAAATGTCATTTCCAATAAATGTCATTTCAAATTCGGGTTTCACTGGAATGTAAATCAATTCTCTCATTACGGATTTTCTCGTGTCTTTATTTAATTTATTTTGAAGCCGTGCAATCGAATTATCACGGGGCCTTGAAAGTATACAGTGAAAAATCCCTTGGACTGATAAATGAATTAATTGCTTTGTCTAGGGAGATAACTGTTGGAATTCAAAATCGAATACATTTATATTTTAAAACGGATTTGGTTTGAAGGTTTTGTGAAACTAAATTCTTGACTGCATAAATATATACTAGGAAAATTGGGCGATCGCTAAAATTATGCACTAATTTGAACTTTCCTTAATAGTAATTTAGGGATTTGATTTATTTTATGTTTCACTTATCTGTGAATAATTTGTAATATACTTCGTCAAGAGTTATATCATTAGGGACTGCAATACGATGATACCTGTAATGGTTATCAAAGTATAAAAGCCTTTAATGTATTCCATAGAGAACGCCTTAAGCACTCAATAACATTGTAAGGAAAAGTTCATGAGTATACACTCTCCGTCTGTTTTCAGTAAAGTTATCAAATTTGATTGAATAAAAAGGGTGATAGCGCCTGTGCCGATTATTAATTTTGTTGATTAAAATTAATATTGTCAAAAAATGCATTTTACATTAAATTAATTATTTATTAGTATATTAATTATACATGTAATCTGTTCTAAAACTTACTGCTGTGTACATTGCGTTGGTGGCCGCAAAACCCACCTATTTCTGTGCTTAACGGGATACTAAGTTAACAAACTAAAAATTAAGGTTAATAGTAAAGGAACAAACATTTATTTATCACATACTCAATTTACACTCTTTAGTTTTACAAATTAAATAAATATCACAATAGTGGAATACATCTCAATGGTAGTTCGGGGGGTGTAATGCCAGATGAATTGATATTTGGTTGGAGCACGTGGTGGGATGCATTAATTAGCTTTTCCTTAAAAACACAAATTTAGACAAAGAGGTTATCCTCATATAGTTTAATTGTACGGTACCTGATCTTCTTTCATATAACTTGGGTAACACCGATGCTTTGTCACACTTTACACTTGCAATACCAGATGAACATGAGCTCTCCTTCGAATTCCTATATCAGAGACGCACACACAACTCTTAACTCTGCTACCGTCGCTTCTTCTTGACTAGTCTAACTCCAACAGCCTGCCTTGACCAATTCTGACTCCCACTTCGAGCAACTCTCACTTATATCCCTTTTTCGGTCGGCGGTCCACGTGCTGAAATGTAGAGCTGAGAGCTAATCCGTAGACATGGCGTCGCCGTCTCGGTTGCCGCCAAACGGCTTAGTGTGGTATGTAAACATGGGCGTGGTATGTAAGATATGGGGCCACCTGTATATTATCACCCATCTGCTTAGCGTGGGGATAATCCGCCCGCATTCCTGGTTCCATTATTTTTTAATCCTTCCAAATATTTATTACTTTACATTTCTGGCATTACATTCTCACCCCCCCGCGAAAAAAAAGTCCAAAAGTTACTCTCCCACAGTTTCACCCCAGTGGTAAGAAATTAAGTTCACAATGGTTCCTCGCAAACACATAAGTTCATCCATCGTGAGAAAGGCTGAGTTCCACTTTTTAGCCTCGTACAACTCATAGCTTTGATAGTTCTTTGTAGTTTCTTGATAGTTCCTTGTCAAGTTAGTCCATTATTCATAATTGACATAATGTACCATAAATTACATGAGGATTACCAACATTCACATTATTATTAAATTGTAAATTTTGATATATATTATTTGCAATGCATAATTTTCATTTCTCCTTTTACATAATTATTTACATACGACATATCATTACATAACAGCATTCATTACTTTATTATTATTATACATTTTCTTGTTATCATTTCATTTTGTAACATATTGTAGTAGTGCAACTATCAACTTCCGATTCTTGGTTATGGTTGAATTCCATACCACCATATTATTTATAAATTACTTTGTTATTTCACTTTTTTTTTTTTTTTTTTTTGAACTTGCCATATATGTAATGTCAGAAATACATAACATACTTTTTGAAATATACTTATATCCACAATTTAAAACATAAAAAACATATACATATACACTCAATTATCACTTTCTATTTATGACATTAATTACAAACTTTTTACATATTTTTCATATTCTTTGTTTTATGAAATTACTATTTACAACAATTCGAGGGCGAAAATTATACCCTCTGGCATTATAACAAACCTCATCATCATTTCTATTATTTTCACAGTTTAATTGCTTTTCTTTAGTGACCTTCCCTTCCTTAATTTGACTTTGATCATTATTTCTAATCACTTTCTCATTTTGATTTTTTTCTTTGTCCTGTGTGTGTGTGTGGTTTGATTCGCTTTCGTCACTATCTTTCAAATATTGTTTTCGCTCCGCTGCCATGTATAGTTTATTTATGTGCACTTTATAAGTTTTATTTTCATCACTTTTAAGACATATTATAACATTATTATTTCGGACTAATTTCGTAATTCTAAATGGTCCATCATATCGATCCTCTAATACCCTTGGTTTTAGGAACTTTTTTAGGTACACTGTCGCTCCTATAAATATATCGTTTTTTCTCACTATTTTATATTTCTTTATTTGTTTGTCATTTATCAGCTTTTGTTGTTCCGATGCGTTTTTCACGACTTTATCTATATTTTTTAAATGCTGTGCCACATAATTTTTATAATTATTTACATCACTATACATTATATCTATTTCTTCCTTACTTGGTATGTTTGTTTGTTTAATATTTTCAAATGGCAATGATAAATCTCTAAGATAGAACAGGAATGAAGGCTCAAATCCTGTATTACTGTTAATAGTGTTATTCACATAAAACTTAAACCATTTTAAAGATTCATCCCATTCAAACGTAGTCTTTGACAAACACATTATACATTGTTTCATGTCTCTGTGTATTCTTTCACAACGACCTAAAGAACTTGGGAAATAAACCGAACTGTATCGCCTTTCAATATTTAATGCATTTGTAAAATCTATGTATTCTTTACTTTTAAAAATTTGAGCATTATCGCTTTGAATAATAATTGGAACTCCATAAGTTGTCACGAAGTTTGTTAGCTTATTCACTATTGTTTTAGCAGTAATGTCTCTGACTGCATAGGCCTCAAAGTATCGTGAAAACATGTCTACAATTGTAATTACAAAATTATTTCCTCCATTACTGCGCGGTAGTTTTCCTACGCAATCCAGTTGTAAATATATTCCTGGTTTTAATATTTCTGGCATAGCCTGAAGTCTGGCTGGTGGTATATTTTTGTGTTTTACTAATAAGCATTGATTACAAGACTTACAAAAATTTTCCACGTCTTGGAAAGCCCCTATCCAAAAATATTTTCTTGAAAGTAATTGGTATGTCTTTTTTACTCCGAAATGAGGGAAATGTGCTATCTCTATTATCTTTCCCTTTAGCGAGTGCGGTATTACAATCTTATTCTCATTTATTTTCCTATACGTTTGTCTTTTATTTTCCTTCTTTACCATTAACAGTTTATTTTGGCTATCAATATAGTATACCTTGTTATTGTGATATCGGTTTCTTCCTTTTTGTAATTCCTCTCTAATTTTACTTAATTTTTCATCTACCATTTGTTGCTCTAATATTTTCTCCACATTTATCTCATCATTTTTAATTAAAGTATTTACATATTTGATTTGGTTATCATTGTCAAATACATATCTCGAGCAATAATCACTTGCGTTATTTTCACCTTTTTGATATTTGAATTTAAAATCATACTGACTTATGTCAATTAGCCACCTCAATATGATATTTGGCATTTTATCTAATTTTATGTGGTACATAAGGGATTTTGCGTCACTCAGCAAGGTGAAACTCCTTCCGAACAGATATTCTCTGAAGTGTTGTAAGGATGCGTGTATAGCTAGCAATTCTAGCTTTATTGCAGGATAACGCTTCTCTGCCGGGTTCACAGGTCTTGAATAAAATTCGATAACATGATCGACTCCATTTACCCTTTGCATCAAAATACTACTAATTCCCTTACCTGAGCCATCCGTAGTTAAGACAAACGGGTTTACTTCATCAGGCTGTCTTACAACTGGTTCTTTAAAAATTGCATTTTTTAATTTTTCAAAAGCTTTTCTACATTCATTATTCCACTCGAACCTAACATTCTTTTTTGTCAAATTTACCAACGGTTCTGCAATTTGTGCATAATTTTTTATCAGACCTCTAAAATAGTTTGTTGTCCCAAGAAAGCTTTTTACTTGTTTAACCGTTTGGGGTTGTTTGAAATTTTGCACTTTTGCACAGTTTTTTATTGATGGGCTTATACCATTCGCATTTACTTTATATCCTAAAAATTCAATTTGCGATTTGCATATCTGTAACTTCGCCGGGTCGAGTGTTAAATTATTTTCTTTCAATCTTTGGAAAACAATTTTGATTTTCTCTAACATTTCGTCGTTATTTTGTGCGCATATGACTAAGTCATCTAAGTAAAAGTATATTTTTAACTCTGATAGATCTCCTAACACTTTGTTCATTAAAAGTTGAAAATATGCTCCTGAGTTTTTAAGACCAAACGGAATTCTTTTAGGATTAAAATTTCCCATAAAAGTTGTGAACGTTAAGGCCTTTCTATCTTGTTTTCTTAGTTCGATCTGAAAAAACGCAGCCTTCAAATCCATAACTGTATAAATTTTACTACCAGCGATATTTTGTAATATATCCTTCACCTTTGGTAAGTTTATTGGCAAAAGTGGTAAATACGCGTTTATGGCCCTATAATCAATAGCAAGTCTATATTTAGGTTCTTCATTTGGTTTACTTGGTTTCTTTACAAGAATAATGGGACTAGCGTACGTGCTTTGTGAACTTTCAATAATGTCATTTTCCAATAATTCCCTAATTTCTTTTTGCGCAATTTCTCGTACTGCTCTCGGAATTGGGTATGGTCGACTCTGAATAGGATAATTGTGCATAAGTTCGATTTTCGGTACTATTGCTGATGTTTTACCTAGGGTAGCATATGACTTTGAAAAAACCTCTGTATTGGTCATCATTAATGCAATAACTTTATTTCTATCTTCCTTATTTAAGTGCTGTACTTGAAAATCGTCTGGAGATATTTCTTTCTTTCTTAATTCCCGAATTTGTTGATAATCTGTTTTATTTAAATTTTGAATATTATTAATTTCCAACGTGGGTTTACTGCTTTTATTTTTTGTATCAACAATTTCGATTTGTTCTGTTATTATACCCACGTTCATGTTTTTATTAAGTGTAATTTGGCAATTTTTTTCATTGTATAACAACATTCTAATCTTATTTTTATTTTCTATACTTTGGATCGCTTCTTCCGTGATTAATGTTCTTGCCATTTTTATTGGAGAAAATAAAACATCCTGTCCCTCATTTAATTCCTGTGACAAAATCAATTGGACTATTTCTGACTCCCCTGGCTTTAATGTTATTTTTCTTTTCAATTTAGCGAAAATCTGCTTTTCCTCTTTCTTTTTAACATTCTTATTCTTATTACTTTCATTAGAACTTGGTAACCATTTTTCATCATTTACATTATCGCGAGTGCTACAATTTTGCATATTAGCGTTTTTTCTATCGTTATCGCTTTCATTATCCTCGCTTATTCTACCTTCATTCTCATTATTGAATTCATTACAACAATTATTTATTTCCTCATATTCGTCGTCATCAGTATTATAATTTTCATAATTACTATTATATCTATTTTCATCGCGAATTCCCTGGCTTTGTGGTTTTTGTTTTGAATTCTGTATTGGGTTTGTATTTTCACTTTTATACAATTTAATCGCAGTATTCCCAAATTGTACTTCGTTATCTTTTGTATTTAAAATTGCTTTATGTGAGGATAAAAAGTCGTAGCCTAAAAGCATTTTATATTGCCCCTGAAAGTTCTGTTTTGTCACGAAAAAATAATTTTTGCATGCCTTTTCCCCAATTCTAAATGAAAATTGAATGCAATTTAAAAATTCTATATTTTCTTTAGTAAACGTCTGAAGTATTACTCTTCTGGTTATGTATTTTATTTTTACATTTCTATTCTGTTTTAGTTTTTGAAATGTTTCCAAATCTATAATACTAACTTGAGCCCCACTATCAATTACACTTATTATTTTTATTCCTTTGCAATCTATTTCTACCATCGGTAATTGTGGGCTAGATACGTTTTCACATTCGCTTGAAAGGATACTTTTGGTATCATATTTTGCTTTATCATTATTTTCATAATATTGTCCTCTCTCCAAATTTGTATAGTTTTGCCAGTCATCTCCATTTTTGTTATTTCTATATGTTTGTGAACCGAATTTATTTATTTCTCTGGAATTTGTACGATTCGTTCCTTGGTCCCAAATTCCAGCTCTTAGTTTAAATTACTATTATTATTGTTTCTCTC
This sequence comes from Amaurobius ferox, assembly GCA_951213105.1. Lineage (NCBI taxonomy): Eukaryota > Metazoa > Arthropoda > Arachnida > Araneae > Amaurobiidae > Amaurobius > Amaurobius ferox. The sequence goes on from OX578140.1 coordinate 99,451,523, forward strand.
ATATGTGTTTGATTTTATATTTCTTCCGTTGCGCCCCCTAAAATTTCCTCTTATACTTTGCCTCTCTCTATTTTCTACGTTGGTTTCTAATTGATCGTAATAATTTCTTTGATCATTATTATTTCCTTGATATTCCCTATTATTTCTATTATATCCTCCTCGTTCAAAATTTCTGCGATTTTCGTTTCTGTTTCCTCTGATATAATTTGTTTGCTCCAACCCATATTGCTGATAATTCATTCGTTTGGGATTCCTTGCAAATGCAGTATTACACCCATTGTACCAGCAATCTGAGAAATAATGTCCATTTTTTCCGCACCCTATGCAAAAAACAGCTCGTTCCATGGATTGATTTGGTATATTTTGCAATTTTAATTTATTAATTTCTAAAGTCAAATCTTGAACCTGTGTTGTAAGTAACATTTCTTTCAGTTCGTTATGTGATTCTTCTGGAGTCCTATCATTAAGAATTATTTCAAACAGTTCGGCATCTTTTATGGCATCTTCAAACCGCTGCGGATCTTTTTTCTTCACTTCAATTGCCAAATCAGGGCGTAATGCGCTAATGAATTTTCCCAACATTATTTTATTGGTTATTTTCTCTACCTCTCCATCTGTTGTATCCTTAAGGTTCAAAAATTTACGCGCTGCGTTTTTTATTTTTAGCACAAGCTCGTCCACTGACATATCAGGCGTTTGTTTTATTTTATTGAAAGCGTCCTGTTCTTGCGTTATCGTTATTCTGTTTGAAAATTTATTTATTAGTAATATTTTTATTTTATCAAACTCCTTTTCGTTTTGTAATTCAGGGTTTTGAATTAAAAACTGCATAGCCTTATCTTTTAATCTGGTTTTAATGATAGCCACTTTATGCTCTTCCTTCCAACTTGCTAACTCCGCTAATTCATCAAATTGTTTTATAAAGAAATTTATATCTTCCTCCTTACTCCCACTAAATAATGGCAGGATCTGCATTACTAGAATATCCATATTTTTATTATTTCTATCCAATTTACTATAATTTTTATTTGATATTTTTGAATCTTCTTTCAAACTTGAACTCCTTGTTATAATTGAACTTTTCACCACTTTTTTAACTGGTCCCATTCCTATATCCCATTTTTCTAATTATACCTTTGATCTCATTTAAAAGAACCATTTTTTCCATTTCATTGATAAAACTTTACATAATCATACATATAACATAAGGAGAAATGAGAATTGTCCACAATATTTTCACAATCATCTATGTCGCCACCAGTTGTCCAACCTTATCAATATTTATTTTTTATTATTATTATTCCTTTTATTTTTATTAATTTCATAAATCCTTATTTTATTCCCGTTACTGCTAAAGTCACGAGCACCAAATGTGCCGATTATTAATTTTGTTGATTAAAATTAATATTGTCAAAAAATGCATTTTACATTAAATTAATTATTTATTAGTATATTAATTATACATGTAATCTGTTCTAAAACTTACTGCTGTGTACATTGCGTTGGTGGCCGCAAAACCCACCTATTTCTGTGCTTAACGGGATACTAAGTTAACAAACTAAAAATTAAGGTTAATAGTAAAGGAACAAACATTTATTTATCACATACTCAATTTACACTCTTTAGTTTTACAAATTAAATAAATATCACAATAGTGGAATACATCTCAATGGTAGTTCGGGGGGTGTAATGCCAGATGAATTGATATTTGGTTGGAGCACGTGGTGGGATGCATTAATTAGCTTTTCCTTAAAAACACAAATTTAGACAAAGAGGTTATCCTCATATAGTTTAATTGTACGGTACCTGATCTTCTTTCATATAACTTGGGTAACACCGATGCTTTGTCACACTTTACACTTGCAATACCAGATGAACATGAGCTCTCCTTCGAATTCCTATATCAGAGACGCACACACAACTCTTAACTCTGCTACCGTCGCTTCTTCTTGACTAGTCTAACTCCAACAGCCTGCCTTGACCAATTCTGACTCCCACTTCGAGCAACTCTCACTTATATCCCTTTTTCGGTCGGCGGTCCACGTGCTGAAATGTAGAGCTGAGAGCTAATCCGTAGACATGGCGTCGCCGTCTCGGTTGCCGCCAAACGGCTTAGTGTGGTATGTAAACATGGGCGTGGTATGTAAGATATGGGGCCACCTGTATATTATCACCCATCTGCTTAGCGTGGGGATAATCCGCCCGCATTCCTGGTTCCATTATTTTTTAATCCTTCCAAATATTTATTACTTTACATTTCTGGCATTACAGCGCCCCTACAGGAGAATGTTTTGAAAAGTTAGAATAAAGAACTCGGCAACAACGCAAGATCGAAAAACTACAACTACAGTGTTGTAGAAGAAAAATTTAGTACAAATCGGCATCAGTAACGTACGAAACCCATATATGGAAGGTACCTATCAAAAGTTGTATCATGAGGAACTGTAAGAAGATGATACCTGCAATGCTTGTCAAAGTACGGGTAACGTACGAAATCTGTACTTGAAGGTACCTGTCAAAATCTGTATCATTAGAGACTGCAATACGATGATACCTGTAATGCTTGTCAAAGTACGGCTAACGTACGAAATCCGGATTTGGAAGGTACCCATCAAAAGTTATCATTAGGGACTGTAAGACAATCACATTTTTTTGACAATATTAATAGTATGTGAAATAAATGTCTTCTGTAAAAGATTTATGGTGTATTCCTTCTTTTCCACAGAAAGATCTACAACTTTTTAACTGGTTGTTTTTGTCTTTCTCGCTTTGTTGTCGTAAAGAGTTCGTTACTATAATTCGATCGGCATGGTCACTTTACCACAGTTAGATCTAACGTGAACACCCATGGACTTGCAGTTACCCATGGACTTGCAGTCACCCATGGACTTGCAGTCAGCGTGGACACCCATGGGCTTGCACCCATGGACTTGCAGAGAAAGTTATTAGAGATGATTAAGGACTGGCCTGAGACTCCATTCTCATACCATTCTAACACCATTTGCGAAACTGAAGAAAGTGTCATTTCGAATAACTGGAAATATTTCGAATTCGGTTTTCACAGGAATGCAAATCAATTCCCCCTCATTAAGTATTCTCTCTTGTATTTATTTATTTTGAAGTGAATCAATGTCCTGCAATAGAATGTTTTCAGGTCCTTGAAACTATCGATTGAAAAACCTCTTAGACTGACAAATGCATAGAGTGCTTTGAGTGGAATTTATTTCAAGATGTTGTTCAGAATTGGATTAATTTATATCTTAAAACATATTTGAGGTAAGGATCTTTTTGTGTAACTAAATATTTAGTTGCAAAAATACTACGAAAATTTGGCAGATCGTTTAAGTTTTGCACTAATTCGAACATTATTTAATAATAATTTAAAGATTTGATTAACTATTTCGGAATTAACTACTTGATTAATATTAAACTATTTCATTAATTTATCTATATATAATTTGTTATATACATTTAACCTATATAGATATCATCTTACAATGAAGATGCATAGGATGCCATTGTGACATCTGAAATCCCATAGATTAATTTATATATACAGTTAATATTACAATTAATACTTACCGGTTGTCATTAATTAGATACATTCTGCTATAGGAGATAATACAGTTATCATGAAGTTGCGCACATTGAATTTTAAACTGATATAATGTTTCGAGAAATTGAAATAGTAGGAAATTTATTCAATTAGATGGCACTTATATACTCTGAATAATATAACAAAATATCGTTTGCTATTTTTAATGCGTCCGACGATCATTACAGATCTACTTTTTATCAGTCGAAGAACATGGATTTTCCCCAGAATGATATTATTTTTTATTTTAAAACACTTATTCTCTAGTCATTCCATTTAGAGTATCATTGAATCGTTTCAGAAATAATACTCAAGTCCTAAAACCTCTGAAAATTCAACAATTGCTAGATTAGTAAAGCGTTCTCGAGAAACGGGATCTGCTGAAGACAAAGCTAGAGCAGCCAGGTTTTTCATTTTAACTCTGGATAAACTGTCTTAAATAGCGACTGGGATGCTAAAACTCTTCAATGAACTCTTCTTAAACAATTTAATGACGTTCTCAGAAGAATGGCTAGGGAAATATTGCTCTCAAACAAAAAAATTTAATTCTAAGAAAAGACAAGTTTTCCAATTGATAAAAAATAGATATATAATTGTCGTCACGTATAAAAGTCAGCATATTTTCAAGAGTATATTAACCCCACGTAACTGAAAATAATTCTGCTATTTCAATTTCTGTGTAAATTATGTAATTTTGAAATTGGATGAGCCAGGCTTTAATGTCACCCAAATCAATCTTTAAAAATATTGGAACACGACACAATATACAACTGTTACTTAATAGAAAGCAAGAATTAAAAAACAGCAAACCCAACACAAACAAAATAATTGTCTACTATGATTAAACTCGACCTCTACTACAAAGATTAAACGTGGCTTCTACTACAACGATTAAATTTGGCTTCTATTCCAACGGTTAAACTTGGCTTCTACTACAACGATAAAACTTGGCTTCTATTCCAACGATTAAACTTTGCTTCTACTACGACGATTAAACTTGATTTCTATTCCAACGATTAAACTTGGCTTCTATTCCAACGGTTAAACTTGGCTTCTACTACAACGATTAAACTTGGCTTGTATTCCAACGATTAAACTTGGCTTCTACTACAACGATTAAACTTGACTTCTATTCCAACGATTAAACTTGGCTTCTACTACAACGATTAAACTTAGCTTGTATTTCTACGATTAAACTTTGCTTCTACTACAACGATTAAACTTGACTTCTATTCCAACGATTAATCTTGGCTCTTACTACAGCGATTAAACTTGGCTTCTATTCCAACGGTTAAACTTGGCTTCTACTACAACGATTAAACTTAGCTTGTATTCCAACGATTAAACTTTGCTTCTACTACAACGATTAAACTTGACTTCTATTCCAACGATTAATCTTGGCTCTTACTACAGCGATTAAACTTGGCTTCTATTCCAACGGTTAAACTTGGCTTCTACTACAACGATTAAACTTGACTTCTATTCCAACGATGAAACTTGTCTTCTACTACAACGATTAAACTTGACATCTATTCCAACGATTAAACTTGGCTTCTACTACAACGATTAAACTTGGCTTTTATTCCAACGGTTAAACTTGGATTCTACTACAACGATTAAACTTGGCTTCTATCCCAACGGTTAAACTTGTCTTCTGTTACAACGATTAAACTTGACTTCTATTCCAACGATTAAACTTGGATTCTACTACAACGATTAAACTTAGCTTCTATTCCAACGATTAAACTTGGCTTCTACTACAAGGATTAAACTTGACTTCTATTCCAAGGATTAAACTTGGCTTCTACTACAACGATTAAACTTGGCTTCTATTCCAACGGTTAAACTTGTCTTCTGCTACAACGATTAAACTTAGCTTGTATTTCAACGATTAAACTTGGCTTCAACTACAACGATTAAACTTGACTTCTATTTCAACGATTAAACTTGGCTTCTACTTCAACGATTAAACTTGGCTTCTATCCCAACGGTTAAACTTGGCTTCTACTACAACGATTAAACTTTGCTTGTATTTAGCGTCATTTTTATCCATTTGGCGAGATTTTCGTTAATTTGGCAACATTTCAAAAAGTCGCAAAGTTGGCGACATTCCGCCAATTTCGTCGCCAAAATCTCGCCAAGCGTTATGGAAGAAGAAGTAAGTTATTCTTACAACAGATAAATTGGCGTTCAAATGCAAAAGTATTACTCAAAATATCTTTTTTCATGAATGGAACGAGCTAGATCCACGAGAATGATGTCACCCAATTTATCGCATGATATTATATATGAGAAGTGAACATGTTTCTCAATAGGAAATATTTTTTTTTCTATTTTATATGACTTTTTGATAATTTTTTTGAAAAATGTGCAATATCTCGAGAATGGTTCATGTTAGCGTTCTAAAATTTATGTCAATCGTTTTCTAATAAAAAATTACATAAGAAATCTATTTACGTAACTTTATTATTGGTTTTGATTTTTTTACGATTTTCTCAAAATTTCATTCGAAAATTTAGGGAGGTTCTGAACATTCGATTGCGTATAAAAACAATAGGCTTCCAGTGTTTACAGATTGTGATTTTTGTAACAAATTTGTTTCGAATCGGTCCATTCGTTCGTCAGTTATCGTCTCCACAGACCCACTGACACACACACACACATACTTTCACACACACACACACACACACACACACATACACAGACATCACTTCAAAAATGTTTGATTCGTGATCAGGGATGTTTGAAACGTGCTCTCCCGTCGAAAACTCGAATTCGAATTTTCGACCCCGTCACAATACTTTCTTTATACATTATGTATATAAGGAAAGTAACAGCATATTTTCGAGGGTATATTAATGTCACGTAACTGAAAATAATTCTGTTATTTCAATTTATGGGTACATTATATAATTTTGAATTTGGATGAGCCCATTTAAGGTCGCCCAGATTAATCTCTAAAAATATTAGGACACGACACAATATGTAACTGTTATCTAATAAAATGTAAGAATTAAAAAAAATACCACAAACAAAAGAATTAGCTACAGAAATTAAACTTGTCTTCTACTACAAAGATTAAACTTGGCTTATACTACAGCGATTAAACTTGGCTTCTATTACAGCGATTAAACGTGGCCTCTATCCCAACGGTTAAACTTGTCTTCTGCTACAACGATTAAACTTGACTTCTATTCCAACCATTAAACTTGGATTCTACTACAACGATTAAACTTGACTTCTGTTCCAACGATTAAAATTGGCTTCTACTACAACGATTAAACTTAGCTTGTATTCCAACGATTAAACTTTGCTTCTACTACAACGATTAAACTTGACTTCTATTCCAACGATGAAACTTGTCTTCTACTACAACGATTAAACTTGACTTCTATTCCAACGATTAAACTTGGCTTCTACTACAACGATTAAACTTGGCTTTTATGCCAACGGTTAAACTTGGATTCTACTACAACGATTAAACATGGCTTCTATCCCAACGGTTAAACTTGTCTTCTGTTACAACGATTAAACTTGACTTCTATTCCAACGATTAAACTTGGATTCTACTACAACGATTAAACTTAGCTTCTATTCCAACGATTAAACTTGGCTTCTACTACAAGGATTAAACTTGACTTCTATTCCAAGGATTAAACTTGGCTTCTACTACAACGATTAAACTTGGCTTCTATTCCAACGGTTAAACTTGTCTTCTGCTACAACGATTAAACTTAGCTTGTATTTCAACGATTAAACTTGGCTTCAACTACAACGATTAAACTTGACTTCTATTCCAAGGATTAAACTTGGCTTCTACTACAACGATTAAACTTGGCTTCTATCCCAACGGTTGAACTTGGCTTCTACTACAACGATTAAACTTGGCTTGTATTTATTGAGTTGCATATTTTTACGACATTGAAAATAATTAACAGATAATTTTCGATTGCATGAAACTTAATATATAAAATTTAAATCTCATCCGACTTTCTGGCAACTTGTCTTTTATGCAATTAAACATATTTCTGCACTTTCTATAAAAATCGTTTTTGAAATACTTTTGGCGACATAGATGACACAACACACGCATACTTACACCACTCGAAAAACTTTTGACTCGAATTCAGGTACGAACATATAACTTCACTGAAAACTCAAATTTGGTTCCAATGCTTTCTCTATGCATTATACGATTCATATAGAAAGAGTGATATTTGTTGACATAAAACTTTTACTAGAAAAATAGATCGACATAGGTCACCAATAAACTGCATCACCAAGTCACAATTTTAACTTTCGATGCAGTGATACCCGTATCTCTCAAATAACTGAGAAAATCATATAAAAATTGGTGCCGTTTATTTTAAACGATAAGAGAAACCGTATGTGACATCGAATCATAAATATATTCTTATTTTTCTCTCTGACGTTCTAAGAAGGATGGCTAGAGAAATATTGCTCTGTAACAAAAATTATTTCATTTAAAAAAAAGACATGATATCCAATTGATAGAAATTATATATGTAATTGTCGTCACGTATTAAAGTCAGCATATTTTCGAGGGTATATAAATGTCACGTAACTGAAAATAATTTTGTTATTTCAATTTATGGGTACATTATATAATTTTGAATTTGGATGAGCCCATTTTAAGGTCGCCCAGATTAATCTTTAAAAATATTAGGACACGACACAATATGTAACTGTTATTTAATAAAATGTAAGAATTAAAAAAAATACCACAAACAAAAGAATTACCTACAGAAATTAAACTTGTCTTCTACTACAACGATTAAACTTCGCTTATACTACAGCGATTAAACTTGGCTTCTATTACAACGATTGAACTTGGCTACTACTACAACGAATTATCTTGGCTTCAACTTATTAAGTTTGCATACTTTTACGACATTGAAAATAATTAATGGATAATAGTCGATTCCACGAATCTTAATATATAAAATTTCAATCTCATCCGACTTTCTGCAATTAGACATATTTCCACCTTTTTTATAAAAATCCTGTTTGAAGTACTTTTTTGCGACATAGATGACACACTCATATTTACACCACTCCAAAAACTTTTGACTCGAATTCAGATAATTGAATCAGTTGAACTTTTGACTCGAATTCAGGTAATCGAATCATACTCGAATTCAGTTCTTGCATTTAACTTCACTGAACACTTGCATTTGTTGCCAATGCTTTCTCCATACATTATACTATTTATATAGAAAGAGTGATATTCGTTGACATAAAACGTTTACTAGAAAAATGGGTCAGCATAATTCACCAATAACCTGTATCACACTGTAAAATGCAACTGAAATACAGAAAGCATACGTACGTTCCAGAAATCATTTGACTTACTTATATGGCAACACTCCTCTAGCGATTTGCATAAAGACTCCAGATCAAGTGATTAGCATAAAACTCGCCACAGCTTCTTAATCTCCAGAGACTCTCTGCTTTACATGTGACGCATGCGCAACGCCTCTGCACTGGCTCATAAAATGTAGTCCCTGAACATTCTCAAGGGAGACGCGCAGGTACATTCGTATCTTGGCGCGTATTGATGTAGCACTATGCTATGTAAATAATCGTAAATATTTTACTATATGTTCCTGTAAATAAACCTCTCTTTTATGATTGCTTCTGTATTAAGATACGACATCGCTACTTCGCCATACTTATATAATGCAAAAAGTCTGGACCAAAATGCCCAAATAAGCGCCCACTGCGACGCTCAAATAGATAATTGCTCAACAATAAACCCAATACAGTATCGACTACTTGTGTGACGAAAAGGAAGTAAATGGGAAAAAGAATGAAACTCAAGAAATTATTAATTTGAGAAACAAAATAAGAGTATATGAACTAAACGTGCAGAAAAAGCGTGGATCAAAGAAACTAAATTTAGAAATGGTCGTTCCATACCTCGCAGAAATAGTGTGTCGTTGACAAATCATTAACCAGATTATTGGAATTTTTCTTGATATGAAACATTTCAAAGAAACCTATATAGGAAACTTAAAGAAGACTGATAAATAATAGAGGCAGAATTAGAACCAAACCAATGATTAGGCATCCAACAATGATGAGCGATTGAAGATATATTGATTTCATAGTTTTTGAACCATATGTAAGAGTCTTTCAAGCGGTATTTAAACATGGGTCATGTTTTATGATTGCAGAACTAGAAGGTCATTGCAAAACCATCTCAACAGTGGGTTCGATTACTTTTACTCTAAACCTTTTCTGGTATATTTTTACTTCTACTACGTGTTAGTTAAGAAATAAAAACGTATATTAATGCTAGTTGATTTTTCAACCAACAAGCATTAATGGATAAATAAAATTTGAATTTTGTAGACATTAAATATTGTCTACTCACTCAACGTCATGCCTTTATAAGGTACTTAAAAAATGTCTAACTTTCAAAATGTCTACAGTCATGAACATCGAAAAGATTTGATTAAAATCTCACACAAATGAAAGATATCAACAACTCCTATATTAAATGGCAAATGCATTCTAAATTATAAAATACTTAAAAATGTACCTGTCGCTGGCCGGGATTTAAAGCAGAAATTAATTACATTAATTTATTTAATTTTTCAAAACGTGCAGTTGCCGACGTGAGGACACCCCCTCCTCACTACGCAGGGGAAATATCCCCTGCATAAAAGCCAGGCCCTCCAGTTGTTTTCTAATTCCATTTAAAACAAGAAAGATCAATCATGTATAAAGCATTGATTATGAAACACTTTCCAACTGCCATGCAATTTTATTTAAACATCTCTAAAATGCGATACATTCAGCAGTGATACTTATTAAATTATCACAGTACTGCAATAATTTATTTTATTTGGAAACTTAAAACCACGAAGGTAAAGCTACTTTTTAACGCCATGCTTAAAACTTCATCGAAAAAGGCAATGCTATAAAATCGTCTGTTTCTCTATATAAAAACAAAGAATATTTCATTCATATCACTTTCATTCCAGACTCCACAGCTAAATAATTTTGCATTACAAAATGTCAGCAATTCTTATACAACTCATCTTCCAGTTTGATTTGTTTACATTCTGCATACGTTAAAATTAGGCTTCGTTGTAAAAATAATAAAAGTTTGATGATCATTTAAACTAAAAGATTGTGTGATTGCGTTAGATGCATAGATAATACACAAAAATAAAGCGGTTTTAGAATGGATGCAACGACAAATATAAATTTAAAAGAACTTTAAAAATCACGATTTTCACACTGGGAATGAAAAATTGATGCCATATTTTATTTTGAAGGTGATCACGTGATCTCTTTATGGGTTTAATTATTATTTTAATTTTTATTTAAAAAACTACTAAACATATTTTCCCCAAATTTGTTTTACATATTTTATGGGATAACTTTAATATTTCCAATAAATGTCGAAGCAATTTGAGAATATTAATTCGCTTAAAACATGCTTGAAAAATTAGGTCCCATAGGGTTAAATGTATTTCACTTTTTCAACCCGGGTTCAGCCCTAAACTAATTGGGTGATATTATGCATTTACATTCCCATATGTCCCACAGCTCTCTCAACAACACACTAAAATTTCATTTTGATAAAGTCATTTTTACGAGAGTTATCGTGCGAAAGGACAGACAGACAGAATGAACAGTCATAAACACTTTTCTACTATGTTGGAACGTGTTAAATCATAGAAATATATTTTTTTTTACTTTCCTTATATACATAATGTGTAAGGAAAGTATTGTGACTGGGTCGAAAATTCGAATTCGAGTTTTCGACGGGAGCGCATGTTTCAAGCAACCCTGATCACGAATCGAACATTTTTGAGGTGATGGTGATGTCTGTGTGTGTGTGCGTGGGTGTGTGTGTGAAAGTATGTGTGTGTGTAAGTATGTGTGTGTGAGTGTGTGAGTGAGTCTGTGGAGACGATATTTCACGAACGAATGGAGCGATGCGAATGAAATTCGGTACAAAAATCACAGTCCATAAATACTGGAAGCCTATTATTTTGAAACATAATCGAATGTTCAGAACCCCGTAAATTTACGAGTGAAATTTTGATAAAATCATCAAAAAATCAAAACCTTTAATAAAGTTACGCAAATAGACATTTCTTATGTAATTTTTCCTTGGAAAACGATTGACATAATTTTTAGAACGCTAGCACGAACCGTTCTCGCGATATTGCACATTTTTCAAATAAATTTATCAAAAAAATCCCCAAAATTAAAAAAAAATATTAGCTGTCGAGAAACATGTTTGCTTTTTATATGTAACATCATGCGATAAATTTGGTGACATCATTTTCATGGATCTAACTCGCTCCATTCACGAGAAAAGATATTTTGAGTAATACCTTTGCATTTGAACGCCAATAGTTATTTATCTGCTATAAGAATAACTTATTTCTCCGTCCATAACGCTTGGCGATATTTTGGTGACGAATTTAGTGGTATGTCGCCAACTTAGCGACATTTTAAAATGTTGTTAAATTAACGAAAATCTCGCCAAATTGATAAAAAATAACGCTAAATCAATGAAAATGACGTCTAATTGAAGAAAATTCAATATCTTGGAAAGAATATAAGTATCTACTATAAGAATAACATTTTTTCTAACAGTAAACGTAGTAAATTCATTGCGTTATATAAGGAAAGTCATGTGTTGCCCACATCAGATCTTTCTTTTCATAATCAGTTATAGATAGAGCTTGAACGATGATGAATGTAGATTTAGCATTAAATTCTTTTAGGAGTAGGTATTTCACTACATATTTTCACTTCCTATTCCACAGATGTCAGTCCTGATTCAAAAATCGACTTTTTCCTTGCAACATCCATTTCTCAGGACTGGCTATAAATATGGAGTAGAAGATGACCAATATGTATTTGGGATTGAATTTGGAGAGGGTAGGGTTTCACAAATGTTACGATGCATCCTCTAGAACCGTGGGTGTGCAGTCAGAATACAAGAATGAGTCCAAATTTCTGGATAACTAACATGTTGATTCACACAGCGTAAGCATGAGCAATATACAGTAAAACAGTACTTAAATGCTCCACCAATTTCACAAAACAACTGATACTCTTCTCAGAACATGGACGTATTTCATTTCACAAAACAGCAACTATTATTCTCAAAACACTGACAAAAACCACAGTTCAGTGTGGCTGGTATCTGTCAACTGCTCTCCAACTGAGTCATGATTCCTTTTATAGACTCTGCATAGAAACTTCTGGGTATCTCATATCTCGTAGAATAATCGTTATTTCGCGGTCCTTCTCGAACCTTCGGGAAGTTGCCAAATATCGCTAAATGAGCGATAAGTCGCCAAATATCGCCAAATTGGCAATAAATCTCCAAATCTGACAACCCTTCATCGACCTTCGGCGTTTGGCAACCCTAGGCTCACGTAACGGAAAAGGATGACGTTACGGGTGTTTTCTCCGTCTGGTCTTCGAAAGAGACAATATAGTTCAGAAGAAAGGCAACACTAAGGATATTTTCGGTTCTGAAAATGTCACTTTCAGTAGTTCCCCCCCCCCTCCCGGAAATTCGTATGACTGTACGAAATAAATGTACCAAAGACCATACCATTTCTTAATACTCGAAAATGAAGTGTAAACACCACATGCCACCATATGAAGGCTCATTTCTTGTTTCCAATACTTTTATTAACAAAATGAGGATATTTTTTTTATTAAATAACCTTTTCTCTTCCACAAAAATAATTTGAGTCATATATTCTTTTATTTTGCCGTGTGTGATAACAAGACTTCAACTTTGATAATTATGCATTTTTTATTCCACAAGATAGAAACATTTTCCGGGTTAATATGAGCTTATTATTTACTAGGGAATTTTTATTTTGAGTCGGTGTCACTTTTTGTCCGTACCTTGTTTCCCTTTATCAATCATTTTATGCTTCATATTTTATTTGCTTTACGTTTATGTAAATGTTGTTTATGCGAATCACACAATTTTTTTATCCCCCCCCCCCCGTCGTAAAAGCCAAATATTTATTAAATTCTGGTTTTCTGAAATTTCGAAATTTTTCGCATTCTAGCTACACTAGAAATGCTATTTAATTTCCTCATTAAAGAGCCTTTGATGCGTTTAATTTATTCCAAAGCATTGAAATCCAATTAAACTACTCAGTGAAAATTGCCTTTGTCTTTTAATTAAATACATAGACGAGAATGGAGATATTTCGAAACGAGGATTTATCTCTTAATCGAAAATGCTTGTATTTTAAAAGAGATTTGGTTAAAGAGATTCTTGTGAAACAAAATAATTGTCTATATTACTGCAATGAATATTGTTGCAAACATGTAAAATGGACTGGGGTGTCTTTTGAAAACCAGACGGAGAAAACACTTTTTCACAGATTCAGCCTTTCCTTTGGCGTGAATCTAGGGTTACTCTTTGCCGAAGTTAGGAGGACGGGTTGCCAGATTTGGCGATATTTGTCGACTCTTTAACTGTTCGAGAAGCATTTGGAAATAACGAATATTCTAGGAGATATGAGACATTTCTAGAAGTTTCTACAGAGCAGTGCTTCTCAACCTTTGCGAGACCGAGGTCCGGTAAATTAATTTTGTATTAAACGGGACCCACTCCCAACAAATTTCCTCGTAAATCTCTTTCTATTTTTTTTAAGTTCATACATTAGAATAACATAAGTATTAGTAATTAATCATGGCGTAATCATAAAGCGTACTAGTACATTTATATATACGGTGTAGCATAGCGACACATATAAAATCACATTTAAATATAAGTTATCAATCGCTAAACTAATTAAACTGTGTAGCATATTGTAATATCCCCAGGCCAACGTCATTCAATGAATTTGTGCTGATTTTCATTGTCATATCCCATTCTTATCACCAAAAATTTATAATATTATTCAGTATAAAATGGATTATTGTATTATTAAATCGATTTTACTGATGTTGGTTAAAAAAAAAGGGGGGGGGGGGGGTATTGAGAGAAAAAAATATTCATCATAGAAGTCAGGTGAGCACTCTCTTATTCATATTAAAATTTAAATGCGGCTTGATCACAGACATTTACTACACAACTATTATTTAGGCGTTCTGGTTCTGAGCTTTTCAACACATTAAAGAATGTTATTATTCTGTTTAGAATATTTCCACTATGAAGTATTTATTTTGGAAAAATGCTTAGAAAGCTAAATCAACAAATTTCCAAATTCCAGGCGAATCTTTTGCGATCCGGTATAAATGATGCCAGAGTCCAGTACCGAACAGCGGCCCAGCGGTTGAAAGTCTCTAACACTATAAGCAGCTGGAGAGCAGTTGATGAGAGCTACATTGAACTGAAACTAACGTCAATGTTTTGAGAATAATAAAAACTGCTTTGTGAAATGACTTACGTCAATGTTTTCAGAATAATAGCGGCTGCTTTGTGAAGTGACTTACGCCAATGTTTTGAGAATAATAGCGGCTGCTTTGTGAAATGACTTACGCCAATGTTTTGAGAATAATAACGGCTACTTTGTGAAATGACTTACGTCAATGTTTTCTGAATAATAGCGGATGCTTTGCGAAATGACGTACGTCAATGTTTTGAGAATAATAGCGGCTGCTTTGTGGAATGTTTTACGTCAATGTTTTCAGAATAATAGCGGCTGCTTTGTTGAAGATCCAGACCACACAGCCGACCCAGAGGTTTACAGTAGCAAGATGTGAGGCTGGGGTGGCTGCTTTGTTGTTGTTGTTGTTGTTGTTGTTGAGACCCAGACCGTCCGACCTACCAGAAAGGTGTGGTGGCTGCTTTGTGAAATGACTTACGTCAATGTTTTGAGAATAATAGCAGCTGCTTTGTGAAATGACTTACATCAATGTTTTGATAATAATAGCAGCTGCTTTGTGAAATGACTTACGTCAATGTTTTGAGAATAATAGCAGCTGCTTTGTGAAATGACTTACATCAATGTTTTGATAATAATAGCAGCTGCTTTGGGAAATGACTTACGTCAATGTTTTCAGAATAATAGCGGCTGCTTTCTAAAATGACTTACGTCAATGTTTTCAGAATAATAGCAGCTGCTTTGTGAAATGACTTACGTCAATGTTTCGAGAATAGTGTTTGTTATTTTGTGGTTATTTTGTGTGGTTTGTTATTAGTGGGGCATTTTAGTGCTGTTTTACTGTACATTGTTTCTGTTTAAGCTGTACTTGTGAATAAACGTGTTAGTTATCCTGAAATTTGGACTCATTCTCGTATCTTGAGAGCACACGCACTATTCCAGAGGATGCGGCGTAATATTATTATTTTATTCATTTCTATATAGACATTATTTGAGGATTTTTCAATTTTACAATATAATAAATATTCAGCGCTGCCCGGGATATAAGATGCACACTTTGATTTTAGGAACGCGGCAAATAAAACAAAACAAAACAAATTACAAATGGTAATCCAAAAAAGAAAGGAAATTTAAAATAGCACTTATTACGCGTATCGTTGAAGTCGCTTTTTACATTCTCATTCGCAGTATTAAGAAAGTATTGATTTTACGAAAATTTTCGATTTTGAAATTTTGATGCCAATATATATTTCAAGACCTACTGAACACGTTTTGACAACCTTTGGAGTGATGTCCGTCTGTGTGTCTGTCTGTCTGTCTGTATGTCTGTGGTTGATTTTTTGCATACACGATAGCGGTCACACATATTAATGGATTTTCACGAAACTTTATATCCGGCTTTGCTATTAAAAAATCTAGAACTAAATAGTTTTTTTTCTTTTTAAATTCGAGTGAAAATTTCGAAATTTATTTGAAATTATATATTTTATCATAGCAGTATAGGACACAATTTCACGTAATAATCTATAAAAGGATTTATTTGTAGCTCAATGATGAGATTTTATAGTTATAATCATTGTTATGAAAAATAGCCGAAATACAATTTTTACTTTCCTTATATACATAATGTATAAGGAAAGTATTGTGACGGGGTCAAAAATTCGAATTCGAGTTTCCGACGGGAGAGCACGTTTCAAGCATCCCTGATCACGAATCAAACATTTTTGAAGTGATGTCTGTGTGTGTGTGTGTCAGTGAGTCTGTGGAGACGAAAACTGGCGAACGAATGGACCGATTCAAACGAAATTTGATACAAAAATCACAATCCATAACCACTGGAAGCTTATTGTTTTTATCCGCAATCGAATGTTCAGAATCCCCCTGAATTTTCGAGTGAAATTTTGAAAAAATCGTAAAAAAATCAAAACCGCTAATAAAGTTACGCAAATAGACATTTCTTATGTAGTTTTGTATTAGAAAACGATTGAAATAAATTTTAAAATGCTAACATGAACCGTTCTCGAGATATTGCACATTTTTCAAAAAAATATCAAAAAGTTATATAAAATAAAAAAAAGATTTCCTATTGAGAAACATGTTTACTTTTCATATGTAATACCATGCGATAAATTGGGTGGCATCATTCTGGTGGATCTAGTTCTTTCCATTCATGAAAAAAGATACTTTAAGTAATACTTTTGTATTTGAACGCCAATAGTCATTTTTCTGCTGTAAGAATAACTTATTTCACTCCGCTTGGCGAGATTTTGGTGGCGAATTTGGCGGAATGACGCCAACTTGTCGACATTTTTAATTGTTGCCAAATTAACAGAAACCTTGCCAAATGGATAAAAATGACGCTCAATCAATGAACATGACGACTAATTGAAGAAAAATTCAATATCTTGGAAAGAATATAAGTATCTACTATAAGAATAACATTTTTTTTAACTGTAAAAGTAGTAAATTCATTGTATTATATAAGGAAAGTCATGTGTTGCCCACATCAGATTTTTATGCTCGTGGCACCATTAGCCCCTCGGGGGTCAAGTTCCCCGTTCCCCGGAAGGGTATAGTGTCAAGTATAGTATCAATCGAAAGATTTTTTTCAAGCCCTTTAAAGTGAAGGGTAACATGTTGTAACATGTGAACATTAGAGCTTCTCATTTTGACCAGGACAAGGCCGCAAACTTGTGACAACGCAAGTGGCTGAAGATATTTCAACGACTGTTGTTGAGCAGACCAGTCACAATGAGGCAGGAATTAGTAATCCTAGAGCTGTAGCGAGACAATTGGATTTACTCTATGCAACAGTACGGAAGTGTTTGCGAAAAAATGGGAAAGTTACCGTATAAGATCCAGCGTCACCAAACGTTACAAGGTTCTGATACAGATGTCCGTGAAACATTTGCTTTGACATTCCTTGCGAGCATGCAGGTAGACGCCAATTGGCCCTGGAACATCTTGTAGTGTTATGAGGCACATTTTTCTCTGTATGGATTAGTAAACACGCAAAACAGCCGCATATGGGCAATGGAAAATCCCCGCCAGTTTCAAAAGATCTTCTTACATCCTCCAAAACTAACCGTTTGGATTGATTTACAGCAACATTTCTTATTGGTCCCTATTTTCTTTCTTTCTTTATTTTTTTATTGAAGAAATTCATCCACAGAGACCAAAGACCGGTTCAGTTACTGCACAGTGTTATAGGGACATTTTGCAGAACTTCGTTATTCGTTATTCCTCATCTCTCTCTCTGTCTTTCTTTCTCTCTCTCTCTCTCTGTGTCTTTCTCTCTCTCTCTCTCTCTCTTTCTTTCTCTCTCTCTTTCTCTCTCTCTTCCTCTCTCTCTCTCTATATATATATATATATACATACATACACTTATGTCCAAAAGTTAAGCATAGTTGCTGTTTATGTGAAAATTTCAGGAACATCTACATCAGAATGGAAGGAAACGCGGTATGCGGGTGTAATAGAGTTATAGAAGAAAACAATGCAAAACAAGGATAATAACGAGCTTATTATCCAAAGAAACGGATTTAAAGTAAAAGGGTCACAATACGAGTGTCAACCTCAGTGAAACAGAATGATTAAAACAATGTGACGCTGCAGCTTAATACGGTGTGGGAACATAGGTTAGCCACGAATGCTGCACAATGATGTCCCATACTTTCGATGAGGATTTGGATGAGTTGTGCGCTCAAAGAGTTCCAAGCCTCACGGAGAGCAGTTTTCAATCCCGGAACGGAGTTTGGTGGGTAGCACAGAGCTGCAAGATGTCTCCCGAGCATATCCCACACATGCTCTATTGGGTTTAGATCAGGAGAATTGGCAGGCCACTGCATGTGCAGGACATCATCAGTTTGAAGGAAGTCATCGACCAAGGCCGCACGGTGAGGAGGCGCGTTATCAGCTATGACTATGAAATCAGGACCAACAGCACCTCGGAACAATTGAACGCTAGGCTCAGGGACTTCGTCTCTGTATCTTTCACCAGTAACCGACTCCGTGTCAAATATGAGGAGGTCAGTGCGGCCGTCCATCATGATGCCTGCCCAGAAAATGAATTTTCCCAACGGAAAACGATGTCTTTCCGTGATGTTTCCCGGATGATAACGCGTGCCACGTTCTCTCCAGATCATGGTACGACGAGAATCAATTCGCAGGCTAAATCTGGACTCGTCACTGAATATGGCATTGCCTCATTGTTATCCACTCCACTGCCAATGTTCCAAACTCCACCGTTAACGCGCGCGTTTCTGTGCAGACGTCAGGGGGATGCAAACTGCTGGTCGTCTGGCATAGAAACCAACGTGTCTGAGTTCCTTGTAACTAGTTTGTCTAGAAACAATGACTTCTGTGGCGGCTGTCAGGGCTGAACACAATTGTCTGGCAAAAAATTTCCTCTGACGTTGCGCAGTTATCACCAAATATCGCTCTTACTGACAATTTTTTACCCTTGGCCGGTCTGGTACTGGCCGTCGGGTAACATTTCCAGTAGTTTGGAACCTCTGCCACAGTCTGGAGATCACACACTGAAGCACATTCAGAATTCGAGACGCTTCGGTTTGGGATCGACCGGATTCCATCATTCCAATAATTCGTCCCTTCAAAAGCACGTCTAGTTGGCATCTTTGTGACCTCTTTGGTCCTTTTTTATTGTTAACAAAGCTCCGTACCACAGCAATTGCGAAATTCTGCCACCACTGGCCATGCCGCTCGAGGCCGCTTTTTACTCGTTCCGATGTACGCCGGTGCTTTGCGCCTGTCGACTTCAACTGAACTGTTTTGCATATACACAATGATTTATCTTCGTCCAACGATTCTCCATAAATAATTGTGAACCGTTGTATACTTATTAACTCCCAATTTTTCGCATTTTACGAATTATGCCTAACTTTTGGACATGAGTATATATATATATATATATATATATATATATATATATATATATATATATATATATATATATATATATATATATATATATACAGGATGTCCCCAAAATATTGACCTCGGCTTTTATTCCTTAAATATTGATCTTAGACATATATATAATAAATTACAAAGTTGCGTAAAAAAGGTACAGAATTTTATGAAATCGATTAAAATTTGCAAGGAAATTAAATTTTAAGAAATGCAAAATTTAAATTTTTATACGTCCCCCGTACAAAAACATTTCCAATGAGTAAACTGTGCCCCATGCACTAATAAGGTGATGTACAAAATTTCCGCATTTCATCATAAAAAGTCCCAGAAATATGAAAAGAGAAAAATTGTGACTTAAACTACTTTTCGATGCATCGACATGGGTTCTCAGAGAGGAGAAAAATCATGGAGGCAGATCGCGTTTCAGGGGTCATACACAAATTACGAAAAAAAACAAGGATTACATAAATAAATAATAATTTTGCTATTTATTGGTACAACAGTATCTACACTGTGTAGAAATAATAACTTTACAAAAAGATTACAAAGCTTGTTCCAAATTGTTTCCATTCTTGCCAAAGATCCATTAAAGATAAGAGGCAGATATTATTTACCTATGATGCATTTCTGCGTTGCGTCATTTGCACTCTTGCTGTAAACATTTACATTTTAATTTGTGATTAATTCCTCACCAACTTTGTTTAAACATATCTCTGGGACATTTTATGATAAAATTCTGCAACGTTGTACATCACCTTATTAGTGTATGGGACACATTTTACTCATTGGAAATGCTTTTGTACGGAGGCCGTACAAAAAAACCATTTCTAGTATATCTGTTACAAATAAGTAACTATAGACCAAAACTAAGGATAAAAATATTACGTAACTTATCACAATAAAAGTATGGGGATGAGGGGATTATTAGTATACATAATTCACAATTAAATAGGTATATATAAATAAATATAAATATGTCAAATGAAAAAGTAAACACAGCAAAAATGAGAAAATGCAATAATAATTAGCTCAAGATTAAAGATCAATACATAGAGAACAACCAGTTGAAACTACATAAAAAATGGCGGTCAGTTCAAAATTGCATTCTCGTCTGGACAGCCATACAATTCGAATTAAAAGCGATGGAATAACCAGTTTCTGACAATGGCGATAGTATTTGACTATGGACACCATTGGAACTATCTACTGGCTAGTGGAAGGAGAAATAATAAATACCAAATGAATTAAAAACCAGAAATACGAAAAACAGAGATACAAACCCACAGGCACAGCCACCACGTGTGAGTCGAAATATTTGCAGGCGAACATATGACAGAGCACTCTACATATCTTTGCTAAAGCAAGTGAACACCGGAATGAATATACTATTGAACGTATACGATAAATATATTTGAATAAAGACGTTCAAAAATACATTTATAATTTATATTACCGTTAATTGTGTTTTATTTTACGGTTTTATACAATTTAAGAATAAAGTACAATTTATCAAAAAGACAGATGAGTGTTTCATTCAATACCTCATACACACACCATGGCAAGTTTGGATATCGTAGGTAGAAAAACAAACTTGACTGAAATAGGAGAAGAGTTATCAATAGCGGGAGAAAAAGGAAGAGAGAAGAAAAACAACGGAGAAAGGAACGTGTACCAGGATACTATAATTGAATGGCGAAAACCAAGTAAGATTGTGGAAGATCCAGACCACTCAAATGTCCCAAGGGTTTTCAGTAGCCATTTGAATGGCCGACCATGTAAGATTGTGAAAAACAAGCAGAAAATTTCAAAGCACCTATTCAGTGAGTAAAACTACGAAAATAAGTGCCATGCCATAAATTAATAAACACTTTTCAACTAGGTTGAAAAGTGTTAAAAAAAGAAAATTACTGTTGTTCAATGCTAAGTTTTATAAACTCAGTTTTGGCATATCTGTTTTATACAAAGTTTTATAAGCCTGCTAAGTTTTTGTATCAACTTGAACTGTACGAAGTAAATGCTTTTTGTAATTTTTTATAAGAATTCTTATAATATGTTTTATAAAATGTCCATCTAAAGCTTATTAATTTTCTCTTTTTAGGTACGTTTAAGAAAACTTCTTCACATTTCTAATGAATTTTAATAAGTAAGATTGTTCTTTATATAAGAAGTTTTTTCAGTTTATACATGACTAAAATACATATTTAAACTATATATACACTTAAATTGGAATATATTTAAATTGTAATTAGTATAATTAATGAAAACATTATTATTATGGCTTTAAAGTCATTATTTGCAGCTTATAAAGTGGTCACCAAATTAATATAGATCCACACTGTATAGCACTTGCAAATACAACGATACATGTACGTTGAAAAGAAAATAACAAAAATAACGATATATGTACGAAATTTGGTGATTTACCTCACTTCCAAACGTTATTACATGATCATTGTCGGGTAGAAACATACTGTTGTGTCTTTACCCGTCTAGAAACAGTACACCCACCCCCCGAAAAATTCAGTATTTTCAAAATATTGTTTCGATCGCGCAATTTTTCTCATTGTCGCCGCCTCACACAGTTCATGACGTTGTTCATGACGACGCAGGAGAGTTGACGAATTGACGTGATACGATCTACATTGGGCTGTGAATTTTGTTAATGTTTTGAGAATAGATATTTTGTGAAATTACTTTGGTCGACATTCTGTGAATAGTATCAGATATTTTGTGAATTTAGTGGAGCATTTAAGTGCTATTTGATTGCATATTGTTCCTGTTTACTTTGTATTTGTGAATAAACGTAAGTCATCCAGAAACTGGGACTCCTTCTTGTATCATTCGTAACAATGTACTATGTTTAATATAACAAACCCGAATGTATCATCCTATTTTTAACACTTTCCAACATGGTTGAAAAGTGTTTATGACTTGGTCATTCTATCTGTCTGTATGTCCGTTCTCACGATAATAGCTGTAAAAATGAATTTATCGGAAGGACATTTTAGTATGTTGTTCAGGCGGTCTGTGATATTATGAAATATATAAAAAATGAAATGCATTGAACCCTATAGGATCCAATTTTTCAAATATTTTTTAAGCGAATCAAAATTTACAAATTGCTTAAAAATTTTATGAAATATTCAAATTATCACGTAAAATGTGCAAAAAGTTTCCGGCAAAATGTGTTGGATTGCTTTTTAAATAAAACCTGAAAGAATAATAACACACATATTATAGGACGAGGTCACGTGACTCATTGCAAAATGAAAGATGGCTTCCATTTTTTTTGTCCACTGTACATAGCGTAGACGTTCAAAGATCATAAAATTTATATTTAGTGTTGCATCCGTCATAAAGAAGCTATATTTAAGCATATTATCTGTGCATTTAAATTATGGGCCAGCGCAATGTGTTTTATTTTATATAGTCACTACACTTTTTTTTATTCCAACAACGAAGCCTAATTTTAAAGCTAAACTGCAGCAGACAGTAAACAAATCAAGCGATTATAAGG
Source organism: Amaurobius ferox (assembly GCA_951213105.1). Classification (NCBI taxonomy): domain Eukaryota; kingdom Metazoa; phylum Arthropoda; class Arachnida; order Araneae; family Amaurobiidae; genus Amaurobius; species Amaurobius ferox. Next base: position 99,474,924 of record OX578140.1, read on the forward strand.
TGAGTTGTATAAGAATTACTGAACTTTTTCATGCAAAATTACTTAGCTCTGGAGTCTGGAACATAAGTTATATCAATGAAATATGATTTGATTTTGCATTGAGATACTGACGATTTATATTTCGATGACGTCAATTGAATAAAGTTCATTTTGTGTAACTAGAATCGAATTTTTCAATGAAGTTTTATGTTTTCAAGCATAATAAATTTGTGAAGTACTGTGATAATTTAAAACATATCAACACTGAATGCAAAATATTTTAGAGATATTTCCATTGCATTTCAGTTAGAATGTGTTTCATAATCAACGCTTTATACATGACCTTTTAACGCTTTCCATCATGGTTGAAAACTGTTTACGACTTTGGTCTGTCTGTCTGTCCGTTCGCACGATAACTGCCGTAAAAATGGTCTTATCAAAATGAAATTTTAGTATGTTGTTCAGACGGTCTGTGGGATCTATGGGAATATAAAAGAATAATATCACCCAATTAGTTTTGGACTGAACTCGGGTTGAAAAAATGAAATCCATTGACCCTATGGGATCTAATTTTTCAAATATTTTTTAAGCAAATTTAAAATTCACATATTGCTTCGAAAATTTTCGGAAATATTCAAATTATCCCATAAAAAATATGCAAAAAGTTTCAGCAAAACATATTCAATAGTTTTTTAAATAAAAATAAAAATAATATTTACACCCATATAATATGAAGAGATCACGTGATCCACTTCAATATAAATTATGGCATCATCTTGTGTCAATATCTTGATTTTTAAAGTTATTTTTAATTTATATTTAGTGTTGTATCCGTCCTAAAACAGCTTTATTTTTGCTTAATTTCTGCGCATCTACATTCTGAAATAGCGCAATGAGAATATATTTAAGTTTGATGATCATCAAACTTTGATGATTTCTACAACCGAGCCTAATTTTTATGTATGGAGAATGTAAACACATCAAGCTGTAAGATAAGTTGCATAAGAATTGCTAAATTTCTTTAACGCGAAATTATTTAACTCTGAAGTTTGCAATATAGCTGATATGAATGAAAAATTCACTAATTTCACATAGAGAAGCAGACAATTCTATAGTATTGCTTTATCGATGAAGTTTCAAGCATGGAGTTATAAAGTACTTTTACCTCCATGGGTTTAAGTTTTTAAGTAAAGTAAATTATTGTAGTATTGTATATTAGAATTTTAGAAATATCCCCAAAACAGACCTTTTCCATGAAGATTTAAGCATAGACTTATATTACTTTTACATCCATGGTTTTACGTTTTTAAATAAAATAAATTATTGTAGTATTGTGATGAATGAAAGGAATAGAATAAAAGTATATAAATGAAATATTTACAGCGTTTACATAGAGAACCAGGCGATTTATATTTTAATGACGTCATTTGAATAAAGTTTATTTTTTTCGATGAGGATTTAAGTTTTCAAATATAATAAATTATTTTAGTATTGCGATAATTTTAAAAATATTACCTCTGATTATATAGTATTTTAGAGATGTTTAAATAAAATTGTATTACAGTTGTAAAGTGTTTCATAATCAATGCTTTATGCATAATTGATCTTTCTTGTTTTAATTATTTTGTATCGCTATTGATGTTTGAACGATATTAAAGTAGAAATCGAAGCCATATCATATTAATGACGTTTCACCTAGCGAATTTTTTTTCAAAAACTTCAATTATGAAATGAAATTATGCAAATTCTGGAAAAATATCTTTTATATCTAAAACATCAGCTTTATTATTTCATCCTATACTATTTATCATCTTTGTTATTTTATCTGCAACCATTTATCAGCTATCTTGTTTCATCCACACAAACTTTTATTTTGGATTTTTTTTTTCATTTAAATCTTATTTGCGTAAATCTAACTACCATCCCGGTATAGTCTAAAGTAAACATGTGATTGAACCCTGTGAGCTGAATGACATTCCTGTCAAATGCCTGCTCATCTTTACGTCGGCTGCTGGCCTCTTTTCGTAGAGATCTGTTGTGTCTGGAGTAGTACAATAAACCTCTGGTCGATGTGCTGGGCTGTTCTTGAGCCACCCGTCTTTCATTTCATTTCATTTCATAGTCTAAAGTAATGTTAACCCACTTAATAAGAACATTTCATATTACCAGTTTTACCTAAACCACACAGCAATATCCAGCTATTCATTTAACAGATATCGGATTTATCAAATAGCAGATATATTACATTTTATATCAAATGCAAATATTTAAAAATGTCCTCAAATTAGAGAGATGATAAATGTGCATTATATGATAAACGTACAGCAATTTGTAATGAAATGCTATTATGAAGCGCTATATGCAAATTATGGGAAAAAATATTTTACCATTTATCAACTTTATTATTTCATCCAAACCCAAGCAGTTTATCTAACACAAAGGCTTTTATTCTGGAGCTTTTTTCCATTTAAATCAAATTTGAATAATAACGCGAATTTAACTACCATCCTGTATAGTCTCGAGTAATGTTAACCTACTTAATACGAACATTTAACATTACCAGTATTATCTAAACCACACAACAATCTCTATTCATTTATCAAACAGCGTTACGACCACTGTGCCAGTGAACTTATCATTGTGCATTTCGCTTGCAGTGTATTTATCTACTTCGTGCACGAAGTGTCTGGAATTAATTTATGAACCAATATTGATATCGTCAACGATGAAACAACAGTATGCTTCTATGATTTTACATTTTGAACATCTGTTTATTCTAGACGAGTATTCTTTTTTCTTTTTTGACACCAGACAGCATTCTTATCATTTGTTTACTCACATTTTAACTCAATATATAATTTAAATATTCAACCTTATGTAAGGTATGTTTCATTTTTAACCAATTTAAATTTATAAATATATATTTATGTTTTAAACATTTATATTTTACATAATTTAAATGTTTAAATTTTTATAGGATGTTAAGTTTTCAGATCAAATCAAACCATAAAAATCAAACCATTAATGTTCTGCTGACTAGACCGCACTTTTACGATTGAGCTACTGAGATAATTAGATTTATTTTTTAAATTTAAATCGGACCCTAGAAATAGTTATTTTTAAATAATTTAAATTAGTTTACTTTTAAATAATTTAAATCAAACATATATTACGTTTAGTTAAAAAAAATTGAAATATCTAAATCATAAAAATTTGTTTACTCTTTAATAGTTTTAATTTCAAAACATATGAGGTCATCTTATGATTTTTAAATATTTAAATTTACAATATTTAAATTTTTAGAATTTTTTTTTTGCTTTTATTTATTAGTTTTTATTTTAAACATGTATGTGAAAATTTAGAGTTTGAATAATTCAACGAGATCATGCGATGGCAATCCTGGGGAACAATCACAAACAGAAGCTTGAATTAATGATTTTAAAATTACATAAATAATTGGTACCCTAAACGTAATGAGTTTAGAGAAATTCAGTTTCAATATCATTGGCCAGATGAGTTTGGTAATTTAATCTGCTAGTATACGGACCTAGAAAATAAACTTAGTTATCAAGGAATACATTATATGGTGAAATACAGATAGATAACTAATTTTATGTATAGACATTTTTTTATCGAGGATTATAAGTTTTTTCAAAAGTTTACACACTGCCCAGATGCCAGTTAAGGTTATAATCATGTCAATATTCACACACGTTAATCATTTGAATGCGTTTTTTATACTTATAGGATAAATGCAGAATGGTAATGTAAAGATTTTACATTATCTGAATATATGTTTTCTTCAGATGTAAAAGTCAAAATAATTCTTTCAGTAGCTTTATTCGCAGACTCGCCAAAACAAAGTGCAGTGATATACGGGCCAGCATGCTGGCAATGCAGAAGGAACTATAATTATTAAAAAGATCATGGAAGTAGTAGGGCAGTAGTCCAAAATAAACAGAGTGAGAGGTTTTGATCTATGTTATGCTGCTCTTTGAAATATGTTATGCTGAAATATGAGTTCATTCCGTTACATATTTCAAAATGCAGTTTTTCTCTTCATGTAGTTTTAACATAGCAAAGATATTAAGACGATAAAGTTTACTTATTTTGGCCCACCGGAAAAAGTAATTAAACCTTGGGATAAAGTAATTCACCTATATAGTGATTAGTACATGCGGCAGCAACAACCCACCATATTAATTTACTAAGTAACTCTGTGTTTCTTCAGAAAAATAATTTGATTAATAAACATAAAATTAATTTTACTTATCCAAATAAACATACATAAATTTGCTGAAACAAAACTTTATTCATTATTATAATTAATATTAAATTTTAGCATAGCTTAATTTTGAATCAATAGTTATCTTTACAGCTTACTATCTTGTACAAAATTATAATTTCTTTGACCGAGTCAGTATTCATACAGTTGCATTTCTTACCGACTTCTCGTAGAGTTACAAAATTCCTCATATTAAGGATATGAAAAGTTAACCTTTTTGCTCTTTGGAGTACAGATCTTTGCTTCTTTGGAGCACAGATCTTTGGATAAAAATCACTCTTTACGTGCATATTCAACCCCATAGACATTTTCTATGCATCATTAACCGCGATATTTTAGCTCGAGACTATTAGCACATTTGGAGGGGTTATTTCACAGCAGCTTCATAGATAGAGTTGGGAGCACATTTTTACGTATCTATTTCAAAGAAAAATTCATCGCGTAAGTGTTAGGAGCACATTTTTACGTATCTATTTCAAAGAAAAATTCATCGCGTAAGTGTTAGGAGCACATTTTTACGTGATTATTTTACAACAAATATATCGAGAGTTTGGAGCACATTTTTTACGTGCTTATTCCACAGGGACAAGCATGGCGAACTTTGATCACACTTTTATGTACTTATTCCATAGCAAATCTATCGAGAGTGATTTAACCTTCACTTGCTGCGCAGGGGTAATTCTGCTTTCCCCTCCTTTGTTCTTATTGGTTCCACCGTATCTGTTTGTCAATTTGTTCCAGTCATCTGGGAGTGATCTACATTGGCTTTCATTGGTTATTTCATGATGCCCACGGGCTCGCTTGCGTCCATCGTTGTATCTCTCATGCTGTCTTTCTTCATTTATTGCCCGTAAATAAATTGTCCGCCCATTATAAAATTAGGCATCGTCGAATCGCCGAGTCTGCGGTTGATGCCTCCTTGTCGCCGAGCAATATCTGAAATATGAAACTATCTTTTGTGGTACTGTATCATACTTATATGGAAATATTAGTATTACAACATTGTAAATTGCAAATTTCACTCCCCAAATAAAACAACAGTGATTAGAGAAGAGGTCTACAACCAAACTACATAGTTCAGCTACTTAATAAGCTTGCTTATTACCAAAGATCTACATGAATGTATAATGCTATCTCATCAACCATAAAAACCACTATATTAACAGTAAGTAATAATTAACCGGAGTGTGACTCAACAAGACGTTCTCGTACTAGAAGTACCAGAATTCAATTTTAAATAGCCTGTGATTTTTTTTTTTTGGCAAATATTGCAAATTCTGCAAGAAATTGTTTTAAAAATCTATATCGTTGGTTTAAATTATCACAATTATGGCATGTTACCCTTCATATTAAAGATATCGAAAAAATATTTTAATTGAAACCAACTCTGACAATGTACCTTCTAGGTGGGAGGTATCGCATGTCAGGTGGGGGGGGGGGGTAAAACATGTATCGCAGCTTTCTGTTTTTACTGCAATGATTGAAACTGACAAGTTTCGTGATTATTGAGCCATAAATAACCTCTTTTTTATGCATCATTATGTCAAAATTTGTCCTATGCTGCCATGCTAAGAAAATATAAAATTTCGATTAAATTTTGAAGTTTTCGCTCGAATTTAAAAAAAAAAATCTATCTAGTTCTAGATTTTTTGTAACAAAGCTGAATAAACAGTTTCGTAAAAATTCAATAATTTTATTTTTTTATTTTATTTTTAATTTTAATCAATTTATGTGGCAATTACAGATGAAATTCAGTTAAAGTAGCCACACCAAAACAAAAAGAACAGAATATATGATACAAGAACATTAAATCGTATACATGTCAAGCGCATTCAAATAGGCTTTTTTAAAACAGGCAGGAGTCAAATTAAATATATCAATATCAGTACAATATGTATTATTTTATTTTATTTCATTTTATTCAATTTACATGGCAACTACAGATGAAATCCAGTTACAGTAGTCACACAAAAATAAAAAGAACAGAATATAAGATGCAAGAATACTAAGTCGTATACATGTCAAGCGCATTCAAACAGGCTTTTTTAAAACAGACAGAAGTCAAATTAAATGTATCAATATCAGTACAATAGGTATTATATAGATCAACAAATTTATAGATAGAATAGCATTTAAGGTAGTTGTGTTTAACAGTAGTATTGTGAAACAAAGTTGTTTTCCTTGTATTATTAACAGGTATATGAAATTCCAGACAAGAAAGTAAGATGGGGCAATCAATAGTGTTATTTAAAACTTTATAATAAAACAAAAGACAGGACCATTTTCTTCTTTTTTTAAGAGACATTAAACAATATTTCCGTCTGAGTTCACTCATATGCATATCATAAGGACAATAGCCAGACAATCTGTAATCCATAGTACGTAAAAGTTTATTTTGCACATTTTCTATAATATTCATAATAGCTATTGTGTACATAAGAAATCGATACAGAGAGACAAACAGGCATCATTCTAAAAATAGACCTTTTTGCATACTATATATTCTATACTGAGAAAGAACAATATTTATAGTGTTTGTTCTAAAGTGTCTTAGGTAGACTTATTCAGTATATTTTATCTACAAATGTGTATATTCTAAATTAAAGTAATGGAGAAAATCAAAATATTAAATCTTTGTAATTCGCACTATTTTTGAAAAGCTAATGACAGAAATGTTGAAGTTTAATTTAAAAACAACTTATGTTCAACCCGTGCATTTTAGTATTCTTTAAAACAGTTTAAAAATATAATGATAATGATACTTAATAACAATGAATAAAAATAACATCAACATATACGTATTAAAACTAAAACAACATGTTACATGTTCGAATTTTACATCGAAACTGACAAATCCATTAAATAATAGATGAGTTTTACTGGAAAAAATGTGAGGGAGAAAACAAGAGTAAAAAATTAAAGCCAAGCAGTCAACTCTAGAGTTATATTCAAACTACTCAAGTTTCGCAGTGGGAGGGTTTACGACAGCACTCCTCATTTTCAAACAGTTACTTACAAAACTATTACAATCCAAGATCATGGTTTGGAATATTGAAAACATATTTAAAAACTTTTTACGAGCTGCTTAAATCTGAATTTCTATCGACGTGGTGCCGACCTCAGGATTAGAGTGTAACTTGGTTTTAAAGAAAATGTTTTTTGCCTAGCTAATTAAACGTGGACATAAAAGAGCAGCAGTGATATAAAAAATCTTAAATAATGTTATTAGCATTAGTACCCGTCTCAACCCGTAAAGAAACATTACCGACTAAATACGATGAAACAAAATGAAGACAAATACACACAATGAAAAATTGCTGGCGTGGGGCTAAACTTGACTTTTTCATATCAGAATCCGCTTTTAAGCAGCTTGTGTTTTTTTTTCTTTGCAAATTTTAAAAGAAACATTTTAAAAAATCTGTACCGTTGGTCCAAATGATAACAATTATTACCTGCTACCAGTCATTTTAAAGCGCTTGAAAAAATTAATCGATTGATACCAAACTTATCAATGTGACAAGGTAACTAATCCCCACCCCCACTCGAGGAGTTTAATGATGTCACGAACACAAAAATTGCATCACGGTTATTTTTCACTACAATAATTAAAACTGTTAAGTTTTGTAATCATTGAGCAATAACCCTTTATATACATAATTATGTTAAATTTTGTCCTATGCTGTCATGTTGAGAAATTTTCTAATGCATTTCGATGTTTTTGCTCGAATTAAAAAAAAATTGTCTAGTTCTAGATTTTTTATAACAAAGCCGGATATAAAATTTCGTGAAAATCCATTAATATTTGTGGCAGCTGTAGTGTGGGCACGAAATCCCCCACCCACAGACAGACGGACGTCACTCTAAGAATAGTCAAAACGTGTTCAGTAGGCCTTAAATCATATATTAGCATTAAAATTCTGAAACCAAAAATTTTCATGAAAACAGTACTTTCTCTATACCTACAGTATTTCTAGTTATTCCTACAGTATGACTATGACTATGAAATAAAGGCGGGTGGCTCAAGGAGAGCCCAGCACGTCGACCAGAGGTCTATTGTACTTCCCCATAAAAGTGAAGATCTCTAAGAAAAGAGACCAGTAGCCACTGCAAAGATGAGGTGGCACTTGACAGGAATGTCATTCAGCTCCCAGGGATCAATCACATATCGGCCTAAGTGTTCGAATCTGTGAGCAGAGTAAACCTCACATTCACAGAGAATGTGATTAGCAGTTTCTTCGCTAAAGTTTCAGCCCCTGCAAAGCGAATCTTTAGTGACACCCATAATATTTAGGTGTCTTTTAAGGGTGCAGTGCCCAGTAAGGAGCCCAACAGCCCTTCTAATGTCAGTTCTACTGAGCTTGAATAACTCCTTCTAGGACATTTGCAGTTTAGTATTTTCGCCTGCCTTTGACCCTTAATATTGCGCCATTTTTCGCACTGAAGCTTTCTGAAGATGTCATAAACAGTTCTTCTGGTAAGTTCATTGGGAATACTCAAAGCCGGCTCAGGACCAATAAAAGGAGTACAGGAACCTTTCCCAGCCAATTAATTCATCAGCCAACTCATTCCGTGGAATGCCCGAATGACAAAGGCACCCAGTAAAGGATGACACTGTTATTGCTAGCAATTTCACAGAGTGCATTATAGCACTCCCAGACAAAGGAAGACGTCAAGGTGGACTTCCCAAGGGTCATAAGAGCAGCCTGACTATCAGAACAGATAAGAATTTGGTTGCTCCTGTACTTTCTGTAATAGCAAATTCTACAACACATAAGAATGGCAAAAACCTCAGCCTGAAAGACAGTAGCGTAACTTCCAAGCGGATAAGACAGTTTTGTGCCGTCGTACGGACAACACACTCCACCACCAGTATTGGTGCCTATCTTCCAGCCGTCCGTAAACCAAACAATACAATTCTGTTTATTGTAAGTAAGAGATCCTACAGTATGAAAGTAATAATTGTTTAAAATAGATCAATTTACATGAGGTACTTACATGATTTTTTACTTTACATGAGGACTGAAAAATAAAGACACAAAACTGATAAAATTGAAATGTTTGGCTGAAGGAATTAAGTTTCAAGCATATTTAAGAAGTGAGTCAAGCGAAAAACATCATTTCACCTATTTATACAGCGTGCTTCAAATAGATTACGCAACTAAATGCCTTTTGAACGATTTGTCGTAAACCACAATGGTGCCAGTGTAAGAAATGCTTTCATTAAGGTAGACTAACATAGTACGAAAATTTTTATCATACGATACTTTTTAGTAAAAAAGTAATAAAGTACAAAATTTGACTTTTTATACGGGCCTTCTAGAAAAATATTCGCCAATTATGAAAAATATTTTTTTAGTCCAATTAGTCCAACAAAAAATGTTCCATTACCATACAACTGAAGTTGCCTGAAATATTATTAATTAGCGTTTTCGACGAGTAATTGGAGACTGCATAAAACATTTGGTTAAGATAGGTATACGTACACACATAAGTTTTCGAATGCAAATTTTATTCAACTAAATATTTGTATGATCCCCAAAATCTATGTTTTCGCCGTTTTTTTTTTTTTTTTTTTTTGATTTGGTAAAAGTAGTTTCAGCCCTATAACTTTGATTATTTTGCACAACCAATTTTGCATATTAAAGAACAAGAATTTTTTTTAAAGTTCTTTAATAAACAATGCTAATAAGAACTATAAAATCTGCTAATATGAACTTCTTATGGGGAGGAACAGTGTATAAAATTACATTTCGAACTATTCTACGGAAATGTGTCAGGTGACCCAAAATGTTATAGTCAGAAATTATATTTTATTTGAAGCATTTTATTTTATAAATTGGAACTGTGGATCTGCGATCAATCGTTTAAAATATATTTAATCACGCAATCTTTTGCAAAAACACATTATACAACCCTATTTGAATCTGCTTAACCGTATTTAAATCTATCTATCCTTACCTTGATCTGTTTAATTATCCTTATATAAGGGAACAAAATGTCTGTAATTACGAGTATTAGTCTGTTGCGAACGCGCCATTTTTCCTCTGTCTCGAAGGCCAGACGAAGAAAACACAGTCCATGATGCCAGCATGACGTGAGCCCAGGAATGCCAGGATTTTTCAGATAGTAGAAGGGTTTCCAAATTTGACTATTTATCGCCAATTTGTCGGTATTTGGCGATTTCTAGAATGTTCCAGAGACTTCTCGATAGAACGATTATTGTTTTAGATATAGAGATTTCCAGACGTTTCCATGGAGAGATTATAAATGGGAGTCGTCACTGAATCGGAGATTTCATTTGGCGAGTCGACAATATATACAAGCTACAGCTAATTATGACTTTTGTCAATGTTTTGAGAATAGTAGCCGCTATTTGGTAAAAGTATTTTTGTCAGTATTTTGAGAATAATATCGCTTATTCTGTCAAATTAGTGGAGCATTTAACTGCTGCTTGATTGTACACTGTTCCTGTTTACTTTGTGCTTGTGAATAAACGTAAATTATCCAGAAACTTGGACTCGCTTTTGTAGCCTGTATCTACACCCACGATTCTAGAGGATAAGTTCCGTAATAATATGCAATAAGAGCAGATAGACATGAAACTTTCAAATGCACTAACATTGCTCAGAAAAACTAAACAATAGAATTAATTGAGAATATAATTTCAAATTAGCAAGTCGATTAAATCATGAAAACAAGACTCGACGCTGAACAAAATGATAGCATGAATAATTTTTACCAGCATTCTTGTTACTCAAAACTTTTCCTTGAAATCACCATGTCTCAGGCTTGCTATAGATAGAGAGAGATTAGATAAAGGTTAGACATTAAATTCTTGAGGAGGTAGGGATTTAACTAAGTATTTCTACTTCCGTTCCTTTTTCTTTTTACGGTTCAAAATTTCTCATTTTACTTGAAACATCTATTCCCCAAGACTGACTGTACATAAAGCATAGATGATAAATGATATAAATTTAAGTAGATGTAAGATTAAGTAGATTTAAGTAGTAAATTTGAGTTAATGATACAAATTCTGAAGTAGGTAGAGTTGTTTGTTACTCTTCTGGTTCTTTTTCCACTTCTGATTTAAAAAAACAAAATTCTTGGAACACCTATTACACAATATTGACTATGGGTGCGGTAGCCTTGTGGTTTGCGCGCTGGATTTGCACGCTGCCACAACTGCCGCCGTGTTCATGCGGAGTACGATCACGTTAAACATGTGGGTCCGTAAGTCCTTCCGAGAGGTTGGTGGTAGGTGAAGGAGGGTACGGTCCCTGTGGATGCCTCCCCCACTGGGTTCCGGTCTAAATTGTGTGGCACTTCCCGGCCGTCCAAACAGTTACCTTACACCTTTCTGGTAGGTCGGACGGTCTGGGTCTCAACAACAACAATATTGACTATCTCCCCCACTGGGTTCCGGTCTAAATTGGGTGTCTTTTTCCGGCGGTCCAAACAGTTACCTTACACCTTTCAGGTAGGTCGGACGGTCTGGGTCTCAACAACAACAATATTGAATACAGACAGAACTTACACGATATGATCGCTATGCAACTACAGAGGCACCAAATTGCAGAGGAGGTTTTAGGATTTATTAAAACTTTTTCTCTCACCTCTCTGGAGATGTTGTAAAGGTGTCGGAATGAACACGCAGGCATCTTTTGATAAAAACGTCAAGTTTATTTTTAAACTGTAGAAATCATAGAATAAACTCCATTAGCGTAATTTACAAATAATAAATCAGAATGTACATGGAATGTACCAACTCGTATCATCTCAAACCGTCCCGAATCTCAACCCCCCTCGTGTTTCGAACTTCGCCTTTTTATATCCTGGTTGCCAGCACCCTCTACCGTCCACAATCTGCGCAGCTGTTATTTAAATTTAGACTATTCTTTCCCCGGGGAAGACACTGCTTGAAAAATAAGAAATGAAAAATAGAAATTGTTAATCATTACAATGTCACTTCCGGTATTTCCAAAACTTCATATGACTGTGAGAAATAAGTATGCAAAAGTGAATAACAATGCTTAATAGCTCCGTTAAAAAGTAAAAAATGCACACAATTTACCACCCTATAAACACACTTTCAAAAATTTCTTGTTCATACATTGTTTTTGAGAACATTAGAATAGGAGTGCAAATTATGCAAACTTACAGATGGTAGACAATATTTGAAACTTTATGCTCCCCATCATGTAATAGGCTTGATATCTAACATATTAAGATTCATTTAGCTGCTGAAGACGCGTCTCGGTATACAGACCCATCACTATGACAGTTTTGCCTGTGATGTATTTACCTAATTTACGGACGATGGTTGCGAATACTGATAATGGTCATTAATGAGCTTGAACTAAATACGGCTTTGAATTTATGATTGAATAATTATATTAAAGTTTGTAACCTAAAATGGAATGAGCTTTAAGCTATGCAGTTGATGTCTTGTATAGATGGCTCGTTCACTAATCTAATACACAAGTGATCGATCTTAGTTGGTAAATTACATTATCGTGAGTTCGTTGATTCCAACAATGAAAGAATAAGAGGGATAATATGTGAATATTATTCTACCGTAATGAATTCATTGTTATGAAAGGATTTTTAACGTTGCGAACACAGTACAGATATATCCATGCAGTTAGAGAGGAGATGAAATCATCATGGATGAAACGCTTGAAAATACTATAACACCTTGAAAATTATATCTTGGTGTCACTAGTGTTAGTAAAGTAGTCGCTATTATTAGTTGACACAACAGAAAGGCATAGTACTTACTTAGTATACGTATTTTTGATTATTTTTACTTTCCTTATATACATAATGTATAAGGAAAGTATTGTGACGGGGTCGAATATTCGAATTCGAGTTTCCGACGGGAGAGCACGTTTCAAGCATCCCTGATCACGAATCAAACATTTTTGAAGTGATGTCTGTGTGTGTGTATGAAAGTATGTGTGTGTGTGTCAGTGAGTCTGTGGAGATGATAACAGACGAACGAATGGACCGATTCGAACGAAATTTGCTACAAAAATCACAATCCGTAAACACTGGAAGCCTATTGTTTTTATATGCAATCGAATGTTCAGAACCCCCTAAATTTTCGAATGAAATTTTAAAAAAATCGTCAAAAAATCAAAACCGCTAATAAAGTTATGCAAATAGGCATTTCTTAAGTAATTTTTCATTAGAAAACGATTGGCATAAATTTTAAACCGCTAACATTAACCGTTCGCGAGATATTGCACATTTTTCAAAAAAATATCAAAAAGTTATATAAAATAAAAAAAAATTCCTATTGAGAAACATGTTAACTTTTCATATGTAATACCATGCGATAAATTGGGTGACATCATTCTCGTGGATCTAGCTCGTTCCATTCATGAAAAAAGATATTTTAAGTAATACTAGTATTTGAACGCCAATAGTCATTTATCTGCTGTAAAAATAACTTATTTCTTCGTCCATAACGCTTGGCGAGATTTTGGCGACGAATTTGGCGGAATGTCGCCAACTTCGCGACTTTTTGAAATGGTGCTAAATTAACGAAAATCTCGCCAAATGGATAAAAATAACGCTAAATCAATAAAAATGACGATTAATTGTCGAAAATTCAATATCTTGGAAAGAATATTAGTATCTACTATAAGAAAAACCTATTTTTTGCTTTCCTTATATACATAATGTATAAGGAAAGTATTGTGACGGGGTCGAAAATTCGAATTCAAGTTTTCGACGGGAGAGCACGTTTCAAGCATCCCTGATCACGAATCAAACATTTTTGAAGTGATGTCTGTGTGTGTGTGCGAAAGTATGTGTGTGTGTGTGTGAAAGTATGTGTGTGTGTGTGTGTGAAAGTATGTGCGTGTGTGCGTGTGTGTGAAAGTATGTGTGTGTGTATGTGTGTGAAAGTATGTGTGGCTGTGTGTGTGTCAGTGAGTCTGTAGAGACGATAACTAAAGAACGAATGGACCGATTCGAATAAAATTTGATACAAAAATCACAATCCGTAAACACTGGAAGCCTATTGTTTTTATATGCAATCGAATGTTCAGAACCCCCCTAAATTTTCGAATGAAATTTTGAAAAAATCATCAAAAAATCAAAACCGTTAATAAAGTTACAAAAATGGACATTTCTTATGTAATTTTTCATTAGAAAACGATTGACATAAATTTTAGAACGCTAACATGGACCGTTTTTGAGACATTGCACATTTTTCAAAAAAATTTTCAAAAAGTTATATAAAATTAAAAAAAAAATATTTCCTATTGAGAAACATGTTCACTTTTCATATGTAATACCATGCAATAAATTGGGTGACATAATTCTCGTGGATCTAGCTCGTTCCATTCATGAAAAAAGATACTTTGAGTAATACTTTTGTATTTGAACGCCAATAGTCACTTATTTGCCGTAAGAATAACTTATTTCTCCGTCTATAACGCTTGGCGAGATTTTGGCGACGAATTTGGCGGAATGTCGCCAACTTGGCGACATTTTAAATTGTTGCCAAATTAACAAAAATCTCGCCAAATTGATAAAGATGACGCTGAATCAATGAAAATGACGACTAATTGAAGAAAATTCAATATCTTGGAAAGATTATAAGTATCTACTATAAAAATAACATTTTTTTTAACTGTAAAAGTAGTAAATTCATTGCATTATATAAGGAAAGTCATGTGTTGCCCACATCAGATTTTTTTTACTGTAAAAGTAGTGAATTCATTACATTATATAAGGAAAGTCATGTGTTGCCCATATCAGATTTTTAAATTAAAGTTTTCTAGTTATGAGTATGATTAATCAGTATTTATTCGCAGTTGTAGGATAGAGTACAAAAGATGTGGAGATAAAAATAAATTGAAAGGAAAAATAACTTTTAATACGTAGGAATATTCTTTATTGTTTCTGTTCTAATTTGCATCGCGCTAATAATTTAATTTTATAAAATTGACAGTTTAAATAAATATTTAAGAGGTTTCGCCATAGAAATACATGCAATATATGCCTACTTATCTTATCCCAGCGCCACCTGAATTATTGTTTCAAATGATATTGGCGTTTTCTCAATTTGAAGTTATAACTCCTTACCTTTACCTCAATCGGTATACCAATTAAGTCTGTAATAATTGTAAATCATTATCTTCTCTATTGGCTCGACAGCAAGGTGTTGTCCCTGGCCTTCTCTATAATTTTGTTCCATCTTGGGTCCATCTCGACTTGTTATCGGCGATAATTCTCCAGTTCCTAATTTTGCAAATGCCAAAGTCCTTAACAGTCAATCAATCAAAGTGTTGGTCTTCCTCATAGCTTGACTTCCATTTGCCTGGACATAAATATTTTAATACCCATTTGGTCGAGAATTCAAATGATATGTTCAACCCATTTAATTATTTGTATTTTATGAGTTTTTACTTAGAGAAGAAAGTTTTAAATGCAACATTGCACAAACACTGGTTTAAAATTGCATATATGCAGCTGTTTGGTGTATTCAGGTATGAAAATGTTTAAGATGTAAAGATTTACTGCGCATAAGTCGCAAATCTTGCAACATTACAAAAACTACAAGATTTTACTTGTCACAGAACGTTTATAATGTAATATTACACTTTCGTTGGCTGTTTTTTTACATATCAGATGAAAATTTCAGAACCTCATTTTATAATCAAAGAACGCGGCATTTTCCCAGAGTGAAATAATTGTTTAGAACAGTATTTCTCTAGCCATTTTTATGAGAGTGCCACTGAAGGTGGCAAAAATGCCCATGAAGAGAAGAATAGCCATGTTAAAAAAAATTGTCATGCTCTAAATCCCCTAACGATTCAACAGTTACGAGACAAACAAAGCATTTTCGAAAAACTGGTTCTGTTGCAGACAAAGTAAGAACAGACAGGCCTTTCATTTTAACTAAGGATAAACTGCCTGAAACAGAGACCGTGCTAAAATTCTGCAAAAAAACTCTTTTAAAGCTCCCCAATAAGACTGATATTACTCAAAAATAAAAATTGTTTCACTCTGGAAAAATGCCATGTTCAATGCCATTGATAAAACCGATGCTTTTAATTATCGTTTGACGTATGACAGTAATACGATACTCTTGATATATATTTAGGTTATATTAGTGCCACCTAACTAAAATCTACTTTTTCAATTTCTCGGTACTTCATATGATTTTTGATTCGATTTTACGACACGCCATTTTCGGATTACCTCAGCGATCCAGCCGAATTTATGTCTCAGCCGAAATTAGAATAAATCATCCTAAATTGGAAATTAGGAGCTCCATTGATTAAACTACTGAAACTAATATCTATTTTTTTTTATAGAAAAGCAGACTTTCTACATATAATCGGCCGAAACAGAGAATTTAACTACCGTTGCCTGTATTGCACCCAATTATGCTGTCGGTTACACATTCTAGCCATTAAAGAAATTCCCTTGAAGCTTCTATCAACATTTTAACATAGAATTTACGTCTTTCAGATCGTTTACGTGGCTGACACTTAAGAAATTGCATGTAATGTTTTGGCGTTAAGCAAGAACTTGCTCACCATCTTTCATAAAAAAAATGCAATTTGCAAAAATCATATACAGTTTGAAGGAGAAAAGATGGCTGGCTGTATACAATAAAGCACGTGCCACGTTGTCAACCGTTATTCGTAAGCAACCGCTATTCGTAAAGCAACCGTTATTCGCAACAGCAGAACTTCATTCGCAATGCTTTCGTCGCTTGCATTTCTACTGGAAAAACCGTAGAAGCTATCGAAAGAAACACAATTAATGCGACGTTCAAGGTAACTAAATCCTAAAGTAAATACGAAACTGGATCGTTCATTTTCTAAAATATTAAAAAAACCCATAACATCATCAACATCCCCAAAATCACCAAAATAAATACTAGGCCCAAAACCTCCCAGCCCTCCCTCTCCTCCATTCGTAAGCCTCTTCCCCGGATTTTCATGGTAAGATGTTTTATAATCAAATATTCTAATCAGTAACAACCCGAGATCATTATCTTGATATATTTATCAACTCTATAAATTTATATCATTACCCATTTATCAACTAACGCTGCTATCCCCATTACGTGAATTCCTCATTATGGATTTCGTCTGTAATATATTTATCCAATTAACGCGCGAGAGCTACAAGTGCGGATATCGGTCCTTAATGATCATGGATTGGGATCTTTTGAATTTCGGGCTGAATAATTACGTTAAAGATTGCAACTTGAAACGTGAAGATTGTGTAAAGAAATTTAAAAAAAAATAATCTTATTTTAATTTGGATAAACAAGTTATAGTGTATTCTCTGCATATATGATCTAAGGATCTAAACTAGATTATTATAAGCTCGTTGTTTAGAAAGATCGACATTAAAGAAAACGTGATAGATTGGTATATTAATTTATATATACAATTAAAATGTAAAATTACTTATTGTAGTTCTGGCGCTCTGAGTACCATAAAGGAAAATCGGTAATGCTTACCTCCCGTATGTATGGTATTATTGTAGTTGGCCCGTAAAATAAAATTATTTGTCAATTCAGAATAATGTCATCAAACTTTTAAATTTCAAATAATTCACATTCTCAATATGCACATTGTAAAAAGAAATATATTTGACTTAAGTTTTTATATCACAAATCTTTTACATTGTTATATAAGTTTTATAATATGACGTTTTTTCATCACATGTGGTGTAATTTCTGAGACAAATTTACATTTCCAAACAAGTAGTAGTTGTAGATAGTGGAGCAATATAGTTCTTGTCTACAGTTCCTTTGTTCAGTGCATCATCTGATTGACACTGACTCTATCCGGTTTGTGTTATACATATTTGTTTTCGAGACAAATTCACTCAAACAAATAGTATTCATGGATTGCAGAGTAAGGTGGCTTTAGTATACAGTCCCCATGTTCAGTACGCCGTGTGGTTGATGCTGACTGCATCTTGTTGGTGTTTAAGTCATTTTATTGAGTACTTGTGAGTTATTTTTGAGCTAATGTTTATTTTTCTAAAGGGGGATTCGTGATTGTTCTCAAAAGATCGGCATCATACTATTGATAAGGTTTCGAAAATTATTCAGGCTCTTCTTTTGCACCATGTCAACGCGCCCTCGCACACAGCACTGCCTGACAAACATTCGTTGACTAACTTATTATGTTCACCAAACCCTTAGTACCTAATAGTCGGTAACTAAACTAGAAAAACATTTGCTATAAAGCTCAATTTCGTAAACGACATGAAAGAAACCGCACCACAGCCAGTTTTTGTACTGGCAAAGCAGTTGGCAGCTGTTAAGCTCTAATAAGTTGCTGGAGACTATAATTGAGTACAGTTTGTGTCATTGTTGAATAAGTGGAACTGAACAATGTGGAAAATGAATTTGTGAGGAAGTTGAAGGTAGGTTCACATTCTGGATATTTAGAAAATGTATTTTTCTTCCGTTTATCTATACTAGCTCACATTAGTGCGGTTAGAAAATGACGATAGCAATACAAGAGCATAGTTAACAAACATATGATATTTTCAAGGAACAAGATTGCAGACTTGCTTTAAAACAACACATTTACCAAACTTATGGAAACTTTCAAATACACGATAATTTTGCAATAACATCGTTAGCAAGGTTGCGGTAACTTTAAAACAACACAGCTGGTAAACTTATGATACTTTTAAACAAGATAGTTAGCAAACTTACAGTAAATTTAAAACAATACAGTTAGTAAACTTATGAAACTTTCGAAAACGCGATTAGCCAAATTACAGAAGTTTTAAAACAACAGTTATCAATCTTAAGAACGTTTCAAACCATGATTAACGAACTTACGATAATTTCCCAACAACATGGTTAACAAGGTTACGGTAATTTTATAATAACACAGTTAACAAACTTATGGAACTTTCGTACAAGACGGTTAGCAAACTTACAGTACATTTAAAACACGGTTAAGAAACTTATGTAAATTTTCAGAAACAAGATTAGCAAATTTGCAGCAATTTTTCAACAAACGGTTAGTAAGCTTACGTTAACTTTAACACGGTTGACAAGTAGTTTCATATTCTTGCATTTTAATTTTAAATTGGATTAATTATTTGATTTTGTGTATCACTCGTTCAATCGTTTTCAAGTAATTGGAACGAAATATTGCAAATCCATTTCATGTCTGAGATATTTCCAGAAACTGTGGAAATAATCAATAACTAATTTGAGGCAAAGCACTTGCAAATTATTTCCACTATGACCAGATCTCGTTTGAATGTTCCTGAGAGACATTTGACCTTTCATTGTAAATGAACATACTGAACTCTCAAGAGATTCTGTGGAGATAAATACTCTGAGCTAAACTATATATCTGTACAGAGTTTTCACATCCATTTTTGCCTCTTGAGTTAACGAAGTTGCAGATAAAATATATTTGATATGATATATTAAGCAAAACTAAAGTTTCAGCCCCTGCAAAGCGAATCTTTAGTGACACCCATAATATTTAGGTGTCTTTTAAGGGTGCAGTGCCCAGTAAGGAGCCCAACAGCCCTTCTAATGTCAGTTCTACTGAGCTTGAATAACTCCTTCTAGGACATTTGCAGTTTAGTATTTTCGCCTGCCTTTGACCCTTAATATTGCGCCATTTTTCGCACTGAAGCTTTCTGAAGATGTCATAAACAGTTCTTCTGGTAAGTTCATTGGGAATACTCAAAGCCGGCTCAGGACCAATAAAAGGAGTACAGGAACCTTTCCCAGCCAATTAATTCATCAGCCAACTCATTCCGTGGAATGCCCGAATGACAAAGGCACCCAGTAAAGGATGACACTGTTATTGCTAGCAATTTCACAGAGTGCATTATAGCACTCCCAGACAAAGGAAGACGTCAAGGTGGACTTCCCAAGGGTCATAAGAGCAGCCTGACTATCAGAACAGATAAGAATTTGGTTGCTCCTGTACTTTCTGTAATAGCAAATTCTACAACACATAAGAATGGCAAAAACCTCAGCCTGAAAGACAGTAGCGTAACTTCCAAGCGGATAAGACAGTTTTGTGCCGTCGTACGGACAACACACTCCACCACCAGTATTGGTGCCTATCTTCCAGCCGTCCGTAAACCAAACAATACAATTCTGTTTATTGTAAGTAAGAGATCCTACAGTATGAAAGTAATAATTGTTTAAAATAGATCAATTTACATGAGGTACTTACATGATTTTTTACTTTACATGAGGACTGAAAAATAAAGACACAAAACTGATAAAATTGAAATGTTTGGCTGAAGGAATTAAGTTTCAAGCATATTTAAGAAGTGAGTCAAGCGAAAAACATCATTTCACCTATTTATACAGCGTGCTTCAAATAGATTACGCAACTAAATGCCTTTTGAACGATTTGTCGTAAACCACAATGGTGCCAGTGTAAGAAATGCTTTCATTAAGGTAGACTAACATAGTACGAAAATTTTTATCATACGATACTTTTTAGTAAAAAAGTAATAAAGTACAAAATTTGACTTTTTATACGGGCCTTCTAGAAAAATATTCGCCAATTATGAAAAATATTTTTTTAGTCCAATTAGTCCAACAAAAAATGTTCCATTACCATACAACTGAAGTTGCCTGAAATATTATTAATTAGCGTTTTCGACGAGTAATTGGAGACTGCATAAAACATTTGGTTAAGATAGGTATACGTACACACATAAGTTTTCGAATGCAAATTTTATTCAACTAAATATTTGTATGATCCCCAAAATCTATGTTTTCGCCGTTTTTTTTTTTTTTTTTTTTTGATTTGGTAAAAGTAGTTTCAGCCCTATAACTTTGATTATTTTGCACAACCAATTTTGCATATTAAAGAACAAGAATTTTTTTTAAAGTTCTTTAATAAACAATGCTAATAAGAACTATAAAATCTGCTAATATGAACTTCTTATGGGGAGGAACAGTGTATAAAATTACATTTCGAACTATTCTACGGAAATGTGTCAGGTGACCCAAAATGTTATAGTCAGAAATTATATTTTATTTGAAGCATTTTATTTTATAAATTGGAACTGTGGATCTGCGATCAATCGTTTAAAATATATTTAATCACGCAATCTTTTGCAAAAACACATTATACAACCCTATTTGAATCTGCTTAACCGTATTTAAATCTATCTATCCTTACCTTGATCTGTTTAATTATCCTTATATAAGGGAACAAAATGTCTGTAATTACGAGTATTAGTCTGTTGCGAACGCGCCATTTTTCCTCTGTCTCGAAGGCCAGACGAAGAAAACACAGTCCATGATGCCAGCATGACGTGAGCCCAGGAATGCCAGGATTTTTCAGATAGTAGAAGGGTTTCCAAATTTGACTATTTATCGCCAATTTGTCGGTATTTGGCGATTTCTAGAATGTTCCAGAGACTTCTCGATAGAACGATTATTGTTTTAGATATAGAGATTTCCAGACGTTTCCATGGAGAGATTATAAATGGGAGTCGTCACTGAATCGGAGATTTCATTTGGCGAGTCGACAATATATACAAGCTACAGCTAATTATGACTTTTGTCAATGTTTTGAGAATAGTAGCCGCTATTTGGTAAAAGTATTTTTGTCAGTATTTTGAGAATAATATCGCTTATTCTGTCAAATTAGTGGAGCATTTAACTGCTGCTTGATTGTACACTGTTCCTGTTTACTTTGTGCTTGTGAATAAACGTAAATTATCCAGAAACTTGGACTCGCTTTTGTAGCCTGTATCTACACCCACGATTCTAGAGGATAAGTTCCGTAATAATATGCAATAAGAGCAGATAGACATGAAACTTTCAAATGCACTAACATTGCTCAGAAAAACTAAACAATAGAATTAATTGAGAATATAATTTCAAATTAGCAAGTCGATTAAATCATGAAAACAAGACTCGACGCTGAACAAAATGATAGCATGAATAATTTTTACCAGCATTCTTGTTACTCAAAACTTTTCCTTGAAATCACCATGTCTCAGGCTTGCTATAGATAGAGAGAGATTAGATAAAGGTTAGACATTAAATTCTTGAGAAGGTAGGGATTTAACTAAGTATTTCTACTTCCGTTCCTTTTTCTTTTTACGGTTCAAAATTTCTCATTTTACTTGAAACATCTATTCCCCAAGACTGACTGTACATAAAGCATAGATGATAAATGATATAAATTTAAGTAGATGTAAGATTAAGTAGATTTAAGTAGTAAATTTGAGTTAATGATACAAATTCTGAAGTAGGTAGAGTTGTTTGTTACTCTTCTGGTTCTTTTTCCACTTCTGATTTAAAAAAACAAAATTCTTGGAACACCTATTACACAATATTGACTATGGGTGCGGTAGCCTTGTGGTTTGCGCGCTGGATTTGCACGCTGCCACAACTGCCGCCGTGTTCATGCGGAGTACGATCACGTTAAACATGTGGGTCCGTAAGTCCTTCCGAGAGGTTGGTGGTAGGTGAAGGAGGGTACGGTCCCTGTGGATGCCTCCCCCACTGGGTTCCGGTCTAAATTGTGTGGCACTTCCCGGCCGTCCAAACAGTTACCTTACACCTTTCTGGTAGGTCGGACGGTCTGGGTCTCAACAACAACAATATTGACTATCTCCCCCACTGGGTTCCGGTCTAAATTGGGTGTCTTTTTCCGGCGGTCCAAACAGTTACCTTACACCTTTCAGGTAGGTCGGACGGTCTGGGTCTCAACAACATCCATTTTTGCCTCTTGAGTTAACGAAGTTGCAGATAAAATATATTTGATATGATATATTAAGCAAAACTGATTTTTTTATTAACATTAATGCCTTTATGAGTGAATAATTTATTGCATTAGGTAAAATGTGTTCTTCCGTGAAAATAAATACATTTGTTTAGGTATATTAGCAATTTAGTGAAGTATATTAGCATATAAAATGTGAGATTTATGCACACAAAATGATTAAGAAATAGTATTAGAATCATATTTAATTATATATTTAATCATTTATTCAATTGAAGTGGATACAATCCAATTACAGTAACCACAAAAGATAAATGTATAGTACATATCAAGTATATTAAAACAGGCTTTTTAAAAATTTGTACGAGTCAAAGTAAGAATATCAATATGAGCACAATATGTCTTAAAGGAATCATTAAATTTATAAATAGAAAAGCCTTTAACATAATTATATTTCCTAGTAATATTGTGAAATAACTTTTTTCCTAGTATTGGCAACAGGTATATGGAACTCCAAGGAAATGTGGAACTTCAAGAAAGTAAAATAGGACGATCAATAGTATTATGTAATACTTTATAGTAGAACAAGAGACTAGTATTGTAAAATAACATTTTTGCCTAGTAATGGTAACAAGTATATGAATTCCAAGAAAGTAAAATAAGATAATCAAAAGTATTATTTAATACTTTATAGTGGAACTAGAGGCAATACCATTTTCTTATTTTTATAGACATAATTTTTGTCTTAAGTTGACTAGTATACATATTATGTAGATAATACCCAGAAATTATGTAACTAATGGTATTTGAAAATTTATTTTGGACTACTTCGATTTATTGAGGGTGCAGATGGTAAATGGGATTCCAGATCATAGAATAATGTTCTAAAATAGATTTAACAACAGTATTATAAAGGCAAATAGCCCTCACAAACACATGAAATCGTCTTAAGGTGAAGTCTTTGGTAAGCTCTTTTAACAGTGGTAGCAATATGCATTTGGAAATTTAACGAATCATCAAAAGTGACACCTAAATCAATAAAACGTGTACATCGGGCTAAAGAAAAACTGTTTAAATGGTAGTTGTGTTTGGGGATATTATGGCCCCTAACAACGCCCAGAACATAGCACTTAGAAATGTTTAATTGGCATCTATTTAAGATAGACCACTGATACATTATATGTGGATCATTATTTTACTTTAGCAAGGCACAATCAATTAAAGAGGTGAGTTTTTTATATGAAGTTTCAGATTATAGGAAAATATAAGACATTTGGCAGTTTTAAAAAATCCGGAGTGTTACATTAAAAAATATAGAAAAATAGTCTTCCCAACCTTTAGGAATACCAGAGCTATTTCTATATAAGCTAGACTTAATGCCAAATTACTTTTCAAAGTAAATTCTGTTTGTAATGCAAGAAAGTTCATAAATCAATACTAAGACCACAAGTAATCAGTTTACGAATCAATAACTCAAGAACAATGTGATTAAATACTTTATTAAAATCAGTATAGAGTACTTACAGTTGCTTTCTTTTCTTCAATGTCATCAGTGAAGTTACAAGTAAAATGCATTTGCCTATTGCGGATGCTGTTAATAACGGTAACTGTCAGGCTGGATTTGATCGAACTATAAGTTAATAAAGTACTTCGAAATAGTTTTTTAAGTTGTCTTCCAGAAAATATTCCAAATATTCAATTCCGCATTAAAAGCATTGTGTGCCGTAGATCTTGTACATCACTTTTTCTCTATGAATTAAATAAACTCATTGCGCTATGTAGAGAAAGTTATGTTCTGCCCTCGTCAGATTTGTTTACTATTGTAATAGTTTATTCACATTTACGGTTTGGAGGTTTAGTTTTGAAAAAGTAAAGTAAAAATACTCATAAAATAAATGCATTTTTGTAAATTCGACAGATGTAAAAAGAAGATAGTGAGAACCATGAATTCGGAACACACAAATTCATTACTTTTGCAATGATATATTTATTAAAAATTTTAAAATATATTTAAAGGACGGAAAAATTGGTCATTATTATGATACCAATTTGTACCTCTTCCTGTTCATCAGTATTTATATCCAGTGTGGTAACTAAATTTTCTCTCAGCGGACCGAGTATCGAATAGCAATCTTCTTCTGATCCGATCTGGCTATTGAGTATCGAAGACGATTATTTTTCTTCTATATTTGAAGTAGACTTTACATTTTAATCCCTCATTCAGACATACTAAATACAACTTTTAATCAACACAACTGACTGATTGCTTTTTTATACTATATAGAATAGAATGCTGTCCTTCGCAATTTTTCGTTAATTAAAACTATTTCCATAAATCCTAGAATCCTGGAAAAATTCCAATTGCGATGCTATTTAGACCTCCACCGTTCACAGCACCTAATCTGTAAGATTAAGTGTCTGCTCAGGCAACATTGTAAATTACTCATGGCTGAGCGGGGAATTAAAAATGATATAAAATCAACGAAATAAAAAATCCATAAATTTAAAACTATCTCCTTAATTTGCGATTTTTTGTCATTTTTCTGCCATTACAAAACAAAACAACTAATCTTCAGTTGACGATAAAAGACTGAAATGGTGAGCCTTTGACACTCTCATGCTGGAATGGGGTCTCTAACAGACTCTCATGCAGACTCTCAACAGACTCTCAGACTCTCATGCTGGAATGGGGTCTCTAACATAGACATGAATATGCTGATTACCGCGTTTCTTCTGTGGAATGCAATTTTTCTAGATATTCACCCAATCGAATGCGTCTGGAACATGATAACTAAGTAATTGGTATGTCAAGCGCCTCCGCCACCTAATGAACTCTGAACTCGCATAAAAGCAGATTTCGGATAATTTCAAAAATGAAGATTAAGAAAATAAGAAAAATCTTTGTTATTAAGAACACAAAGCAAATAGTTAAAGGTATCAACCAATTTCAGAAGATTTCAACACATTTCATAGCATTTTTGTCAGTATAAATGTGACAGGTCATTCGCTCCAATAAAACAAAAAAAATTCCGATTGCAAAATAGAAATTCTGATGTGGGCAGCACATGACTTTCCCTGCAGACTCAAATTCATATTTCCTTTATTTCTTCAATAATTCATTATACTGGGTTTAATTGCAGAAAATAACACTAAATTTGCATTTTTAATTTAATTTTTTTTTATTTGGTAATAGGACATTTTATCCGAAAGCGGCGTAATAAAAATGCAAGAAATCTCAAATATCTTGAGAACGGTTAGTCCTTAAGTTTAATGGAGTGTATTATATTCTCTTCCTCGTCAAAAATTGCGTATAAAGCAAGAATTTAATTGATACATTTGAGCATACGTGGACTTTTTTTTTTTTTTTTTTTTAATTTTGGCGATTTTTGCGGGTCATTTCGTAAAAAAAACAGGTTGTTCTTTTCCGAATCATACCGAAATCTAATCAGCACCAGAGTATTCTACAAGTACCTTATCTACCAAATTTTGTGAAATTTGGTCAATTAGTATTTCAGCTAGAACGAATACATGAAATTTTTACGGGCCATTTTGTAAAAAAAGGCGGGTTCTGTTTTTATGAATCCCACCAAAAACGAATCAGCACCAGGATCTAACCCAAGTGACTTACCTACCAAATTTTATGAAATTCGGACCATTAGTTTTTTAGTTAGAGTGGATACATACATTGCACAGACAGACAGACAGACACACAGACGTCACGCTAAAAATAGTTTTTTCTTATTCTAGAGGTCTCGAAATGTGTAGATCCGTCGAAAACTCGAGTTGCGATTTTCGACATGATCCCAATCCTTTCCCTATACATTACCATGTATTGTCGGGAAAGTAAAAGGTTCACATGCTTCATGATGACAAGTGTTGCCATTCCGAAAGCAATATATGAATAAATAATAAATTACGCTTTTCCCCCTAAACCATTTTATGCCTTTAAGTATCTACCATTTGCTGTTATTAACAAAGTGTTTAAATTTTCTTTATTTAAACAGTAATTTGAGGGGATATTTTTAGTATATGATTCTGTTCAAGCACCGATTCACGTTTAATTCAAAATGGATTTTACTATAGAAACCATTTCATCAAGTTTAAATAAATGACACTAAATCATAGAAACTATTTATCTAATATATTCTGCAATATCTACGGACCAATGGTAATTGAAAACTTACTCATCCTCCCGGCTAAAGGATAATGAAAGTGTGGAACTATTTAATAGTTCCCTGCAGAATTAGATAAATTCTCTCGTCGCGTGATGAATATATAACAGGATTAAAAGATAAGGGCCTGTTTTCAAAGTGATAAGATGTAGAAGGTATTCATTATGTTTATCAGTTTGTGGCATTTATTGAAGCGAAGTTCATTGGAGTAAAGCAGGTTCATTGGAGTAAAGCATTGGAGTAAAGCAAGTTTATTGGGGTAAAGTCATTTAATGCAGATGATGTTGGGAGGGATTTTATATATAAAAAAGAATTTATACTATTGAATTACAATTATACTTAACGGAGGGGGAGTCTCAGGATTGAACTATATTTTAATGTGTGGTGACCTCTTTGGTAATCACGTCGCAGTTATGCCGCACAGATTGCTTCAAATTTGACACAGACTGGAAGAGGCTGAAATGGCAAAGTTCGTAGTCACAGAACATATATCAAATAACATATTATAATAGGAACATGTTTATAATAAATTGCGAACTGGACAGCACTTTTGTCCACAATTAATTACTGGACTTGAGAAATTATCGTATTCAAGAACTTAGAAGAATGAAAGACAACCAGTTCACTGGTTGAGAATTTAACCAGTTAATATATTATGTTGTCATTCTCCTAAGTAAAATGGAGTTGTTATTGCTGCTTTGTGTTGCGATTTTCGCAAAACTGTACAAATACAGCCAAATCCCGCTATAGTGAATCCAATATATTTTAATCTAACGGATATAACTAAACTATTCTTGTTTCAAACAATTTTTTTAATCTTTTAAACGTTTATAATGACGCTCCAGCTGCACGATTTTCAGATGTAATGATTTTAAATTTCCAATTAATGTGAATTTTTGTTTGATATTCCCAAAATTTGAAGCGTACCACGGAATGAAATATCCTCAAAACTTATTTTCTAACTGTAGAATACTTCGAATGCGACTTTGAGCTAGGGGCATCTTAAGATCCAGGAATATAATGCTACTTATGGACATAAATGTTATCATCGAGGTCTCATCAGATTCTGAAGAAAGAATAGTAATAAAAACCAACTTTCTATCAACTGCCGATGTAGAGGCGCAGCAATGTATATTTTTATCTTAAAACACGCAGCGGACCAAAGACGCTTATTTAGGGTTGTTGCGAATATGAATGGTGAACTGAGCAGCCTATACACTCGCTAAGTGCTCGAAGCATGCTGTGCTCGCGCAACAGACCAAAGACAAGTTAAAAATTCTTGTTTACGGCGTAGTAACTTAGCAGTCTATGCACCTCGTTGAGGACACATTTATTTTATCTAAGAAAAAATATTTCTAAAAAAAGCTATTGCTAAAAAGGTTACTAGTAAAAAAGTGACCGTTAGAGATGTGGACACCGTCATCCTTGTCGATAATTTATAGGAGTTCTACAATGTATGAAACGTGGGAACCTAAGCCACACCTCTGAAAGATGTGATCGCGCCCAATGTTGTTTAAACTGAGTAGAAAGACATAGGCCTGGAAACTGTAAGAGTACAACAAAGTGTTTGTGTGGCGCAGTAAAATGTAAGCTTTTCAAGCCACTTTAAATATTGATTACTGTGTTGATTACAATTAATACGGTACCTTTGAGAATAAAACATTAAAGTTTACTTAGTTGCGTAGATTATTTAATAATACCGCTTTAACCATCATACAAGAATTATGCAAAAGCATATTAAATTGAATTATCTAAACATGGCCGTAAATTCGTACATAGTGGAACTCATTAAATTATGCGTTGTGTCGTTAATAACCCTCCAATTTTTATCTTTAGCGAGAGTTCTGTAAAGGAATATTAATTAACAAAATACTACTCCATTAATTGCACCATTTTAACTTTATTGTTAATAAATAATTTATTAACAACATAAAATACTTATTGAATTCATTACACCATTATTCATATTATTGCGGCGGAGAGAGACACTGTGAGACCATTAGTTAAATATACCTAAAATATGTTTAGGACCTTCAATATTATTTGAGGAACACATACCTTCAAGTCTGTCTGGAACTCTGTCACCAGAACTCTGTCACCACTTAATGTCGCTCATTTTACTGGAATCAACTGGAAGTATAATTCGCCCACTCGTAATTCGCCGATCATATTGTACTGCTGGCTAGGTGTTAATATCGAAAATTTCTGGAATAACTGTACTAAGGACTTTGTCGTTTACATTCTGCAATTGTCGTGCAGAAGTCATCGTGAATTTCGATATCACCTCTCACGTAGAAGTCATGCTGCAATCTCTCTGTTGAAGTCGTTCTCTATAGTCGTTCTGTATGTCTGTTTTTACTCCTTTGGTTGTGGCTCCTTTGCCTGAGGTTTGACACTCCTCATTTGCTCTCCTTCCCGGCCGTCCAACTAGTTACTCTAAGTCCTCTGGACGAGTCGGACGGTCTGGGTCTTTAACTCCTCATTTGCTCGGGCCAACGGCCGTACCGTGCTGAAAATACCGGTTCTCGTTAGATCACCGAAGTGAAGCAGCATCGGGCGCGGTTAGTTCTTGGTGGGTGACCACCTCGGAACGCCGCGTGCTGTTGGCCATCTCGGGTGCGGTATCCCCGTGGTTTGCGCGCTAGATTTGCACGCTGCCACCAATGCCGCCGTGTTCATGCGGAGTACGATCACGTTAAACATGTGGGTCCGTAAGTCCTTCCGAGAGGTTGGTGGTAGGGGAAGGAGGGTACGGTCCCTGTGGATGCCTCCCCCACTGGGTTCCGGTCTAAATTGGGTGGCACTTCCCGGCCGTCCATACAGTTACCTTACACCTTTCTGGTAGGTCGGACGGTCTGGGTCTCAACATCAACATCAACAACTCCTCATTTGCTCACTCTTTCACTCCTCATTTGCTGGCCGTCCAAACTGTTACCTTACATCTTTCTGGTAGGTCGGACGGTCTGGGTCTCAACAACAACAACAACTCCTCATTTGCTCCCCGGCCATCCAAATAGCTGCTCTAAGTCCTCGGACGAGTCAGGTGGTCAGGGCTTTCGACACTCCTCATTTGCTCCGGTCGTCCAAATAGTTGCTCTAAGTCCTCTGGATGAGTCGGACGGCCTGGGGTTTCCACTCCTCATTTGCTCCCTTTCTAGTAGGTCGGACGGTCTGGGTCTCAACAACAACAACTCCTCATTTGCTCACATGTGGGTCCGTAAGTCCTTTCGAGAGGGGGGAAGGAGAGTACGGTCCCTGTGGATGCCCCCCCCCCCACTGGGTTCCGGTCTAAATTGGGTGGTACTTCCCGGCCATCCAAACACCTTACACCTTTTCTGGTAGGTCGGACGGTCTGGATCTCAACAACAACTTCTCTTTTGCTCTATTCTCCCGGCCACACATGCTGCTGCTGTATACCCTTGGATCAGTCGTGTGGTCTGGGCTTTCAACACTCCGTTTTTGCTCTTATTGACAGCCTTCATGGCGAAGCCACAAGCATCTTCTCAATTAGTCAACCTTTTTACCCAATGTCGTTGCTTGACCTTATCCTTAGAGTCTTCTGTCTGGACGCCCTTAAATTTGTGGTTTTAGCTGACCTTTGTGCCAGCGTGTTGTAAACTTTGGCATCATTGAGACTGAAGGTATTGTCTGACGTTTCAGACACAATAAATAACGTATATATATATAAAGCTGTCTCACAATAAACTGTTATGAGATCTATTTCTGGTTTCGCAGTTTGAATTGTTGGGAAGCTAACGAAAAATTTGGAACTAAATTAACTGTGGAACATTCATGCCGATCCAGGGAATGTCCTCGCTTCCTTTGAAGCGCAAATATATTTCGGCGGTACGAAGATATAGCAATGGACAGGGATGTTATTATATCGCTGAAGGCTGAACATTTGATGAACTTTCTCTGCTATATTGTGAATTGTGCAAAATAATAGTATGAAGTGA
Source organism: Amaurobius ferox (assembly GCA_951213105.1). Classification (NCBI taxonomy): domain Eukaryota; kingdom Metazoa; phylum Arthropoda; class Arachnida; order Araneae; family Amaurobiidae; genus Amaurobius; species Amaurobius ferox. The sequence continues at coordinate 99,506,044 of OX578140.1, forward strand.
TTATAATGGTGGTCTTCCCTTAGACTATGGTTTGATTTCTTTTCCCTTGTCATATGAAACCTTTTGGGGATTTTGGAATCTTCCTAATAACTTTTAACAGGTCTTATACCTCTGATGATTACTCTGAAATTTGGTTACTTGCTGTAGGTCCGGTTTTTCCTTCCCTTATTGGTAAGTTTTTCTATCCATATTTTTATTGATGGGGATCATTTGAATTTGTGTCGAAGAACTCTCTTTTCCACCCGTACACCCAAAGTTATTTTTGCCCATTGTTGGCAAGTCGTGCGGTCTGGGACGTGAACGTGGACGTCAGATGTAGACACCGTAGCTAGTTTTACATTACTAGCTAGAGGTTGAATAGATACGACGATCATGTCAACCACTTTACCACCTTAAGGTTATATATAATTATTGTTTACGTATGAATCACGAAGAACATGCAGAAAAAGTTTCATGTTCCGACCTCAGGGGACTGAAGAGGTACGAGGGATTTAAGAGGCACGGCTCGATCATGCCACCAATTAAAACTGACCATTCATTTAAAAATGGCTAGTAACAAAAACCGAAATAAAATAATAAATATGCTTAAACGTATTCATAAATACTTGTAAAATGCGTAATATTCTGGAGACAAAAAAAATAATAATAAAATCACTCACATTATGCTAAGACAAACCAGTCTTCAGATTTTTTAGATTTATGGGATTTTGACGGCATGATGCCCTTTTTAAAATAAATTTGCCAAGTAAAAACGAATATTTAAAAAATAAGTATTCGATGTAATTTCAAATACGTATCCATTTTATGTGTTAACTTGTGTGATAAATCTCAAAATAAAGTATATAAAGGAAGAAAAGCTGAGTTTCAGTCGGTTTGCAAAGTTATATGCTGCCTAAAACACATCGATTCCACCAGCGGACAGAGTCACCAGCGGACAGAGTCACCAGTGCACACTGTGGGCCCGCCTTACAAAAATTTATCACGCATCCCCCATCTTTGATTTTCCCCACTTTGCGAATTTTTCATTTATTCCCTTCCCTAAAAAATTTAGGGGTCCGCTCTCCCCCCACCCCACTCTCAAGTAGTAACCGCCTGTCCTAAGGTAACTTCCTTTTTTAGGACACGCCCGGTTAGAGCGCGAAGAAGAAAGAAGGCCGTATTTTTAAATAATAACATTAATTTATTCACAATATTTAAACCTATATACAAGAAAACATAATACACAAAATGCTCCTCTTAACATATCTGCATTGATCACCCATTCTAATAACAAATCAAAATAAACATTGGTAAGGAGCCTCATAGACTAATTTGGAACAGATGGTAAGCTATCATGAAAACACCTGACTTAAACTGGTAAAGATTAATTTATTTGGAGTTAACTAGTTTATTTACTTGGAGTCAAAATGTACTTATTTAAAATGGAGAGGGAGAGAGAGCTAAAAGATACAAATCAGGCACAGGCCCTTAAATGAGTAACTCACCAAACCATCGCCGAATAAACGACATCTCTCTGAACAGCATTTCTCAGAGGACCCTGTTTGTGAACACTTCTTTACTCACTCCAAACTCAGTTCCTTCTCCTCACTCCTTTTTCTAAATTCTCAAAAACTCTCTCTCTCTCTCCAAGATTTTAAAACACGCCCCTGAGGCGCACACAAACATCCCATTGGATTCAGGGTTTTAACCCCTTGACCTCAAAGCAACGCCATTGGCTTTTAGACCCCCAGAAACAAAAAGCCCCTTTTCAAGCCCCTGCGAAACCAATACTCTTTCGGCCAACTAATTCAAACCAGCCGAGAACCCTATGACCCGTCTGAAAAGGACGCCCGTTAAATCTTTCGGTACGAATACGAGATCTAAAGACACTTCGACATCCTGGTTTTCTATTTCGAGTGCAGATGGCCGAACGAAAAGGCTGACCCCCCAAAAACAAATAAGAAGACTCTAGGTCGCACTCCCGAAAATATTGGCTCATTTTTAAATGTGAACCGAGAGGCAAGTGGTCGGACAACACAAAGAACTTCCTGCCATACAAAATTTTTTTAAAAAACATAATTCCATTGTGCATTGCCAACAATTCCGCTTTTATCGCTGCGTACTTTTGTTCTTGTGGATTGAGTTTCCGGCTGTAATAGGCTATGGGTTTGAGCATACCATCTCTTTTTTGTAACAGCGCAGCTGGCGCCGAGATTAAACTCGCATCGGAATTTAGGAAAAAATCTTCGTCAAAATTTGGTTGAATTAAAATAGGTTTCTTAAAGAAACAATCCTGTAGATTTTTGAAAGCTTCGTCACACTCGTCATTCCGCCGGGCGCGGTAGCCCATTGGTTAGCGCGCTGGAGTTGCACTCGGTAGGCCCGGGTTCGATTCCAGCCACTGCCAAAAACTGCCGCCGTGTTCATGCGGAGTACGATCACGTTAAACATGTGGGTCCGAAAGTCCTTCCGAGAGGTTGGTGGTAGGGGAAGGAGGGTACGGTCCCAGTGGATGCCTCCCCCACTGGGTTCCGGTCTAAATTGGGTGGCACTTCCCGACCGTCCAAACAGTTACCTTACACCTTTCTGGTAGGTCGGACGGTCTGGGTTTCAACAACAACAACAACACTCGTCATTCCATTCAAATTTCGTGCCTTTTCTCGTCAGATCGGTTAAGGGGGCAGTCTTAGCTGCATAACTGGGGATACAATTTCTATAAAAGTTACATACCCCTAAAAATCTTTTCAATTTTCTTAAAGTCTAGGGTATGGGGAAAGAAGAAATTTTCCCTATATTTGCATCAGAAGGGCTTATGCCGTTTTGGTTAATGTTAAATCCTAAATAATTTATCTCCGTCATGCCAAATTTACATTTATTTGGGGAAAGCGTTATGTTAACCTTCCGGAACCTTTCTAAAACCAAAGTTAATTTTTGTTTTAATTCTTCATACGAATTAGCCGGGATTACGACATCGTCAATATAAGCCAAAATATCTTGTGAATGTAAATCCCCTAAAATTAAATCCATTACTTTTTGAAAAATGGGTGCACTTGAAATATGACCGAAACATAATCTATTATACTCAAATGAAACAAAAGGGCTCGAAAACGCGAAATATTTTCTCATTCGTTCCGGGAGGATGATTTGGTTAAATGCACTATGGAGATCTAACTTTGAATATAGCGCATATCCTGCCAATTTAGAAATGATGTCATTTATCTTAGGTATCTTATAAGGATATAAAATCGAAGTATTGTTTATCAGCCGAAGGTCTAAAACAAGTCTGTAGGTATTGACCTGTTTCTTGACTAAGAGCAGACTCGACGCGTAAGGACTGTTTGTTTTAGAAATTACCCCCGCCTCTTCTAACTGTTGTAATTGCTCCTTTGCCGTATTGTGTAATGCGAAAGGAATATCATACGGTTTAGAACAAATAGCATGCTCATGAGATAATTCAATATTTGGTTCAAAAAAATCAGTTGCTCCAAGAGTTTGTAAGCTTTTCGAGAAAACGTCCGCATACGGCATAATAAATTTTTGAAAATCTTGTTTTGTTGATTTATCCATATGCTCTAAATTAAAATCTTCTGGTTTTAAATCTTTTCTCCTTTTCTCAATAGTTTCAGGGCTCGCTTGTACTAAATTTATAGTTTCCTTAATATCTACCCTTTGTTGTGTAGCTTTATTTTCGAATCTTTCTGTAATTTCAAAATCCTGTGTAAATCCTCCCAATTTCATGTGTTTATTTAAATCTGAAGTATGAGTAGATATATTTTGCACCTGTATATCAAAAGAGTTATTTTCTATATTTACAACAGCGCAGTTGATTTGCAATCTCTGATTATACTCAATGGGTTCATATAAAACCTGCGTGTTATCCTCGCAAAAAGTGTCCGCTACAACCCGTACCATTTTTGATTCATTCGGTTTCAGAGGTATCTTACCTTTGACTCTAACAATATTATTCATCTTGGCGTCCTGATGTTCTATGTCCGCCTGAGGGCCCCTGTACTCCTCCTGGTTTATGGGGATTTTATCATTTAGCACCAGTAATTCATTTTTTATCGTATCAATAATAGCATGGTTCCTTTTCAAAAAATCGTAGTCAAGGATTCCGACATACGTGTTAGGGAAATTTGCTGTCGTTACATAAAAAATTTGTTTGAAATGTTTCCCATTAATTTTAAACGGAATTTCAATTGTATTTACATAATCAATATTCTGGCCACTCAAAGTCGAAATTTTTACCGCGCGGGAAATATATGTAATTTTAATTCTTTGCTTTATGTTTTGAAAAGTTTTAAAAGACATAATTGACACACTTGCGCCACTATCAATAAGCATTCTATAATCACTTTTAGCAATTTGTATATATGTCGTTGGTAAATTTGGGATATTTTCAAAATTCGACGCGGATGCTACAATTTCATGTGTTTCTAAATCAAGATTTTTATCGGGCTTTGTAATATCGCTTGAGAGTTTGACCCGTTCTGTATGTATATCTGCCTTTTTGCAAACTCTCGACTCTAGTTTAAATCACTAGATCTATAATTTCTAAACTCCCTCTTTCTCTCTGTGGAATTATCATTTCTATTTTCTCTATCAGCGAACTTAGTACTATTTTCCCTCTCTTTTTGCGAATTTTCAAACGTTCTGTTCGGCCTAGTGAAACCTCCTCTGTCATTCTTATTTCTTGAATAGAAATTCTCCCCTTTTCTTTGCTCGTAGGGGTTCCAAGGTTGCGGGGGGCGAGACTGTCTATTTTTTTCATACGAATAATTTTTGTACTGCGAAACAGTTCTGGTTGAATAATCTGGCTGGTCATTATATTGACGGGCTGCCCTTTCTTTATTGTACTGATAGCATATTTTCATGTAATGCCCTTTCTTCCCACAATATCCACATATACTTATTTCCTGGGTGTGCATCTCATTTTGTTTGACAGGTCTGTTTAATTTCAAACTATTTATCTCCTCCATTAGAGTCTGCATAAGTTGTCCGTTGAAAGCATTTTGTTCTTTGCGCAAATTATCAATAGCTTCGAACGGATCTTGTTTAATAATATTATTTAGGGATGGGGCCATTGCTAAATTAGCTTGTTCCAAATTAATAGCCAGTTCTACAGCTTTGTTAAAATCTTGAGGGTTTGCGCGTATAATTTCGCGTTGAAAATCAGCATTTAGTGCTTCTAAAAATTTACTTAATTTTAATTTGTCTGTAATTTGCCTAGTAGATTCATTGTCACCCGTGTCACCTATATAATTTAGCGCTGTAACATATAAGTTACCTATATAAGTTATATAAGTTCACCTATATAAGTTAGCGCTGTAATTCTGTGGGCTAGAGATTTTATCGTTTCTCCCTGATTCTGCTTCGCTGTGGAGAAAAGAATTTGTTTTGAAGTTATGGATTGTTCTTTTGAAAAATAGTCTAAAAAAACTTGTTTGAAATTTTGAAGGACGTTTCACGCCTAAGCTGCTGAGAATTCACATAAAAATCGTTAGCTTGTCCACGAAGCCTAGATTTAAAGATCGCGAGTTTTTCCTCATCGCTCCATGACTCAAGGTTGCTCAAAGCTTCAAAGTGCTCTATAAAAGCGCTACAATCCTGTTCGCCATCAAAAGTGTTTAATAAATAGGTTAACCCGGGAATTTTGGAAGAATTGCCCGTAGCACCGTTGGAATTTACCGTATTTGGCATAATTGAAAAATATTAGTGAACAAACAAAAAATTTAAAACCTCGTCTACATGTAACAATGCAATCAATGACATATATGAAAACCAAAAAATATATATATACACATAACTCTCACCAATTTTAGTTCTTTGTATTTTATCAATATAACATTAAAATAGCACATATTTTCATGGCAAATGAAACAGTTTCTACTTTTATCAAATGTTTAAAAATTTCTTCTAAATTTCTCATATTAAAATTTATTTATTACTAGGGAAAAGAAAAAATTTTTTATTGCAGATATTGACATTTATTATTTGCTTTATCTTTTCATTTTTTTACCATCTTTCCAAAAAATTTTTTCCTTGGTTAGTGAACCAAACATAATTCATATCCTGGTCGTTGGCGCTAAATTATTTTCCTTCGTCAGTGAACCCACCATAATACGTGTCCTGGTCTAAGGCGCCAATTTTATTTGTCCTAAGGTAACTTCCTTCTTTAGGACACGCCCGGTTAGAGCGCGAAGAAGAAAGAAGGCCGTATTTTTAAATAATAACATTAATTTATTTACAATATTTAAACCTATATACAAGAAAACATAATACACAAAATGCTCCTCTTAACATATCTGCATTGATCACCCATTCTAATAACAAATCAAAATAAACATTGGTAAGGAGTCTCATAGACTAATTTGGAACAGATGGTAAGCTATCATGAAAACACCTGACTTAAACTGGTAAAGATTAATTTATTTGGAGTTAACTAGTTTATTTACTTGGAGTCAAAATGTACTTATTTAAAATGGAGAGGGAGAGAGAGCTAAAAGATACAAATCAGGCACAGGCCCTTAAATGAGTAACTCACCAAACCATCGCCGAATAAACGACATCTCTCTGAACAGCATTTCTCAGAGGACCCTGTTTGTGAACACTTCTTTACTCACTCCAAACTCAGTTCCTTCTCCTCGCTCCTTTTTCTAAATTCTCAAAAACTCTCTCTCTCTCCAAGATTTTAAAACACGCCCCTGAGGCGCACACAAACATCCCATTGGATTCAGGGTCTTAACCCCTTGACCTCAAAGCAACGCCATTGGCTTTTAGACCCCCAGAAACAAAAAGCCCCTTTTCAAGCCCCTGCGAAACCAATACTCTTTCGGCCAACTAATTCAAACCAGCCGAGAACCCTATGACCCGTCTGAAAAGGATCCCGTTAAATCTTTCGGTACGAATACGAGATCTAAAGACACTTCGACATCCTGGTTTTCTATTTCGAGTGCAGATGGCCGAACGAAAAGGCTGACCCCCCAAAAACAAATAAGAAGACTCTAGGTCGCACTCCCGAAAATATTGGCTCATTTTTAAATGTGAACCGAGAGGCAAGTGGTCGGACAACACAAAGAACTTCCTGCCATACAAAATTTTTTTAAAAAACATAATTCCATTGTGCATTGCCAACAATTCCGCTTTTATCGCTGCGTACTTTTGTTCTTGTGGATTGAGTTTCCGGCTGTAATAGGCTATGGGTTTGAGCATACCATCTCTTTTTTGTAACAGCGCAGCTGGCGCCGAGATTAAACTCGCATCGGAATTTAGGAAAAAATCTTCGTCAAAATTTGGTTGAATTAAAATAGGTTTCTTAAAGAAACAATCCTGTAGATTTTTGAAAGCTTCGTCACACTCGTCATTCCGCCGGGCGCGGTAGCCCATTGGTTAGCGCGCTGGAGTTGCACTCGGTAGGCCCGGGTTCGATTCCAGCCACTGCCAAAAACTGCCGCCGTGTTCATGCGGAGTACGATCACGTTAAACATGTGGGTCCGAAAGTCCTTCCGAGAGGTTGGTGGTAGGGGAAGGAGGGTACGGTCCCAGTGGATGCCTCCCCCACTGGGTTCCGGTCTAAATTGGGTGGCACTTCCCGACCGTCCAAACAGTTACCTTACACCTTTCTGGTAGGTCGGACGGTCTGGGTTTCAACAACAACAACAACACTCGTCATTCCATTCAAATTTCGTGCCTTTTCTCGTCAGATCGGTTAAGGGGGCAGTCTTAGCTGCATAACTGGGGATACAATTTCTATAAAAGTTACATACCCCTAAAAATCTTTTCAATTTTCTTAAAGTCTAGGGTATGGGGAAAGAAGAAATTTTCCCTATATTTGCATCAGAAGGGCTTATGCCGTTTTGGTTAATGTTAAATCCTAAATAATTTATCTCCGTCATGCCAAATTTACATTTATTTGGGGAAAGCGTTATGTTAACCTTCCGGAACCTTTCTAAAACCAAAGTTAATTTTTGTTTTAATTCTTCATACGAATTAGCCGGGATTACGACATCGTCAATATAAGCCAAAATATCTTGTGAATGTAAATCCCCTAAAATTAAATCCATTACTTTTTGAAAAATGGGTGCACTTGAAATATGACCGAAACATAATCTATTATACTCAAATGAAACAAAAGGGCTCGAAAACGCGAAATATTTTCTCATTCGTTCCGGGAGGATGATTTGGTTAAATGCACTATGGAGATCTAACTTTGAATATAGCGCATATCCTGCCAATTTAGAAATGATGTCATTTATCTTAGGTATCTTATAAGGATATAAAATCGAAGTATTGTTTATCAGCCGAAGGTCTAAAACAAGTCTGTAGGTATTGACCTGTTTCTTGACTAAGAGCAGACTCGACGCGTAAGGACTGTTTGTTTTAGAAATTACCCCCGCCTCTTCTAACTGTTGTAATTGCTCCTTTGCCGTATTGTGTAATGCGAAAGGAATATCATACGGTTTAGAACAAATAGCATGCTCATGAGATAATTCAATATTTGGTTCAAAAAAATCAGTTGCTCCAAGAGTTTGTAAGCTTTTCGAGAAAACGTCCGCATACGGCATAATAAATTTTTGAAAATCTTGTTTTGTTGATTTATCCATATGCTCTAAATTAAAATCTTCTGGTTTTAAATCTTTTCTCCTTTTCTCAATAGTTTCAGGGCTCGCTTGTACTAAATTTATAGTTTCCTTAATATCTACCCTTTGTTGTGTAGCTTTATTTTCGAATCTTTCTGTAATTTCAAAATCCTGTGTAAATCCTCCCAATTTCATGTGCTTATTTAAATCTAAAGTATGAGTAGATATATTTTGCACCTGTATATCAAAAGAGTTATTTTCTATATTTACAACAGCGCAGTTGATTTGCAACCTCTGATTATACTCAATGGGTTCATATAAAACCTGCGTGTTATCCTCGCAAAAAGTGTCCGCTACAACCCGTACCATTTTTGATTCATTCGGTTTCAGAGGTATCTTACCTTTGACTCTAACAATATTATTCATCTTGGCGTCCTGATGTTCTATGTCCGCCTGAGGGCCCCTGTACTCCTCCTGGTTTATGGGGATTTTATCATTTAGCACCAGTAATTCATTTTTTATCGTATCAATAATAGCATGGTTCCTTTTCAAAAAATCGTAGTCAAGGATTCCGACATACGTGTTAGGGAAATTTGCTGTCGTTACATAAAAAATTTGTTTGAAATGTTTCCCATTAATTTTAAACGGAATTTCAATTGTATTTACATAATCAATATTCTGGCCACTCAAAGTCGAAATTTTTACCGCGCGGGAAATATATGTAATTTTAATTCTTTGCTTTATGTTTTGAAAAGTTTTAAAAGACATAATTGACACACTTGCGCCACTATCAATAAGCATTCTATAATCACTTTTAGCAATTTGTATATATGTCGTTGGTAAATTTGGGATATTTTCAAAATTCGACGCGGATGCTACAATTTCATGTGTTTCTAAATCAAGATTTTTATCGGGCTTTGTAATATCGCTTGAGAGTTTGACCCGTTCTGTATGTATATCTGCCTTTTTGCAAACTCTCGACTCTAGTTTAAATCACTAGATCTATAATTTCTAAACTCCCTCTTTCTCTCTGTGGAATTATCATTTCTATTTTCTCTATCAGCGAACTTAGTACTATTTTCCCTCTCTTTTTGCGAATTTTCAAACGTTCTGTTCGGCCTAGTGAAACCTCCTCTGTCATTCTTATTTCTTGAATAGAAATTCTCCCCTTTTCTTTGCTCGTAGGGGTTCCAAGGTTGCGGGGGGCGAGACTGTCTATTTTTTTCATACGAATAATTTTTGTACTGCGAAACAGTTCTGGTTGAATAATCTGGCTGGTCATTATATTGACGGGCTGCCCTTTCTTTATTGTACTGATAGCATATTTTCATGTAATGCCCTTTCTTCCCACAATATCCACATATACTTATTTCCTGGGTGTGCATCTCATTTTGTTTGACAGGTCTGTTTAATTTCAAACTATTTATCTCCTCCATTAGAGTCTGCATAAGTTGTCCGTTGAAAGCATTTTGTTCTTTGCGCAAATTATCAATAGCTTCGAACGGATCTTGTTTAATAATATTATTTAGGGATGGGGCCATTGCTAAATTAGCTTGTTCCAAATTAATAGCCAGTTCTACAGCTTTGTTAAAATCTTGAGGGTTTGCGCGTATAATTTCGCGTTGAAAATCAGCATTTAGTGCTTCTAAAAATTTACTTAATTTTAATTTGTCTGTAATTTGCCTAGTAGATTCATTGTCACCCGTGTCACCTATATAATTTAGCGCTGTAACATATAAGTTACCTATATAAGTTATATAAGTTCACCTATATAAGTTAGCGCTGTAATTCTGTGGGCTAGAGATTTTATCGTTTCTCCCTGATTCTGCTTCGCTGTGGAGAAAAGAATTTGTTTTGAAGTTATGGATTGTTCTTTTGAAAAATAGTCTAAAAAAACTTGTTTGAAATTTTGAAGGACGTTTCACGCCTAAGCTGCTGAGAATTCACATAAAAATCGTTAGCTTGTCCACGAAGCCTAGATTTAAAGATCGCGAGTTTTTCCTCATCGCTCCATGACTCAAGGTTGCTCAAAGCTTCAAAGTACTCTATAAAAGCGCTACAATCCTGTTCGCCATCAAAAGTGTTTAATAAATAGGTTAACCCGGGAATTTTGGAAGAATTGCCCGTAGCACCGTTGGAATTTACCGTATTTGGCATAATTGAAAAATATTAGTGAACAAACAAAAAATTTAAAACCTCGTCTACATGTAACAATGCAATCAATGACATATATGAAAACCAAAAAATATATATATACACATAACTCTCACCAATTTTAATTCTTTGTATTTTATCAATATAACATTAAAATAGCACATATTTTCATGGCAAATGAAACAGTTTCTACTTTTATCAAATGTTTAAAAATTTCTTCTAAATTTCTCATATTAAAATTTATTTATTACTAGGGAAAAGAAAAAATTTTTTATTGCAGATATTGACATTTATTATTTGCTTTATCTTTTCATTTTTTTACCATCTTTCCAAAAAATTTTTTCCTTGGTTAGTGAACCAAACATAATTCATATCCTGGTCGTTGGCGCTAAATTATTTTCCTTCGTCAGTGAACCCACCATAATACGTGTCCTGGTCTAAGGCGCCAATTTTATTTGTCCTAAGGTAACTTCCTTTTTTAGGACACGCCCGGTTAGAGCGCGAAGAAGAAAGAAGGCCGTATTTTTAAATAATAACATTAATTTATTTACAATATTTAAACCTATATACAAGAAAACATAATACACAAAATGCTCCTCTTAACATATCTGCATTGATCACCCATTCTAATAACAAATCAAAATAAACATTGGTAAGGAGTCTCATAGACTAATTTGGAACAGATGGTAAGCTATCATGAAAACACCTGACTTAAACTGGTAAAGATTAATTTATTTGGAGTTAACTAGTTTATTTACTTGGAGTCAAAATGTACTTATTTAAAATGGAGAGGGAGAGAGAGCTAAAAGATACAAATCAGGCACAGGCCCTTAAATGAGTAACTCACCAAACCATCGCCGAATAAACGACATCTCTCTGAACAGCATTTCTCAGAGGACCCTGTTTGTGAACACTCCTTTACTCACTCCAAACTCAGTTCCTTCTCCTCGCTCCTTTTTCTAAATTCTCAAAAACTCTCTCTCTCTCCAAGATTTTAAAACACGCCCCTGAGGCGCACACAAACATCCCATTGGATTCAGGGTCTTAACCCCTTGACCTCAAAGCAACGCCATTGGCTTTTAGACCCCCAGAAACAAAAAGCCCCTTTTCAAGCCCCTGCGAAACCAATACTCTTTCGGCCAACTAATTCAAACCAGCCGAGAACCCTATGACCCGTCTGAAAAGGATCCCGTTAAATCTTTCGGTACGAATACGAGATCTAAAGACACTTCGACATCCTGGTTTTCTATTTCGAGTGCAGATGGCCGAACGAAAAGGCTGACCCCCCAAAAACAAATAAGAAGACTCTAGGTCGCACTCCCGAAAATATTGGCTCATGGGTTTACCATGCGACACCGCCCTCCTCCATAAGTGGCCATGCATGGAATTATATTATGTCAAATTCATATTTTTCTGCCAGAAAAAATAATGATTCCAGTCAAAACAGTTCTTCATTAATTGCAATATTTATTTAATGTTTAGCAAAATCCTAATTCGGCCGATAAAAATCTAAATTAACGAATTGCACTATTTACCACGCCTTGAATAAATAATACGGAACCGAATCAAATTTCATTCACAATTAAAATTGAATTTTTGACACTTAATTAGAATAACCCACAACTTCGACCTTCTGCTGCCCACAAAGAAAGATCTAGTTCAATCCCCCCCAAGAGACTTTAGCAATAAATAATTCTCTGCTAAAACTTGCAACTGTGATAGTGTGTGTGTTCTATTTCTGTCACGGACGCTGATTATAATTGTATCTAGGGAAAAATGATTTACATTATGCATTTCCTAATGGATTTCCTTTTTATTTTTATTAGAGGAAGAACTCTGGGGCTGTACGTAAAGTTGAAGTTGAGCTGATTAATTAATTTCAAGGGTAGGGCAGTTTGTGTGCAATGTTATCTTTGCTAATGAACATTTATATTTCTTACCCGTGCAAAAAGAATGGTAATGTTACGACGTATCCTCAGTAATCGTACGTAGACGCTCATGATATAGGAATGAGTCCAAATTTCTGGATAACTAACAAGTTTATTCACAAGCACGGCGTAAACAGGAACAATTTACGGTAAAACAGCACTTTAATGCTCCACTATCACAAAATGACTGATACTATTATCAAAACATTGAAGAAAGTCATTTCACAAAACGGAGGATACTATTTTCAAAACATTGGCTTAAGTCACAGTTCAATATAGTTCGTATCTCGTCAACTGCTCTCCAACTGAGTGATGACTCCTTTTTATAGACTCTCTATAGAAATTTCTGGAAATCTCTCATATCTCGTAGAATATTGGTATTTCAAGGCGTTTCTCGAATCTTTGAAATGTCGCCAAATATAGCCAAATTGGTGATAAATCGTCGAATATGGCAACCCTTCGAACTTCGGAATGTGGCAACCCTAACCTCACGCCATGGGAAAAGATACCTGTGGATGTTTTCTCCGTCTAGTCTTCGAAAGAGACAAAAGTGAGAGTGGGAGAAAGAACTTTACAAGTCCGTAAGCATTTTACAAGTCCGTAACGGCAATCAAGAAGTTGTATAAAAACCATTGAGACACTAGTACTCATGCATTAATTGGAATTCGTTTGAAGTATTTACATGAGGAGCATATAAAAAATGTCATATTAATAACTAGAGATTGTATCGATAAGATTATTCCAGCTGAGTTACAGATAATAATACTTGCTATTTACGTATTACCCATGGACAACATATATAAAAATTTCATGCTTCTACCTTGAGGAGTTTAGGAGATTTTAGGGTCACTCTTTCTCATCCCCTTAGGGATACGGTTACAGAGATACAACTTCTTAGTGTTAATGATGACCCAATATTTGTGTCATTGGAAGAATTTATATAAAAGAAGGAAGGTTGAAATAGTCAATTAATCAATCGCAGAATAGTTCGCTACCGCAGTAGGATAAGTAACAGAACTACTACACACAGTTGAAAAGGCTTAAAAGATACGCTATTTGCGATAGCTACCTAAACTTCACGTTGAATAAATATTGATACAAAATCCTACAAAAATTTGCATAAATTTTGTTCCCAATATCTATTATAAACAAGTAGCGTTTGAAGTGGCTTTCATATGGGGGGAAATGGTGTGCAGACTACATAATATATTTTAATATTTTGATTGAGAAGGTGTCTCTAATTTTGACATTTTAATATTTTTAACTATTTTGGAAATATCTAAAGATTTAAAAATTACAAAGAAAGATGTTATTCACACAAAATCATTTCACCTCTATCGGATTGGAGACACTGACGATTTAAAAAATTTAACGAGGAAGATCAATCATGCATAAAGCATTGATTGTGAAACACTTTGCAACTGAAATGTAATTTTATTTAAACATCTCTAAACTGCGATACTTTCAGCGCTGATATATTTTAAATTAATACAATACTACATTAACTTATTATATATGAAAACTTAAAACTTCATAAAAAATGAACTTCATTTAAATGACGTCATCGAAATATAAATCGTCTAGCTCTCTATGTAAAAGAAATGAATATTTCATTCATATCACTTTTATGCCAGACTCCAGAGCTAAATAATTTTGCGTGAAAGAAAAATTCAGCAATTCTTTACAACTCATCTTACAATCACTTGTTTACATTCTGCATCCGTTAAAATTAAACTCCGTTGTAGAAATAATAAAAGATTGATGATTATTTAAACTCGATATTGTAATTGCATTAGCACAGAATATAGATGAACAGAAAATACGCAAAAGTAAAGATTTTAGAATGAATGCAACACTAAATATAAATATATAGAGCTTTTAAGAATCACGATGTTTACACTGGGAAAAAAAAAGATGGATGCCATATGTTATTTTAAAGTGGGTCACCTGATCTCTTAATATAACATGGGTGTAAATATTATTTTAATTCTTATTTAAAAAACTACCGAACATATTTTGCTGAAATTTTTTTTATATATTTTATGAGATAATTTGAATATTTTCTAAAATTTTCGAAATTAGAAATTGAAATTGTAAATTAGGAATTAGGAATTCGAAATTAGGAATTGAAATTTCGAAACTGAAAAATTAGGTCCCATAAGGTTCAATGTATTACATTTTTTCAACCCTGGTTCAATCCAAAATTAATTGGATGTTATTATTCATTTACATTCCCATATGTTCCACAGACTGTCTCAACAACATACCAAAATTTTTATTTTGATAAAGTCCTTTTACAGCAGTTATGAACAGACAGACAGACTGAATGCACACTTCATAAACACTTTTCAACTATGTTGAAAAGTGTTGAAAATTAAAAAAATGTTTCAAAAACTAAAATATTGAATTTATTTTTTATATTCATAAACTGTAACATATTTCCCACAAAACAAAAAAAAATATAGTTACTTTTTTATCTCAGAGATATAAGTGCTTACATTTTTTTGTAAATTTCCGATTTCAGCCAGAGATTCCCCAGCCATAGATGCTATTCTTAACAAAATGACGCCAAGAGACTGGGGGGGCAAAGATGATTTGATGCTAAAACGTGCCACTGTTATTGTATATCTACGGTAGATGCTGACGACAATACCATCGAGATGAAAATATCGATTTATATTTTGCATTTCCTAAGCATTTCTCATTTGTACCCCGTTTGTCCTTTTCATTAGAGGACGCAAAGCTGAACGTGCGTTGATTAATTCATTTCGAGGACCGTTTATTATTTGCTTACGATGATGTGCGTTTAATATATTTTACTGATGTAGAAAATTATAATACTGTGAAAAGTTAGATTTTTTGACAAAATTTGGACAGGAATTTACTGACAAAAGTTGGACAGCTGTTGACACATGCTAGCAGGATACCCTTTCTTCGTACGGAATATACATTATAAAGAGGCTTAAAATTCACAATCATGTGCAAATTCCTAACGCATTGTAAATGATATTGTTACTCAAAACATTCTAATAAAATATTCAAGGTAATGATCCTAAAAATAAGTTTTGAAATTCCTGTTCTCGTTGTATAAAATTATCTTCACAGGCAGATTTGAAGAGTAAAATATTCTCATTCCGTTTGTAAACAAATGTACAAAAACTATGAAATTGAATCAATATAACTCATATAATATCAAACTCAGAAAGCTAAAATTGTATTGGAAAATATAGCCGCCCTACTTATATTCTCGTAGAATAGAAGATATTCTGGTATTACGATATATGAGTTTGAAAAATCTTTACAAAAATAAAACAGATGACGTCAGAAATTAGAAATATCAATCTTTAAATTCGAAGGCCGTAATTGATACAATCTAGCTAACTCCGATAAAATGTGTTTTATATACATTTCTATATTATTTAATCGGAAAGGATTTAATAAAAATCGTCTGTGGTTTAAACACAATGAATTTAATTCCGTCGTTAAGCGACATAATATAATTTTCTTCAAATAAATTTCCGGAGAAAAATATCATCTGCATATTGCTATCTTCTATGGAAGGTTTAATTATGCGTTTCTTTATTAATATCTAGACAACTAATGGTAAAAAATACTCAAAATGTAGACTAAATATTAATTGGGGTTATTCCAAGGCTACCCCGAAAATTTCATGAGATTCGGTGCAGCTGTACTTCCTTGATGATGAAACAAACACACATAAACTTATACACACATACATACCCATATGCTGATTTTCAATTTTATTTATATACACTACCTGACACAGAAAATACAACACCATGTAAGAACAAAGAGAATGTGTTGAAAGAACACACAGACAGAGACGGCATACACTCAAGTCCAAAAGTTAAGCATATTTGCTGTTTATGTAAAATTTTCAGGAAATCTACATCAAAATGGAAAGAAAGGCGGTATGTGGGTGTAATAGGGTGATAGAAGAAGAAAACAATGCAAAACAAGGATAATAACGACTTTATTATCCAAAGAAAAAGGTTGAAAGAAAAAGAGTCACAATACGAGTGTCAACCTCAGTGAAACAGAATGATTAAAACAAAGTGATGCTGCAGTTCAATGCAGTGTGTGGGAACCTCGGGTAGCTACGCATGCTGCATAATGATTTCCCGTACTTTCGTTAAGGGTTTGGATGAGTTGTGTGCTCAAATAGTTCCAAGCCTCACGGAGAGCAGTTTTCTAGCCCAGAACAGAGATTAGCGGAGGACTGCAAGATGTCTCCCGAGCATATCACACACATGCTCTATTGGATTGAGATAAGGATAGTTAGCAAGTCACTGCATGTGCTGGGTATCTTCAGGTTGAAGGAAGTCGTCGATCAAGGCTGCATGGTCAGGAGACACGTTATCCTCCATGAATATGAAATCAGGACCAATAGCACCTCGAAGCAATCGAACGGTAGGCTCAAGGAATTCGTCTCTGTATTTTTGACCGGTAACCGACCCCGTTGTTGTTGTTGAGACCCAGACCGTCCGACCTACCAGAAAGGTGTAAGGTAACTGTTGGTAACCGACCCCGTGTCAAACATGTGGAGGTCTGTGCGACCGTCCATTGTGATGCCTTCCCAGACCATGACTCCCCCAAATGGAAAACAATGTCTTTCCGTAATGTTACTCGGGTGAAAACGCGTTCCACGTTCTCTCCAGATCGTGGTACCACGAGAATCAGTTTGCAGGCTAAACCTGAACTCGTCACTGAACATGATACTGTTGTCCACTCTACTGCCGATGTTCCAGACCCCACTGTAAACGCGCGAGTTTCTGTACAGACGTCAGGGGGATACAAACTGCTGGTCGTTTGGCATAAAGACCAACGTGTCCGAGTCTCCTGTAAACAGTTTGTCTCGAAACAGTGACTTATGTGACGGTTATCAGGGCTGAACCCAGTTGTCTGGCAGAACGGTTCCTCTGACGTCGCGCAGTTATCACAAAATATCGGTCTTTCCGAGCAGTTGCTACCCTTGACCGACCTGATACTGGTCCTCGGGTGTAACATTTCCAGTGGTTTAGAATTACTGCCATAGTCTGGAGATCACACGCTGAGGCACATTCAGAATTCGAGATGCTTCGGTTTGGAATCGACCGGATTCCAGCATTCCAATAATTCGTCCCTTCAAAAACATATACAGTTGACATTTTTGTGACATCTTTCGTCCTCCTTGATTGTTAACAACGCTCCGTAACACAATAATTTCGAAATTCTGCCTCGACTGCCTAAGCGGCTCAAGGCCGTTTTATACTCGTTACGACGTGCGCCGGTTCTTTGCGCATGTCGACGTTGACTGAACTGTTTTGCATATGCACAATGGTTTACCTTCGTCCCACGATTCTCCACAACTGATTGTAAACCATTGTTTCCATATTTACTCCGAATTTTTCGCATTTTGCGAATTATGCTTACCTTTTTGACATGATTGCATATAAATAATGTTAATTCCAGAAGGAGAATGCAGTACAGTCGTGGCATAGACTGGGCGATCAGTAGGCAGTAGGATCACCTCTTGCGGAGATACAATCAGCAACCCTTCAAGGAACAGATACAAAATGAGCGTGCGGATAGTTTTCTTGAGGAATAGATCACCATATGTCTTCAACCATCCTCCAGAGCTCGTTCTCTGTTTGAGGCGGGGGAAGGGCAACCAAACGACAGTCAATCAGGTCCCATACAGCCTTGATGGGTGAGAGATCTGGCGACAGCGGAAGCCAAGGAAGCACCTGGATACCTTGCAAGGCTTGTTTGCTAATGTTTGCATTATGCGGTTTCATGTTATCTTTCTGAAAAACAGCATTTTGCAACCGCTAAAGATAAGGCAGTGCAACCGGTAGCAGTATCTTATCCACATATCTTCGTGCCGTCGTTGTGCTTCTGATACGAACCAGAGGTGACCGGCTATCGAAGCTGGTGGCACCCCAAACCACGACACCTCGTTGTCGAGCAGTATGGTATTCAGCAGTCGCAGCATAATTGAATCTTTTTTCACGTCGCCTCCAGACTCTCACACGGCGACTGTCATTAGACAAACAGAACCGAGACTCGTCGCTGAACACTATCCTGTTCCATTCAGTCGTCCAAGAGGCTCTTGACTGACATCATTGCAATTTTTCACGTCGATTTTTTGTCTTCAATGACAGTCTTTGCAAAGGACGATTTAAGTGCAAGCCGCTTTTGGCCAGTTGTCGAGAAACAGTTCTGGATGTTATTATATCATCCAATGTACCCTGCAAATTCTGCAGAATGTCGACAGCCGTCGTTTGTGGAGCTGCCACCGCATGCCTTTAAATTCCTCAATCAATGCGTGCTGACATACGTCTGGATGGACCTGTACAACTGCGAAATTTCACATGTTCTTCTTCAATCCATCTTCTCTAAATATGCAGTTCCCATCCCTTTTATCCCGCGCTATAATCACGCTGAATACTTGTATTTCAGATCATTTACATACATCGGCTAACAGAGTTTCTTACGCAATATGCATAATTATACGGCCAAAGTTTCATGGTGTTGCATTTTAGTGTAGATATCAACTGAGAATCAGATTAAGATCTGAAATTAATTTCTGTGAAAAATGTACTATAGAGCACCTATCTCAAGTTGAAGTTATTTTAACAGCAAATGATGTGTTGAGCATATTTCTTTACCTTTTACTTTCCCTTCAATACATAGAATATGCATCCACTGTAAAACATATTTAAGATTTCTTTATTAATAAAAACAGAGTTGAAAGAAATCAACAGTTGTCTGGCTCAGAATTCTTTATAATTTCTGAAAAAGAAAATCAAAATTTACTGACTTCAGGTAAATTATTTTAAGTAATTGTGCTAAATGAAAATAACCCAGAAGGTTGATTTGCAAAGACATACAAAAATTAAGTGTACCTCCACCCCACAAATTTTATGCCATAAGTAGTAATTCGTTATTTGTGCCTAAACCATTTACTGGTATGAATGTTAATTATATGTGTAATGATAACTAGAATAATTTCATATAATATCTTCAGTTATTTTTAAATGCTTATTAACGTCATAATCTATTTGACTAAATAATAAAAATTTTATCGATTAATTATTAAATAGTGACATACTTAATATGTGATAATACCCATTACTTCAAAACTTAATGAGAATAACTGAGAGTATTCATCAAAAATAACATATAAAGATGCAGTTTAGTCTCCAAAGGGCTGCTTGCTCTGCATTAAATAAGTTGATTTTGAGTCCAATTTATTTCAATTTATAAATACATTTGGGAAAATGTTGATTACATAATGCATCACCTAATTAGTTATTGCAAGTTTCCATCCATTCTGATTTGTTTTATAGGTTAAACTGAGGTAACACTCAAATTTTAACATGCCTTGATTAATAAATCTTTTGAGTATTAACTTTTGATTATTTTTTATTATACACCTGACTTACTTTTGATTTCACACTTTTGGTTATCTTTGCTTATACTCGTCCAAATTATTTTAGTTTTTAATAGCATGAAAAATTAGAATTGCGCTTGTATTTAATATATGCTTTCACTTTAAAAATTACACCCAGCTGTCCTGTAGAATTAGGAATTTCATCTGTGCTGTAGGAATCAGAATGTTTTCTTGTTAATAAATTAAATACTAGTAGCTTCTTGGTCAGTTCACTGAATTCCAAATATTTGTAGCCAAACAAAAAAATCTGATGCGGGCAGCACATGACTTTCCTTATATAATGAAATGAATTTACTACTTTTACAGTAAAAAATAGATTATTTTTAGTAGTTATTTATATTCTTTCCAAGATATTGAATTTTCGTCAATGAGTCGTCATTTTCCATGTCGTCATCATCAATGAGTCGTCATTGATTTAGCGTCACTTTTATCCATTTGGCGAGTTTTTCGTTAATTTGGCAAAATTTCAAAAAGTTGCCAAGTTGGCGACATTGCACCAAATTCGTCTCCAAAATCTCGCCAAGCGTTATGGATGGAGAAATAAGTTATTCTTATAGCAGATAAAGGACTATTGGCGTTCAAATACAAAAGTATTACTCAAAGTATCTTTTCTCGTGAATGGAACAAATTAGATCCACGAGAATGATGTCACCAAATTTATCGCATGATATTACATATGAAAAGTGAACATGTTTCTCAACAGTTATTTTTTTTTAATTTATGGGATTTTTTGGTACATTCATTTGAAAAATATGCAATACCTCGAGAACGGTTGGTTCATACTAGTGTTCCAAAGTTTATGTCAATCATTTTCTAAGGAAAAATTACATAAGAAGTGTCTATTTGAGTAACTTTATTAGAGGTTTTGATTTTTTGACGTTTTTTTCAAAATTTCACTCGAAAATTTAGGGGGATTCTGAACATTCAATTGCGTATAAAAACAATAGGCTTCCAGTGTTTACGAATTCTGATTTTTGTACCAAATTTCGTTCGAATCGGTCCATTCGTTCGTCAGTTATCAAAATAGAAAAAAAATATTTCCTATTGAGAAACATGTTCACTTTTCATATATAATATCATGCGATAAATTGGGTGACATCATTCTCGTGTATCTAGCTCGTTCCATTCATGAGAAAACATACTTTGAGTAATACTTTTGTATTTGAACGCCAATAGTCATTTATCTGCTATAAGAATAATTTATTTCTCCGTCCATAACGCTTGGAGAGATTTTGGCGACGAATTGACGAAATGTCGCCAACTTGGCGATTTTTTTAAATATTGCCAAATTGACGAAAGTCACGCCAAATCGATAAAAATGACGCTAAATCAATGAAAATGACGACTAACTGACGAAAATTCAATACCTTGGAAAGAATATAAGTATCTACTATAAGAATAACCTATTTTTTATTGTAAAAGTAGTAAATTCATTGCATTATATAAGGAAAGTCACGTGCTGCCCACATCAGAATTTTTTTATTAATGCAAACTATTGAAAATAAGCGATGCTTTTTCGCTTTAAATTATCGTAAAGAAAACAATTATTTATTTAATTTGAATTAAAGGAAAAGTGTTTTTAAAAACTTAAAAATGAACAGAAATTTTGAAATATTTATCAAGATGGAGTAATTAAAAGATGCGTGAAATTTTAAATTTTATGACTCCACAGTATCTTTGAGTCATTTTTGTTATGCTTTGAATGTATTTAAACTTGTATTTCCATTATTTTTCGTTTTGTCATTATTATCATTCTGTTTCCTGACCCTTTCTTAGCAGTCATATACCTTTAGATCCAGAGAAAATATCGTAAAAAATATTTACAGTGTAGAATAGTAAATCTAATTTGCAGGGTTTTGTTAAACACCATACAATTTTATATCCTGTTGCTAATTGCCTTGCATTCGCCTTTTCTTGTTTGATCTATAATTAAAATTACACACTATTTACAGATTATTTTGATTTGGTTAAGAAAAATATGTCCGCATACCAGAATTATGCAACAATAGATTAAACGCAAAGTTCCATTCCTGTAACGCTTCTATTCAAGGAAAGATTAACCGTTTTAAAAGGAGATTGCAAGAATTTCCTTTCACGGATATTAAAAATAAAGAAATTTTGACGATATTATGTTTAAACAATTAATTCCCTTTTGCATTTCATGGTTTTATTATAAAAACATCTAAAGTTTCGTCTGTGATAAAATAATTTTCCCTAAATTGTGCAATGTTATGCAACGTTTATTTGCTTTACTTTCAAAAAAAGCATCTTAAATTTCAGAATGTTTAATGTTGGTTGAGATAGATGGATAATACTTTCATATCGTCTGGCAATAATATTTATCTTTAATAGTTTCCAAGTTTAATTATTTGCAATGATTTCTGAATTGACTTTGCTAATAAAGCTGACTACAATAATATTTTTTTCCCTTTTTTTGGCGTTCCAATTTCGAAAGATGGTTCTTTGTTTTCTATTTCTGTCTTTTGTAAGACATATTTTATTTCTATATGCTGTTTTCATGTTATAAAAATAATTAGAAATAGAGAAAATAATTTTCTTAACAGTCTTAATATAGACTTAGAATCAAACAGAGATAAAATTAGGGACACTTTAATATCAACAAAATGTAATCAGCACTAGGGTAGCCCACAAGTGACCTACCTATAAAATTTTATGATATTTGGTTCATTAGTTTTTGAGTCACAGTTGATATGTACAGACTTACACGTAGACACACACACACACACACACACATACATACACAAACACACGCATAGACACACTAAAAATATTCTTTTGGTGTTCTAGATGTCCCAAAATGTGTAGATCCTTCGAGAACTCGACTTACGATTTTCGACATGCTGCCAATTACCATGTATTGTAGGGAAAGTGAAATTCAGTAATCAGCACATGTTAAAAGTTTCCGTGTTTACTCCAACTAACTCACTTATCAAAATGAGAAGCAAGAAAATTTGCGAGAATTCATTTGTGGATTCATAATATAATCAACACATAGATGTAATTATAATCGGCGTTCACGGCATAAATAGACAAAACACAAACATTGGATTATTTATTACACAGAAGTCTTTTGGGGATTAAACTGCATCTTTGTACGCTGTTGCAGGCGAACGTCGAGAGTTATTATGTCTAGAAATATTGAGTTTGATCTCAGGTTTTGGTTAAATTCGGCGTCACTAGTTGTCATTGATAACTGAAGCCAAGCCAGTTCCAAGCTTAGCTTCGTTTATAACTCAGACTTAAATCTGAAAGTGTGCAAAAATCTCGATGACAGTAAAAGTTGAACAATTTGAATAAAATTTTGTCCATAGATTGAACCAATCATGTTATAGGTCATACTGAAGCTGGAAGTTCAAATGTTGGTTTATGTACTGAGATATCTAAGGTCAAAGGTCAGATAATGTTAAGACTATATATAAACAATAATTTGAAAAAAAAGACGAGAGCTACACACCATTTTCGATTTGTTTGGTATAACTTGTATAATTGTACACGTTACTAGGTTTTCTTGTACATTATTCTATATTATAATTCTTAATGTTTGTTTATCTTCCTTTCTTTTGATATTCCACCTACGCGAAAGTGTAAGGTATCTATTTGCTTGGATTGCCGGGACAGTGCTCCACAATTCAAACTTTAATTCAATAGGAGCGACCTCCACAGAGACCGTATCCACCTTCCCCTACCACCAACCTCTCGGAAAGTCTTCGGAAAATTGCAACGTGCCCATATTTCGCGTTCACAAGGGGGTAGTTTGGGCAATGCGGGGATTCCAACTCGGATCCCACGAGTGCAATCCTCATGAGGATATATCGACCCCAGTTTGCATGTCTCCTTCTTCTTCTTCTTCTTCGATGCAGATGTCCGACCCACCTGAAGATTAACGGTATCTGTTTGGACGACAGGGAAGAGCCCCCAATTTAGAACTGAACCCAGTTGGAGATGCATCCACAGGGACCTATCCTTTCCCTACCTCAACTTCTGGAAGGAAGTTTGTCAGTCTGTCTGTTTTCCAGCTATTCAAATTCACTCCGTTCACACCAGCTCAGCCTGATTTGGCATGCACATTAAACCGACCAATAGGAAGATGGTAGTAAGATACAAAGTTGTAGTACAATAGACCTCTGGTCGATGTGCTGAGCTCTTCTGGAACCACTCACCTTCATGTCATTCAAGATACAAAGTTAGAGCATATCGATGGTCTAGAAGAAGAACGTCACAAGTAAAAAAATACGATTTTTGAGTTATTGATACCATACAACATAAAAAAAAAATATATATATATATCCTGTTTGCTAGAAAAATGACGTATGTCTTGACTTTCTGACTTGTGATGTTTTTCTTCCGGACCAGCGATATGATAAAATCGACATGGATAATTACTGTTTTGAAATATGTACTATTTCAGGAGGGGGAGGGGAGGTATACTCACAAATATTCGAATTTTCAAGTCAATGTGAAAATCCAAGTTCATAGTGGTGGGGACTTGAAGTTTGGTACAAAGTTAAAAAAGTGTGATAAAATCAACATTGCTGATTTGAAATATCTATTCTTTTAGGGGTGTGGGGTCATAGGCAAGAATGCTCGAATTGTCGAATGTATGTGAAACACCAGGTTTATTGAGCTAGGGATTAAAAATTTGCTACAAAAGTAAATCATACTATAAAACAAATACGAATAATTGCTGATTTCAAATATTTATTATTTTAGAGGGTCTTATAGGCATTTTCAAACATTTAATATTTCAGGGGTGTCACAAGTAAAAGAATTCGAATTGTTGAGTAAATGTAAAACTCCAAATTTATTGCAGTTCAGACTTCGAATTTGGTGCAAAAGTTGTAAAGCATATGATAAAATTAGCATCTATATAAAATTAGCATCTGAACATTTTCAAGTAATTATACTGATTGGTCCAGAAGGTCTTAGACAAACTTAAAAGGATAGGTTAGTCATAAAAAAACAAACCCGTTTTGCATAGGAATTTCAGTTGCTGGCACTACAGCTTGGGGTACTACAGATGCAGGAAGCAACAAAAAGAAATAAATGCAGATAATACAACACAGGTTTATTAGACATAAAAATGACAAGTATCAATTACAATTGTTTATCATAGTATTAAAGTAGGTGTTGAAATATATTCCAATTCGCAACTGTGCGTGTTTCAGCCAGGATGGGCCGGATTACCTTAATAGGACTTTCCCTGCAAGATGGATTGGCCGGGAAGGTCCTGCCAGTTGGCCACCACAGTCCTCCGACTTGTCCACCATTGATTTCTTCCTGTGGGGTTACATCAAAAGCTTAATTAACCTTTAATAGACCCCTGTAACATGTGATGCTGACCTTTTCGCTAAAGTTGTTGAAGCAGCAGTACGTGCCCGTGGACGTCGTCTCATTTTGAACGCATTCACCAATTCATACATATCTGCGAAAGGCAAGAAATTCAAACACCTACTTTAAAACTATGATAAACAATTGCAATTAATACTTGTAACTGTTATGACTAATAAACCTGTGTTACCAGCATTTCTATAGTTTTGCTTCTTCCTGCATCTGTAACATCAAACGGTGGAGCTTACGTTCATATGTTGCTATGCAAAACATGCATTTTTTATACCTGACCTACTCTTAAAGTTTCTCCAAGACCTTTTGGACAACTTTGTATATTTAGAGGTGTTAAAGGTAGAAGTGTTCCAATTGTCAAATGAAACAGGTTGATTGAGGTAGGGACGTGACATTTAGTAACAGATAGATCACATGACAAAATCAACACCGGTAATTGGAATTTTAAAATATTTATTACTTTCATATGTGTTGTAAATGTCGTAATTGTTGAATGAACGTAAAACTACAGAGTTATTAAGCTAGGAACATGAAATTCGATACAACAGTAAATCACATGTTAAATCAACAACGTAAGTTCAATTTTGAAATATTTATAATTTAAGAGAATATTCACCCTCCAGCCGCTTATTTCAGTTTTTGCCATTCTTAGCTATGAAAAATAGTTCTTAACATGTAGTTCATTCAATTTTTAGGATTTTCCTTTTTCAATTTTTTGACAAACATAGAGGCTACAAAGAAAAAGGTTTATGCGGTTTTCAAAATAGGTAAACTAATTAAAAACAGTTTTCATATATATCGAAAATTAATCGCATTTATTTACAAAAATGTTAGAAATATGTACTTCTAATTTTTTTATCGAAAAAAAAATCACGCACCATCCTATTTTCAGCATTTACGCTAAAAAAGAAAACAGCAGAAAAAATGTTTAAAAACTAGCTAGAGTTTTGGGACATTTTGCATAGGTTAACATGGGGGATCAATCACACAAGAAAAATCAATAACACAAGAAAGATCAATCATGCATGAAGCATTGATTATGAAACACTTTCCAATTTCAATGCAATTTCATTTAAACACCTCTAAAATGCAATACATTCCTCGGTAATATTTTAAAACTTACCACAATACTACATTAATTTATTATATTTGAAAACTTAAACATTTATCGAAAAAAATGAACTTCATTCAAATAATGGCATTGAAATATAAATTGCCAGGTTTAAACATCTTTAAAATGGGATACATTCCTCGGTAATAATTTTAGAATTATCATAATACTACGATAATTTATTATATTTGAAAACTTCATCGAAAACAACTGAAATTCATTCAAATGACGTTATAGAAAAAATAACACGCCTGGCTCTCTCTATAAAAGCAGCATTTCATTCGTAAATAATTTTCGATTCATGTCATTCATCACAATACTATAATAATTTATTTTATTTAAAAATTAAGACCATGGAAAACAAATGAAATTTATTCAAATGACGTCATCGAAATATAACACGCATAGCTGTCTCTATAAAAGCAGCATTTCATTCATTTCATTCATCACAATAATATAATAATTTCTTTTATTTAAAACTGAAGACCATGGAGGTACAAGTAATTAAACTCTATGTTTAAAACTTCATCGCAAAAATCGTCTGCTTCTCTGTCGAACGTCGAAAACCCAGACCACCCGACTCACCCTAGGGCACGAGCAGCAATTTGAGTGGCCGGGAACAGTCGGCTTCTCTGTGTAAAATCAATGAATATTTCATTCATATCAGCTATATTGCAGACTCCATGAGCCAAATAATTTTGTGTTAAAGAAATGCAGCAATTCTTATACAAATCATTCTACATCTTTTGGTATTTACATATTCCATAAGTGAAAATTAGACTTCGTTGTAGAAATAATCAAAGTTGGATGATCATTTAAATTCAAATATATTGTAATTGCGTTGTTTCAGTATGTAGATGTACAGAATGTAAGCAAATATTCAGTGGTTTTAGGACGGATGCAACACTAAATATGAATTAAAAAGAACTTTAAAAATCACGATTTTGACAGATGGATGCTATATTTTATTTTGAAGTGGGTCACATGATCTGTTCACATAATGGTCATGTGTGATCTCTATAAATAAATGATCTCTACATATAAAGGGTGTAATTATTATTTTAATTTTTATTTAAGACACTACTGAATTTATTTTGCTGAAATTTTTTATATATTTTATGGGATAATTTGAATATTTCCTAAGACTTTCGAAGCAATTTGTGAATTCTTAATCCGCTTAAAAATGTTTGAAAAATTAGTTCCCATAATGTTCAATGTATTTCATTTTTTCAACCCGGGTTCAATCCAAAACTAATTGGGTGATATCTTAGGGGAATGTTATAGACCAACACGTGATACTTGCCGGATAAACCTGAAACTCCAAATTTATTGAGCTAAACACTTGAAGTTCGGTGCAAAGATAAATCTTATGACAAAAAGGAACATGTATAACACAATGAATGTTTTCAAATATTTATTATTACAAGGAGTATTGTTATAAGTAAAATTGTTCGGATTATTGTATGAACGTAAAAGTCCAAGTTTATTGAGGCGTTGAAATTCGATATAAAGGTAGATCACGTGATAAAATGAATAAGAAAAATTGATGGTTTCGAATATTTATTATTTAAGGCAGTGCCATAGGCAAAAATATTCGAATTGTTGAGTGAACAAAATCTGGCGCTTTTAACACATTGCTGACCGGCAATTTTACGCAGAAGCTATCTCATGTCACCGGCTATTATTTCGTAATTGAATGTGAAAGTGAAGCAATCTAAATAAACTTCAATAAACTTTATTTATATATAACGAATGGAAATGAAACGTTGGACATATCTTTTATATAACTTTTAATATTCTCGTTTGGCATGATAAACTGCATAGCAATCACCTACTTGCAATCGTACACAACAGGTTTTGCAAATATATCTCTTTTCGCTGAGCTTTCCTTTTGAAGAGCATACTCTACACGTTCTAGTTGGATTTATTTGTACACCAGTGACTGTTTTTTCTAAAACGTGGTCTTTCAGTTGTCCTGAAAGCATGAAAGGTGAATCATTGTAAGGAGCCCTTTTAGAAGTACTAGAAGAAGTACTAAGTACTGTGTTGCATTCATTTAAATCTACAGTTATAAATTCCCTAGCTACTTCTAGTAGAATTTTTTTGTATCTTAGTTTATTTTGTGACTTGTAGTTACAGTAAATTTTGAATGTATTGAACAAAGTGCAATTGATCAGAAAGAAAACTACTTTTTTAGAATGCTACTTTTTCCAATGTGATTTTTTAGTTTGTCTCATCAATATCAATAATCTGAGAAACTTCTTCATATCGCTAGTGGTAACTTCCGCCCATGGTGAAGTTTTAGTAGATTTTTTTATAAAATTGTTTCATTTGACAGTGGTATAATTTGGTTTGAATAAAAAAAACCATTACCAAAAAGTAAATCCGTTACTTCACTGATACTGGGTGCATCACTAAGTTCGACAGTTACACCATACAGTTACGCAAATCTTTTAATAATTCTCCAACGTTGGTGTAATATCATTTTCAATCCACTCTTCTTCAAAATCCCTTTCAGTATTAGATTCTATTACATTTCTGTTTTGCCGTTTTGGTGGTCTAATATCAGATTCAGAACTGTCTTCCGATAAACTATCACATGGAGCGTGAAAACACGAGTTAAGGCGTGACCGGTCAACAACGTTTGGGCATGAAAACACGAGTTAACTCGTGACCGGTCGACAATGTATTAAGTAATTTAGAGTTTTAAATGTAATTAACAGAGGACGCGTTCGATAAGTCAAACAGAAGAATAAAAGTTTTAAATTTTATACATTTGCAGGGCTGCTGCGACTAAAACGTTCGAATTCTAAAATAAATTCAAATAGAAGCTTGACATTGTCTATTGTAAACCGTTATACAGTAACAGCGGAAACAATTTGATGTGGACAGAACATGACTTTCGCTACAGAATTAAATTAATTTTCACTCTCTTTCTTTCATAATTCATTAAATTGAGTTTAATTGCACAAAATGTAAGGGATACTAATTTAAAATTACACTGATTTTCTAATGTAAGATCAATTTTTAGATCCATTGGACAACTGGGCGTATTTTTAATTGGTGTTATTCTTTTCATGGTCAATGAATACGTATATAACAGTCATTTATTTTATACATTTGACGAAATGTATTATTTTGTCTTAGATTTCGAACCATTTCAGAAATTAATGTGGGTTCTTTTCTCTGAATCGTACCAAAATCTAATCAACACTAGACAAACTTACAAGGGACTTATATACCAAATTTTATGAAACTTGGTCAATTAGTTTTTGAGTTAGAGTGGATACATACATTGCACAGACAGACAGACACACACACACCCAGACACACACACAGACACACACAGAAACGCTATGGTAAAAAGAGTATTTTCGTGTTCTAGAGGTCTCAAAACGTATAGATCCGTCGAAAACTCGAGTTACGAATTTTCCACGATTCCAAAACTTTCCCTATACGTTACCATGGATTGTAGGGAAAATAAAACTTTCACTTTTGGAAATTGAAACGATTTAGGTATGACGCAGACTAAAACATTCAAATTTGAAATTTCGAGCGAACTCAAGATATAAAGGCTTCGAATTATGAAATTCATTCGAAAAGCTTTCTATTTCTAAGCGACATACATCTTAAAACTGACAAAACTAACCGAAATATTTCAGCTTTAAAATGTTTGCATTTGGGATGAAATCAGAACAAAATTTTAAGAGTTCCTGAACACACTAAGCATGCCCTACGAAACACGATGTTTAAAACTTTGGGGGGATTATGATAAGCCATTTATTAACAAGAGTGGGCAAACATTGTGGATTTTCAAATATTTGCATTTCTAGGAATGTCTAAGTTAGGTAACTCTCGAACCAGCTTGCGAATGTATAAATACGCATTCTAAAGGAGAGATATTTAAAATTTTGTAATCATATAGACAAAATATACAGGATAATAAAATGTTTCAAACTTATTTAGTTAATAACTGCTATGGAATAAAAAACGTTCGATTTCTGGAATAAATTCGAAACTCACATTACGAGAAAAAGAATTAAAATTTTGTCAATCGCATAAATAAAACCATAATATTCGCATTATTAAATAAATACAAAACACCTGACTTAAAGCATCATATGAACTGGAAAGTCCATATGATGCTTTAAGTCAGGATAAAAAATAACGAGTTTTCGAATTCAGTGCCGTAGACTGATTTTCAATTTTAATTTTGAATTGAAAACAACACTAAGAGTGAATCACCAACTACGCTGTGCTTGCGAATAAACGTGTTAGTTATTCAGAAATTTGGATTCGTTCTTATATGCTGAGCGCACACCCACAATTCCAGAGGATACGGCGTAACAATATATATAATGTGTACTGAATTGGCTGAATAACTTATTAACTAAGTGAGTGAGGGAGGGATGTGGCAAAATTTCGAGCACTATGGTTAGCACTATAGCCACATTAAGCACTATAGCCAGAACTATAGCCACATCGGGCACTATAGCTAGCACTATATCCACATCGAGCACTATAGCTAGCACTATAGCCGCATCGAACACTACAGCTAGCACTATAGCCACATCGTACACTACAGCGAGTATTATAGCCACATTGAGCACTACAGCTAGCACTATATCCACATCGAGCACTTAAGCTAGCACTATAGCCACATCGAGCACTACAACTAGCACTATAGCCACATCGAGCACTATCACTATAGCCATATCCAGCACTATATCCCCTATAGCTAGAATCTTGATTTTAGTCGTCTCATTCTATCCATAGCAGCTTCCAGGTCAATGAAAGAATCTAATATTTCGAATTAGGGATGACGATATAAAGGAATAATTAAACAATCCAAAACAACATTTCAAAATGATCGAGTACTTCCACTTAAACTAGAATTTCGGTTTTGGTTTCATCCGGTCCGTCTCAGCTTCCAGATCAAAGAAAAAAAAGTGAAAATTTGAGCTAGGAGCGATGATGCAAAGGATATAAAATAAAATTACTTGCACCACTTTACCTCTCAAGAACAATAAAAACACAATTTAATATCTTCTCGCTGCCAAGAATTAAAACTAGAAGAACATAAATAATTTATAAATATAACACCATATAATTTTTCTAATTGTCAAAAATCGATTTACAGTAATTAAATAATTTTATGGCTTGGAAATAATATTCAAGAAATACACGAGCCAGAAATAATAAAAACGCGATCTTATATCCTTTTTCTCTCAGTTGGGAAATTTAACAATTAAATAAAGCATTTTGTCAAGAGTGGAAATAAAATTCAATGTATTTTAGTGTTTAGCATCTTAACAGAAATATAAAATGTGCGCCATATTTATGCTTAACTCTGAAAGGGTGTTTGATATTCCGAAAAGTTCCGAAAATGTGTAGGTGTCACATTTAATGACTACTAGCCATCGACGACGCGCAAAGTGCAGGGGAAATGGCTAGTTAGACCATATTCATTAGCACAGAGAAGAATTCAGTGACTTTCAGTGACTTTCATTACTTAACACAGCAACTGAGATTCATAATATTCATTTACGCTGTAAAATATGTACACTCAGATATGTTGTAGGAATCAAAGATCTAACTACTCGGTAGGAAGTAGAAAACTTTATTTTTACACAAAACATTTAACAAAAAAACTTTCCTACGTCAATGTTCGCAACTCTTGGATTTGATCGGAAAGTTATCAACAACTTTGATTAAGTGTATAGGTGTAATATTTAATGGCCACTAGCCATCGACAACGCACAAAGAGTGTAGGTGTCATATTTAATGACCACTAGCCATCGACAACATGCAAAGAGCAGGGGAAATGGCTAGTTAAAACATATTCGTTAGCACAGAGAAGAGCATTTTTGTATTCAGTGACATTTATTGACTGAGATTTATAATATTCATCTGCACTGTAAAAAAATCTGATGTGGGCAGCACATGACTTTCCTTATATGCAATGAATTTACTACTTTTACAGTAAAAAGAAAAACGTAATTCTTATCGTAGATTTCCAAGATATTGAATTTTTGTCAACTAGTCGCCATTTTCTTTGATTTAGCATCATTTTTATCTATTTGGAGAGATTTTCGTTAATTTGGCAACATTTAAAAAAGTCGCCAAGTTGGCGACATTCCACCAAATTCGTCGCCAAAATTCTTATAGCAGTTAAATGACTATTGGCGTTCAAACAAAATACAAAATTATTACTCAAAGAATCTTTTCGCATGAATGAAACGCGTTAGATCCACGAGAATGATGTCACCAAATTTATCGCATGATATTACATATGAAAAGTGAGCATGTTTCTCAACAGTTAATATTTTTTTCTAATTTATGGGATTTTTTGATAAATTTATTTGAAAAATGTGCAATATCTCGAGAACGGTTCATGTTAGCGTTCTAAGGAATTACATAAGAAATGTCTATTTGCGTAACTTTATTAAAGGTTTTGATTTTATGATTTTTTCAAATTTTCACTCAAAAATTTAGTGGGGGGGGGGTTCTGAACATTTGATTATGTTTAAAAACAATAGGTTTCCAGTATTGTTTTTGTACAAAAATTTTTTCCAAAATTTTTGTACAAAATTTCATTTGAACCGCTCCATTCGTTCGTGAGTTATCGTCTCCACAGATTCACTGACACACACACACACAAACACATACTTTCACACACACACACACCCATACATACACACATGCACAGACATCACCTTAAAAACGTCTGATTCGTGTTCAGAGATGCTTGAAACGTGCTCTACCGTCGAGAACTCGAATTCGAATTTTCGACCCCTTTACAATACTTTACTTATACATTATATGTATATAAGAAAAGTAATATATGCACCCAGATCTGTTGAAAGAATTAAAAATCCAGCTACCCGGTGGGAAGTAAATAACTTTCTTTTTACACATAATGTTTAACAAGAAAAATTTCGTACTTCAATTCTTGCAGCTCTTGGATTGGTTTGAATTAGGTAATTTTGGCTCTTTGCTGTTCTATTTATGAACACTAAAACAGTGAGATTTTTTTTTCTTTTTAACTGACGTTTTCGTTCAACTTTGTCTTTATTCGCATAAAATTTTATTACAATTACAATTGCAAAATTGTTATCATCTCTATAAATAAATTGTAAATTGCGCTCTTGTATATCTGTTCATTAGCGCAGCAAAGGAAGAAGAAAGATCTCACAAAAAAGGAGATTATATTTCTTTCCTTTTTGTGAGAATTATAATAAAGTTTCGAAACTAGTTCGAAGACTCAATTAAACTTTGTAAATTGGGAATTACGTTTCATTACATTAAATACATTCTTTACAAAGAGCGGGTATATAGCTAATCCTGCATATAATTAAATACAATTTGATAGATATAAAGTATGTTTAAAATAAATTTAAATAATTTCGAAATTCAAAACGCCTCTCAATAATCATTTTAAAGCTTTATCAGCTTTACAAAGCTAATATGCATTTGATAAATTAGTCTACAACTAGAAATTAATCCCAGCACAATGTATATTTACATTTAATTGAATATAAATTAATTTAAGAGATTTTATAAGACAATACTTAATTCCTTCAAGAATTAAACATACAGCCTTGATCAAAAGTATTAGGCACCCTACTTAAATCTATTTATTTTAAACTACTGATATGTTGAGATAAAATAAGAATGCAGAGATTCAAAATAATCATTTTTTATTGAAACTTATCAATATTTGGTTGGACTTCCTTTCACCTTTATAACGGCATCAGTTCTTTTAGGTATAGAGTGTACTAACCTACTGCATGCCTCACTCAGTATCTTTTTCCATTACTCTTGCAATATGAATTTTGAGATTGTATTTGAAGTAATGGAATGCTTCCTGATCTTGCGTTTAAGAAAAGCCAACAACTGTTCAATGGGGTTGAGGTCTGGAGACTGTGGAGGAGAATGCAATATGTACATCATTTTCACTGAACCGCTTCATAGTCACAGCAAATGCGTGACAAGTTGCATTGTCCTGTTGGAATCTGACCCCATACATGTTTGTATCGCCCATTAATTCGTGAAAAAGATGCTTGCAGTGTTGTTTCTAGTACATTTATGTACGTCAAAGAGTTCATTCGTCCATCACAGATGTACATTTCGCCCACACATTCGGCTGTCATGCATCCCAAATCATTATGGTGTCACCACCATATTTCACAGTGAGCACTATGCACTCTTCCTTATATTCCTCACCAACACGTCTCTTCACATAAGACACACCAGGTGTTCCAAATACCTGTAGTATTGAAATTATTTTACTAACATCCTAAAGAGCTTTACAAAAAAAGTTGCTACATATTGACAATTTCACGCTAGTTTTGAATAAAAGCAAGTGAAATTAAACATACCTGAACGTTTGATTCATCAGACCACAAAACTTTCGCCCCAATCTTCTTCAGTAAAATGACTATGTTTAAGAGCCAACTGCTTCCTTTTGTTCACTTAGGAAATCCATGGCTTCTTCCTGGCCTTGCAGCTTTTCAATCCAGCTTCCACAAGTCGTCTTCTAGTGGTTAAAGGAGAGATTATTTTTCTTGTTGCCTCTGACAACTCAGCAGAAACTCTTAAACAATATCAAACGAAGAATCCCATAGCTCATCAAATTGTAACTATCATAACTAACAGCATCCATCAAAAGTTTTTTATAGGATGGGTTAAAGGTCACTCGGGTGTTCTGGGAAATGAAGTTGCAGACTGTTTAGCTTTTGAGGCGACGTCAGATATCTCTGTTCAGAGTACAAACTTACCATATCCCTGTTCATCGCTAAGGTCACATCTGAATATTAATACCATAAAAGAGTGGCAACAGCAGTGGAATGAAAGTGAGAAAGGAAGAGAAACATTCAACTATTTTCCCAGAGTATCTCAAGAGCAACTGATTTGCAGCAGAGAATTGGTACAGTTTTTCTCAGGGCATGGCTGTTTCCCAACCTATCTTTACAAAATCCAAAAGAAAGACACCGAAAACTGTATTTGTGATGAAATAGGATCTCCGAAACATTTTGTATTTGATTGCGAACTTACAAAGAACTATCACCTTAAAAGGCCCAGTAGACAACATATGCCGAAAACCTTCTGGGTAATAGCTGGGCTAAACAGAGAATAAAAACACTATAATTCAATTCCTAGAGGAAAACGAACATATCCTGTGAATTATTACTGGTAACCACCACACATTAGCTCACTGTTTATTGCATATTTATCTATAGTACTTCTAAATATTTTTATAATTACTGCAATCAAATTAATTTTAAATTCACATTTGGTTTAATCATTGTATGTATCAATATAGTATTGAAAGCCATGGTAATCTCTGATATTTGTATGTAAATGTTGTATATATAGTTTTGTATGTATGTTTGCATAAACAGTTTTGTATATATATATTTTGTATATATGTATATATATGTATATATCTTTGAAAATTATTCGTTTGATTTTGTATATGTAATAACAAATTTTAGAACTATCTTTATATATATAGTTGCTAACCAATTTTAGAAATATTTTTATATATATAGTTGCTCCCATTTAAAACAGTTCTGCACATAAGAATTTATGGATGTGAAATATTTGTGAAATACTATCTGTATCTAGTATAGACAAGCATATTGTATATAATTGTTTATCAATTTTATCTTGGCATTAAGTTTTAATTTCTGGTTTTGGCAGATATTCCTCCACCATAGGGTGTAATTACTGCAAACCTTCGGGTCGGTGCCTATAGGTGGTTAATCTGTTAATCTGACAACTCAGCAGCTAATTGAATTGAAGATTTTCTACGATTTTCCAATGCAAATCGTTTCAAAAGTCGGTCATCCCTGAGTGTGGTGATCTTTTTTTCTCTCACTTCTTCGATTTAAATGACTACCCGTATTCTTAAGACGTTTGATGGTGTATTGCACCGCACATCTCGACAATTTCACTTTTCTGGCAATTTCTCATTGGCCATTGCCCTGCTCGTATAAAAATTGAATTTTCAGCCGTTGTTCGTTGCTAAGCCCTTTAGTTTTCGGCATTTTATACAAACAAGACCTCAAATTTAGATAAGCCAAGGAACAATCGCGTTCACTTGTACAAACCAGAACCGCGAAACTTCCACAAAAACCTGGAATTTCCAGTTATCTTTCCTGGAAATGTTTTATTGGTTGTCAATTGAAATGGTGTTTGCATTTTCATTTCAACTTCCTACTACGCATGCTGAGATGATTTCAAGTAACACACCTACAGTTAAAGTAGAAAAATTAGAGTGCCTGATACTTTTGATCAAGGCTGTTAATTTGAACCTATTGCATTTTAAAAGATAAATATTTTTATGACGTTACAGAATAATTTAATTCTAAATATCATATTATTCTTATACGTAGTTTAATTTAGATTCTAAGGTATAAATTGCAATCAGAATGAATCAGAGTATTTATAGGTTTCAAACTATCTTCTTTGAATACAACATTTAGTCAGTTTTACAAAGTAAACCTGTAATGATTTAATGCACATTTGTTGCTAATAGAACTAGGTGTGCTAATATAATTTATACAAATTAATTGAATTTTGAAAACGACAGTATTTAGTCTGTCTTTCAAAGCAAATCTGCGACTGTTTAATGCAAATTTGTTACTAACAGAATTAATTATACTGCCTTAATTTATATTTATTAAATGTATTTTAAATAAGACTATCATTAATTATAGTTTTAAATTCCTTGATGCATAAAGTATTTTAGCAGTACTATAAAATATACGGAAATTAAAAAAGAACCAATGCAACAATTTGGATGCCTGACAGACTAAATGTCTGAGAAAAATTCCAAGAGTATTTCGGCCTTATATTATTACCAATACCAAACTTTACAAGAGTACTGGACAGAAAACAATCGAGGCATAAATAAAGAAGACAGATCAATCATATATAAAACATTGATTAAAAAACTCTTTCCAATTGAAATGCAATTTTATTTAAACATCTCTAAAATGCGATGCATTCAGAACTGACATTTCTCAAATTATCACAGTACTACAGTAAAGTATTATACTTCAAAACTTAAAACTTCATTGAAAAAGCCAATACTAGTTATACAAAGTGAACTTTATTCAAACGACTTCATCGAAATATAAATCGTCTGCTTCTCTCTGTAAAATCAATGAATACTTTATTGATATCATTTATATGCCAGACTCCTGAGCTAATTACTTTTGGGCGAAAAAAATTCCGCAATTCTTATACAACTCACTTTAAAAATGATTGATTTGTTTACATTTTGCATGCTATAGAAACTAGGCTTTGTTATAGAAATAATCAAATTTTGGTGATCATTTAAACTCAAAAATATTGTAATTGCGTTGAATTATTAAGATATATCACTTAACGGCTGTTGGCTCGTTTCCTGAAAGTGTAGAATTCTACTCCTTCATTGACCAATGAACGGGGACCTCGCTTACTATATCATCACTGCAGATTGTACCTCGATGAATATAATTATTAAATAATTTTATTAATTAAATAAAGGTAGTCCCTCCTGCATAGCAAGGCACGCTGGTTCGCATGTTACTCCACTTTGTTTTGGACAATCTGCATTTTGATCGTAAAGCTACTGGAAGGATTATCTTGGATTTTACATTTCAAGGAAACAAATATTCACATAATGTAAAACCATCAATAAATTGTAAACAAGAAAAATTAATCATGCATAAAGCATTGATTATGAAATATTTTCAAACGAAATGCATTTAAACATATATAAAATGGGATATATTCAACACTGATATTTTTAACACTTTACAACAAAGTTGAAAAGTGTTTATGACTTTGTTCATTCTGTCTGTCTATCTGTCTGTCAGTCTGTCTGTCTGTCTGTCTATCCGTTAGCACGATAACTGCCGTAAAAATGACTTAATCAAAATGAAATTTCAGTATGTTGTTCAGACGGTCTGTAGGACCTATGGGAATATAAATCAATAATATCACCCAATTAGTTTTGGATTGAACCCGGGTTGAAAAAATGAAATACATTGAGCCCTATGGGACCTAATTTTTCAAACATTTTTTAAGCGAATTTTAAATTCACAAATTGATTCGAAACTTTTAGGCAATATTCAAATTGTTCCTTAAAATATATAAAAAAAAATTTAGCGAAATATATTCAGTAGTTTTGAAATAAAAATTAAAATAATAATAACACCTCTTATATGAAGCGATCACGTGACCATGAAATGAAAATATCACGTGACCCACTTCAAAATAATATATGGCATCCATCTTGTCTCAAAATCGTGATTTTTAAAGTTCTTTTTAATTCATAGAGTGTTGTATCCGTCCTAAAATCACTTTATTTTTGCATAAATTATGTACATCTACATACTGAAACAACGCAATTACAATATATTTGTGTATAAATGCTCATCTAAATTTGATTATATCTACAACGAAGCCTATTTTTCACCTATGTAAAATGTAAACAGCAAAATATGTAGAATGAGTTGTATTAGAATTGCTGTATTTCTTTAACACAAAATCATTTAGTTCATGGAGTCAGCATAGCTGATATGAATCAAATATTCATTGATTTTACAAACAGAAGGACGATTTTTTTCGATGAAGTTTTACGCATAGAGTTTAATTACGTGTAGCTCCATGGTCTTAATTTTTAAATAAAATAAATTATTATAGTATTCTGATGAATGACATGAATGGGAAAATGTTATAAATGAAATGCTGTTTTTATAGAGAGATCCAGGTGTGTTATTTTTTCTATGGCGTCATTTGAATGAATTTCAGTTGTTTACGATGAAGTTTTCAAATATAATAAATTATCGTAGTATTATGATAGTTTTAAAAATATTTCCGAGGAATATATCGCATTTTAGCGATGTTTAAACCAGGCAATTTATAATTCAATGACGTTATTTTAATGAAGTTCATTTTTTTCGATAAAGGTTTAAGTTTTCAAATATAATAAATTAATGTAGTATTGTGATAAGTTTTAAAATATTACCGAGGAATGTATTGCATTTTAGACATGTTTAAATAAAATTGCATTGAAGTTGGAAAGTGTTTCATAATCAATGATGATTGATCTTTCTAGTTAAATTATCACAGTGCAACAATAAGTTATTTTACTTGGAAACTTGAAACCTCATCAAAAAAAGCAATACTATAAATCGTCTGCTTTACAATGTAAAATCAATGAATATTTCATTCATATCACTTATGTTCCAGATTCCAGAGATAAATAATTTTGAGTGAAAAAAATATTCAGCAAGTCTTAAACAACTCATCTAGCAATCGTTTGGTTTATTTACATTCTGCATGCTATAGAAATTAGGCTTCGTTGTGGGAATAATCAAAGTTCAGTGATCATTTAAAATAAAAAATATTATAATTGCGTTGGCACATAATTTAGATACATAGATAATATGCAAAAACAAAGGGGTTTTATGAAGGATGCAAAACTAAATACAAATTTAAAAGATCTTCAAACATCACAATTTTTACACAGAGGGAAACAATGGATGGCATAATTTATTTTGAAGTAAGTCACGTGATCTCTTCATATAATATGGGTGTAATTATTATTTTAATTTTTATTTAAAATACTTCCTAATATATTTTGCTGATTTTTTTTTCACATTTTACATGATAATTTTGATATTTCCTACAATTTTCGAAGCAATTTGTAAATGTTAACGCCACTTGAATAATATTTACAACTATGTTGGAAAGTGTTAAAAACTGAAGATGGAGATTGCCTGGACGTGTCCTAATGCCACAGTATTACATTCCTGCTGTGGCACATACTTGTGCAACTGAAAGAAAAAATCTGGAAGTCGATCCAAGCTAACTTAAAGAAGACAAATGGAGCAAAAAAGAAATCAGGTGAGATGGGCGAGCTGGTCAGAAAGACTGCGGCACATGATCGATCAGGGTGGCGACGCAAGCTGAAGGCCTTATGCGCCACTAGGCACGATGAGTGATGAAGTGATAATGATGATGACTGTACAATATTATATACTCAAAAATGTACCCGACGTTGCCTGAGATATAAAACAGGGATAAACTGATATAATTCATTCAATTTTTCATAAGATGTACTCGACTTCTGCGTAAACTGCGCCCCGTCCAGCTTTGCAGGCATGATACGCCTTAAATTAGTGCCTAAATAAGATTTTTGCCGCCAGTATAATCCTGTAAGATAATATTTCAGTTTCACATAGTAAATATATTCACATTTTTTTTTCAATTTTAAATATGGTATCGTAATATAACGTTACTTTCGGAATACCTTATATCAAGAGAAAGCTGTATAAAATATAACAAAGTATTTTGCATTTCACGCACAAATAAACAAATAATTTTCAAACACAATTTCACAATCTTATTTATTCTATATAGCTCGTGAGATTAAGATGCAAACCGATGTAAATCGCAATGAATTCTCGAAAACCAAAGAATACGCTTTATACGTCAATTTAGAACACAAAATAAAATCCATGTTGTGACGCCATGACTTCTGAGAACGCAACGCCTCGGTTAAACCCATAATAAAGGATACGTCCTCCCCAGTTATGTGAGCAGGTAGCCGAACATTTGCTTCCTGTCAAAAACTGAAACTAACAACAACAAAATAAAAACATCCCCGTTCAAGGTAAAAAATTGGAATTTCGCTTCTCTGCTTTGGCAGATTTGAAAACCTGTGTGAAGTTTCACTGAAAATTTAATTAATATATAACAAATAACGTCATTTGAATTTTTGATGTTGTTGTTGTTGAGAATCAGACCGTTCGACCCACCAGAAAGGTGTAAAGTAACTGCTTGGACGGCAGGGAAGTGCCTCCCAATTTAGACCGGAACCCAGTGGGAGAGGCATCCACAGGGACTGTACCCTCCTTCCCCTACCACCAACCACTCGGAAAGACTTACGGACCCACACGTTTAACGTGATCGTACTCCGCATGAACACGGCGGCAGATGTGGCAGCGTGCAAATCCAGCGCGCAAACCACCGGGCTACTGCGCCCGAAATGTGCCAACAGCACGCGGTGTTCCCAGGTGGTCACCCACCCAAGTACTAACCGCGCCCGATGCTGCTTGACTTCGGTGATCTAACGAGAACCGGTGTTATCAGCACGGTAGGGACGTTGGCTCCTGAAGTTTTGATGTTGTTGTTGTTGTTGTTGAGACCCAGACCGTCCGACCTACCAGAAAGGTAAAGTTTTGATGTGAATAACATCTATGGTTAGGGTTTCTCTGGTGGTAAAACGGTGCGTTATGAAAAATGCAAACAATTTGGACACTTTTACCCCTGAACCTAATAGATAAACATGTAAATATTTTTCCTTGTTTTGTCCGAAATAGGGTCAAAATTATGAATATATAAAAATTATTTTCAATAATTTAATATGTTGAACTTTTTTTTTTGGAAAAACTTTAAAAAGTGGCTTGTAAAGAACCTTGCTGCCACAACCGGGAATCGAACCCTGGATAATCGAGATGGCCAGCTGACGCTCTACCGTTGAGCTAATGGGACGGAATTGTAAGTTCTTATCGTTATAGTGAACTTTGCAACTTAACAATAAAACTTTTTGCTCATCTAAAGGCAAATTGGAACTCTTCATCCTCCAATGTCAGATAGATGCACATTTTTACCTTCTTCACAATGCATCGTATACATAAATGACGATAAGGTCAAAAATTCGATTTCTCGATTTTAAAAGATCGTTTGAGCATCTTGAATGTAAATTAAACATTTTTTAATGATACCTGTGTGTCTGTGTGTCTGTCTGTCAGTCTGTCTGTCTTTGGAGATTATAGCTGTTCAACAAATTGAGGGTTAAAACAATGTACTGTTGAAGTACTGTAAGTTGTAATGCAAGAAGTACTGTAAGAACAGAAAAACATCATTCTAAAAACTTTCGATTTGAGTTCAGATATGCTTAAAACTCGCTTTTACGTCGAAAACTCGAATTCGAATTTTCGACCTCATCACAATACTTGCCAGATGCATTATACTACTTTAAATATTTAATCCGCAACTCCAATAAAGCCTTTTTTTCGCCTGAAGCAATTTGAGATTTATTCAAGGTATAATTTAATCATCGTGTCGTTAAATAATAATTTAACCAAAAATATTTTTCGAAAAATTGGTAGCTATAAATTGCAGTGGGAATAAACCTAAAAGGATTTCCGTGTTTAAACCTTGAAACAGCTTTATTCAAATTATCCGATATTGACGTCTAGCTATCTGGTATTTCAGACATTAATAATTCAGTTAAATATAGGTTAATTCTATAACGATCGAAGCAACTGCTGTCCTTCATTGATAAAAATGTCCAGGCAATCGATAATGCAAATAAGCATTTAAACGCAAAGTGATGAAAATTATGTGTGAGGGTAATTTATCAAGACATGCAGCATGTATAATGTAGTGCTGTTTAATTAACTGAAGTCTCAACTCGATTTTCACATATCAGAATTTTTTTATATTTTACAAGAAAAATTTCGAAAAATTGGTATCATGAATCCAAATTATTACAACTATAGCGTGTTACCCTTCACTTTAAAGGGCTTGAAAAAATATTTCGATTGATACATTACAATGTGCACCCCTTGGGGGGGGGGTAACTTCTAATGACGTCACTTACAAAAAAAAGTATTGCGGCTATTTTTCACAATAATGGTTGAAACGATTAAATTTCGTGATCATTGAACCTTTTATGCGTGTTTATGTCAAATTTTGTCCTATGCTGCCATACTAAAAAAAATATAACATTTTGAATAAAAATTTGATGTTTTCGATCGAATTTAAAATAATTCTATCCCATTCCAGATTTTTCTTTATAACAAAGCTGGATATAAAGTTTCGTGAAAATCTATTAATATTTGTGGCTGCTATCGTATATACAAGAAATCGGCCACAGATATCAGACAGACAGACGGGAATCACTCCAAAAATAGTCAAAATGTGTTCAGGAGATCTTAAACCATACGTTGGCATCAAATCTCGAAATCGAAAATTTTAGTGAAAACAATGCTTTCTAAATACTACGCATGAGAAAGTAAACATATGATGTGGACATCAGATCCTCCTTCTTTCACAGCGAAATAATGATGTATAAGATCATCAGCACAATTGTTTTGGCATAGAATTATCACGCCAATTGAAATTGGGCCCTTTTAGGAACTTGTTAGTACAACCAAAATTACTTATTTATACTTACATATCGATTCTTCATCATCGGAGTGGGACATCCCAGTGGTTAGTGATCGGGGATTGCACTCAGACAACCCGAGTTCGATTCACAGCTCTGCCCAAACTGTCCCTGTGTTCACGCGAAATGCGAACACGTTAAATATGTGGTTCTGTAAGTGCTTCCGGTGTAAATTGGGTGACAGTTCTCTCCCGTCCAAACATATACCTTACACTTTCGGATAGGTCGGACGGTTTGGATTGAAGAAGAAAATCTTCAATCCGAATCAATCAAAAGATTGACATTTAAGTAATATCATGTGAAATAAGTGGTCAGTTGTGTTTTCTAAATATATATGAAAAACATGCAATATCTTGAGAATGA
Organism: Amaurobius ferox; assembly: GCA_951213105.1. Classification (NCBI taxonomy): domain Eukaryota; kingdom Metazoa; phylum Arthropoda; class Arachnida; order Araneae; family Amaurobiidae; genus Amaurobius; species Amaurobius ferox. The sequence goes on from OX578140.1 coordinate 99,550,211, forward strand.
ATCATGGTAGGGTTATACAGTTCTTGTCATTTTTTACAATTAAAAATTACAGTTAAAATTATTAAGACTGCGTTTTAAAATAAGATTTTAGCATTCAATGATTGCAGGAAGCCTACTAAATGTTTTCACTTTATTCATTCCTAATGTACCTAAACAAAGAAATAAATAGCATTTTCTTCTTTTGGAAGAGACAGTATTTTGCATCAGTCAGCTATTACAAATTTGACAAGGGAATTTTTCTGAAAATACACTACCATTTTGCAACAGAAATAATGCTTAGGACTAACCTTTCTCGAGATATTTTAGCTTTTTTGCATTTTTGCTACACCACTTTTGAAAAAAAGTCCAGTTACCAAATGAAAACGAAAATTGAATTAAAAGGGCAAATTCACTGCCATTTAAAATAGTTATCGGTGTTATTTTGTGCAATTAAACTCATTTTAATGAAATATTGAAGAAAACGTGAATATGAGTCGGCAGGGAAAGTCATGTCCTGACCATATCAGATTCCTTTTACTGTATTTGGGTTGGATTGCTATATCTATGAAAAATATTTAAGATGTATTTGGTCATTAATTTTTCCACAAATAAACAAAAAACTTTTAATGTTTCGATAGCAAAAAATAATAACTTGGTATGTTCGTCTCTGCCTCAAAACGCCCGATTTTTTCATGCATATCCCACAGGAATATTTTTATAATTTTCTTTTCTAATTGTCCCACTTCTTCACATTCTATAACCCCTTCCCCTTATTTTACTAATCAATCGGAAGGGTCTGTGTTATTTTCTCTGTATCTGTATTTGGATTTGAATGATGTAATATTGATAAATAATTTACACTTTTTTTTCATTATTCTTTTTCTAAAACTAAGAAAAATCGAAAATTTCGTCTTTTGTAACCATTCTTTCCCCTCAAGTGACTGCAAAAATTTAAAAAAAATTAAAGAAACTAGTGAGTAACTCTCGTTACTCATTAAACTATTTATACATTAACGTGAAACATCACAGTTTATGCATATTTCAAATGGTATCTTATGAAAATCTGTAAAAATATTTTCAGAATTCTTTGTGTACAAAATTTCCAGGTTGTCAGTTGAACAGTTAAAAAATAAAAAGGGTGTGAAGCATAAACAAACAGCTCATTAATACGTTTCTGTTTGTTAACTACGAAACCATAATAACGAATCTGATGTGGACAGCACATGACTTTCTTTGCAGATTCAAATTAATTTCTTATCTTTTAATTTCATGATGCATTAAATTGAGTTTAATTGCAAAAAAATAACAGGAATACTTTTCTGACATTATATCCAATTTGCCTTTTTGTTGCATCTTCGTTTCATTTGCCAACTTAATTAACTCTAATGTCTTCAGCTCCTCAAAATAAAAAAAAACTAAACTATCTCTAGCACTGTTCATCCAAGAATCATGGGGTTTGTCTTAATTTCTTTGCTATCAAAATTCATACAAAGAACAAGTACTTAATACATTTCAACAATCTGAGTCATTTGGTTCAGATTTTTACGATTTTTGAAGGCCGTTTCGTAAAAACGGGTTAATTATATTTTTCCAAATAATGTCAAAATTTAATTAGCATCATGATTACCACCAAAGAACTTAAGTACTAAATTTCATTAAATAGTTTTTTAACTACAGTAAAAATGTGTTCAGCTCCTCAAAATTAAAATATCTCAAAACGGTTCATCTTAGAGTAACGGGGATGGTCTTATTTATTTATTTTATTTTATTTTTGTCGTTAAAATTACGTGTAAAACATGCATTTAATTTCTACATTTTTAGTATTTTATTTTAGATCTTGATGATTTTTGCTGGCCATTTAGCAAAAAAAATTTTTTTTTCGCAATCCAATTAAAATCTACCCAGATCTACCCCAGTAACCAACAAGCAACTCATCTACCAAATTTTGTGAAATTTGTTTAACTAGTTTCACACTTAAAGTGGATGGGGCGCGGTAGCCCATTGGTTAGCGCGCTGGAGTTGCACTCGGTAGACCCGGGTTCGATTCCAGCCACTGCCAAAACTACCGCCGTGTTCATGCGGAGTACGATCACGTTAAACATGTGGGTCCGAAAGTCCTTCCGAGAGGTTGGTGGTAGGGGAAGGAGGGTACGGTCCCTGTGGATGCCTCCCCCACTGGGTTCCGGTCTAAATTGGGTGGCACTTCCCGACCGTCCAAACAGTTACCTTACACCTTTCTGGTAGGTCGGACGGTCTGGGTTTCAACAATCAACACTTAAAGTGGATGCATACGATTTTTGCGGACCATTTCGCAAAAAAAGGCAAGTTCTTTTTTTCCGAATTGTACCAAAATCTAATAAGCAAAACGGTCAATCGTGACTTATCTACCAAATTTTGTAAAATTTGGCTAATTAGTTTTTAGCTAGCGGGGATGCATACAATTTTTGCGGTTCATCTTGCAAAAAAAAGGCTGGTTCTTTTATCAAGAATCGTACTAAAATCTTATAATCACCATAAGTGACTGACTTATCTACCAAATTTTGTGAAATTTGGTCTATTAGTTTTTTTATCTAGAGTAGATACATACAATTTTTGCAGATCATTTCACAAAAAGGCAGGGTCTTTTATCCAGAATGGTACCAAGATCTAACCAGCACCAGGGTAACTCACAAGTGACATACCTCTAAAAATTTATGAAATCTTTTTAATTAACTTTTGTGTTAGAGTGGATATATACATTGCGCAAACTGACACACAGGCACGCACATACAGAGACACACACACGCACACACACACATACACATGCACACACACACACACACACACACACACACAGAGAGAGAGAGAGAGAGATGTCTCGCTAAAAATAGTATTTTCTTCTTCTAAGATGCTGGAAACACGCACATCCATCGAAAACTCGAGTTGCAATTTTCGACACGATTGCAATACTTTCCCTATACACTACCGTTCGTTGCAGGGAAAGTAACTTGTAAGGATTTGGTTTCAATTTTCCCAATCTGGCAGCTAGTAACAATTACAAAATTCTTATCAAATTTAAATTGTAAGGAAAAGAAACGTTATTGCAAGTAAAATAAAATCTTACGAAGTGAAAAATTTCTTTTATTTTTTATATCTTTTGAGCAATATGTTATCGATTGGGTAATCAATGGAATGTTATTTTCCGTTTCCAATCTTAGATTATGAGGAATGGTGGGCAAAATGTTTATCATCGAGTTCGGTTGGATGAAAATAATCTTTTTGGCAGTTCTGTTAAAATATTATTTAATATTTTTATCAATAACAATGATTTATATTGTAAAAGGTATGTATCTGCTTTTATGTTATATGGAAATTAGTAAATCGTGATAAAAGTTATATAAAAGTTGTTATATTAAAGTTATTATAAAAAAGTTACATAAAAAAATATGTGAATTAAATGTTCTTTAACTCTGTGTACTACGTTTCACTATTTCGTAAATATGTTGTTTCCTTGTCCCTTGAATAATTTAAAAGGAATTACTATTATATAAAACATATAATTTAGAATTATGATACACATAATAAGTTAGAGTCAATGGCCCTACCATGCTGAAAACACCGGTTCGCGTTAGATCACCGAAGTCAAGCAGCATCGGACGCGGTTAGCACTTGGGTGGGAGACCACCTGGGAACAACACCGCGTGCTGTTGGCACATTTCGGACGCGGTAGCCTGGTGGTTTGCGCGCTGTATTTGCACGCTGCCACAACTGCCGCCGTGTTCATGTGGAGTACGATCACGTTAAACATGAGGGTCCGTAAGTCCTTCCTAGTGGTTGGTGGTAGGGGAAGGAGGGTACGGTCCCTGTGGATGCCTCTCCCACTGGGTTCCGGTCTAAATTGGGAGGCACTTCCCGGCCATCCAAACGGTTACATTACACCTTTCTGATAGGTCGGACGGTCTGGGTCTCGACAACAACACATAATAAGTTGTTATTTAAAATGAAATGGTTATAGCATGTGAAGCGATAATCGAAATTACAGCAAGAGCAGGATTTTAAACTTGGTTTAAACAAGAAGTTTATTTAAGACTTGATTTAAACAAGAAGATTATTTAAAACTTGATTTAAACAAGAAGTTTATTTAAAACTTTATTTAAACAAGAAACTTATTTAAAACTTGATTCAAACAAGAAGCTTATTTAAAACTTGATTTGAACAAGAAGCTCATTTAAAACTTGATACAAACAAAAAAAGCTTATTTAAAACTTGATTTAAACAAGAAGCTTATTTAAAACTTGATTTGAACAAGAAGCTCATTTAAAACTTGATACAAACAAAAAGCTTATTTAAAACTTGATTTAAACAAGGAGATTATTTAAAACTTGATTTAAACAAGAAGTTTTTGTAAAACTTTATTTAAACAAGAAACTGATTTAAAACTTGATTCAAACAAGAAGCTTATTTAAAACTTGATTCGAACAAGAAGCTCATTTAAAACTTGATACAAACAAAAAGCTTATTTAAAACTTGATTTAAACAAGAAGCTTGTTTATAACGTGAGACTGCTGCAGCGGAGATAGATCTTACAGTAAATCTTGAAAAATAAAAGTCGAATGTGCGCAACAAAAGACTTCCCCTACATAAAGCACTTTACTTCTTTCACAGCGAAATAATAGTGTACAAGATCCAAAAAACTATACTTTTAGCATTGAATCAATGCACCGTAAATTGAAATTTGTCTTTTTTGGTAACTTCTTTGTACAAACAAAATAACTTATTGATACTCACATGCAAAATCTTCACCAAAATGCAATTGACATTTAATTAATATCACTTGAATGAAACAAATGACTATCGGCGAATTTATGGGCGTTAAAAGTAATAGTTAATGAGAAAATACAAAACTATTACGAAAAGTATAATATTATCTCAAGAATAGAACGATCTTGATATTGCATACAATAATGATATTGCATGGTGCATATGGAAAGTGTTTGACGGTACTTATCACTTTTTCTATTTTTTTTATAATTTTTTGATACATTTATTTGAAAAGTATTCAATATCTCTAGAACGGTTTATTCTGGAGTTCTGGAATCTAGGTTAATAATTTTATAATTGAAAATTACATACATTGTTACATATATATATATTTACATGCATTTTAATATACATGCATTTTTACATAAATGAAATAATTATTTATGTAACAGTACTCAAAGTCCTGGATTTTTTAATGACATTTTAATAAATTTATTCAAAAATCGGACGATAATTTGAGAATAGTCCATGCTAGCTTTCTATAGTTGAATCATTTGTTCTCTAACGAAAACTTACATCTGAAATGATTATTTCTTTAGCATGATTGGAAATGTTGATTTTATACTAATATTCTTCAAAAATTTATTCGGAAATTGGAAGGTGGGGTCTTCCGAACATTCCATCACGTTTAAATTCCATAAGTTTACAGTGTTTCCTGATTGTAATAATCGTAAAAACTTATATTTGAAACGTTTCATTTGCTCGCGAGATATCGTATTACATCCAAACCATATCTCCCCACTCTCTCTCTCTCTATCACTCTCTCACACACGCACACACATACACTCTCTCTCTTTCTCTCTCTGTCACACACACAGACACTCCCTCTCTTTCACACGCACACACTTTCTCTCTCTCTCACACACACACGTTCTATTTCTCTCTCTCTCTCTCACACACACACGTTCTATTTCTCTCTCTCTCTCACACACACTCTGTCTTTGTCTCTCTCTCACACACACACTCTGTCTTTCTCTCACACATACACTCTGTCTTTCTCTCACACACACACATACACTCTCTCTCTCTCACACACACACATACACACACTCTCTCTGTCTCTCACACACACACACACATACACACTCTCTCTTACTCTCTCACTCACACACACGCACACACACACTCTCTCACAAACACGTACACACACACTCTCTTTCTCTTTCTCTCTTTCTCTCTCTCTTTCTCTCGTTCTCTCTCTCTTTCTCTCTCTCTCTTTCTCTCTCTCTCATACATACACACACTCTCTCATACACACACGCACACACACTTTCTCTCTCTTTCTCTCTCTCACACACATGCACACACACACTCTCTCACACACGCACATGCACACACACACATGCACACACACACATACAGACACAGGCACACAGACACACACACCCGCACACACACAGAGAGAGAGAGACATACACACAGAGACACACACACACATACTACCAACACCGTAAAAATGTCTGATTCGGGGGTGTTAGAGGCGTGTTCTTCCGTCGAAAATTTGAATTCGAATTTTTGACCCCGTCACAATATTTTCCCTATATATTATACTATGTTTGTAGGAAAAATAATATGTTTTCGGAATCAGCTCGTCAAGGTGTTGGTGCATTAATTTGTTACAAATTCTATATTAAATTGCACGAAGTCCTTTGTTATAAATTACTACTTTAAAAGTCAATACTCTTCCCCCATAGAAATATATGTAAAAATTCTTGTTAAATATTATCATTCTTGCAAATATTAAGAAAAATGATAAGTTATCGCTATGAAAATAATTTTGCCTTTCAACTTAGAATAGAAAACTGGAACTTAGGTGAAAATAAATCAAGTAGTTTAGAAATTTTTTTCTTGGCAATCTTTTGATAAATCTGATATTTATTTTGCAGCCAATTGAGACTGTCGCACTTCTTTCAGTTTTCGCTTCACAAAAATGATTCATGGTGGGTAAATATTTTACTAAATTCGTTTCGAAAAATTTTAGCTTCTTATAAAAGCCAATATTAAAATTTGAAAGAATTTCAAATTACAAAGACTCAGAGAATTAAAAAAGTGTATTATTCAAAATTCAAAATCAATGAATATATTAATTTCTTTTTATACTTTGATTATAATAATTTATAAAAATAATTTATTATCTTCATGTAGATTAGAAGACATGTATTACAAAATGCTGTAAATATACGTATATAAGATTTTTACCTTCTCATACTTAGTAGAGAAAGTATTGTTTTCACGAAAGATTTCGATTTCGAGATTTTGATGCCAATATAAGTTTTAAAACCTTCTGAACACGTTTTGAATATTTTTGGAGGGATGTCCGTCTGTCTGTCTTCCTGATGTCTGTGATCAATTTCCTTTATACAAGACAACTGCTATAAATATCGTTGGATTTTCACAAAACTTTATATCTGGATTTTCTGACCGAAAATCTAGAAGTAGATAGAATTTTTTCTTTTAAATTCAAACAACAACTTTGAAATGTATTCAAAATTTTATATTTTTTAACATGGCAGCGAAGGAGGAAATTTGACATTATCATGCATAAAAAAATTATTCATGGCTCAATGATCACGGGACTTTATAGCTTAATTCATTGTTGTCAAAAACAGGGGCGATACAATTTTTGTGTTCCTGACGTCATTGGCAAACCTCGGAGGAGAGGTACTTGTCCCTGTACTCGCCCAGAGGTACTCGCCCGGAGGTACATTATCAAGTATGGCATCAATCGAAAAATTTTGTCAAGTCTTTTAAAGTGAAGGGTAGCCCGGTATAATTGCCATCATTTGGATCAACGATACCGACTTTTGAAACTTGGAAAATTTGAAAAAAAAAACGTACTTAGAAATGGATTACGGTATAAGACAGCTGAGTTTTTTAAATCACACTCCAGCTAGTTCAATAATTATTCATCAGCTACAAGGATGGAAAATTTCATGTGGTCAGAGCATAAATTTTGCTATAGATTTAGATACATTTTCTACTTCTTATGTTATTTATATCCATTAAAAGAATTTTATTTACAAAATAGTACGTAAAGTCGATACTTATTTCAAATTACATCGAGTTTGCTATTTTTAAATACTTTCTTTTTTATGTGGTGATTGGTGATTTGAGACATTTCTAAATGACTCCAATTCGCCAATATTCCAAAAACCGAAATATTTTTGGAAATGTTTATCTTACAGTAATAAGGGTAGTTTGACGTGTTTTTGTTACCAGATTTTACGTATGAAACACCTGATGCGGTCATCGCATCTACTTCTCTACATAATACAATACCCTTACTTTCTACCAGTCCACAAAATCCCGGGCGTTGTACTGTACATTAAAAATTTGCACTTTTAATAACAACATATAAAACTATTCGAAGCTCTAAATTAACTTATATTTCGCACAATAATTTATCAATTAACAGCTATAAGAAAAATTGCTACCATCTGCTCATCAAAATAGTCCATATATCAAACTATTTTAATCTATATAAATGAAATTGAAAATCTGTCTGAAGGTGTGTTTGTTTGCTTGTTTCTCTGATCATCACGGGCGACCATATTTATGAAACTCCTTTTCTCTTATATTTTCCCTTTATATAGAAATTTAAGGGGGGGGGGTGTATCCGGTCCTCTAACCCCTCACATTGCAAATGCGAATTTCAGGAAATTTTGTGGATAGTCTTGTAGTAGCTCCACATAAACGTTAGTCCATGTTTCGAGTTTCTATAACCAAGGTTTGTTGAGATATTAATAAGAAACACACAATTAAATCATCCTTAGAGATTGCATTATGAACATAATATTTATTTCGCCAATTTATTTGAAGAAAGTTATATTATGCCGCCTAGCAACGGAATTAAATCCAATGTGTTAATGCTGTAGACTATTTTTAGTAAATATTTTACGATTTAAATGATAAAGAAATGTATATAACATTAATTTTGCCGAAATTGCATTTTTGACTGGATTGTATCAATTACGGCTTTTGGGTTTAAAGATTTTGGAGATTATTGATATTTTCCATTTCTTATGTCATCTGTTTTATTTTGGCAAATATTTTTCAAACTAAAAAACTGAATCTTGGGCATATCTTCTAATCTACGAGAATATAAGTAGTAAGAGTATATGTATATCTTCCTAATACAATTTTAGAGCTTTCATTTTGGCATATATTTATCTAATTTCATATTTTTTATATATAAATTTTTTTTATAAACAGGACCAGGATATTTTAGTTTTCATATCTGCACATGAAGATAATTTTGTATAGCGAGAACAGAGACTCTTAAACTTTTATTAGGAGCCTTAATTTAAATATTTTAATATAATGTTTTGAAAAGCAATATCCTCTAGAATACTACAGGAATTTGCACATGATTGTTAATTTTAAGTTTATAGATATTGTATATTCTGTATGAAGAACGGATATACTGCTGGTAATTAATATAAAGTAGATGCTTTTACTTCCAATGACTAGATTTCTAAAATTCATAATCCAAATTCTGATTATGTTCTTCATATGTCAGTAATGTACAGTAGAACTCCTCTTAACACAATGACTTTTCCATACTTACGTAAAAAGTTTACATCAAAATGCAATTGCCATTCAATTACTATCCTGTGAATAAACTAACAATTGGTGAATTGTTTGTTCTCGAAATACAAAATCATTGCAAAGATTGTGTTACCTCGTGAATAAACTAAGCGAGATCCATTAAACTGAAATTCATATATTTGCCGCATAATATTGTATATGGAAAGTCAGCATATTTGACAATAATTGCTATTTTTCAGTTTTACTTATTTTTTTAATGCATGTAATTAAAATATGCAATATTTCGAAAAGTGATTAGGTTAGTACTCAAAAATTTATGTCACTCGTTTTCTAATGAAAAATTATGTATAACATGATAATTTATTTAACATTATTGAATAGTCTGAATTTTTACTTTCCTTATATACATTATGTATAAGGAAAGTATTGTGACGGGTCGAAAATTCGAATTCGAGTTTTCGACGGGAAAGCACGTTTCAAGCATCCCTGATCACGAATCGAACATTTTTGAAGTGATGTCTGTGTGTGTGTGGGTGTGTGTCAGTGAGTCTGTGGAGACGATATCTCACGAACAAATGGAGCGATTCGAATGAAATTTGGAACAAAAATCACAATCCATGAACACCGGAAGCCTGTTGTTTTAAAACACAATCGAATGTTCAGAACCCCCTAAATTTTCGAGTGAAATTTTGAAAACATCATCAAAAAATCAAAACCTTTAATAAAGTTACGAAAATAGACATTTCTTATGTAATTTTCCTTTAGAAAACGGTTGACATAAACTTTAGAACGCTAGCATGAACCGGTCTCGAGATATCGCACATTTTTCAAATAAATTTGTCAAAAGATCCCATAAATTGAGAAAAAAAATATTAACTGTTAAGAAACATATTCACTTTTCATATCTAATATCATGCGATAAATTGGGTGACATCATTCTCGTGGATTTAACTTGTTCCATTCACGAGAAAAGATACTTTGAGTAATACTTTTGTATTTGAACGCCAATAGTCATTTATCTGCTGTAAGAATAGCTTATTTCTCCGTCCATAACGCTTGGCGAGATTTTGGCGACGAATTTAGAGGAATGTCGCCAACTTGGCGACATTTTTAAATGTTGCCAAATTAGTGAAAATCTCGCAAATGGATAAAAATGACGCTAAATCAATGAAAATGACGACTAAAAGAGCAAAATAACAATATATACAGATGGCTTAAAGACAAGTGTGGGTACGGCAGCGGCCTTCTGTGTCTACACAGACAAAATACTAACACATACGCAGTCACAGAGACTTCAAAATAAAAACTCAGTCTTTCAGGCAGAATTGTATGCGATTTCAGAGGCTCTAACATGGTTGATAAAACACGGGTCGCCACCGGCGGTAATTGCCACAGATAGCCTGTCAAGTCTTGAAGCGTTGAAGAAGCACCAAACGACATAGGGACAGGTTAGAGATGTCCAGAATCTGATTAGAAACGTGGGTTGTACAGTGCAGCTAACTTGGGTTCCAGCACACACAGGAATAGAGGGTAATGAGTGTGCGGACGAGGCAGCAAAGAACGCAACGGAACATCCTGAAGATGTAATTCACACAGGTGTCAAGCTCCCGGTATCAAGCCTTAAGAGGGACTTAAAGCAATACCATATAAAAAAGTGGCAACAACGCTGGACGGCATCAAAAACGGGCCGTAAGACACACCCATTTACGCCGCAAGTCAGGTCAAACAGACAACCTAAAAATAGAGAAACAACAATGTTCTTCACAGGACATGGTCCTTTTCCGTCCTTCCTATATCAGATAGGTAAGAGCGCCACGGACTTATGTGTCTGTGGGGATGTCGGCGACCCACTTCACTACATATCATACTGTCCACTGACGTACAGATACCATCTTAGAGCACCAGCAACAGACAGTATGGCGCTCTGGACTGACAGAGTTCTGAAAAACTCATCAACACAGGCAAGAATAAAAAAAATCATCAATTACCTGGAAATTAATGAAGTTTATATCATAAGTACAGCACCACACAACACACACTCCAATTCACAGTGATTGTGTACATAGATAAACATAGTTAGAATGATAGTGTACATAGGAAAAAACTAGATAAAGTGAATGTGTACATAGACAGAACTAGATTGTGACTGTGTATATAGTGATTTGTGTACATAGTGTATTTAAGTGATAATGTACATAGATGAAAATTATTATTAGACGGACTTTTGAACTGTACAAACTAATGAAACAATCTCAGAACTCAAAGACAATAATATTTTAATCGGCCAGGTGTCTGTGTACGCCGTAGCCAATATGCACTGCCAAGCACCTGCGCGTGCTTTCTCGAGCTGATTTTCCAACTATTTGCAAATACGCAGCGGACTTGTATGTTGCCTACACCAATGCCTTGTGCAAGGTTGGCAGTCCGCCTGCGGCGTCCAAGAAAATTCAATATCTTGGAAAGAATATAAGTATCTACTATAAGAATAACATATTTTTTAACTGTAAAAGTAGTAAATTCATTGCATTATATAAGGAAAGTCATGTGCTGCCCACATCAGAGTTTTTTATAACTGTATCAAACTTTTCTAGTTTCAGTATTCGCTGATTGAAATAATCGTACCAAATGAAGTTCTAAAGCGTGATCGTGACATATCTGTCTGCGAACACACACACACACACACACACTCACACGTACACACACGCGCAGTCACACATGCACACACACACACTCACACGTGCACATGCACACACACACACACATACACACCTCATATGTAACCTCAACGTTTGATTTGATTTCAGAAATGCTTTAAGCGTGTAAATGCATCGAAAATTCGAATTCCATTTATCGACCAACTCTATTAAAAAGTATCCCAAATATTATTTTCATCGACATTTGATATACCACCCAAACGGCCGAGAACATGTAGTGGCATTTTATAAAGGATTCAAAGTAACAAATCTAAAAATTTTGCAATAGTTATCCCTGGAAATTAATCCTTGAAAAGCCCACATCGCATAATAAAAGATTCAATTCGAATAGAATATTTAATAATCTCGCAGCTACAAAATGATCTGCTATGCATTTTAAGAAACTTACTACTTTTCACCATCAAGTAAAAAGGATTCAGGTCAAATAAAAAAATTACGATATTCTTTTATATTTTCCAACTTTCGAACTATACGTTATTGCTTTGACGATCAATGGTAGCTGTCGCTCTTTTCTGTTCTCAGTTTAATAGCATGAAGTATGATAGGCAAGAATTTATCGAGATGTTTACGTGAAAAACATTATTTGGCAGTTTTGAATGATTACTTGAAAAGCTCATACCGTAAAAAAAATTGCAACTCGAATTGAATATTGAATAATATTACAACTACGAATAGGAAAACCTGGTATTCATTTTAGGTATCTTATTACTTTTCATCATCAATTAAGAACCATAATAATCAAGTAAATATGAAATACGATGAGATATCCCAATTTTTGCCAACTTTTCAACTGTCTGTTACTGCGTTGACGATCAATAGTAGAATTCGCTTATTTTTACATTCCTTATATACAAGGAAGGAATGTATAAGGAATGTATTGTGACGGGGTCGAAAATTCGAATTCGAGTTTTCGACGGGAGAACACGTTTCAAGCATCCCTAATCGCGAATCGAACATTTTTGAAGTGAAGTGTGTGTGTGTGTGTGTATGTGTGTCAGTAAGTCTGTGGAGACGATAACTGACGAACGAATGGACAGATTCGAATGAAATTTGGTACAAAAATTGCAATCCGTAAACACTGAAGCCTATTGTTTTTATTACGCAATCGAATGTTTAGACCCCCCCTAAATTTTCGAGTTTAATTTTGAAAAAATCGTCAAAAAATCAAAACCTCTAATAAAGTTACGCAAAGAGACATTTCTTGTGTAATTTTTTATTAGAAAACTATTGACATAAATTTTAGAACGCTAACTTGAACCGTTCTCGAGATATTGCACATTTTTCAAAAAAATTATCAAAAATCATATAAAATAAAAAAAAATTCCTATTGAGAAACATGTTCACTTTTCATATGTAATATCATGCAATAAATTTGTGACATCATTCTCGTGGATCTAGCTCGTTCCATTCATAAAAAAAGATACTTCGAGTAATACTTTTGTATTTGAAAGCGAATAGTCATTTACCTGCTATAAGAATAACTTATTTCTCCATCTATAACGCTTGGCGAGATTTTGGAGACGAATTTGGTGGGATGTCGCCAACTTGGCGGCTTTCTTCAATGTTGCTAAATTAACGAAAAACTCGCCAAATGGATAAAAATGACGCTAAATCAATGAAAATGACGACTCATTGACGAAAATTCAATATCTTGGAAAGAATATAAATATCTACTATAATAATGATCTATTTTATTTTTACTGTAAAAGTAGTAAATTCATTGCATTGTATAAAGAAAGTCATGTGCTGCCCACATCAGTTTTTTTGTTCTGTGCTATGAACTATGAGTTAAACTATGATGTGCAGGAATATATGGAGATATTTTCGTGAGAAACAAATTATTCGGTAGCGTCCGATAGAAGATAATTTGAGGGTGAAATAAATAGCAATAATGCCCATTGAGTGATGGGTATTTATTTAATAGGATAATTAGCAGAGTGTTGAAGTTTGTCAGACAACTATAGATAAAATAGGAAATTCCGTATCTGGACAAATGTATGTCAGTATAGTTCAGAATTATGTATGTAATGACAAAGGCATATTCTTTTATTACTACACATGATTACATTTTATTCAAACATAAAATCTATAATAACCAATTTTCCACATTTTCTCATTACCCACGTACATTACATAGTAATATATCGGAAAGTTATTGGATAAGGTCGAAAATCAGAATTCGAGTTTTACGACTATAAACTGTGCGGATGAGTTTTACAATTATATACTTTGGATGATTTTTACAACTATACTTTTTGATAACACCGGTTCTCGTTAGATCACCGAAGTCAAGCAGCATCGAGCGCGGTTGGTACTTGGGTGGGTGACCACCTGGGAACACCGCGTGCTGTTGGCACATTTCGAGCGAGGTAGCCCTGTGGTTTGCGCGCTGGATTTGCATGCTGTCACAACTGCCGCCGTATTCATGCGGAGTATGATCACGTTAAACATGTGGGTCCGTACGTCCTTCCGAGAGGTTGGTGGTAGAGGAAGGAGGGTACGGTCTCTGTGGGCGCCTCCCCCACTGGGTTCCGGTCTACATTGTGTGGCACTTCCCTGCCTTCCAAAACAGTTACCTTACACCTTTCTGGTAGGTCGGACGGTCTGGGTCTCAACAGCAACAACTATACATTTTGGATGAGTTTTACAACGATACACTTTGGATGAGATTTACAAATTATACACGTTGGATGAGTTTTACAACTTGAGTGACGTCTATATAAGCATTGGTTATTATTTCACTCAGTTACGTTATAATTTATATTTAACTTTTTATTAACAACTTCCGACTAGTTCGGTTATATAGACCAATAGCCGAGCCAAGTGACATTCTGCAGTCCTGCATGACGATAGGATAAGTTTCGGATCGTGAGTGAGCGAGTTATTGTAGAAGTTATTTTGGGCCAAAGTTCTGTTGCAGTCTGGTGAAAAGTGGGAGTTAAGTCTGGTGAAAGTCTGAGTAGAGTCATGGTGGAAGTTAAGTTGGGTCAAAGTCCTGTTACAATCTAGTGAAAAGTCAGAGTTAAGTCTGGTGAAAGTCTGAGTAGCGTCTGTTGGAAACTGGAAGTTTGATAGGTGAGTCGCAGTGTGAGTGCAAAAGGTAGAAAGTGCATGTCTATGGAGCAGGTCACGAGTTCTCGTATACTAGGATCGTGAGGATTTAGTACCTCTACTTGACCAGAACAAGATTTAGATGTCCTAAGAAGGTGGAAAAGCATCGACTATTTATATATATTCCGCTGATTACGTAAGAGATAGTTATATCACCCGAAACCGTCAACGTTCACTGTTGATCTGCTTTTGATAAATGGGAATGTGCAATACTGGCAGTTTTGATATATGTCTCTATTTTTACATCTACTGTATTATTATTGAATGCAATTCTGTTGTATTAACTACTGTATTGAGTTCACAATAACTGTATTAAGTTAAATCAGTGTGTTATTGCCCCTGGCAGTGAGGCCTTTTGCATCAATAACTACCAAGTTTGCCGTTGTGTCACTTTATTTGGTATATCTTATACTTACGCAACCAGGTAAACTATTACTTTACAAAGGAGCCCAAAACCTCTAAACCTCTAAAATGGCGCCCGAACGTAAAAGTCAAGAGCACACGAAAATGCAAAATTTGCAGATCATAGAAGTTTTTCAGAAAGTAGGGGGAAAAAATCGAATTGAAAAATGGAGGAGGTAATACAGATCAGCCAAGCAATGTATTTAATCGTGAAACTGGAATTTAGTTTTGATAGTCGAGAATCAGTAAAAAAGTACATGAATTTTTTTTTTAGTAGAACGCCAAGAAAAGATGAGCAAAAGTTAGCTATGGTAGAAGACTCATTAAACAACGAAGCTAAACAAAAGTTGGTGGAATGTTTTAAGAGAGAAATATTATAGAACCTGGATTGAATTTAAAGAGAAAATACAAAATGTTTTACCAAAAAAATGAAATAAAGTAGAAATAGAAACAGAGTTTTATGGCGTAAAACAACAGCCTACCGAATCGGTAAGAGATCTTTCAATGAGTAAAGCAGAGCTGAAGGATAAATATGGCTTTGAAAAATAAATGAAGAAAGCATGAATGAACAAATCTATAAAAGAATGAGAACAAACACCAGTAGGCGATTTTTTTTCTTTGGCAGAGTGGCAAAAACATTTGGCGGATTTTTGTAATTAGCTAGCAGTCACGATACTAGCTAATGGAATTAGTTAGCAGTTAATTAGATAGCTCTTCCGAAACTCTTCAATAAACGTTGCAGAATAAATACCCATGCCTCTACCCCCCTCCTCCTTCCAACAAAAATTAACAAATCCGAGGATGGTTAAGCGCTTCCGTGAAAGGGAATCTATGGCAGACGATGGGAGAACTAGCAGGATATCCATTTTAACTCAAATAAAGTATCTGAAATAGAGATTGCTGAAGCTCGTCAATAAACTATTCAAAAAGTCCTTATATGGCTTTTATTCACTCCCATATGGCTAGAGCAGTGGTCTCAATGTTTTTGATTGCATAACCTTACTAATCACACTTAGCCCTACTTTATTATATCGTGCACCGCTAAGAACTACTTTTTACACCGCGTACCTCTAAAAACATTTTTTTTTACCACGCTCTTACTATGGTAAATACAGATGTGGATTTTTTCCTTCTCTAAACTTGTATTCTAGTAAATTAATATTCATATAATCATAATATTATTGCGTTCATAATCATGTAAATTAAAAGTATAAGTTAACATTTGCTATTTTTTAAATTATTTTTCTTCTGTCAATATAAAACTTGCCTTAGAAAAAAAATATATATAAAAAAATAAAAATAATTTTTAGCGTACCCCCAGATATCGACTTCCGTACCCTCTGGGATATGCGTACCACACTTTAGAGAACCACGGAACTAGAGAAATATTACTCCAAAAACTTCTTCGATTCTTGGAAACGCCATGTTCTTCGAATAATAAAAAATCTGATGTGGGCAACACATGACTTTCCTTATATAATGTAATGAATTTACTACTTTTACAGCAAAAAATAGGATTTTCTTGTAGTAGATACTAATATTCTTTCCAAGATATTGAATTTTCGACAATTAGTCGTCATTTTCATTGATTTAGCGTCATTTTTATCCATTCGGCGAGATTTTCGTTAATTTGGCAACATTTCAAAAAAGTCGCCAAGTTGGCGACATTCCGCCAAATTCGTCGCCAAAATCTCGCCAAGCGTTATGCACTAAGAAATAAGTTTTTCTTAAAGCAGATAAATGACTATTGGCGTTCAAATACAAAAGTATTATTTAAAGTATCTTTTTTCAAGAATGGAACGAGCTAGATCCACGAGAAGGATTACACTCAATTTATCGCATGGTATTACATATGAAAAGTAAACATGTTTCTCAATAGGAAATATTTTTCTTATTATTTTATATGACTTTTTGATAATTTTTTTAAAAAATGTACAATATCTCGAGAACGGTTCACGTTAGCGTTCTAAAATTTATGTCAATCGTTTTCTAATGAAAAATTACATAAGAAATGTCTATTTGCGTAACTTTATTAGTGGTTTTAAATTTTTGACGATTTTTTCAAAATTTCATTCGAAAATTTAGGGGTGTTCTGAACATTCGATTGCGTATAAAAACAATAGGCTTCCAGTGTTTATGGATTGTGATTTTTGTTCCAAATTTGGTTCGAATCGGTCCATTCGTTCGTCAGTTATCGTCTCCACAGACTCACTGACACACACACACACATACACACATACTTTCACACACACACACACACACACACACAGACATCACTTCAAAAATGTTTGATTCGTGATCAGGGATGCTTGAAACGTGCTCTCCCGTCGAAAACTCGAATTCGAATTTTCGACCCCGTCACAATACTTTCCTTATACATTATGTATATAAGGAAAGTAAAAACAGGTGTATAATTTTCATCAGACGTTTTAAAAATAGCAGATGATATTTCAGATATTTTTTTGAGGATATGTATTAATGCCACCTAACCGAATAAATTCAACTATTTCATTTTCTCGTTATATGATTTTAAAATTGGATGTGCTCAAATTTAGTTATTTCTGTACATCGTAAAAAGAACATATTTAGATTTAAGATGCAATATCTCTCCCTACATATGCCATTTTCTCCTGTGAGATCAGCTGACCCCAATTTTGAACCCCGGTACTTCCTCTGCGAAAGAAATATATATCAAAAAATAAAACCATTGTTTTCGCGATTCTTCGGTATTGTTTTACTCAGAACATCTCTGATCAAATATGTCGTTTTTCTTTCACTTCCCAAATATGGAAGCAGATGAAAAGCTGTTATTGATTTAACGATGGGATTGCTTCCGATGTCTTTCCAAATGCAGTTCTTATTGGGAATCTTGTTCTCGTGAATGTAATGAAAGAACGAAAAAGAATTTCTATAGAAATGAATTCTGCTGATTATTTATAAGATTAAAGTTTATACACTATATGAAGTTAATTCAACATATTCTAGGAGTTTTTTATTTTATGCAGCAGGTTTCAAAGTGCTTTATATGGTTCGGACATTTTTCAAAGTTTTCAACTGGAGGTGTATAGATTGATAATAAAAAACTTTTTCTTTACGTTATTTTCATAAAAACAATATTATCTCTTCCATTTAGTTTATGTGCAATAAACTAAATCAAGTTTATGTGCATTATGATTGCTAATCTAGCAAAATTAGCAATTATAGATATTACAATAGATACAATAAATATTGAATTACCAAATACCAAAACCATATACAAAATGATACATGGAAAAACATATTTTTAAAAATAGCTAAGTAACTGATATAATACAAAAAACGGAAGACATACATTTAAATTATTTAAAAAAGTAGACAAAACTTTCGGCACACTTTCAAATTATATTTCTCACGATTTCTATCAAACCGCGATCCTTTTACGGAATTTCTCTTCAGAATCAACAAAAGCCACTCAGAATATTGCATATGTGGAATGATGGGTAACTCAACTCATTACATTTTGATTGCCCCTTAACCAAAAAATTTTATTAAGCCGCCAATTAATAATACTATGAGTAAATAGATTAAAACGTATCAAAAAACAAATTGAAAATTAAATATCTGATCGGAGCAGTACATGACTTTCCTTGTATAATGTAAGAAATTTACTTCTTTCAAGGTGAAAAAATAATTGAAAATACACGAAACAGTGTTTTTAACGTTGAATTGTACATTTGGCGCATTTCCGGATGACAACATGTAATACTATTTCAAAGTACCCAATTAACTTATATTTCACGCAACTCTAAATGAACAATTATTAATTTTGATAGCATCCTCAGTAAGCAATATTGTCTATATATTAACATATTTTAATAATTAAGTCATCAATTAGTCGCCATTTTCATTAACTTTGACAATATTCTTCAATCTGGGGCAAAATATCGCCAAGTAGGTGATATTCCACTAGATCATTCGCCAAGCTCGACAAATGTATCGCCAAGTATTACAGATATACGGAGAGACGAGCATTTCTTATATACTAGAAGGTATATAAGAAATATCCATCATACGATGGAATTCAAAATTTGCCAATTATTACCCCTATTAGCGTTATTTTTATCAACTTGACGACATTTCCCTCAATTTGGCAACATATAAAAAATGCCAAGTTGGCGACAACCTGCCAAAATTTTCGCCTAGCGTTACGGAAGGACAGACGGAGAAATGGGTTATTCTTATAGTCGAGTTTTATGTTCTTTCAAAGATATTAAATTTCCATCAAGTAGTAGCACATTTTCATTGATTTATCTTTATTTTCAGCAATGCGACTACATTTCCGTCAATTTGGCGACATTTTTAAAAAGTCGCCCGGTTTGCGATATTTTGCCAAATTTATCTCTAAAATTTCGCCAAGCGTTATTGACGAGAAATAGGTTATTATTATAGTAGATAAATGACTATTGGCGTCCAAACAGAAAATTAGCACCCGAAATATTTTCTCTCGTGAATGAAGCGTGCTAGATCCACGAAAATGATGTTAACAAATTTATCGCATAATATTACATGTGAAAAGTGAACATATTTTACAACAGTTATTTTTTTTTAATTTTACGTGATTTTTTGATACATTTATTTCAAAAATGTGTAATATCTCGAAAACGGTATATACTAACGTTCTAATTTTTATATCAATCGTTTTATAATAAAAAATTACATAAAAAATGATTATTTAACTAACCCTATTGAAGATTTTGATTTTTTGATGATTTTTTCAAAATTTCATTCGAAAATTTAGGGTTGTTTTGAATATTCGACTACGTTTAAAAATAATAGGGTTCCACTGTTCATAGATTGTTAATTTTGTACCAAATTTCTTTCGAATCTCTCCATTCTTTCGTGAGATATAGTCTTCACACACACACACACACACACACACACACACATCCACTCAAAAACGTTCGATTCGTGTTTAGGGATTCTTGAAACGTGCTTACCCGCCGAAAACTCGAATTCAAATTTTCGACCCTGTTACGCTACTTTCCTTATACATTATACTATGCATATAAGAAAAGTTATAAAATAAGAAATTTATACGAATTTGTTAAAGAAAATTAAAGTAATTTTTATTCCACAATTTAAGTTTTAATAGTAATTTATTTGTTAACAGATAAATATCATTGAAAATTGTTAGTAATTTAATAAACAATTTTAATATTTCAAGTTCTTATCTTGTTTCTTATATTGTTATCTATATAAAGTATATGGTACTAAATATTGTTCTGAAGAACTTTAAATATCGGACTTTTACGCCATAAATTATATTATATTATGTTTTCCATTATTATTATTTTTGTATAATTTTGTTATATAATGCATACTCTATAACAAAAAAAAATCAATGCACCAAGAAGGAGTTGTCCGATTGTGATAAAAATTGGTGGTTGTGAAGAACATACATAGAAAAAGAAATGATTAAAATTTCAGAACAATTTAATGATTTGGAGTTCGACCGTACATAAAGGGAGGAAGTCAATAAGGCATTGCTCTAACTCTGGCCTGGATGCAAGATGTCACTAGGTGTGACATAGACTGATAAAGTTCACGGATGGTGTCCTGCGGAATGTCTTGCCAAATTGTCTCCAACTATCGGGATAAATTGTCAACAATCCGAGATGGTTGCAATCGCCTTCCCATAACGTCCCAAATGTGCTCTATAGGAGAGAGATCAGGAGACCTAGCCGGCCAAAGAAGTGTTGGGCAAGCTTGAAGACAATTCATAGCAACACGTGTCGTGTGTGGCCGGGCATTATCTTGTTGAAAAGTAAGTTCGGGGTGTCGCAAAAGGAACGGTAACACAAGCGGTCGTAGAATGTTGTCTACGTACCGCTGTGTTGTCAGTGTACCAGAAATGACTACCTAAGACGTAAGATATCCGCAGTAGAAATGCAACAGAAATTTTGCCAACAGATTCACAATCGCTCATTATATACACCTGCTGAATGCGCAGTTCCGATGCGCTGGAGCTCCCTCTATTTATTCATTGGACACCAAATTTTATTCATTTGCATGCTCGCTCAAAATGTCTTTGCATGCGAAATTTCATTGCAATCGTACAACTCCTACTTGGTGCGCCGATTTTTTTGTTACAGAGTGTATATTACGAATATTTTTATTATGCATTGTGTATGTTTTATATATTGTATATACTTATCAATGTAAAATTTATTTTACATTGATAAGTATATACAATAATATTGATAAGTATATTACAATTTCTTTAGTAGACCAGAAATAAGTAAATCTCATATCGAGGTCTAATAGTCATGGTTATGTGAATTATGAGTTGCACTCTATGACAATTGAATCTACCAGCCGAATACCCATTGAAAACCAACGATCTCATAATAAACAGCTCCCGAATAACGTGAATTTTTGAGTAATTCCTTCTTCCAGTGGTTCTTTTAAACTGTTCAAATATGCACTAAATTTCAAATATCTGTCTCACTTCAGACTGGGAGTTTCTCATTTATTTAGCCAATTAAATGTTTAGGTGTACGGCATCCCAAAATTAGCAAATATCAGAAATCTGAAATTATACACTTTATTCCTATCTAACGACCTATCCTTACATTAATTTTAAAATCTCTATCTCATTGAAAAGTGAGTTTTACTATCATTTCACAGTTCGAACTTTTTGGTGTGGATCATCGATTGAATGAATATTTTAGAAAAATACGAGTTTTCCTGATGTTTTAACGATTTACTGACCCGTGCATCAAATTTCACATCTTTATCTCTCATTTCACCTTTCGAACGTTTTGGTATGGAGAGACCCATCCCCCCCCCCCCCTTCTCTATATAACATTTTTGAAAAACTCGATTTTTCTTTAATCTTACGATTAACCCGTGTATAACATTTTAAGCCTATATCTCATGTAAAATGGAGCGTTTCTTATTTATTCTGGAAATAGAATATTTTGATGTGCGCACCCATAAAGTAGCAAATATTGAAAACTAAAATTGAGCACTTTCTTTCTTCCGATTTATCTACCCATACATAAAATTTGAAGTCTCTATCTCATCCCGAAGTATATGTTTTTCAATCGTTTCCCATTTCGAACATTTCGACGCTGAGCACTCCTTACATAATATTTTTGAAATATTCGATTTTTCCAGAAGGTTTCATCGAACAATTGACCGGTGTACCAAAGTGCAAAACCCTATCTCACTTATAAATGTACTTCATCTATTCGCGAATCAAACATTTTAGCGTGAAACACCCCTAAAGTATCACATATTGTAAGACTCCAATTGCACACTTTTTTCTTTTGAAATATCTACCCATACACAAAATCTGAAGTCTTTATTCGATCACAAAACATGCTTTTTCTATCATTTCACCTGTCGAACGTTTTCGTGTGGAGTACCCACCCCCCCGTAAATGGATATTTTTGAAAAACTATAACTTTCTCGGGTTTTTTTGTCAGATCGTTGACCCATTCACCAAATATCAAGCCTCCGACGCATTTTAAAGAAGGCGTTTCTCATTTATTCGAAAAATCGAACATTTTGGTGTGTGACAGCCTCTGAAGTAAAAAATATTGGATAACTGAAATTGCACACTTTCCTCTTTATGAACTATCTACCTATACACCAAATTTGAAGTCTGTATCTCATCACAAAGCATGATCTATCTATCATTTCATCTTTCGAACGTTTTTGTGTGGCGTGCCCACCCCCTCAATTGAACATTTTTAAAAACTCTATTATTCTCGGGTTTTTCATCAGATGATTGACCCATATACCAAGTATCAAGTCTCTATCATATTTCAAAGGGATCGCTTCTCATTTATTTGGAAAGTCTAACATTTTGGTATGGGACACCCCCTAAAATAGAAAATTTGGGAAAACTGAAATTACACATTTTCTGCCTCCCGAACTATCTACCGGTACACCAAATTTGATATCTCAATCTCATTCCAAAGCATGTTTTTTTTTTATCATTTCACCTTTCTAACGTTTTTCACTGGAACACCCCTTAAACTAACATTTTTCAAAAGCTCTATTCGTCTTTTATATTTTCATCAAATAATTAGCCCATACCAAATTTTAAGCTTCTATCAAATGTTAATGGAAGTGTTTCTCATTTCTTCGGCAAATCGAATATTTTGGTGTGCGGCACACCCTAAAGTAGAAAATATTGGAAATCTGAACTTGCACACTTTCGTCCTTTCGAACGATTTACCCATACATCAAATTTAAAGTCTCTATATCATCTCAAAACATGATTTTCTATCATTTCACTTTTCGAACATTTTAGTGTGGAGAACCCCCTCTACAGAACATACGCATTTTCCAGGGTTTTTTTTATGTCGACCCGTGTACCAAATTGCAAATCTCTATCTATTCGGGAAGTGCTGAAAAAAAGCGTTACAGTCAGACAGACACTTGGTAATTAGTATAGATAGATGATTATAAAAATCTATACGGCTCACTTTAACGAGAAGAAATTAGAATCTTGTACCAATAGTTCATCGGCTAGCCGGTTCTATGATTCGTGGTTCGATCTCCAATTGGAAAAGTGAGACCTTTAGAATGACGTCTGAGCAGCCTAAACCGGAACGTTGGATACAATTATGATAGAGGTCTAGAAGTGACCTGGCTACCAATTTTTAGTGGACCCTGCAAACGTTTGCGCCAGTTTTAACAGTTGTTCACTACAGCACAGGATGCTACCTTGTATAAAATACGCAGAGAAAGGATGGCAACCTTTTAAATCAGTTGTAGCACTCCAACTCGAAGATTATAGTGTTCATTTCTACAAGAACTTCGAGTCTTGTCTTGGTAGTTTAACGGTTAGAGCATCGGCGGACGAGTTCGAAGATCTGTAGTGTGATACCCTCGCGATCTGTCTCCTACCCAGCTGCGATGGTCACGGGGTCCAGTACCCCTCTTGTGGGGGGTGGAGAATGCAGGGACTTGAACTTTTTACGGGAACTTGAGCTTTGGGGGTTGAAGAGAGAAACCACAGAACGAGAGAGCTCTAGGGTGTCTGAAAGAAATATGTTGAGTAAATCAGGATATGTAATATAGTGCATATAATAGTAATTGTGTGTGTGCTGTTTTTTTTTAAAATAAATATTTAGACAAGAAGTCTGCTGACTGCTCAATAAGTTCTAATCTTCCATATCTGGAACCGAATCTCCCGTGAATAGAGAGAGCACAACTCAAGGATTGGCATTTTTTCAGATCGCTACAATTTGCATAAGTGGTTCAATTCAGGGGGAGTTTTATCAAACAGGACGTTATCATGTATATAAAAAAAGAGAAATGAGGAAATTGTAGAGATCAAAAGTTACTCTGATTAATCTGAACTGTGAAGGTGAAGAATATCCATTTAACACATAGAAGAAATATATAATTTTTTCAGTAGCTCCTATAGGAGAATTCTTTGATCAACTGCAAATCATTGATTCGACTTTCTTCTAAAGAAAGGAATCTTTGCAAATGTTTATACCTGTGTTTTTTACACTGCTAAAAAAATATTAAGCATATAATGGATATTTTAAAGAAAAATCAGCATTTTGCAGACGTGATGACATAATACAATTGGTTAATATGATGTATGCAAATCTTGTCCACAAAAACAAAATTCTACGATTTCCAGGCAGTTTTAAAAATAAAGTTAAAACGTTGAAGGATTTTCACAGTAAATTTAAAGAAAAACCATTATGGTTTGAACTTTTTCAAGTTATTTATTGTCTCGAAACAATGTTTACTGCTTTGATAAGTTTTCAGAGTATCCCATGAATGTTTAACAGTGTCATCATTTTGTCTTAGATAAGTTTTAATTTTTCTACAATACATGGTAATATATAGGGAAAATATTGGAATCGTGTCGAATATCGCAACTCCAATTTTCGACGGATCCACGCGTTTCGAGCACTCTAGATTCAGAAAACTATTTTAGCGTGACGTCTGTGTGCTTGTGTGTGTGTGTGTGTGTATCTGTCTATTTTTCTGTCTGTGAAATATATGCATCCACTGCAACTCAAAACCAGTTTACCGAATTTTCTTATATTCGGTAGGCAAATCACTTGTGGGTGACCTGGTTCCCATTAGATTTTGGTACGATTCGGACACAAAAAAAGAATCTGCTTTTTTTTCTTCTTCTTCTTCTTCTTCTTTTTTGCAAAATGGTCCAGGAAAATCGTCAAAATCTGAAATTATAGGCTACATTTACACAAATATATGAGCAAAATGCTTGTACGACGAAAATAATAATACCAACACCATTACTCTAGGGCTAACCGTTCTCTAGGCAATTTTTTTTAGCAACATCGCAATTGGAAATAAGTCCAGTGCTAGTCACCAAATAGAAAAGAAAATTGAATTAAATATGCACAAATTCAATATAACTTCAAATAACGATCCGTGTTGTTTTGTGCAATTAAACTCAATTTAATGAATTATTAAAGAAATAAAAAAAATAAATTTGAGTCTGAAGGGAAAGTCTTGTGCTATCCACATTATATTTTTTTCAGTTGTTTTTGCACTGTGCTTAACTTTTTATAACCAGCGTATTTGCTTTCTAACCAAATTAGCCCGTGAACAAAAGTAACAATGAACCAAAATAGTAAATTATATAGCATATATTGGCCAGAATAAGTAATCCTGTCGCCAAACACCAAGCGTGGCGAATTGGTCATGAAATTGATGGCGAATTTGAATTCACCAATTCTCCAGTAAAATAAACTTTATTATGACGGCGTGTGATCAATGTTCTTGAGCGATAGATATGACACCCCAATTATTCACGAGAATAACATATTTTTTCATACACGTACAAAATGGCGGTCGAGATAACCCAGTGGTTAATGCGTTGGAATCGCACATGGTAGACCCGGGTTCAATCCCTGATGCCACCCAAAACTATATTCGTGTCTACGAGGAGAATGACCAGCTGAATATCTAGTTCCAAATGTCCATCTGAGAGGTTATAAGTTACGGAAAGAATGGTACGGTCCCTGTGCTTTCCATCCCCATTGGGTTCCGGCAGGGCCGTTTTAATCCTTGTCGAAGTCCCTAGGTAAAAATAAAACCTAGATCAACCACCATAAAACTTTTGTAGTAAAAAAGGTTTATAGAGCACGGAAGATCAGCCCCCCAGCTTTACCTGAGTGGTATATTGTTAAAATCAGCCCTGGATTTAATAGCTTTTTTAAAGTCATTCGTAACTCATGTAATATATCTGAAGTAATTTATGCTAACGTTTTAACATTTTTATCATTCGCTTTCCTATGAAAAATTACGTCAAAAGTTATTATCCTTTTATCATCATTGAAAGTTTAATTTTACAATTTAGAGAGAAACATCTTCCAAACGTTCGATTGCGTTCAAAAGCGATGGAATTCCTAGATCCACTGATTATTAAAACAGTACCAAATTATTTTTTAAACGCTTCATTCGTTCGCGAGATATCGCGACCGCAGCATTACGTATACCATACTTACATACATACACACACTAGCATCCATACATGCACACACTAACATTCCTACATACACACACTAACATTTGTACATAGACACACGGCGTGAGCTCAAAACCGTTCGATTCGAGTTCAAGGATACTAAAAAGTACTCTTCTCTCTAAAATTCAAATTCAAATTTTCGACCCTGTCACAAAACACTGTCACACTTTACATGTATATATGTACAGTGTATATGTAAAATGTAACCCTGTCATATTTTGCATATACCCCATACTATGTATGTAGAGAAAATAATCGACTGCCCTCCTCTGATATAGAGCATTTAAAATTTTTAAATGGAAAAAAATGTCGAAAATTTCACAATATTTTTCTTTTTTCAATTTTTATCAGTAAATAAAAACAAACTTTATGCATTATAGAACTATTTTTCAGAAAAAATTCAATTTTCAAGACTATTCTGGCTCATCCTAGAATCGTATTTCTATTTACCATATAAAATGGATAGCTTTTCTCTTAGAAATACAGAATGAAAAAGAAAATTTTATATTGACTTTGGAAGCAAACAATTTATTCGGGATTCACTCACTATTTCTCTTTCATTAGAAAACACAGTCTAGTTTGAAGAATAAACAGTTGCTTTAGAACGTATAAAATGCAAGGTTTTAGATAGGAATAAATCTGTAGTCCCTTAAAAAGAACTTGTTTCTGTGCGGAACACATATATTAGATTTCATGTATCGATCAGAATGTTGTTCTATGATTATCACAGTTGAACTCTTTAATGTTAATTTTTCCGATTTGTTTGTTTTTATGAATTATAAATCACTTCTATTTAAGCCTGTCAAAGTCTAACACTTTTAAAAATTACTAGTTAAAGAACTAACACTTTTAAGTTAAAGAACTAACAATTTTAAGTTACAGAACTAACACTTTTAAAAATTAAAATACAACTTTTTGATGTGAAACATCTTAGGGCGCGGAATAAATCATGAAAGAAATATGACGAATATGAAAGAGAAGTATAACGGAAGTATAACGGAAGTATCATCATATAACTGCAAATACCTAACACAAAACTATGGTTGTAATTTTAAGGTCAGTCACTTTATTTTGGCGTCTATTAGTGATTTATTTATTCAGTGGCCTTGGCGACGAATTTGGCATTTATCTATATACATTAGAAATTTAGAAAGTGTCACATGCATCATAATTGACGGAAACTACACAAATACCGAATTTCAAATAAAATACAAGAGTTTTTACTGCAAACTAAGAAAAAATTTACAAACTGAGAAAAAGTTAAAAGACACAACTGACTGGAACGGAAAATCGAACTAAGTATCCACATTAGGTCTTACAAACGCTGACATCGATACTATCTTGGCGATATCAGGTCTTATTTTAAGACGTTTCAAGTCTATATATCTTAGTTTTCTGTTTGAAATCACAGTAAGCGTTGTCCTTATTCAGCTAACCTATTCACTTCTTTTACAAAGCAAATTAGACTCCGTTTTGCAATGAATTATCTAAACCAGAATGTAATGCAAGCATTATATTAACACATTACTGAACATAATTGGTAATATAAATTCACACTATCAGTTTTCTCATAGCTCGTGTTTAATAATCAATTCTATGTTTAGATTATTAAATTAGACTGGATTATATTTATAGAAGTAGGAAACATTTTTCATCGCTTAAAATAAATGTGATGACTGATACAAATGAAACTCAGTAGCAATAGCAGAAAACTTTAAAAACTATGAATGAATGTATATGTGAATATTTTTTATTAATTATAATGAACATTGAAAATAATAAATGTATTAATACCATGTAAAGTATTTTATTTACAGTTTTCTGAACTTTTACAGGGTTATATAATGTCGACTCTGTGGCTGAGAGTTCTAAGGCAAGCATTTCCTCGGACTCTCTCAGCTGCCGGGTTGTGGGTTCGAGTCCCACCTGTGGGCATAGATGTTGTGGTGCCGTCTAAAGACACGTCATGTGACTGCTAAATAGTTCACGATCCGGCCGCTAAAAATAAAGCGAACGATTGGACGATCGAGTGCCTGGTCATTAGAAAAAAACATGGTTATATTTTACACAGATAATATTAATCTACATTATGATATAACAAGCCAAATCGTTAGAAAAAGCATGGTTATATTAATTTACGCAGATAATATTAATCTACATTATGATATAACAAGTCAAATCATTAGAAAAAACATGGTTATATTTATTTACACAGATAATATTAATCTACATTATGATATAATAAGCCAAATCATTAGACAAAACATAGTTTTATTAATTTATACAGATAATATTAATCTACATTATGATATAACAAGCCAAATCATTAGAACAAATCAAGGTTATATTAATTTAGACAGATACTATTAATCTGCATTATGATATAACAAGCCAAACTATTAAAAATAAACATGTTTATATTAATTTACAGAGACAATATTAATCTGCATTATGATATAACAAGCCAAATCATCAGAAAAAAGCAGGGTTATATTAATTTACAGAGATAATATTAATCTACATTATGAAATAACATACAAAATCATTAGAACGTGATATCCAAAACAATTCAGCTGTTACATATGGCATTTAAATGGCATACGTATCAAACACGGTGCTTTTGACCACATTAATTAGCTGGACTATGGCTCAACTTGACTTTTTCATACCAGAATCTACTTTTTTTTCAGAATTTATAAGAAAAAATTTGAAAAATCGGTATCGTTTGTCCAAATGATTACAACTATACCGTGCTACCCTTCACTTTAAAGGGCTTGAAAAAATATTTTTATTGATACCATAATTGACAATGTACTCCCTCCCCCACCGAGGGGTAGTAACTTGCCCCCTTGGGGCTAATAACCTCACTAAAAAAATCTAATGTGGGCAACACATGACTTTCCTTATATAATGCAATGAATTTACTACTTTTATAGTAAAAAAATATGTTTTTCTTCTAATAGATATTTATATTCTTTCCAAGATATTGAATTTTCGTCAATCAGTTGTCGTTTTCTTTGATTTAGCTTCATTTTTATCCAATTGGCGAGATTTTCGTTAATTTGGCAATATTTTAGAAATTCATTCCGACATTCCGCCAAATTCATCGCCAAAATCTCGCCAAGCGTTATGGACAGAGAAATAAGTTATTCTTATAGCATATAAATGATTATTGGCGTTCAAATGCAAAAGTATTACTCAAAGTACCTTTTCTCATGAATGGAACGAGCTTGATCCACGAGAATTACGTCACCCAATATATTGCATGATATTACATATGAGTAGTGAACATGTTTCTCAACAGTTAATAGATTTTATTTAATTTATGGGATTTTTTGATACATTTATTTTTAAAATATGCAATATCTCGAGAACGGTTCATGCTAGCGATCTAAAGTTTATGTCAATCGTTTTCTAAGGAAAAATTACATAAGAAATGTCTATTTCCGCAACTTTATTAAAGGTATTGATTTTTTGATGATTTTTTCAAAATTTCATTCGAAAATTTAGGGGGTTTAGAACATTCGATTACGTATAAAAACAATAGGCTTCCACTATTCATGGATTGTGATTTTTGTTCCAAATTTCATTCGAATCGCAGCATTCGTTTGTGAGATATCGTCTCCACAGAATCACTCACACACACCCACACACATACTTTCACACACACACACACACATACTTTCACACACACACACGCACACACACAGACATCACCTCAAAAATGTTTGACTCGTGATCAGGGATGCTTGAAACGTGATCTCCCGTCGAAAACTCGAATTTGAATTTTCGACCCCGTCACAATACTTTCCTTATACATTATGTATCTAAGGAAAGTAAAAATATATCACGGTTATTTTTCACAATAATGATTAAAACTATTAACTCTCGTCATCATTGACGCATAAATAAACCCTTTTATGCATGATTATGTGAAAATTTGTCCTATGCTGCCATGTAAAAATAATATATATATAATTTCGAATAAAATTCAAAGTTTTTACTCGAATTAAAAAAAAAATTCTATCTAGTTCTAGATATTTTGATAACAAAGCCGGATGTAAAGTTTCGTGAAAATCCATGAATATTTCTGGTTGCTAACGTGTACACAAAAAATCGACCACAGACATCAGACAGACAGACGGACATCACTCCAAAGGTAGTCAAAACGTGTTCAGGAGCTCTTGAAACATATATTGGCATCAAAGTCTCGAAATGAGTAATTTTCGTGAAACCAATATTACGCACGAGAAAGTAAAAATTTAGAATTCGCAAGTTCATACAGTTGAAGTAAAATTAATATGCCCAATATTATTCTGCATTTCATATATTTTACGAAACAGGATAAGAAATACAATAAACACTTTATTGACCTTTCATTATTGGCAGTGAACAATAATAGTATAAAAGAGAAATTATGCGGAAAAACAAACTTTTCAATGTCTTCCCCCACACAAAAGTGTCGCATGGAAAAGTAGATTTCTTTTAATCACACATGAAATTGAATCAAACTGAGAGTGTAGGTAATTTCAATTTTTAAAAAATCTGACGCGGACAGCACATGGCTTTCTTAATATAATGCAATGAATTTACTAATTTTACAGTCAAAAAATAATCTGTAAGATCCACGGTACTGTGTTTTTATCGTTGAATTGCGAGTTTCCGGATGACAATTAGTAATACTATTTGAAAGTACCCAATTAATTTATATTTTACACAACTCTAAATTAACAATTATCAGTATTGATAGCATCCTCAATAAGCCTCAATATATTAAAATATTTTAATAATTAATGCATCAATTAGACGTCATTTTCATTAATTTAGCTTCAATTTTGCAATTTTGGCGATATGTTTGTCAATCTGTGGCAAAATATCACAAGTTGGAGATACTTTGCTACATTATTCACCAAGTTCTGCAAATGCATCACCAAGTGCTACAGACAAACTGAGAAAAGAGCATTTCTTCAAAACTAGAAGGTATGCCCATTATATGTCGTAAATCAGAATTTGCGAAACATTTCTTTCCACTTGGAATTATTTTTATCAATTTAGCGAATTATTATTTGGCGTTATTTTTATCAATATCGCAGGACTTCGCCAAGTTGGCAACGTTCTGCTACATTTTTCGCCAAGCGTTACGGACGGTGGGTTATTCTTATAATGGGTTATTCTTATAATTGGAGTGGGGTTCTTATAATCGGAAATGGGTTATTCTTATAATTACTTTCCTTATATACATAATGTATAAGGAAAGTATTGTGACGGGGTCGAAAATTCGAATTCGAGTTTTCGACGGGAGAGCACGTTTCAAGCATCCCTGATCACGAATCAAACATTTTTGAAGTGATGTCTGTGTGTGTGTATGTGTGTGTGTGTGTGTGTGTGTGTGTGTGTGTGTGTGTGTGTGTGTGTGTGAAAGTATGTGTGTGTGTGTGTGTGTGTGTGTGTGTGTCAGTGAGCCTGTGGAGACGATAACTGACGAACGAATGGACCGATTCGAACCAAATTTGGTACAAAAATCACAATCCGTAAAAACTGGAAGCCTATTGTTTTTATACGTAATCGAATGTTCAGAACCCCTCTAAATTTTCGAATAAAATTTTGAAAAAATCGTCAAAAAATCAAAACCGCTAATAAAGTTACGCAAATAGACATTTCTTATGTAATTTTTTATTAGAAAACGATTGGCATAAATTTTAGAAAGCTAACATGAACTGTTCTCGAGATATTGTACATTTTTCAAAAAAATTATGAAAAAGTCACATAAAAAAAAAAATTCCTATTGAGAAACATGTTCACTTTTCATATGTAATACCATGCGATAAATTGAGTGACATCATTCTCGTGGATCTAGCTCGTTCCATTCATGAAAAAATATACTTTGAATAATACTTTTGTATTTAAACGCCAATAGTCATTTATCTGCTGTAAGAATAACTTTTTTCTTAGTACATAACGCTTCGAGAGATTTTGGCGACGAATTTGGCGGAATGTCGCCAACTTGGCGACTTTTTTGAAATGTTGCCAAATTAATGAAAATCTCGCCAAATGGATAAAAATGATGCTAAATCAATGAAAATGACGACTAATTGTCGAAAATTCAATATCTTGGAAAGAATATTAGTATCTACTATAAGAAAAACCTATTTTTTTACTGTAAAAGTAGTAAATTCATTGCATTATATAAGGAAAGTCATGTGTTGCCCACATCAGATTTTTAAATTTACCAATGCTTATATCTCGAAAACTAGAAGTGTTAGCTATGAACAGTAGTAGAATATCCCCTTGAAATCCTTTGGGATATATAATTTTATTTTTGACTTAAATTTCTTAGTTTTGAAATATAGTGGTTATAATTTCGATATTTTAATATTTTGAACTATTTTGAAAATGTGGTTTTAATTTTGATATTACTTTCCTTATATACATAATGTATAAGGAAAGTATTGTGACGGGGTCGAAAATTCGAATTCGAGTTTTCGACGGGAGAGCACGTTTCAAGCATCCCTGATCACGAATCAAACATTTTTGAAGTGATGTCTGTGTGTGTGTGTGTGTGTGTGTGTGTGTGTGTGTGTGTGTGTGTGTGTGAAAGTATGTGTGTATGTGTGTGTGTGTGTCAGTGAGTCTGTGGAGACGATAACTGACGAACGAATGGACCGATTCGAACAAAATTTGGTACAAAAATCACAATCCGTAAACACTGGAAGCCTATTGTTTTTATACTTGATCGAATGCTCAGAACCCCCTTAAATTTTCGAATGAAATTTTGAAAAAATCGTTAAAAAATCAAAACCGCTAATAAAGTTACGCAAATAGACATTTCTTATGTAATTTTTCATTAGAAAACGATTGGCATAAATTTTAGAACGCTAACATGAACCGTTCTCGAGATATTGTACATTTTTCAAAAAAATTATGAAAAAGTCACATAAAAAAAAATTCCTATTGAGAAACATGTTCACTTTTCATAAGTAATACCATGCGATAAATTGAGTGACATCATTCTCGTGGATCTAGCTCGTTCCATTCATGAAAAAATATATTTTGAATAATACTTTTGTATTAGAACGCCAATAGTCATTTATCTGCTGTAAGAATAACTTTTTTCTTAGTGCATAACTCTTGGCGAGATTTTGGCGACGAATTTGGCGGAATGTCGCCAACTTGGCGACTTTTTTGAAATGTTGCCAAATTAATGAAAATCTCGCCAAATGGATAAAAATGATGCTAAATCAATGAAAATGACGACTAATTGTCGAAAATTCAATATCTTGGAAAGAATATTAGTATCTACTATAAGAAAAACCTATTTATTTTACTGTAAAAGTGGTAAATTCATTACGTTATATAAGGAAAGTCATGTGTTGCCCACATCAGATTTTCTACTCTTATATTCTTTCCAAGATATTGAATTTTCATCAGTCGTCATTTTCATTGATTTAGCTCCTTTTTTATCAATTTGTGACATTTTTGTTAATTTGACAACATTTAAAAAAGTCGCCAAGTTGGCGACATTTCGCCAAATTCGTCGCCAAAGTTTCACCAAGTGTTATGGACGGAGTTATTCTTATAACAGATAAATGACTATTGGCGTCCAAATACAAATGTATTACCCAACGTCTCTTTTCTCATGAATGGAACGAACTAGATCCACAAGAATGATGTTACCAAATTTATCGCATTACATATGAAAAGTGAACATATTTCACAATAGTTATTATTTTTCTTATTTTATGGGATGTTTTGATAAATTTATTTGAAAAATGTGCAATATCTCAAGAACGGTTCACTGTAGCGTTCTAAAATTTATGTCGATCGTTTTCTAATGAAAAATTACATAAGAAATGACTATTTGCCTAACTTTATTAAAGGTTATGGTTTTTTGATGATTTTTTCAATATTTCACTTGAAAATTTAGATATGTTCTGAACATTAGATTGAATTTAAAATCAACAGGCTTCCAGTAATCACAAATCGTAATTTTTGTACTAAATTTCGTTCGAATCGCTCTATTCGGTCGTAAGATATCGTATCCATAGACTCACTGACACACATACACACACACCCACACAGACAGGCAGATATCATCTCAAAAACGTTTGATTCGTGTTTAGGATGCTTGAAACGTGCTCTTCCATCGAAAAGTCGAATTCGAATTTTTTTCCTTTTTTTTTTCGTTTTTTTTTTTTCTTTTCCGGGAAATATTGAAATTTTTTCAATTTTCAATTTATTCAATTTACGTGGCAACTACAGATAAAATCCAGTGACACTCAAATATAAAAAGCCACTCAAATATAAGACGAACAGAACATAAAATACAAGAATACTATATAGTATACATGTCAAGCACATTCAAACAGGCTTTTTTAAAACAGGCAGGAGTCAAATTAAATATATCAATATCAGTACAATATGTATTATATAGATCAATAAATTTATAGATAGAATAGCATTTAATATAGTTACGTTTAACAGTAGTATTGTGAAACAAAGTTTTATTTCTAGTATTATTAACAGGTATATGAAATTCCAGGCAAGAAAGTGAAGTGGGGCAATCAATAGAATTATTTAAAACCTTATAATAAAACATGAGACAGGACCATTTTCTTCTTTTTTTAAGAAACATTAAATTATATTTTTGTCTGAGTTAACTCGTATGCATATCGTAAGGATAATAGCCAATCAATCTGTAATCAATAGTACGTAAAAGTTTATTTTGCACGACTTCTATTCGTTGAGAATGCAGATTGTAAACAGGGTCCCAGATCACTGCACAATATTCCAAAATTTTGTTTGTTTTTCTTATAACCTCCTGTTTCGGTCGAGCCGCATACAGGACCAGTGATGCCGGAAGAAGGACAAAGAATGACACAAGACGAGATCACAAAGTTTATTAACACAAACAAGCATCACTGACGAAGATCAGGGGGGTGCAGCTTCACATTTGGCGAGGACCCAGTAGGCGGAAGACTGATTTCATCCTCATGAAAACACCCATGTCTTACTCGGGATTCCAACCCAAGCCCACTAGACAGCAGTCGGAGACGCTATCCACTTCACCGCCTGGGCGGCATATTCCAAAATTGATTTAACAATGGTATTATAAATACAAATAATAGTATCGGACCTAGCAAAAACACGAGATCGTCTTAAGGTGAAAAAGTCTTTGGTAGGCTCTTTTAATAGTATTATCGATATGTCTCTGAAAGTTAAAAGAGTCACCGAAAGTGACACCCAAATCCATAATATGAGTACATCGAGATAGAGGTAAATTATTTAAAATGTAATTGTAATTGTGAGTATTACGGATCCTAGCTATGCTCATAACATAGCATTTAGAAACATTTAAGTGGAGTTTATTTAAAACAGACCAGTTATACCGTTCATCTAGATCTCTTTGCATCAGTTCACAATCAGTTAATGAGTTGATTTTCATATAAAGCTTCAAATCGTATGCAAACATAAGACATGTTGCAGTTTTAAAAATCCGGGGTATTTCATTAATAAAAATTAAAAAAAGAAGTGGACCCAGATTTGAACCCTGAGGAACACCAGAGGAATTACTATATAGTCTAGAGTTTACACCAAGGTATTTTACAGAATACAGTTTATCTGTAATATAAGAGTACAACCAAGTCGACAAATCAACACTAAATCCGATAGAAATTAGTTTACGGGTTAATAACCCTAGATCGATGTGATCAAATGCTTTACTAAAATCAGTATATAAATAACATCCAGTTGCCTCTTGGTTTCAATGGCATCAATAATATCACTGGTAAAACATGCTAAATTAGTTACTGTTGATCGCATTGACATAAATCCATCCTGTACCGAGATATCCATTGCTTAAGTTGGGAAAAGATCCTTTCACATGCATAATAGATTCAAAAACTTTGGAAAAAGGGGACAGAATAGTAATAGGCTTATAGTTGGAAATATGACGTTTGTTGTTCTTTTTATGTACAGGAATAACTTGACCGTATTTCCATACATTAGGAAAAATCATAGTTTTAATCGAAAATTAAACAATATGAGCAAGGGGTAAGTTAGACAGTCAGCACAACCCTTAATGATGAAAGAGGGAACATCATCACAGCTTATAGACTGGCTGGATTTTAACTTCTTTAGGGATTTGGCAACATCATTTTCAGAAATATATTTAACATTAATTAAGTCAATGTTATTGAGTTCACAATTCTTAGTCAGCAGTTCAAAATTAATAGGTTGGCTACTTTGGATATAAACAGATTCAAAGAAATCCGCAAAGTTAATTCTGCTGGAATATTCACGTTGCACTGATTTGAAAATATGTGCATATTTTAACGTATTAAAAATCATTGTTTTAATCTATAAAATCTCTATTAAACAATGTTTTTACAAAAAAGTGTGCAAATAGGGGGAGCAAATTTATGGTTATATATATGCCAGGCATACAGAAGCATGAATTTTTTAAATCCACAGTTTTCTATGTAGACGTAAGGGATAAATTTGCATCAAAATATTCCCCCATTTCAACCTTATCCTCTAAAAGGGTTCAATAAAATCAACAGCGTAGTTTAGAAGATATTTCGCTTATATTGTATATAGACGTAAGAGGGATAGATTTGCATCAAAATATTCCTCGATCTTAACATTATCCCTCTAAAAAGGTTCAGTGAAACTGACACCTTAGTTTAGAGGATATTTCGCATATTTTATATGTAGACGTAAGGGATAAATTTACATCAAAATATTCCTCGATCTTATCCTTATCCCTCTAAAAAGGTTCAATGAAACCGAGACCGTAGTTTAGAGTATATTTCCCACATTTTGTATGTAGACGTAAGGGATAAATTTACATCAAAATATTCCCCGATCTTATCCTTATCTCTCTAAAACGGTTCAATGAAACCGACACCGTAGTTTAGAGGATATTTCCCTTATTTTGTATGTAGACGTAAGGGATATATTTACATCAAAATATTTCCCGATCTCAAACTTATCCCTCTAAAAAAATTCAACAAAACCTACACCGTAATTTAGAAGAAATTTTGTTTACTTGCATTTTTCGAATTTCCCTTTTTATATATTAGATGCTTTATGAAACATAATAGTGAATAATAGCAAAGTACTTGTAAAGAACTCTTCCAAAAAGAAAAATTCGATTTCGTTAACATTAAGTTAATTAGCAGCTCTCCTGAAATAAGTCAGGCGTAACATAATACCGCAAAACTTTCGTTGATTTCATTTGCGTTAATGACATTCATATATCTG
Organism: Amaurobius ferox; assembly: GCA_951213105.1. NCBI lineage: Eukaryota > Metazoa > Arthropoda > Arachnida > Araneae > Amaurobiidae > Amaurobius > Amaurobius ferox. Next base: position 99,588,542 of record OX578140.1, read on the forward strand.
TCCCTTAATTTTGACGGCAATTATCTACACGATTAAATCTTGCCCAACTATGTGTATCAAGGAGAGAGATGTGTTGTCAGAGAGATGATGTGTATTAGAGAGAGACTACTCAGATTTAAAAAGCAAATTCTGAGTATAGAATGTGGCGATTTGTCTTAAATGAGAAATACATATCTGAAGATGAAAGAAGGGAAAATTAAAATTTAAAACATTTAAAAGATTTCTGATTATTTTTTTTTAAATGGAGCCAGCCTCAAAACTAAATATTTCGAAGTAATTTAAAAAAATCACGTTTTACAGTTAAAAAACGTGATTTGTCTCAAATACAGGTACGGTGTATTGCTCGAACTCTGTTGGAAATAGTTTTTAAACTGCAACTCCCTTTCAAAGTAGCATTCATACGCATAAGAAAAACAGTAGAATGTAAAATAATTAATTCCAATCGAATCCAAAAGCAAAAAGCATAAACTAAAGGATATTTAGTCTCATAAGCAAATAAGTATCTATATAAATAGTCCTTTAAAATAATCAAAAAGTTTGTTTTAACATACAGGACGTAAAACGCATTATCTAGCTTGAGCGCCTTCGAGCATCAAACGCCCTTCATCAGAGGTATATGTACAGATAGATAGAAAGTGCATAGATATTTTTATTTATATTCATTTATCCCGCAAACTAAATCTTACATATTACAAATAGCCGAAAAATGAAAGAAGCATAAAATGGACATATTACAAGAAAGTCAAAAATAAATATACAAGGTCTTTTTTGTTGTTGTTGTTGTTTCTCCAATGGCAAGAGAAAATGACAAACGTCTTACAAGGAACACAAAAACAAAAGTCAATGTCTCATCAGCAGGTCTCTAGCACTCCAATATCCGAGCATCCCTTGATATGGTACCTGTCCATAACTTCGTCCCTTCCACAGAGCGGGCAATTTGGGCTGTCATAAATGCCAATGCGGAGTTGTGATAACTCACCAGACGTGACTAACTTGCAAAAGCATCAATGTTATAACCGGCAAGGGAATGTTGAAACTCAACTTGTTTAGAGTGGGACAGGCCACCCGCATTCCATTGCAAGACACTCAACTTGTTTAGAGTGGGACAGGCCACCCGCATTCCATTGCAAGACACTCAATTTGCATGAAGTCCCACGAAGGTGATATCACTTGGAGTGATTTTGCTGCATGCCGAAAGTAGTAGACCTTTCAGCCGTCTAGGATGTTACCAGGGTGAACCACGAGGAGGTAGATCTACTGTCACACCCCAATATACAAGGTACAATACAGAAAGAATGGAATTAACAACACCTCTGTGGAATCAGGCCATTAAACCAATCAATCACTCAATTGCCAGGACCTATTTCACCTCTATGGAATACAAGATGAAGTTACGGGACCTTCGATCCACATTATTCTATGGGACATGATCATTTTACTGTAAACAAATCTACCGTGTACATGGACCTCTCTTTACAAAGTAATCGGGGTACTTCAGGACCTTCTTAGGAACCCTGTATAAACGGGAATATTTCCAAAACTGTTTAAAATGACTTCAGTAAGTCTTATAATGTTCTTCACCGTCAAAATATCGAATTATTTTGAAAAGCACTTTACCACACGGGGAAATTAAAATTGACTTAAGTAAAAATTATTGACGGTAGTAATATGACACTAATTCTAAAACGATCGGTCTTGTTTACTGCCGATGCAGTAAAATAAAATTTGAATAGACTTTTTTTTACGTTATCCCAGTTTGTAAAACATTTATTTGCAAATAAGACTCAAACTGGACGCTAAAAATCCCCCAATTTCTTTCTTTTCAAAAGCATCTCAGAAAAAAATACAAATTGCATGGTTTATGACAGCTGAATATCGATTTTAGAAAAAAAAACAGAACTATCTTCAGAGAAAAGATTGAATGGAATCACATGTGGTTGAAATCGAGAAGGAAAGGCATTTATTTCAAACTTTTTAAAGGATAGATATTTCATATTTAAATGCAGTTATATATACACATTAGAGCAAAGATTTTCCATTTTATGGATTTAAAGATATCGTATTTATTTGATAAAATTTGGAGAGTGAGACTCCACTCGACTTTCTCATAAGCTATATTTTTTAGAATTCAAATAATTTCTTTATATTACCATATAATAAAAGAATTAAAGGTAAAAACAGCTACAAGCTATTTGAATTTTATGCTTTAGCAACAGTTTGAGATGTATGCATACTGTTTACGTCTATTTTCATCACGATCAGTATTTAAATACAAAATATCTAATGTGGGCAGCACATGACTTTCCTTACATAATGCAATAACTACTTCTTTCAATGAGAATTAATGATGTACAAGATATGAGCCATAATGATGCTAACGTTGAAAAGTACACTAACATGTGGCGCGTTTCTGGATGACAGTATGCAAAAATACTTCAGAGTACTAAATTAACTTTTATTTCACGAAATCTAACTCGATAATCAGAAATATTGCAAGCATCTGCTAAGCAATGGTGTCCATATATTAAAAGATGTTAAATCTTACTTCATCAATTTGAGGTCATTTTTGCAACTTTAACGTTATTTGGGCCAATTTGGAGACATTTTCATCAATTTGGCACCATTTTCAAAAAGTCGTTAAGTTGGCGATATTTTACCATATTTATCGCAAAGTATTAAACATTTAATGATACTTACTACTTTTCAATTTTATGAAATATTTTGATAAATTTATTTCAAAAAAGCGCAATACCTTGAGAACTGTTCAAACTTCCGTCTAAAATGTGTATCATTCTGCTTATATTAAAGCAATTACGTATAACATGATTATTTATTGAACTTCATTATATGTCTTAATTTTTTATAATTTTTTAAAAAATGCATTCGAAAACGTATTTGTCTTCCAGAGGTACGATCGCATACTAAATCAAATATTTCAAATATTCACTAACTGTAATAACGGTACAAACGCTTCATTCATTTATGACATACAGCTTTCACAGACATACACACTGACATACATACACACTGACATACATACACACTAACATACATACATACTACCATACATGCACACTAACATACATAAACACTAACATACATAAACACTAACATGCATACATTTAACACACACATACACACATAGCCATCCCCTCAAAAACGTCCAATTCGAGTTCAAGAATGCTTTAAATGCTCTTTCGTCAAAAATTCGGATTCGGATTTTCGACTCCGTCCCAATACTTTTCCTATACATAATACAAATTATGTAGGGAGAGAAAGAATGTATCTTTTTTTCAGTTTTCGAAAAAATTTGTTCTTTAAAATTATTTTGCGAAAATTCTTACAAAGTTTCTGTTTCCTTCAAGTTGGAACCAGCTTGGTGATGCTGATGAATACGTTTGGTTACTTTTGTTGTTGCAAAATATATATTTGCCACTTTTATTGCTATACTTATATCTTTGCTACTTTTGTTACTGTACTATATTTCATACTATTTCATACCATATTTCATACTTTGGGGGATACTTTTGTTAATATAAACTTTCTTGATACCGTTCCCATGCATAGCGTAGTTTAACTACCAATTTGCACGAAATTCTATATAAAGGTGGCAGGAAATACTTAAGTACCTCAGTAACTTGAAGTAAAAATCCATGAGTGCGCACGTTAGGTCAATATAAGAAAGTGATAATGCCTGATTGAATAAAAGTAATTACTAGCACCAGTACCTTGGAAATTAAAAAAGTTATGATTATATAGTTATGAGACGAAACAAGTCAATTAAGAAGTTGTAAAGTATTATATAACTAGCAAGGGATCGACAACAGGAACGAACGAAACGTGTATACGGAAGGCATCAAATACCTACCAAAAAGTTATATCGTCGAGCTTTCTTGCACGGTTACACATGCAATGCTTGTCAAAATCCAAGGTGATATTCTTTATGGAATTCAAATGCGTATTGTCTGTAATAATTTTAAATAGGCTGCAGGCATTTATATAAAGGGCATTTTAAATAGGCTTTATATTAGAGTTATGTTGTTCTAAGTATTGTTTATTGTATGATTCCTGAATAGACCAATTGTTATTCGTCAAGAGTCATATTGTGTCAAACAAATGCCTTTTGTAATAGTTTTATAGACAATTACTATTAATTAAACAGTCAGAGTCCGACTAAATTTTCCTAGGGCTCAGGGTTTAAGTAAACATTCGGGGCCCCCTATTCATATTAGAGGACCAAGAATTAGTGACATTACTCCACACAACTGAAATAAAATTCTAACGTCGGGGAATTATTGGAGTTCTTTCCATTCATATGTACTTTAATTAATAAAAATGACACTTTTAATAATTTTGTTATCAAATACATATAAATTTGTACTGTGCATAAATTCTGAAATTCTTTTTTGTTAAATACTGTTCAAATTGCACACATTTGCTTCATCTTCGATAAATAATTCGATACGATAAGTTTGCTCTTTGTTACGTAAGTCGCTTCTGGAGGCCCTGGAGCCGTATTCCGGGGTCCCCTGTCTTAAGATGACCCTGTAAACAGTGCTCGTGAAACACCCGCAATGTGTGTATCCAAATTGAACGATTTTAGAGAGAATTTATAGTATTACTGGAACGAATTGCCCGATGCTGTCCCGGTGATAAATAGGCGCCTGCTACTTATAATTAAATAGGCGCCTGCTACTTATAATTAAATAAGCGCTTGCTACTTATAACTAAAAAAGCGCCTGCTACTTAATACATTTGAACATAATTTAAAATGGCACGTTTCAAATCTCATAGAGTGTATATATGGAACTTTTAGTCTAGTTTTTTGGATATGACGATAAATACATCAGATAACGTAAAAATTGCCAAATTCGCACACAAATATTGCAACGGGACAAGTAATTTAGTGATATTCTAAGGAGGTTGTAATTTCCGTCCCAACTTGTCCCAGATGCGTTCTATTGGTGATAGGTCTATTGGTGATAGGAAACTGGATTTGTCATGGGTGGATGCTAAATCCTCGAAGACATTGTTGAGAAAATCGTGCAGTATACGGTCAAGTTTTGTCTGGCTGGTAAATAGAACCTGGGTGGCATGACATCATAGGCAGATCAATCGACTACAAAATATTGTCGACGTATAATCGAGCCGTCAGATTGGCTTGCAGCAAAACTAGAGGCAATCAGCAGCCCTAAGACATGGACCCGGATTAATGACCGTTTGCCACTCGACAACAAATGAGAGATCAGAACACTGTCCAGTCCTCCTCCACACACGTATGCGGGCGGTCATCAGCACTGACAAGGGAAGGCTTTACAATAGTTCTCTCGGATTGCAATCTTTCATGTCCTATCTTGTAAAGGACCATGAATAATGATAAAACACCACAGCTTTCATCTAAGTGATAGGGGGCGCCACAATAACAATCTGAAGTTGTCATACAAACGTGCTCTACTGACGTGTATTATTTACATTTTAGTGTGAAGATATTATCCTTTTCAATTATTATTATTATTTTGAAATAAGATGGACAATAATGGTAAATAGTAAACGATAAATTTATTACTAATATAATTTATATCTTATTAATTAGCTAAATAACCACCAATACATGGTCGAAAGGTTGATCAAATACAACAAAGACAAAGACTGAAATTTTTGGAAGCCAAAACTGAACTAATCAACAAAGCTATTGACTGTATTACAATGAAAGTCAAAGCAAATGAAATTTGTAAATTAATGAATGATTTAAATTATTTGAAATTATGAATGGGAATGATTAAATGTATGATCCATACAAATGAAAGCGTTACAATGTGCACATTTAACAAACGCATAATCATTGCAATTTACAATGAAACTAGTTGCTGAACCAATATTAAATACAGTTGTCATTACCTTGTTAAATTTTGTAATGTGTGTTTCAACAGAATATCCAGCTTTTTTCCAAGAATATATTACCATATCTTGAAATATATCAGCGCCAAGTTAATTGTACACAAATGAATGCTTTTTTAAAATAAATAATCTGTCATTTAACTTTCTGTTGGCCTCTTCATCGATGTTGGTTCAAAATTCATCGATGTCTTCAATATGGACCCCTTCAATGCATTCAGTTCGAATTTTTATGTAGTCTTCGATACGTTTTACAAATGCCTTATAAGGATTGAAGAAGTAACAGTCTAACGGCTGTGCATATTTTGTTGTTTTTTCAGGTATTATTTAATAATAATAATAACTGAAAAGGATAATATTTTTCACACTAAAATGTAAATAATACACGTCAGTAGAGCACGTTTGCATGACAACTTCAGATTGTTATTGTGGCGCCCCCTATCACTTAGCAGATGAAACCCGTGTCGTTTTATCATTATTCATGGTCCTTTACAAGATAGGACATGAAAGATTGCAATCCGAGAGAACTATTGCAAAGCCTTCCCTTGTAAGAGAGAAAAACGGAATTCGTTGCTAAAAACAACATGCCTCTAATCGGATACTGTCCATGTTGATTCATCTCGGCACCAATTCAGACGGATCTGTCTATATTAAGGAGTCAATTGTAGCCGCCTTAATGAACGTCAACATCTAATCCCAACTTCTATCAGTCGTCTCCGAATAATATTCTTCTGGAACGTTTTGAATCTCTGCGACGGTTGCATGTGCCATCTTTAATTTATTGTTGCCAACACCGAGCAACTACCATATCGCTCCGATCAAGATGGCGACTGAAACTTCTATTAGACCAATCAGCTTCCCTTAGACCTATGATGCGATCTCTCTCTAAATCCGACAATTGTTCGTAGCGCAGTCGAATAGACAATGGTGCTGGAAGTAGTGTACGAAGATATATTTGAACACTACTTTCAGCATCAAAAGAAAATCTAGTTCCAATTGCTAAGTGAAAACACTGGACATTTTAAATGCTATATGATGCATCGTTCTCATGCACGTTACATGAGTCCTATAACAAGCGGTGACAGTTTGATCAATTGCATAACTCTTAAAACGACCTTTTCTTGCTGAATTTCGTAGGAATTTTTATGGGTGCATATATTTTTTTTTGTGACAGAGTGTATTTGTGTGAAAATTCTAAAACTTAAAATAAATGTAAAACTTAATCAAATTAAAAAAAAGATAATGCAGATATGCACCTTCCCGGATTTTGAGATATATGTGTACCGAATTTCATGGACTTATGACACTACATTTCTCACCACATACCATCAAGACACACACAAGAGTCTTTATTGATTAACTTCTTTTATTATGTAAGATTAAACCTAAATATTAAAAACTACATTTGGAGACAATCCGTAATTATACTGAGATTTTGGGTTTCAAATTCTGTTGCATAATAATTTAAACCACAAATTTGTAGCATTACTATCTACTAAACTGCGCTTGTATGAAAACCCATAGTTTTGGAGATAACACAATATATAGCATGAACATTTTTCTAATTAATTTTTCGATATAAGAACCATATAAAAACTTACATTTATTACTTCTCTTATATACATATAATGTATAAGGAAAGTATTGTGACGGGATCGAAAATTCGAATTCGAGTTTTCGACGGGAGAGCACGTTTCCAGCATCCCTGAACACGAATTAGGCGTTTTTAAGATAATGTCTGTGTGTGGGGGGGCATGTGGAAGTATGTGTGTATGTGTGCGTGTGTGTGTGAAAGTATGTGTTTGTGCATATGTGTGAGTCTTTATTGACGATAACTGACGAACGAATGGAGCGATGCGAACAAAATTTGGTACAAAAATTACAATACATGAATACTGGAAGTCAATTGTTTTTATACACAATCGGATGCTCAAAACCCCCCTAAATTTTCGAGTGAAATTTTGAAAAAATCATAAAAAAATTAAAACCTTTAATAAAGTTACGTAACTAGTTATTTCTTATGTAATTTTTCATTAGAAAACGATTGACATAAATTTAGTAACGCTAGCACGAACCGTTCTCGAGATTTTGCACATTTTTTGAATACATTTATCAAAAAATCCTATAAATTAAAAAAAAATATTAACTGCTGAGAAATATGTTCACTTTTCATATGTAATATCATGCGATAAATTGGATGTCACCACTCTCGTGGATCTAGCTCGTTCCATTCATGAATGAAGATACTTTGAGTAATACTTTTGTATTTGAACACCAATAGTCATTTTTCTGCTATAAGAATAACTTATTTCTCTGTCTATAACGCTTGGCGAGATTTTAGCGACGAATTTGGCGGAATGTCGCCGACTTGGCGATTTTTTTTTAAATGTTGCCAAATTAACGAAAATCTCGCCAAATAGATAAAAATGACGCTAAATCAATGAAAATGACGACTAATTGACGAAATTTCAATATCTTGGAAAGAATATAAGTATCTACTATAAGAATAACCTATTGTTTTACTGTAACAGCAGTAAATTCATTGCATTATATAAAGAAAGTCATGTGCTGCCCGCATCAGAATTTTGTTTTTATAAATACCTTCCAATAACTGATAAATCTGTCTTATTTTGAACATTTTTTCTCTTTGCATTATCTATTTATCTCTAATAAGTAAAGAAATAAACCCTTTAAACATTTTTTAAACATCCCACACCCTGTATGCTAGGATTATTTAGAGAAAATTATTTTATAAAAGGATTATTTAAATGTTGGAAAAGAAAAAAAGATGTTCTTTTTTTCTATATACATATATCAAACTTTTTCTTATCGAAGACAGAAAAACGTTCACGAGTAACAATATTAACACACGCATATGTGGGTACATTTTTATAGCATTTCCGATTAAGGGGTCCATTAGGTAAGCGATTGAGCAAATATCGATGAATGATTACTTTCTCCTTTAGGCTTTGCTCAAATATTTCCACGTTTAAGTAAATACATCTCGCAGAAAAGTATACCGAACTTAAATGTCTGTTATCGTAAATAAAAAAAAATTGTTAACCATTTCAGTTGGATATTTATGTTATTTTATTACTTTTATTGGAGCAAAAAGTTAAAAAAAAGGGAAGAGTGAAATAAAATGAATATAAATATTCTTTTTCGTTTTCAATGTTTGACTTGATGTTCGGTTCTTATAAGATAGGTTGAATTCACTAAAATATATATGATTAGTTACCGGATCAACGCACGTTTTACTATCTTATCAAAGCTGATTATGATGGCAATTTTGATTGCACAGAAAACTTTATTTTCTAATGCACTTTATGTCTTTAGAATTAAACAATTTGAAATATTTATTGTGTTGTTGTTGTTGTTTCTTATCCCACTTGACCGACAGCAACATCAGATCAAGTCCATGAACCCGTGAGTCTTCAAAAGATGAAGAACTACTCCAGGACTGGAGTACAGCTGACTCCTCTGGCATCCAATACATGTCAAGGCATGCCCAGTAGAGGCCTGAGCCAAATTGCACTTCGGGCAAAGGGGATACACCTTAGCACCCAACACATGCCGAAGAGCACGAAGATTGACGCTGCGGAGTCTGGCCAGAGCCGTCTGTTTACCCCTACTGCCTGACCCAATCAAAGCAGTACCAGGACGGCTGCAATCATACCACTCATGCACGGGGGCCTTTCTCCAAGTGGAGTTGATTTCAAGTTTGGCTCGTGAGGCAAGTTCCGAGAAAGAAAGACAGCGACCGTCAATAGAACTTCAAAGGCTGCCCTCCTTGGCCAGACCATCCGCAACCTCATTACCGTAAATGTCTACGTGAGATGGCACCCATTGAAAAAATATCCTATTATGAGCACAAAAGTAACTCAAATGCTGAACAATATTCACTGTCGTTCCGTCACCATGTCTCCACCATTCAGCCAGGTGCTGAATAGAACTACGGCTATCACTTTGAATCTAGGTGTCTGTATTGACTCCCTCTTTAACACAATAACTCAAGGCCTCGTCAATGGCTATGAGTTCCGCCCGAAAAACTGAGCAGCAGTTGGGGTTTCTCCTACATGTCCTAATGCCATTCCCCTGCTTGATGTAGACCCCGTTACCGGAGATGGCGTCATCACCCCTACTTCCATCAGTACAAATCTGCAACGCGTCACCGGGGATTTTATATGTAGTTTCCAAAGCGAGTTGTTTAAGATAATCTGGATGCTGTGTGCCTTTGTTAGTGTATGAGCAGAGTTCAGTCCTGAGAAAGACCCGATCACGAAACGATGCAGTAACCTCAATACAGCAGGCCAGAGAGACATGTTCAACTTCGCTTTGCAGCCAGCCCTCACTTTCAGAGCGGTTAAGCGGACTTTCTCTCTTAAGATGACGATTCTTGCTCCAGCCACGCACATAACTAGAGGTTCTGTGCTGATCTCTATATCTGATGAGCTTTGCAAAATATTTGGCCAGGAGAAACCTACTCCGAAGCCTGAGGGTCTGGAGGTCAGCCTCATACAGTACTATGTATGCTATTGCGGCAGCATACAGTACTATGTATGCTATAGGACAGCTATTGCGGGGACCAGTTATAGCTCTGGCAGCAGAAAACTGAACCCTTTCCAGTTTATCTGGGTTGCTGACAGAGGCAGCCTGATAGACCTGAACACTGTACTCCAGGATCGGTCGAATAAGAGCAGTGTATGTGTTTCTCAGGGTCCACGCATCCGCACCCCAATCTCTACCAGAAATATATTTTAAAATTCTAAGTCTGTTTACCTCTCAAAACCAAATTGTCTATATGAACAACACTAAATATCTCCTGGTCCAAAATGAAGCCCAAATACTTGGGATATTTTTCACAATTTAGTCTCTTACCCAGAAGAAAGATGTCAGGCTCCAGGTTATACAGATGTCTATTGGTGGTAAATACACTGGAAACAGACTTAGAGGGATTAAAAACTATCTTATGCTCTGCAGCGAAATTCTCGAAATCAAGAAGGGAAGAATTAATATCTTCCTTAGTAGAAGTGATACTTGAGTTGCTGCTCCAAATACTTGTATCATCTGCATACAATCCCATGCAGCGATTGGCATTAGTCCCTGCATCTATACTAGCAATAAAAAAAGAGAACAGAGTAGGACTAAGCACAGACCCCTGGGAAATACCCTGACTCAGTCTGAATCTTCCAGAAACACTGTCTTTACACTTCACTCTAATATACCTGGCCCTTAAAAAGTCAGCTAGCCACGGCAAGAACTTCCCCCTGATATTAAAGTTGCTATATAGTTTGCAAAGGAGTTTGTTTTTCCAAACCCTGTTGAACGCTTTAGATAGGTCAAGGAAGGCCGCCACAGTGTGATTTGTAGGCCTACGATTTTGAGCTTTCCTGACCTTTTGACCAAAATATAAAACCTGATCCATCGTGCAGTGGCCCCTTTTAAAGTCATACTGTTCAACAGGTAGCAGACCATTGCGGTCAAGATGATAAGTAAGTCTACGCAGGACAATCCTCTCCGTGAGTTTGCACGAAATGCTGATCAAGGCGATGGGCCTAAAACTGTTTGGATCATTAGCCTGTTTTTCCTGTTTTCTAATGGGGATAACAAGAGCATCTTTCCATTCCCTCGGGAGTCCTCCAATATTCCAAGAAATGTTAAAAATATCAAGAAGAAAATTTTTGCCCAAGTGACTGAAATTGGCCAGCATATGGCCATGGATCCCATCCTGGCCAGGCGATTTGTTAGGACCCATATCATATAAAGCAATATCCAGTTCCTCACTGGTAAAATCCTTATTAAAAACAAGGTAATCACCGGGATTACAGCGAGTTTTATGAATAAAACTCTGGCTGATTTTGCAATCAGTTTGTCTTCTATATTAAAAGAAAGTTGACTCTCCCTCTGATAATGTCTACCTAACATATTTGCAGCCTCGCTGTTACTGCACAAAGATCCATCAGGGTGGTTAAAAGAATTAGTCTTTTCAACCAGCGGCTGTATCCTATCAATATTTTTTACCAATTTCCAAAGTTTTGAGGTAGGAGTACGAGAGTCAAGTTTTTCACACAAGCTGTTCCAACGCTCTCTCCTGAAATCCGCATACAAACGTTTAATATTTGCGTTTACCAGGTTCAAAGCAGACCTAGGGGACGGAGAAGGAGAAGTTAGAAGATCGCGCTGAAGAGCGTTTCTCTGATGTATAAGAAGCGAAAGGGCCTCAGCATTATGGATAAAGTTTGGCTTAAATTTTTTCCTATCGCCTCTGGGAATTGCCAGCCCAGCGGCACTTGGGACAGAATTTCTGAAATGCCGCCATTTACTATCAAGATCAGTAAAGACCATAGCCTGATTCAGAAAACTGTCCAGAGAAGTTTTATATACCTCCCAGTTGGCTTTTTTGAAGTTCCAGTAAGCATTTTTGCTATTAGGGGTTTTGTGAAAATGCCTAATTTCTATGAGAGCTGGCGAGTGGTCACTCCCAATCGAATCCAGGACAGCCCAGCTACAACTTGAAAAAATATCTGAGCTGGTAAACGCGAGATCCAATGCATCTCGGCTGTCGTAACTATATGAGCAATATGTTGGTGTCCCATCATTCAGGATGCAAAACGCGTTGTCATCCACAAGGTTTAAAAGGTCATTACCTCTTTGATTAGCAGCAGAGCTTCCCCATAACAGGTGATTTGCATTAAAATCTCCCACGATTATAGATGTTTCCGAAAACATTGGCATCAAAATATCAGAGTCCGCTATTATTAAGAGGCTGATAAGCATTATAAATGTTAATACTTTTGTTATTCCATATGACTTTAATGGCTTTTGCTTCAAGCTCTGAGTCTTGAGGAGGGTTCAGCTGTACGCATTCATAATTAATATTTATGATTAGAAACATTAAACCACCACCTCCTTTAGTAAGCCTATCCTCGCGAAGTATACTATAGTCTCTGAGTTTAAAATTGTAAGAAGGCTTCAGTTTTGTCTCTTGAATTGCGATTATTTGCACCTGATGTTAATTGGCGAAGTCCAGCAATCGGCCAAGCTTAACTCTCGTTGCGGTCGTACATTGTCCATTGATATTACATTGCAATATCCTCAAAGAGTTCTTTCGAGACCCAGAAAGAATTGATGTAGACTGTAGCTTATTTTTCGAACGGAGGCCTCTACTAACACTCCGATCGCGCCCCTTTTTATCCCGCGCGACGGACGTGGCAGTATTTTCAAAATTCTTAAACCAACGAGTCATGATAAAGGGTAGAAAATGCAGCTTCAGAAGGTTCAAGGACCGAAAGGCACCAAAGGATGAAGTCTGACTTTGCCTCTGCCTGCAGTGCTTTAGCTGAACATAATGGAATGGCCTTCACGCCTTGGGTGACCCAAACCAGAATTATACACTCCCCACGTACTTCGCCCATTCCGCCCAGGAACAGTCAGTCCCCCGCCACGATGAGGCATCAGAGCAGGACTTTGGGGGAGATATTTATTGTGCAAAAAGTATCTGGTGTATGCGCAAAATTATATAGAGTAACATTTTCTTCAAATTTTGCTCATGTTTTAACAATTTATCGAATAATTTCTGAAACTTGCGAATATAAAGAATGGCAAAATGAATAATTATTCTTTAATTTTAATATCTATAAATTGAAATAGTTTTTATAGAATTAATTCAACACAACTTTACAATTGATTTAAATATTTGAGGAATTTGACATAAAATATATGATATTTTAATATATTTTTTTCAATGGCTGGGCACTTGATATTAGATCGTTCGTCTTTATAGTGGTCAAAGCGTGAACTATTTTGCTGTCATACAACGTTTCCCCAGCGCACCACAGAGAATGTATCACATCTCTAATTCATCTAAAGACCGGAAAATTTTTTTAGCCATACAGCAAATGATAGCATATTTCACAAATGGTAATAATCTGATATAGTGAACTATAGACAAAATTTAATTCAGTTTTGTTATAAAACTAAATTTAAAGTGATAAAAAAGTCTATAATAAAATATACTCACGTATAATGATAATTTTGGATCTCTATATGGATCACACTAATATACATACACGGTTTGAGTTCAGGGATGCTTGAAACGTGCTCTACTGTCGAAAATACAAATTCAAATTTT